>CM051235.1:371202137-372402137 GCA_027917425.1 Gastrophryne carolinensis
CTCCTACAACACACTAAGCGGAAGAGCTCATTATAGTATAAAGTGCTCACTTGCGTGGTCAGTTACAGCTTGACCAGAGGTGTCATAGAACACAATGAACACTAGAGGGCGCCTCCTACAACACACTAAGCGGAAGAGCTCATTATAGTATAAAGTGCTCACTTGCGTGGCCTGTTACAGCTTGACCAGAGGTGTCATAGAACACAATGAACACTAGAGGGCGCCTCCTACAACACACTAAGCGGAAGAGCTCATTATAGTATAAAGTGCTCACTTGCGTGGCCTGTTACAGCTTGACCAGAGGTGTCATAGAACACAATGAACACTAGAGGGCGCCTCCTACAACACACTAAGCGGAAGAGCTCATTATAGTATAAAGTGCTCACTTGCGTGGTCAGTTACAGCTTGACCAGAGGTGTCATAGAACACAATGAACACTAGAGGGCGCCTCCTACAACACACTAAGCGGAAGAGCTCATTATAGTATAAAGTGCTCACTTGCGTGGCCTGTTACAGCTTGACCAGAGGTGTCATAGAACACAATGAACACTAGAGGGCGCCTCCTACAACACACTAAGCGGAAGAGCTCATTATAGTATAAAGTGCTCACTTGCGTGGTCAGTTACAGCTTGACCAGAGGTGTCATAGAACACAATGAACACTAGAGGGCGCCTCCTACAACACACTAAGCGGAAGAGCTCATTATAGTATAAAGTGCTCACTTGCGTGGTCAGTTACAGCTTGACCAGAGGTGTCATAGAACACAATGAACACTAGAGGGCGCCTCCTACAACACACTAAGCGGAAGAGCTCATTATAGTATAAAGTGCTCACTTGCGTGGCCTGTTACAGCTTGACCAGAGGTGTCATAGAACACAATGAACACTAGAGGGCGCCTCCTACAACACACTAAGCGGAAGAGCTCATTATAGTATAAAGTGCTCACTTGCGTGGCCTGTTACAGCTTGACCAGAGGTGTCATAGAACACAATGAACACTAGAGGGCGCCTCCTACAACACACTAAGCGGAAGAGCTCATTATAGTATAAAGTGCTCACTTGCGTGGCCTGTTACAGCTTGACCAGAGGTGTCATAGAACACAATGAACACTAGAGGGCGCCTCCTACAACACACTAAGCGGAAGAGCTCATTATAGTATAAAGTGCTCACTTGCGTGGCCTGTTACAGCTTGACCAGAGGTGTCATAGAACACAATGAACACTAGAGGGCGCCTCCTACAACACACTAAGCAAAGGATGATGACACAGCACTCTCTCTTTAGTGGTCAGTGTGCAGGGTGACAGCAGATTTACTAACACACACTAAAAACTGTGAAAGGAGTTCATTTCAGCACAGTGTGTGTTCTCCATTCTTTAGTGTACAGCATGATTAGTTGTACAGTATCACAGGATAAACACTCTTACCACTAAATGGGCAGAAACATCACCCAATAACACTGCTTTGGCTGACATTGAGGGCAGGCAAGAAAGCAGCAAACATCAGTTAACCACTTATACTGCTAAAATATGGAAATTTGCTGCATATGCCTTTCCTCATACCTGGCAAATATTGGGGAGGGTGGCAGGCACATCACCTACTGCCTGTTCTTTGAACTTCCAGTGGCATCACCCTGAGCTCTCCCCCTCCTTTGGCCTCAGGTGCACCTTCATACCAGCCACCCTGTTTTCTGCACATTGGTCAGGGTCACTGTTAGTGGTGCAAGCCATAAGACAGGCCCCTATAACCCCATATTAGGCTCAGGCATGGTAGGGGGCAATGTCTGCTGCTAATAAAGGCACAGCATGGCACATATCTGTATGGGACACACAGCACCATAGGATGAGTGTGGAGGGGGCAGAATTTTTCCCTCCCGCACTGAGTACTATTTTGCCTAAAAACAGCCCTGCCCCCTCCCTTAATCTTCCGACAACATGTCATCATTAGCCCATTCTACCCTACTGGGAAAAAGGGCAGACTACTCTCCTGCATGTGCCTGAGAAGCGTGTCATATATGTGCTTGGATTTCCCGTTTAAAGTGGACCTTGCAAGAAAGAGATTCTCCCCACCACATATTACAACATGATTGCATGACAACAAAGTGTTCCATACACAGGAGACACAGAACACATCCAGCTACACAATAGTACTATCTAAACAGGCAACACAAAGCACATTTGGCCACTCAATGTAACAGGCAATGCAGTGCATTCTATAGGAATGGCTATTAGGATTACACAGGTTGTGTACTGCCACTCTGTAATACTATCTATACCGCGAACATGGGCCATGTGTGGCTACTATATTGTACTATCTACAAAGTGATAGTGACAAAGTGAAGAGATACAGAGCTTGTGCGGCCAGGCCCATATTTACACAGGGGAGAAGGAGCATGTGTGGCCACTCTGTAGTGCTTTCTACACATTGGACACAGAGCATATGTGGTCACTTTGTAGCACTGTCTATGCATAGGACACGAAGTATGTGCTGCTACTGTGCTGCTACTGTATAGTCTAACACCATCTACACAGAGCATGTGAGACAACCCTTTAGTACGCTTTACACATAGGACAAAGAGCACATGTGGCCACTTTATAGCACTGTCTACACATAGAACACGAAACATGTATAGCAGTATCTACACAAAGCATGTTAGGCCACTCTATAGTACTCTCTAGACACGGGACACAGAGCATGTGCGACCACTCTAATGCACCTTGTACACAGGGGACACAGAGTATGTGTGTTCAGGCATCTGCAATATTTACTGATCTGACAGTGGTGCTGACAACTCTGTTACGTACAGTAAAAATGTGATCATGCTGCAAGGTCCCCTTAAGTTGCCTTTGTCTGAATTAATGAGGCTGCCTTTTAACCCTCTTGTCCCTGTACAATTTTTAAGTTATTTTCTTTATTTTATTATAAATTGTTGTTTTATTAAAAAGAACACTTGGATCCCTCCATATTCTTCCCAGAGCTGTCTCTTATTTTGTTCTCTGTTCCTCCCTCTGTCTCTTTCTGTTCTGTTTGTCTGTTCCCTCCCGGCTTTCATTCGCCCTGTAACTGGTCAGAGCTGTTGTGTGCTGGTGCACAGCGCTTCTCTTACACCCGCACTGGCAGCTTAAGCTCCACCCTCAGCGACTCCCGTCCCAACTCCCCCTTCAGACATCACACGATCCTCCATGTCAAAGGTAAGCGGAACCGACTTTATTAGCTTCTCTCGGAAAGAAGCTAATAAGCTGGCTGTCCAGTGCCAAGTCCGGAGGTTACTTTCACTGCACGTTTCATGGTCGCTGCACTACTGTGTTATTATTGTTTTTTGATTGCGTGACATAAACTGCATGCTTTTAAAGGGTACACCCAAAAGTGACAGTTATTTGTGGAGATCGGTGGCACCAATCTGTGGCTTTTTATTTTTCTTTTTTTGCTCCAGTGGTCAGATCTCTTCACCACAGCTGGGATACCTGCAAGCTGTGGCAGATGCCTGGGGTAATGTTAATTCCCACTGTCAGAATTGGGGGTGCCTAGTAAATAACCCACCTGGGCCCTATTTAGTCAGGATAATTTCATAGCATAGCCCCTGTCTCACCCTCTAACCTACAGTCCATAAAGAAGAGAACTTAAAAATTGGTATGTCACCACTGACATTTCTGAGTTAATATACTGTAGGAGGCCACTGGATATTTTACTCTATAGCAGCCATCAAACAATATATCATTTTTGGGTGGAGTTACCCTTTTATGGAGCTGTGAGAATCAATGGAGTAAAGGACCAGCAAACCTTAAAAAAAGTACTGTGTTGTCAGATTTGGCAACTTTCTATAGTTAGCAGTCAACAACCCTTCCCTCATCTGTAGCAGTCAGTGCGAATGAAACAACCATTAAGTGTTTAGGTCAGCCTAAAAATTCATGAGTCAAGTTTGGGGGTTACATGTTACGGTGGGGTTAGGTTATAGGGTCTAGTTCAGGGGCTAGTTTGGGTTATAGGCTTGACATTTGGGGTTGTACAGGTAGTTCAAGGCACTGGGTAAGGGTTTGTGGTTAGATTTAGGGTTTAGTTTGGGTTAAGAACTTAGATTAGTTGTTGGGGTCTAGTTCAGAGACTAGGTTGAGTTATAGGGATTGGTTAATTGTGCTGGGTTATGACCCACAGTTATAGCCTGGGTTAGATGTTTGGTTATAGCTTGAGGGTTAGGTTGGATTACTATGGTTTTCATTTGGGTTCTGGGTCAGGGACAAGGCTGGGTTACCCGATTGACTTCTGTGGTCACATTATAGAAGGGTTTGGACTTTAAGCTATATGTTAAGTATTTGGTTCTAGTTTTAGGGCTAGCTTAGAGGTTGATTAGAAGTATTATGTATAGGCATTAAGAAAATATTGATGGTCAGATTAAGGACTTTGGGTAGGTGCTCAACAATTTTGTATTGTTGACACTTGGTGTTGGTTAATAGAAATAGTGCTGGTACAGTCATAGGTTATAAGTATTGTTAAATAGTTGGTTCTAGCTTGGGGACTACTAGGTTGTTTTAATTCGGTTGACATTTGGGTTTGCTTTGAAGTAGTTGGTCTAGGCATTAAATAGTTCAGAGTTCGGTTACAGGCTTTACATTTGTAGTAGTAGGCAGTCGGAAAGGGTTGTGGCTAGATTTTGGGTATACGGTAGATGTTTGGGTCTCTCCTAGGGTAATACTGGGTTATGTGGTGTTTGTGGTATAGTTTAGGTCTATGCATTGAGTTGTTTTTATTTTTTTTGTGTGTCAGGTTTAAAACTTGGTTTAGGCTTTGGGTTCTTGTTTGGGGACAGGCTTGTGTTATCAGGTTTATAATTTGGGGTTGGATAGAAGTAGTTTTAGCAGTTGAGTTAGCATTCGGAGCTACAGTATACGTTAGATTACGAGCTTGGCCTTGGCTCTGGGGCAAGGTTGGGTTACTACAGGTGTCATCTCTGCTTGATCACAGTTGGTGGGTCTAGGCACTAAGGTTTATAAGATCAGGTTTGAGACATAGGTTAGCTGTTGGGGCCTAATACAGAGACTAGACTAGATTATGGGGTTGACATTTGGGGTTGGTTCTTGAAGTCCTAGGCATTGGGCAATAATTTAAGGCTTAGTTTATGTGTTATGAGCTATACATTATACAGTTTTGGGTTGGTGGAAAGCAGTTGGTAGTAGAGTAAGATTTTAAGGCCAGATTCAATTCATCGTCCAGGCATCAAGACAAAAAAACCTACTCACCTGTTATGCTTCTGTAGAGCATCACCCCTGGTGCAGCTTTTTTTACAAAGACTATGGCATGCTCCTTTATTCACTGCAATAAAGTGGGTGTATCAAGACCTGGCATGCCCCCCTACATTGCATTGAATAGAATTTTCCATAGTCCCTGTGACAGATGGCAGGGGGCAGTCCATCGCCAATCCTACGGAAGCGGTGGGCAACTCAGAACAGAACTCCTGTGTATATGAGACTCCAGGGCAGGCATAGTCGCCCCCCTGGACACCCTGATCGAGGGTGCTCCACTGTGCGAAACCCCACAGGTCGCCCAAAAACTCACCTTCGTTGCCAGTCCAACAGCGCATTTGTGAATGGCCGGCGTGGGCACGCTCCCTGTTAGAGGGTAGCAAGGAATGCGGCCGCCAGCGTGCTCGGATCCGCTTGCATTAGACAAGATCCTAGACGAAGGGCTCAGTCGGATCCGAGCTTGCTGATTGGACGAATGGCTGCGCGTGTGTCATAGGGTCGGGAAGAGGTGAGTTTGTTCAGGCAACCTGGGGGGATTCACACAGCGGGGCACAGACCAAAACCCAGGATAGTCAAAATGACTTTAACACTTGCATCTGGTTCAGGTAGTAGGTTTATTTGACAATTAGGGCTTGGTGTGAGAAGGAGTTCTAGACTAATGGTTCTGGCTTGGAGGCTTGGTTTAGTTACATGGTTTTCAGGCATTGGTTGCAAGTAGGAGGTATAGATATTAAGTGAAGTTTTAGGGTCAGGACTTTGCTTTGGTGTTGGATCTGGTTCAGGTACTATGTTTGGTTTTGGGGTTAATATTTAGTGCTTGTTGTCAAAAGTAGTTCTAGACTCTTGGTTATAGGTTAGATGCAGGGTTATACTGTAGCTTGTAAATGGTTTTCATTTAGAACTGGGTGCCACTAGTGGGTCTAAGTTTTAGGGTCAGGTTTAGGATTAAGTTTAGGTGTTAGGGTCTATTAAGTTATGGGGTTGATTTGGGATTAATTATATAAATACCTTGTTTATGGCATTAGCTAAGGTTCTGGTAAACTTAAACAGAGTTTCTGGTCCTTTATTGATACTAATCCAATAATCTGGGGTATGGGGTGGCTCATTGGGCACAGAGACAATAAAGCGTTTGGCAGATGTTTGCTTTGTACTTGTTTGCACCCCATGCTTGAGTGTGTTGCGGCTTTTTGTGTGTTGTGTTTTCTTAATAGAGAGTCAGCGGGATGATCCCAAGCTGTGTTGCCAATATTTAGCTGCCATGGGTGCCCCCCTCATCATCTGACCCAGCCTCCTCAGGTTGCAGTTTGAAGATTGTTTGGATCTTTTATTGTGATTTTAGTCTTTCATATTCAGCAAATTGTATTAGTAGGTCAGAGACAAACCTGTGTGACTGCCATTGCTGGCCCTCATGATCATCACCCAGTGCCACTGACCTGGAATAAGACTGCTCCCTGTAAAATCAGAGTATGATTTATGACTTTTAATTCTGTTTTCAGGCAGTGGTTTACTAAGGATGATGGTTTACTTATGATTCTCATAAGTTCTCCTTAATGCCGTGAATTATATACTTTAAATATCTGATATACCTGTAACCACTTCACCTCATCCCAGTCACCCATATACATGTTGTTGCAGCTCCTGAGCCTTCTGACGGTCTGCTGCTGCCTTTCCCAAATACCCTTACTGATGCATCTACATAAAAAGTACAGCTTTAGAGTGAGTGTTGACATCGGCTGCCCCATAGGGACACATTTAAACCCAGAACTAGCTATTCTAGACCTTGTACAGTTATAGCCAGTTAAGGCGATTCACAGTGGGCATCTCGGGGGCCACAGAAACAGGTACATGAATAGGTGGATACTTTTTTTATTTACAACGTCATTTTTCATTGAGTAAAAAGTTTTGTACTATGGAAGACTTCCACTAAACGTTTTAGGGTTTTGCATGTGTTTAGGGATGGATGCCACTGTTCCTGTTTGGACAGTTCCTTTTTTGATTACAATACCGACTACACTTGCATAGCCCAAAAGACTGACTGACCAGTTATTCATTCCAATTTCCACAGTAAGCAGTTGTTTTGATGTCACCCTATACTATCCAGGACACTGTGATGTCAACAGTGTTTTCTTCATATAGTCCCATAACTCCTAGGACAATGTGATGGTACCAATTTGTATTTCATATAGCCCCAAGTCTCCCAGGACACTGTGATGTCACCATGTTATCCTTCATATGGCCCCATATGTCCCAGGACACTTTGATGCCAACAGTTTTTGCTCCATACACTGCAGTCCCATGTCACCCAGCATATTGTGATGCTATCATATTTTCTATATAGATGTGGCTTTTTTACAGGTTAAAAATAACTTTGCTGCAAGATTTTTTACCACACACTGGTGAGGCCATGCTATGTAGCAATGTCCACAGACCCCTTCCTAAATTATTAGTTTGACGTCAAACAACTGGTGAAAATCAGATGAGCCTGCAAAGATTCCAAGCTTTTTTGGAAGGCTTTGTGCAGGGGTTGGATCACCCCTTTTCCTGCCTATCTAAGGCTACTATCTTCCTCCCAGAGAGGATCCAGTTGGTAAGCTAATGCAGTCCTTTTCCAAATACTGTACGTCCTCTTGGTCATTTGTTTGTCCAGTTGGAGAGGAGGGGTTGAATGGGCCTGTTAAGAGCATCTAGGAGGCAGAGCTTTTGGCAGAATCAGATCTTGCCGAAGAGTATACTCACTATACTCCCATCTTCTGAGAGACTATCACTACTCTACTCTACTACACTACTAGATGTGGAGCTCTGAATGTGAAGAAACAGTGATCACATCACATAAGGACTTGCACTGAAGACACAGTTATCTGGAGGCTGGAATTTAAGGATAACCCTTATTTTCACTAAAGCCTGGAGGACAGACTAGGCATCAGAGAAACCCCAGGCTGGTTAACTGACAAATAGAAGGCCTGCACAGACAGCCCCCCAGTTGTCACTAACAGAAGTCCATGGTCGTTTTTTAAAGCAAGTTCAGGGGCAGGTGGCAGTGTTCAATCGGTATCCAGAGCATAGGTCAAAAGCAGACGGTAAGGTTCATAGTGGGTATCTATAGCAGGGGTAATAGGCAGGGTTCATGGTTTGTATCCAAAGCAAGTGTCTGCAACAGGTAGACGTACAGTACAAAGATTTATCAGAAATTTGGCCAGGAGGAATCCTAAGATCTTCTGGTGCTATCTTTGTGCCTCAGCTTCCTATTCATAGAAATGTGTACATGCGCATGCATCCCCACATCGCAGGCGAAAATCCATGCATGCGCATTGGAGCTGGTTCCTGGAAGAGCCATTTGTGAACATTGCACTTACCTACACATCATGAGGCTCACACATTCACATAAGAACACATGCTGCACATTAGGCTTGATTCAGAGAGACAAAAAAATACTTCCGTTTTAGTGCCGATCTGTTTTTTTTTGGAAATGTTTCCGCTCTTGTATGAGTGTGCGAGCGATTCTATGCATGCATTGCAATGCTTCTGTAAAGTTTCCGTCTGTTCGTACGGCAGATTACGAATACGAGGATGTCATTTTCCAGCGTGACTTTTCCGTTTCATTTTCACATGTTACAACGTAGGCTTTCGTTTTTGCCCTTTTCCCATCGTATCCTCCCACGAATCCTTTACGTTTCCTGTTAGTTTCTGTTTCCCTTTTTCAATAAATAATCGTCCAGACGGAAATCCTTACGATCTTGCACCTGCGCACTACAAACTTAACTCATTAAAGTGCTCGCCTACATATTTGCCACCCTCACTTCTACTACAATGTTTAGCTAAATCACTTAGCACTATCCTCCATCTTCCCTTTTGGACCCTTAAAGCTCACCCAAACCACTTAGCACTATCCTCCATCTTCCCTTTTGGACCCTTAAAGCTCACCCACACCACTTCGCGGTTAGGTTCTTCTTCCATTTTAGCCCCCTAAAACTTACCCAAATCACTTCTCGGTCATGTGAATATTAATCTTTAAATATTTCTGGGCCCATTAGTTTTGTGTTAATGTATTTTGTAAATTAAATGACACTGTAACATTTTTTTTTATTCCATCATAGAAAATATAAAATTGTAAAAAATTTTGAAAATGTCAAATTTTTACAACTATAAAAAACAAAATACATAGCAATGGCAGGCCACAGAACATTATTCTTCATCTGTGGTCCCCAACGAGTTGCGCAGCTCCTGCATCTCGCCCACCAACTGAAGGACCCTGACACTCAGTTGTACCACTCGTGGTCCCTGTTAAAAAAACGTAAATTCAAATATTGATATAACCTTGTTGGGGTCATACTGCAGTGCCCCCCCCCCCCCCCCCACTGTATGGTCTAAACACCTAAATCTGGACTTCAAAAACCAGAGGGCCCTCGCCACCACGGCCTGGGTTTGGCATAGTGCCCGATTAGAGAACCCCTGGCCCGCATTCTGCAAGGCAAAGAACAGGCATCAGGAGCAAGGGCAGGAATGGATATCCAGAATCCCCTGAAATAATTTAAAAATACTAACATAAAATACACATTCTAAGCTACAATATTGTTTAACATGTCATCAAGGGCTAAAAACAGCCATAGGTTAAGACATGAGTCATCAACTATATTCATTGCCATACAGTGAAAATGGATTGATGGAATGTGAGCAAACTTACCCAGGAGCCATCCACTAGATAATTCTCCTGACTCAAACTGACGAAATAAGCCGGAGCTCTGCAATATATAAGCATCATGGGACGACTCTGGATGCCCTGCAAGAACACTGAGGAATCGCATAGCTGGACCAAACACTGCTTGTATGTTGTGTGAGTGGCACATCTTGCGGTTCCTGCAACCAAATATAAAATAATTACACAAAGCAAAGGTAACCGACTAAAACAATAACTCCTACAACAAATTAAGATTCAAGTTCAACAATCCAAATATAATTCACAAAGGACATAAGTCTAAAAAAATATAGCAATTATATGGATGTGTGGGAAAATAAAGGTTTACATGCTAAGGACTAATTAAGGTCAGCATTAAAATGCATCTAGAAGGCATACATGAAATGTATTGATTTAGGTATGCATTGCTATACAATTTATGGCCTCGGCCATGCTGATACATGCAATGCCTTGGTGCTAAAGGCGCGCAGACTCCTCAACATAGCCGCAAAACATGTTCAACAATAGCAATCCGAGCCCTCAAAGGTCCCGTAACTGGATCGGAAATGAAACGGATTTATAGGGTGGTGGTCCATCAGAAATCAGCTCTCTGAATCAGACACAAGCCCATCCCAACAACGTAAGTTATCTGAACGAACGAAAAATATCAGATTTTGTTTGGAAAATGATCCGAACTAACGAAAATGTTCCGATTTGCTTTCGTTCATCGAAAGCGCATATACGCATTTTCCCGAACGTTCGTACGAATGAAAAATGAACGAAAAAAAGCAAAAAAATTAGAAACACCCACTAAAACTTTCACAGACAGCTACGGAAGTACAGACGAATGTGTCTCTGAATCGAGCCTATTGTGCTCTTCCCAACTTGTATGCAGATTAATATTCAAAGCGCCCCAATGAAAGGGACTCTGCTCTTTATAGTTCAAGTTGCTTCCTTTGTAGGGGATCCATGTTGCCCTCAAGTGGTGAACAACTATCTTTATTGAAATTCAAGGATTGACTACAAAAATACCTTCTCTTTATCAGCCATCACCCATGTTACCTGTGGTGACACTGACCAGTGAATTTAGCACATCCTATGGGTACATGCTAGTTTTTCTCCAGGGACATCTATCACCAGTTCCCTATATAGCCAGGTCATTTACCAGATCACCTTTTTCTTCATTGATCAATCACTTGGTTTATCCTCTTTCCTCCCAGACCTTCTGCTAAGACGTTTCCTTTCCCTCCTGTTTAATTACTAGATTATTATTTCAATAATTTCATTTCATTTTGCCTTTTGCTTGTGTTCTGCTTTCTCTTTTCATTTATGTTTGTTTTGTTTTTTTCTCATTGGAGGCACTGAGCCAAACAGCGGCAGGAATTCCCCTCTCCCCTATCGGCCAGAGCGCCCTCTAACGCCTACGTTCTCTCAGGCCCCCAAACATTTCCATGTTCCAGGTAGGATCACGTTCTGTCTCTGTCTGAGTCCTGTCTGGCCGTAGAATGTAGGAGCACTCGCTGTTCTATGTTCTGTGTCTTGTCCGCTGCTGCTGGTGGGGGCTTGATCTCTAGGTCTGGAATTTGTGTCTGTTCACAACTGAGGGAGTTGGGTGGATTGGAGTGGAGGTTCTCACTCATCTAAGTTTGGGTATATCTGTAGTAAATCATCAACTCAACTGAACTTGAATCTCCATTAATAAATGTTGCTAGGTGTATCTCTAAGCCACATCCTCTATTTATGGTAAATAGTATGGAGGTAAGGTGCTGTTTGCATTTGCTTGTCTGAAGAGCCCTGTTTAAGTAATTCTGAGAGAAGGTAGCCATTCTGAATGTATTTAAGGCAGCTAGGCTGTATTCTTCTTGGAGATGCTTTGCTAGTCATCCAACTAGCTATCTCCATTCATAATGACTTGTACAAGAATCTGCAGAAAGGAATATTGCTGGCCGTAGCTCAACTCAGCATCCTGTGTCAACAGTAGTTAAGGTGGTAATTTTATTGGCATGATTGCATCTATGCAGTGGTATGCCATCAACACCTTAACTCCACGAGGTTCCTGACAGAGAATCTGAATTGGAGCAACAACTAGCAATATTATTTGCCAGATATTGTTTTTACTTGATTCATTCTGAATCAAGAAAGTAAGGTAGATGGATAGTGAAACATCTTCTACTAAATACAGTTTGGTTGCCTTGTTTTAATACTACTGATTTATTTTTAATTCAGAATGACTTGTACAGTATTGTCCAGCAATACATGTTGCTGGCTGTAGTATTTTGACATCTGCCCTTAATATCACCTCATAGCTCCAATTCTGTGGACTTTCTTGGACTTACTAAAGGTAGTTAAATAGAGGCTTAGTAAGGATAGGAGGTTGCAAGGAGAGTGATAAAGGAGGGGAGCATTGCCAAATAGAGGTGGTGGCAGTGCCTTGGATGAACCTTTCTTTTCTCTTCAATTCCGAAACACCAGCAGTAGCAATGCATGGGTTAATCTCAGCCGTAGTTAATCTCAGCCGTACGCGGGGTCTGCAAGACAAAAAAAAATAGGACAGGCTGTGGCAGGTTCTGTCCTTCTGTTCAGGGTCGGGCTCGTTGGAGTGGTCCCAGAGGAACTGGAAGCCGCGCATACACCAGGGAATCCTCGGATCACCTGACAGATCAGATTGAGGAGCTTATTGAGGCAATATTGGAGGTTCTGCACCTCTCTACTCCTCGGCCAAAGCAGCAAATGAAGAAGGCTGAACCCTACAAGTGTCAGGCTTGCCCATTTCAACTGGTGGCAAAGGAGTGGGAGAAACCAGATACGCTTCCATCTCTTCCTAAGGTCCTGAACGCCAAGTACCCCTTTCCGGATGAGGTGGTCAGATTTTGGTCTTTGCCACCAGAGACAGACAAACCGGAGCCGGGTCTGGCTCGGCACACCATTATTCCTACTTCGCATAGTGCGGCCTTGAGAGACCCGGCGGGTAGGAGATTGGACCAGCTGGTCAGGCATGCATTCTCCATGGTGGGGTCGGTCTTGCACCACATCCATGGCAGCTATGGCAGGCAAGGTCTGGATGAAGCAGCAGAGGAAGCATTTGCGACATGGAGGTTCGCCTTCCTCTGCACTTCGTTTGAACTCCTACACTATGGAGATCTTCAGATACAACGTGCTGGATGTGATGGACGACTTGGTGTGTCAGGTGGCTAGGGGGCTGGCCTTTATCTTTTCGGTGAGCCTCTGGATGACCTGGTCTGGAAGGCCATGGGTGGGAAGTCGACTAGGCTTCCACAGAAATGGAAACTGAGGATCTCATTATGCAGATCAACAAATTTTCGTCTCTTCTGGAAGTTCAGAGGTTCTACAGACTTCAGACACTGCAATGATTTGCAATGAAGGACGGGTCCACTTGGCCGATCCTGGATATCTGAAATCTGAACAGTTACGTTTGGGTACAGAAGTTCTGCATGTAATCTCTAGGTCAGTCGTGATGTTGTTGCAAAAGGGGAATTTTCTGGCCATGGTGGACAAAAAGATGCTTATCTGCATGTCCTGATCTTCCTTGGTCACCAACAATACCTGCACTTTGCAGTGGGAACCTGAAATTTCCAATTTGTGGCACTGCTGTTAGGATTGTCCACTGCACTGCGAGTGTTCATGAAAGGCGGTGGTTTTGGCGGTGGTGATGGCACTCACTGCATACCTGGATGACTTGCTCATCAGAGCCCCATCTGTGCCAGAGGCTCTGTGCAGAGAGCGTTCGTTCCACGCTGGACCTTTCGGCGGGGGGGGGAGGGGGGGGTGATCATTTACCTCAAGTCCCAGGTGGTTCCCTCCATCCATGGTGGTGACCCAATGTCATGAAATTGGATACTCGATGGGCACGGGTCATTCTTCCAGTGCAGAGGTGCACGGCTTTTCAGGAGGCAGTGAGGTCGCTGCTGACAGACGAACATTTCACAATCAGACAGGGCATGCGTCGCCTTGGCCTGATGGTGTCTACCATCAAGGCAGTTCCATAAGCCCAGTTCCACTCCAGGCCTCTAAAAATGCTGCTCCTGCCCAAATGTCTCAAGACTGTGCAGCCGTTGGACCGTCGCTTCATATTCACAGACAATGCCCTGACAGTGGGTCGGTCTTTCCTGCCAGTCATCTTGACCACAGACTCCAGTCTGACGGGGTGGGTGGCTTTCTAGACAACCAGACAGTTCAGGGTCTATGGGACCAGCAAGAGCGCAGTCTTCCAGTCAATCTAATGAGGGCGATTCTGCTGGTTCTTAGGCATCGGTCTGCCCAGATCCGGGGCCTTCCGGTAAGGGTACAGTTAGACAATTCCACAGCTGTGGGCAGGGGGATGCCAGGAGCTGGCAGGCATTCCAGGAAGTGAGTCGCATCATGAGGCCGGCAGAAATTCCCGTAACATGCATCTCAGTGGTTCACATTCCGGGGGTGGAGAATCTGCAGGCCGATTATTTGAGCAGGGAGACGGTGTGCCAGGGGGAATGGTCCCTTTACCAGGACGTGTGTCAAGCCCTCTGTGACCAGTGGGGAGTGCCGGAGGTGGACCTCTTCGCATCTCAGCACAACCAGAATGTCCAGAGGTTCGTGTCCAGGTGTGAGGGTCGACTCGCTGGCCATTCCCTGGTCAGGGTACAGTCTGCTCTATGCATTCCCGCCACTACCACTTCTGGGTCGCATGTTAAAGAGGGTCAACTGCAATAAGATTCCTATAATTCTGATTGCCCCACACGGGCCCAGAAGCGTGTGGTTCACGGATCTGTTGCATCTTCTGCAATAGGGTCCTCTGTGGCACCCCAATTCTCCAACGCTGGCTTTAGCGGCTTGGCTGTTGAGACCAGCATATTGGAGGAGAGGGGTTTGTCCTCAGCGGTAATTCGGACCTTGATTTGAGCACGGCAACAGATATCCTCTAAAATTTACTACAGGACTTGGAGGGCCTTCATGTCTTGGTGCGAACCGAAGGTCCACTTGTGTAGGAGGTTCTTGGTACCCAGAATTTTCGAGTTCGCCTACAGCCGAGCACCCTTAAGGGCCAGGTCTTGGAATAGGTTAATCCACATTTTCATGCGCTGAGCATGTTCGGCCTTCGCAATGGTCGATAGTCCTGCTCTGGGATCACAATCTGTTTCTATCAGCACTTTAGGAGATGCAGAAGGAGACGCCCTTCCAGGTCACCGCTCACTCCACCAGGGTGATTGCCACACCTTGGGCTTTCCAACACCAGACGTCGTTCTGCAACACCTTCACCAAGTTTTACAGACTTGATATCAGGACATCTGCTGATGCAGCTCTGGGGCGTAAGGTGTTGCAGACGGTGGTGAACCCCTCTCCAGGGGTCTTAGCTTGAGATGTCAGTGCCATTGTTTCTGGTTAGGTTGACGCAGATGGCTGTTGGCAGTTCTTGCGCGGTCCCATCCTTTTTAAGGGCACTGCTTTGCGACGTCCCGTGCTACTGGTGGTGCCCCGGAATGGAAGAGATGAGAAAAGTGAAATTTCTGTACTCACTGGTAAATTTCCTTTCTCGTTCTCTTCCATTTCTGGGCACCACACCCGCCCCTCTGTTGTGTTATGATTGCGTCTGTGGTGGCTGATGCCACTGTTTTCTAGGTGTGCGCATTATGCGCAGGTTAGCGTTCTCCTCTGCCGGGACTGTGGCTGCACTGCTTTTTAATTAACTTAGGAGATCATGCCACATCCTGCCCTATATAGGATGGGAGGAGTTAGCTTTTTCTATTTTGAAGTTCCTGCCTACAGCTGAGATTTAACCACAAGTTGCTACTGGTGGTGCCCCCGAAATAGAAAGGCGAGAAATACATTTTCCCCTCTTTCCTCTGGCCTGGGGCATCACGATTTGGGATGCCCCCTATTTGTAACCTCCTAGATTGCCTGTAAACTCACTGTTCCTCGTTCCCATGCATGCGTGTGCTAATAGCCAATCACTGACGTGCTTCTCAGCATTCCTTACCACATCTGTGCCAGGCTTTTCAGAATGCCTTTCGTGGATATGCACAGATAGAGGTGCATGGCAAAAGGTCAGTTTTTCAGGCAATGCCTGGGGTCTGACACATTAGGCTATCCCAAATCAAGATGCACCACAAAAGGGGGGACCGGTGGCCTTAAAGTATAATAGACCTTAGGCCGGTAGTTACTCCTATTAAATGGGATATGAGTGCATGTATGAGAGGCATTCCCCCAAGGTCACAAGCTGTTGTATGTTATATAAAATTTCTGTTTTAACTTCTGTGTAAGAGATTTACAGAGTTATTAAAATAAAAACTATACTTGCCTGACTTTACTATCTCTTATGCTGGCAATACCCTCCAGATGGCTGCTGACATGCTTATGTTGGGTAAATGCATCTGCATACACACATTAGAATTATTGTGATAGCAATATGCTTTTTCCAGCATTGGTGGCTCAGGAGACAGGTTGTTAGAGTTCAGCAGCCCTCCTCTGTAAAAGCAGAATAGTGCCTTCACAAATCTTTCACACCTTATTCTTCTTCCTTTTAGTAAAAAAAAAAAAGTAAGCTTGGCAAGAATTTTCAAGAGTATATAAAATTGCCCATTTTCTTGCCATTTTATTCCTTCTGTACCCTTTCTCATTTATTATGGTATAAGGAAGGATGCAGAAGTGAGAAGAGCTTGAAGTCTTAAAAAGCTTACAATCTATTAGGGTATAAGGAAGGATGCAGATCGTTGAGCCTTCTATTGAAGGAGTATTGTCATCCAACAGTGTGTGCAGAGGCTTCTGCAACCCCAGGAGACAGCGCTGGAGCAGGTAAGACAGGGAAAGGTCAGCAACAAGGTGGAGAGGGGTAGTCCATCAGAGACCTGCTTAATGAATGGGACCTGAAGTCATCTCACCATCTCTGTCTGTAAAGCTTTGTGTCGCTGTTTATGTTGTACGTCTTTTTGAGCAATGTATCTTGAGTGTCGATAAAGCGCTGTAAGTTTGACAATATTAACACCATTTCTCTCTCTCTACAGACCAAGGTTTGAACATTTACCGGAAGCCACCCATCTACAAGCAGCACGGTAAAGTTTTCCCCGAAATGACACATAATTCTCTCTTTCTGCCTGACTATTGCTGTGCCACTGCAGCCTGGCCTGTGCATGACCCCCCCCCCTTCCTTTTTACTGCTGAGCCTAGTGGAGCACATTTTTATCATTTAAGTGCCAACATAGGGTGTAGCGCAGTACAATTTCAGACCCTGACCGGAAAACATCTGAAATACAACACCTTGAACATCTTAGGGGACCTAATTTAAAACACACTAACATGTAACAATGTTTAATTCCTTTAGGAGAAAGGAGTTAATGTGTGTGTGTTAATCTCCTTTCCACAACCTAGTGAGAAGGATACAAAATAGCGATTGATCCAGAAAAAACTGGATAACCTTTCCACCACTCTCAGTAGAGAAAGGCCTGTCCAGAATTAGCATTTGAATAGTACGACTACACATTCCCCTCCACTTACATCTGCATTGACTGCGGAATATAGAGGGCAGCGGCAGTAGTCCTGGTAAGAGGCCCCTTCAGTTTTTTTTAGGGTCATATATCCATCACAGGTGGTTCTAAGCCAGAGCATTATATATTCATCAATTTGGCAACAGCATCGGCCATATAAGAGCAGCCTTTCTAGAAGGCATTTAGCACCTCGTGGTGTAGAAAGGGGGCAGTATCTGTGTGTGACGCTCTCCCATGTACCATTGCATATCTCTGTAACATTGTCATGTTTTATTTTGTCTCATGGTGTGTTGTTTGTCCTCCTCTAACATGACAACATGTCCCCCGTGGCCTCATCATGTCCCCTCAGTAAGTACTCTTCTGCTGCTTCTGGGCACCCAGCTTCTGCTCCTCTCCCTCCCTTCATGGACTTTCCCAACAAAACCACGCTCAATGCACACATATATGTTACTATCTGATGTGCAATCACTCAACAATCCTACCAATAACTGTGTGGTGTGAGACATGATTCAAACTGACTCTGTTTTCCACAAAACCATGATTTTACACAGTGCAACACCACTAATCACCACTAGATGGCAACACCGGTCCACACATTGTTACATGGTACCCTGGCCTGGCTAAGAGGTCAGCTATAGCTTTTAATGTAATGTTTTCTGTTTTTCTGCTGTTCTTCACCTCTTTCTCTGCGTTTCTGTTGCTCCCATGCTTACTTTCACCAATACATCATTGTTCTTTTTTATTCTTTTCTTTTCCCCTTGCTGTTTTCTTTTTCTGTCTATTTTGCACCTCCCTTTCTCTTTTTCATTCTTTTCACCCTCCTTTTTTTTGCTTTCTTGTATTTTCCTTAGTTCTTTGTGCACAAACAATCACACACTATAACTATGGAAACTCAGCTTGACATAACACAAACACACTATATACACAATATAGTTTGACAGATGCTTAACCTGTTAATAGGTGTGATCCCGGCAGTCTGCCTGACCTTCTCTTTCTGCCACTAATCCTCTATAATCCTCAACTTTCTGGGCCTTGTGTGGTTCTGCATGCCCTTCTCTCCGGGCTGTCTTGGTTCTGCTGGTTTATGGATCACTGTGCACCAGGACCAGATGTGATGTGGGGCAAAGGTAGCTATTGAGTTAGGGGTGTACTAAGGTTTAAAGTCTTACGGGGTTAGTTATATAGTTACATTTAAGAGCTTGGGTAATAAAAAGTGTAAATATAAGTTATGTGTCATATTATATGTTTAGAGATCAAGTTAGTTGTATGTATGTATGTGTAATTATTGTTTATTAGATCAAGAGAAAAATGTATGCATAGGGTTAAAAGTATAAGCATTTAAACATATGATACACAGATCTAGGGTTATAATCCCCAATCTAGGGTATTTAGGTTGTAAAAGAACATACTGTATTTCCATCAAATTTAACCAAGGAATGGTAAAGGTGGAGTATGTTCTCTGGTTGATCTAGAAAAGGCTAAAAAAAATATATAAATATAAAACAAAAACAAATATTTTGCTAATGTTCCCAACAGAAAACAACCATGTCCTCCAGTCCCTGCCTATCCAGTGAGCTTATCATGAAAATAGCAATGAGGTTAGCTGGCTTTAATTACCCCCAGTATACTTATCTGTACTGGAAAGCAGTTGGAGAACCGCTTAGAGTTTAGGGGGGAGCCTACAGTACATGATGGGACCAAACCCCTTATCTATAATGAGATACAATTAACAACTTGACCACCACCCTGCCCTATTTAAAAAAAAAAGCCTAAACCAGTACTGTACAGTATATCAAGAAATAGGATACTTACACAAGTTCCCTGCCATGTCTTGGCATCACCCAGATCCAGGAGAGGCAGAGTCACTCTTTAATAAACACATAATCTGAAAATAATTAAGCAGGAAAGTTTCTGCAGTTCATAAGCTGATAAGTGAAATTCTTGAATTAAATCCGTTAAGCTTGTCGAGGCTTTAGAGTCTCGTAAGGAAAAGGTTTGCAGAAAATTAGAAGCAGCTTTCGGACAACCCAAATATTTGCTGGACTGACATCCCGTTTGTGGAGTCACAGTGTTCCAGAATCCTGCAGTAAAGGAATGCACAATTTCTTCACAACCAGCCATGTCTTGAATTAACGGGTTGGCTCAGTTACTGGAGAAACACAATGTAACGTGGCCAATTCACTTTCCTTTTTTTGTTGTTGCTGAGTTTGGAGATGACACATGTGCATGGATGTTGTATATGGACTGGAAAAATGGAGCTCTCGCTGGTTTGCTGTTTTGGCATACAGCTGTATAATATTTTTCATGTCCATACTTCACCCCATGACTTCATTTTAGAAGCAACCTAGTAAATAGGGTTGAATGAAGACACATGCCTGTCGATCTCCACCCCACATACACATTACAGTTGCAGAGTTTTTTCTGCTGGCTCAGCTACTTCTGCCTCTCTCGAGTTTTCAGGACAAACTGATTTCACTTAATTTGTTACATTGTATTAATTAACAGTTACAGCTATTGTAATAGAATAATTGCTTCCTGCTACAAGTGTTAAAGCAATAGACTCCTTATGTGAACCAGCCTGTAGCACTCCCATTAGAGAGAATGAAGATATGTAAAACAAAATGGTAGAGAAGTCAAGGCCTTAAATAGGGAATCATGAGGCAGCAGGTACTTAGACAAGGGGTCAAGGGGCAAAACTAGAGAATGAGTGTTAAAGCAAAGTCAGGCAGGAATTTTAGACAATCAGCACCGCCTGGTGCGCGTATTAATGCTCGGAACAAACACTGAATAAAACATGTGCAAGAGGGGGCATCCTGATTGGCGATCCCCCCGCAATGTGTTCAAGCCCGGTTTTGGGCAACTCCTCCATGCTCCATCAGCAAAACTGGACCTTAAAGCGGACCTTCACTCTGAATAAGAGCATATCTTATATGTTTTCCCCACCCTGAACATACAGATTGATCACATTAAAAATCATCCTACCTGCATCTACTGCATGTTATGAGCTTTTAAACATCCAAGATGGCGGCTCATGGATCATCAGGCAGCCTGCAAACAGGAAGTGTCTCCTGACTGTGTAGCTCTGCATTCTGGGATTGCTGACCTTTTCCTGACCCCAGCTCTGCTCCATCTGTGCAGAGCGCAGCTATAACCCCACCCCCTTCACTTTATCCCACTCTCCCATCCTCAGTATGTGATGCAGCTGAGTCAAGATGGCGGCGCCCGTAACCTAGAGTTCTGAAAGGAGTTGCAGCCCGGAGGGTGAAAGAATAATAAGTACGTGACTAAAAAGTTAAAACATGTCAATTTTAGAGTATTTTAAGGGTTTGGGCTTTTCATGAAATCACGCTGAAGGTCCGGTTTAAGATTTGCCAGCACTCTTCACACGGTCAGATCCAATGTCATGGAACCTGCCTGCAATAGTGAAGGGTCATAATTACTATATCAGGAAAAAACACCAGAGATCGGTAGACTGATGAGAGAGGATGATTGGTAACCAAAAACAACACAAAGAGAGAAAAAAGGAAAGCTGAGAGGTACAGGAGCACAGGTATACCATTAGAAAGGGGCTGGGTACTTACTAGAAATCAATATGTGTACAAAAATTGTAAAAGTCCATAAGATGTGGCAGGTCATCTGACAAGGAGTCAAGAGGCAAAACTAATTCAAAGCAAAGTCAAGGAGGAATACAGTAAGGCTTATCAAGCACCATGGAGCAAAACAAGGACCAACACAGGGAAAGACAGTGCAATAATAATTGAGGAAACAAAGCCAAAAGTAATGGTAGTGATGATAATGGAGCCACACCACACGGCTAAGTAAGAAAAGATCATTGGACAACATTGGATGAAACAAGAGGCATGAAAAGACTGAGGCTGACCCTTGGACAAGGGCTAAGATTAGACAAGGAGCTGAAGACTGGGAATTAGGAACTAACCCATTCCTGTCTTTAAGTAGAGACAGGAATGGCATATATAGACAATTGTCTTAGGACTGATGGGACCACTATAGACCTGGCACCATAAGGTGATTGATTTTAAATTTTTCACACCGAATAGGAAATGTTAAACCTAAAATTATTGTCCTGAGACATTGAGACTATGAGATTTCAGGGCCACTTGAATCCCTCACCCCAGGGCATCCAGATTGGAGATGCCCTACTTTGTGAACCCCCCCAGGTCGTCCTGTAAACTCACCTTCTCCCCCTATCCAACGGCGCATGCGCAAGCTTTAGCCATCGCCTGCTATACCTTTAGCACTGTGCGGACCAGCGTCAGGTTCTTAGCGAATGGCCGCTTCGGGCAGGCACCCTGTTGGAGTTGCCTGTGCGTTCCGCTAAACTCGTCTAAAGACGAGTCTTAGACGATCTGTCGTGAGCTGGTCTGAGTGCACTGATTGAACGAGAGGCCGTACAGGCATCCTAGGACCGTAAAAAGGTGAGACTGGGTGACCTGGGAGGTTTCACACAGTGGGGCATCCCAGATCAGGGCAAGGACCAAAACCCTGGATAGTCAAAATCCTGGGTTTTGGTCCACTTTAATCTACGGAGGTGTTTTGAGCAGTCTAAATAAAAGTCTGTTTTTTCCTAACCCTCTCACCCTAAACTGTAAAAAAAAACTAAAAACCAATCCATGAACCCAATTTTTGCAGAACTGTTCTGCTGCCTGCAAGTGTACAGGTGATCTTGATGTATGCACGAGAAAGGAGTCAGTCAGGGTCCCAAGAAAGCCCCTATGCTCAGTGGCAAACAAATCTGGAAAAGTCTAGGGCTACCCAGCCACTTAACTGGCATATTTTTTTACTAAACAGAGGGCTGGTGTACAGAGGCTTAAAAATATAGGCGATTGTAAAAATAGAAACATCTCGGCCAGTTAGGACAGCTTGCGTTATAGTATCTGTTTTTAAACAAAAAATGAAGATCCTCAGTGGTCACATCTTAATTGTTATGGTTCTGGTATTTAGAGTTAGTGCTTCATGGAAGACTAGCATGTTGATCATCTAGTTAGCATGGGTTTGTGGTTAAAATCACAAGGTCCTGGTGCACAGGGCTTCTAGTCACAAGATGCTTATGGTTGGGATCCTGCCTTGATCCACTGAGACGTACAAATTCCTCCCTGATCCCATCCAGATGCAGCTGCCATGGCGGCCTTTGCCAACAGCTCCGATGATATCATCAAGTCCTCCAAGTTTCCGGCCGCTCACGCTCCAGGGCCCAACGAAGTCCCAAAGATTGAGACCGACTACTGGCCAGGCCCACCCTCACTCGCTGCCATAGGTAGGCTAACCGAGCAACCAGTTACATTAGCCTAGGCTGGTTTTTAAAATCTGGTGGCCATAACCTCTGTTCTATGAAACGTCATGTTGGTGATTCTGTTGATGTCATGAATGTGTATATTGTATATGTGAATTGTATGTGAAATCAGGTTTAATTGTATATTAGGCAAACATCAAATAGCAATCTCTTCTGAAGTTAGCATATTTGCATTGGGGGACATTTCTGACATCCAATATAGACAGACCATATAGAGAGGAGGGGTTGAAAGGGTCCACTCAAACTCTAAATCATGGTCAAAAATGATGGTTAAGCTTCTCATATGTAAATAATTGCAAAAGGCTCATTTAATATTCTTAGTATACAGTACGTCGATTACTTACACGTGGTATTACTCTGCCAGATGGCGTGGACGGCAGAGACATCGAAAAATAGGCTCCTCCCGGCCCCTCAAATACCCGGGGACCTCCCACAAATCCCCAGAATTTCTCTGCAGTCTGGACTGCGAAGGACGAGAAATGGCTCTCTACTCGCAGGTGAGCAGGGCTATTAGCCTGCGGCCCTGTAGTACTATTCCCACCCGTGCTATTAGTAATATGCCTCCCAGCCTTGGCTGCGCTGGTCGGGTGATGGTAGGCAGCACCGCTGTCAGGTGCTTAGGAGCACTGCTCCACCGCAATCCCCCACCAAAGGATAGGCGGTTTAGGCTTATGGTGATCCTTTATGGGATGCCCCTCCCGCACTATTGCCCCTTGCCCCTGCTTATCGGTGGGCCCTATTTAAGTGGCCTTTTATGTCACACTATAGGCTCGATTGAGAGAGACAAAAAAAAAACTTCCGTTTTAGTTCCGATCCGTTTTTTTTTGGAAATGTTTCCGTTCTCGTATGAGTGTGCGTTTCCGTCCGTTCGTACGGCAGATTACGAATACGAGGATGTCATTTTCCATCCAGACTTTTCCGTTTCATTTTCACATGTTACAACGTAGGCTTTCGTTTTTGCCCTTTTCCCATCGTATCCTCCAACGAATCCTTTACGTTTCCTGTTAGTTTCTGTTTCCCTTTTTCAATAAATAATCGTCCATAAGGAAATCCTTACTATCTTGCGCCTGCGCACTACAAACTTAACTTATTAAAGTGCTCGCCTACATATTTGCCACCCTCACTTCTACTACAATGTTTAGCTAAACCACTTAGCACTATCCTCCATCTTCTCTTTTGGACCCTTAAAGCTCACCCAAACCACTTCTCGCTCATATGAATATTCATCTTTAAATATTTCTGGGCCCATTAGTTTTGTGTTAATGTATTTTGTAAATGAAATGACAATGTAACTTTTTTTTTTTATTCCATCATAAAATATAAAATTTTAAAAAATTTAGAAAATGTCACATTTTTACAACTATAAAAAACAAAATACATAGCAATGGCAGGCCACAGAACATTATTCTTCATCTGTGGTCCCCAACGAGTTGCGCAGCTCCTGCATCTCGCCCACCAACTGAAGGACCCTGACACTCAGTTGTGCCACTCTGGCACGTGTGGTCCCTGTTAAAAAAAGGTAAATTAAAATATTGGTATAACCTTGTTGGGGTCATACTGCAGTGCCCTCACCACGGCCCGGGTTTTGCATAGTGCCCGATTAGAGAACCCCTGGCCCGCATTCTGCAGGGAAAGAACGGGCATCAGGAGCAAGGGCGAGTGGCAAATCTTGCAGTTCCTGCAACCAAATATAAAATAATTACACAAAGCAAAGGTAACCAACTAAAACAATAACTCCTACAACAAATTAAGATTCAAGTTCAACAATCCAAATATAATTCACAAAGGACATAAGTCTAAAAAAATATAGCAATTATATGGATGTGTGGAAAAATAAATGTTTACATGCTAAGGACTAATTTAGGTCAGCATTAAAATGCATCTATAAGGCATACATGAAATGTATTGATTCAGGTATGCATTGCTATACAATTTATTGCCTCGGCCATGCTGGTACATGCAATGCCTTGGTGCTAAAGGCGCGCAGACTCCTCCACATAGCCGCAAAACATGTTCAACAATAGCAATCCGAGCCCTCAAAGGTCCCGTAAGTGGATCGGAAATGAAACGGATTTATAGGGTGGTGGTCCGTCGGAAATCAGCTCTCTGAATCAGACGGAAACCCATCCCAACAAAGGAAGTTATCTGAACTAACGGAAATGTTCCGATTTTGTTTGGAAAATGATCCGAACTAACGGAAATGTTCCGATTTGCTTCCGTTCATCGAAAACGCATTCCCGAACACCCACCAAAACTTTCACAGACAGCTACGGAAGTCCGGACGAATGTGTCTCTGAATTGAGCCTTATGTTACGCGCTTGGTGGCGGCGTTACCTCAGGCGCTGGTGCGCGTCACTGGCTGCTTTGCACGTCCTGGCTTCGCGCTCTTCAGGGGGGGCGGGGCCCGTCTATGGCGCACTCCACGTCATCGCCGCTACCAGCCCGCCCCTCGAGGTATACCGACGCCATCTTTAACCTGCTGGGTTGGCCCATGCGCAATGGACCTCTACCCACCGCAGTCCGTAAGTGCCCTCGCGGGCGGCTTTATGTTCTTTATTACTGTGTGCTTATGGTCTTTTCTTCTTATGTCTTTCAGGCTGGGCGAACCCTTTGGCTTCTCCCGGCCCTTTATTAGTTATATAACTTGTAGGCCTTGTGTAATACTCCCACTTCACTAGCGAGTTATTGGGGCATCCGGGGTTGCTATATAGCGTTAATCCCTATCGGCCTATAGTGCCATTATAATTGCCATATGGAGGCATCCCAGGATAATGTGACTGAGGTCCAGGTGTAACCTGTGCTGAGCAGGTGCTTGCATTGCAATCTGGCCTGCCAGTGGCTGCACCTCGTTTCACTTGGCCTACTCCCCCAAGCTTAAATCTCACTCCTACTGAGTTGCATACTAGTGGGGATTCTCAGCCTGATGTGTCTTCTAGACTGGCTACTGTTGAGCAGTTGATTGCTAAGTCCTTGGCGCGTAAGGCCCCTGCTAAAAAGCGTCACTTAACGCCTAATTTCCATAACCTTGTGCTCAAGGAATGGGAACACCCCAGTAAACTTCCCGGGGTTCCTAGAAGTTGGGATAGGAAGTATCCCTTTTTTGCCTAGGTGGTAAAGTGTTGGTCATCCCCCCCCCGAGGTGGATACCCCAGTCCTAGGGCTATCTAACACTTCTGTCATGCATTCCTCTGACTCTACTACCCTGCGGGATGCTGAGGACCGGCGCATTGACCAGCTGGCATCCCACACCTTTACATGTGCGGGGACGGCGCTGCGCCCGGTCTGTGCCTCTGCCATCACTGCTGTGGCCATTAGAACCCTTATCAGGAATATACTTGATAGTGCCCCTGATGATTTGCCTTGTGAGGTGTTCAATGCACTTTCCAGTTGTGATGTGTTTGTAAATTTTGTCCTCTCTGCCATGGATGACACCATCAGATTGTGTGCCAGAACATCTTCCCTTCTGGTGGCTATAAGCCGCTTGGTTTGGCTGCGCCAGTGGGCTGCTGACAGCGCTGCCAAGAAGGCCCTCACTGGTTTTCCCTTTAAAGGACTGCACCTGTTTGGGGACCGCCTGGACCTTTTTGCTAAGGGAGGCAGGTTACCCCAGAGCAGGCTGCAATCTCGACCCTTTTGGGGTCAGGGTTCCTTCTCCTGCCCTTACCGTGGAGCCAGACATTGGAGGGGGGTTTCCTTTCCTGAGACCCAGGGAGATTACTGGGGTAGGGGCAGAGGACGTGGACGTCCTGGCTCCTCCTGGGGTCCCAAAGCTAAATCCTCTCCCAAGCCCCCTCAGTCATGATGGGGCGCCCTCACCCATCCGGGTGGGGGGACGGCTGCAGCACTTTGCTCATGTCTGGAGGCTTCATGTCTCAGACCGGTGGATTCAGGAGGTAGTGTCCTCCGGTTACAAGATTGCCAGTTACGGTTTGCTGCCTGCCCCCCTCCAAGATTCATCAGATCCCGGACTCCTCAGGACCCTGTGTTCGCTCAGGAGCTAGTGCAAGCAGTGCAAGGCCTCCTGAAACTGGGGGTCATCTCCCCTTAAGAGAAAGAGGCGAGGGCTTTTATTCCAACCTATTCACAGTACCCAAAAAAGATGGTTCAGTCAGGCCCATCCTGGATTTAAAGATCCTCAACAAATTTGTCAGGGGCAGGCGTTTTCGCATTGGAAAATCTGCGCTCTGCCATCAGTTCCCTGCACCAAGGGGATTTCATGACGTCTGTGGACATCAAAGATGCTTACCTTCATATTCCTGTATTTCCAGGCCATCAAAGGTTCCTCAGGTTCGCTCGGATGGATCAACACTACCAGTTTATGGCTTTGCCCTTTGGTCTCACTTCAGCTCCCAGGATGTTCACCAAGGTGATGTTTCTGCTCAGATGTCAGGGCGTCCGCGTGCTTCCCTATCTGGGCGACATTCTCAGCACTTCCCAATCAGAGTTGGATACTCAGCTGGTGGTGTCCACTCTGGAGTCATTTGGATGGGTGATCAACCACCCCAAGTCCTCACTGTCCCCTTCCTTGGTAACTCCATTCCTAGGAATGAATCTGGATACAGTTCAGGCAAGGATTTTCCTTCCTCAACAGAAGGTAGACAGTCTGATCGCACAGGCTCAGTTCCTCCTATCTTGTCCTCACACCTCCATCAGGCAGGGGATGCAGCTGGTGGGCCTAATGGTGGCAAGCGGTCCCTTATGCTCAGTTCCACTTGAGGCCTCTGCAACTTCACCTATTGTCAGTATGGGACAAGGACCCAGCGTCCCTGGACGGGGTCTGTGTGCTCTCCCCTCGGGTCAGGAGGTCCCTCTTGTGGTGGATGGACTCAAGGAACCTGTTGGGGGGCAGATCCTTTCTTACCCCTCCCTGGGAGACGGTCACCATGGATGCCAGTCTATCAGGTTGGGGGGTTTCCGGAAGTCCCTGCGGTTCCAGGGGTGGTGGGGTCCTCAGGAGGCCCACACACCTATCAATGTTTTGGAACTGCGGGCGATCAGGTTAGTTCTGGCTCACTTGACTACTCACCTTCGGGGCCTGCCTATTCAGGTGCGCTCGGACAACCAGACGGCAGTTGCCTACATCAATCATCAGGGAGGGACCCGGAGCAAGGGGGCCCTCCAGGAAGCGTCTCTGATTCTGACTTGGGCGGAGGCCAATGTCCCCTGCATTTCAGCTGTGTACATCCCGGGGGTGGAAAATCGGCAGGGGGACCTCTCGCCAGGGAGAATGGTCCCTATGCAGCAGGGTGTTTCAATCCCTGAGTCACCGTTTGGGGCCAACCAGATGTGGATCTGTTTGCATCCCGTCACAATCACAGCTCCCAGCTTTTGTCTCACTGTCCCAGGATCCTCTGGCCTTGACCACGGATGCTCTAGCAATGTCATGGCAGGACTTTCAGTTCCTGTATGTCTTCCCTCCAGTTCCCCTGCTGGGCAGGGTTCTGCACAAAATTGCCCTGGAAGGGGTACCAGCAATTCTGGTGGCCCCCAGTTGGCCAAGAAGAGTGTGGTTCGCAGACGTGGTGCAGCTGGCAGTAGATCAGTACGCTCTTGGTGCCGGATCTGCTCGCTTGACGGCCTGGCTGCTGAAACCTCCATCTTGATGGAGAAGGGGCTGTCTTCCTTGTGGATACTTTGATAAAGGCTAGAAAGAAGTCTTCCTCTTCCATTTATTACAGGGTTTGGCTTGCCTACATTGACTGGTGTGAGTCTAAGGCTCTTCCCTGTCGGGTATTCTCTATTCCCAGGATTTTGGAGTTCCTGCAGCATGGGTTGGACATGGGACCCCAACTCAGTACTCTGAAGGGTCAGGTCTCTGCCCTGGCTATTTTCTTCCAGAAGTCCTTTGCTCAGCACCCTTTGATCAGGACTTTTTTTCAGGGGGTCGCTCATGTGCGCCCTCCATGTAAGCCTATGGTGCCTGTTTGGGATTTGAATTTGGTTCTATCAGCTTTGCAGGGTGCTCCCTTTGAACCTGTGCAGGATGCTGCCCTGGCCATTCTTACGCTCAAGGTTGTGTTTCTGGTGGCGATCACCTCTGTCAGGCGTGTGTCTGAGTTGACGGAGCTTTCCATTCAGCCCCCCTAATATGAGAGACACCAGGACAAGGTGGTGTTTCGCTTCAAGACAGACTTTCTGCCTAAGGTAGTGTCTGCCTTTTATTTGAATCAGGACATTGTTCTTCCTTCATTGTGCCCTAATCCTAGCACTGCTAAGGAGAGGGTTTTGCATTCTTTGGATGTGGTTAGGTGTCTGAAGTACTATTTGGTGGCTACTGCACCTTTCAGGAAAACTCTTTTTGTGGTCCCTTCTGGTCCTAGGAAGGGTTTGGCTCCTGCCAAATCTACCATCAGCAAATGGATCCATCAGGCTGTGATTCAGGCCTATTCTGCTAAGGGGAAGAATTTTCCCTTCCGCCTTACTGCTCATTCTACTCGTGCTATTGGTGCCTCTTGGGCTTTTCAGCATCAGGCTTCTGTTGAACAAGTTTGCAAGACCGCTACTTGGTCTTCTGTTCATACCTTTTCAAAGTTTTACAAGGTTGATGTTAGGGCCTCAGCTGATGCTGCTTTTGGCCGAAAGGTTTTGCAGGCGGCAGTGGTTTAAACTGTCTGCTGCTACTTTTTTCTTGGGGATCCCACCCTACTTTATGGACACTGCTTTTGGATGTCCCACGTGTAAGTAATCTATTTGGAGCAGGACGTGCTGTATACTAAGAATAATACAATTCTGTGATTACTCACCTGTAGAATTGGTTTTATGAGTATACAGTACGTCCTGCTCCAACCCACCCTTGGCTTTGAATTATCTTGGATCCCCTGTTTGGTGATTGTTATCATTGTTATAGTTGATAGTTTGGACTGTTTTATTCTCCCAGCTTCTCGTTCACTGCTTTTCAATGCTGGGGATTTGTGGGAGGTCCCCGGGTATTTGAGGGGCCGGGAGGAGCCTATTTTTCGATGTCTCTGCAGTCCAGCGCCATCTGGCGGAGTAATACCACGTTTAAGTAATCTATTTGGACCAGGACGTACTGTATACTCATAATACCAATTCTTCAGGTGAGTAATCACAGAATTGTATTATTAGCTTGAAGCATCCACAGATGGCCATGGAAATCTGCGTGAGTTGTACATTTTAAAAATACTATTAATCATCCCCTGCTGTAAAACCAATAGTGTGCTGACCCTACATCAACCTCTCTGGAGAGATGGAGCACTGGCCGCTAGGAAGACTGACCATCGACAACCACCTAGTGCTAGTGAGACTGACCACAGCCCAATGCTGGGTGAATGACCACCAGCCACTGCCCAGTGTTGGGTAAACTGATAACCATCCAGTGCTGGGAACCGGCCATGATCAAGCGCTGGGGAGAATTACCACCAACCAGCACCCATACCTGGAAAAAATGGCCACTGACCACTGTCCAGTGCTAGGGAGACTAACCACTGGTCACCACCCAGCGATGGGGAGAGTGGCCACAGCTCTGTGCTGGAAAGATTTACCATAATCTACCACCCCGTGCTGGGTAGACTAGCTACCCCCAGTGCTGACAGATTGGCCATACCCCATTCCTCTAGAGAATGGCCATCAGACGCCACCCAGTTCTAGGGAGAGGTGCCAAAGGAACTGCCCACCGTTCCGTGTGGGGGAGACTGACCACCAGCCAATGCCCAGTGCAGATGAGACTGACCAGCAAGCCAATGCCCAGTTCCGAGGAGACTGCTCACAGCACGCAATTAGAAAGGCCATCAAGTGGTCTAACTTGTCTTGGGAGAATGGATTGTAACCAACCAGGTCCTCATGTAGCTGACACAAATAATGAAACTGATTCACTAACACTAGAGGAAAATGCATTGAAGCAAAAACCCAAATTTTACCCAAGCAAGTTAAGTTTGGGTAAACTTAAGCAAAGAAACCAAAAAGTCTTAAAGATCCAGTTTGGTGATTGTACTTTTCTTCTTCATGGGTTTTTTAGCTGGACTCGCTGACTTGCTGGAATTTGCAGTTCTCATGTGTAAACATACTTTTACCCATCATGCAATGCCTTGTGAAGCCTTGATACTGCTGTTTCCTACAGTCTGGCCAAGAGGACAGACTGTTTGAGGAAAGCCATATTCCCATCTAAAAGTGGTATAGTACATTCAAAAACCATTCACCTGTGGTTTTAAAGAGGCTGTAAACCTAAATAAACCCCAAAAATCTCACAGGTCACCTCCAGGTCTCCTAGTTTCCCTGCATACTCTGTTAGTTACAGTAAATGTGCATGCCCACTCCAATCGCTGCAATGAAGTTGGGTCTGCCCAGGTACTAACTCACAGAAACATGACTAATAGGCACTCCCTTGGACCCCTTACCTGTTTGAATTTAGTAATATGAAATAAAACTATCACTAACAATATTTTATTACCCTGGTGTTTATATTAGACATCCTGCCGAGGATAATTCCAGTGGCTAGGGAGGAAAGCTTTAGTATCACAGAGGCGGAGCTTCTTTGTGGACTCTTTAGTCACTGAAGGGGAAAGGCATAGAGAGGGGCACCCCAAGAAATCAAGAGACATAGATTGTAATAGAGGGGTCAAGTTTTGCTATGCTGCTTTAATTGGCAATTGACTCCAATAATCTTACCTCCAGGTTTTTGTAAATGCCATTCATCAGGTTACAGCTGAAAATCAACATGACTGCATGGGACTGTGTAATGATTTTCTAGAACTGAAATGTCCCCTGATTCATGTACTATAAGAGGCCCATCCTCACATGTAGTATATTACCTGTGTGTTTATTTTCTGTGTTTCATATTCTGTGTTTCATGCATCATTCCGCTCTACACCACACCCTTTCTATGATGTCCAGGAATCCAGAGATCACTGTGCTCTGTAATTACATGGATTCTGGGATTCTGTATGTGTAATCCACCCCTCACAGATCTGTTCAGATACTAAATACAGTGGATTAGAAATGTTACACTTCAACGTGGAGCTGACATTCAATTTGATTGTTGGCAGTATAGTAAGCAGAATCCCCTTACTGTCCCCTCTGATAACAAGGGTTGTCGATGTATCAAAAAATGTACACTCACAGCTTAGCTGCACAGGTATTGTTAAAAAAAAAAAAAACTTTTTGCCCCCCAAAGCTGTTATAATCTGGGGGAGGGGTGGTCATCCTGCTGTTCATGTATTTTTGAAGTCTTTATATCACTCTGCACTCAGAAGCAGATCATTGGGGGTACCATAAGCAGTATTTAGTATTATTATGTTAGGAACAAATGAAAGGTTTTAAACAATGATTGAGACAAGTGGTTATTATAGCATTGCTATGGAGGGTGTGTGTAATGCATTGGCACACACTCTCTATTGCAGTGAATGGAATGGGTGTGGCCAGTCACTGTGACTCAATATTCAAGCCTCAATAAACAATTTAATATATAGTATTGCACATTTACTTAAAAGAATTAAAGTCCGCTTTAGAGACAACATTTTTTAGAGTGAATCACCCAGGTGTATTAACCTTCATTAAACTTGTGAATCCAGAACCACCACCAATATGCATGTACCAGCTAGCCCATATACACAGGCTTTCAAATTTCAATCAATTTGATGTAGGTCTGCTTCAATGTAAGTTCCAACTGCTCTTAATATCTCCAACTTGATTTCTTTTGTTAAGCCTCCTATTGCCCTCAATAGCGTTTTTTTCCACCATTAATTACCAGTGGGCGTATGTGAGGAAATGTAAAAAAATGCAGTCGTGTAGTATTGTTGTAACAGAGTAGTGTTCCCGCTTTTTAGTATGCTTACCGAAAATATCATATAAAACAAGCTCTACACGTAGCCAATATTAATAGAAGCCGGTCAGCAAGTTAAGCCTCGAAAATAACGTCTCACCCTTCTTGTAACGCAATGCCATATATCTTCCTCGACTGTAGAAACCGGCAGAGTATTCCGTATTCCGGTGACAATGATAATGAAAGCGCAATGACTGCCGTGCATCTTGCTTGACCCTGTCCCCGACATGTTTCGTCATGGAATGACTTGTTCACTGGGTATACAGTCACTGTGACTGATGATTGTTCATCCCAGAAGTTGCCTGTGAATGGAGGATAGACCTGGACATCATAGTACTTGTTCTCGGGAACCTTGCCTGGACAGAATTTTAAAGCAGTCCTCCAGTATCATGCAATAATAATCCCTTGTCGCCATCATTGTTTTAAGACCTTCCATAAATTCCTAACTAAATTCATTGCAGCTTATAATCCTCTCACTGTGCTGAGAGATAGAGACTTTGTAAACACGTAAACAGCAGGAGGGCTGGCAGAAATACATGAGATAAGATGCAGTCTCACTCACTCTCCAGTGATAATAACACTGCATACATGCCTATGCTGCAGCTGCAGCTCCATTCACAGAGGTGAGTAATGAACAGTCAGCCCAACTCCAGCCTTGTTTTTTAATAGAGTGGGCAAGATATGATGTAAGCTAACAATTTTACTTTTAGGGGACTCCAGGAGAAGGTCGAGCAGCCGGGAAGAAGAAGATGAGGAGCTGCAGAAAAGGCGTCTAATGCAGGAAGAGCAATTAATGAAGGTAAATCCCAAATGGAAACTCCCAATTAGTACTAAAATTAATAAAGGATACTTTTACTACCATCACCTCACCTACTCGCTTATCTTCTGTATGTCTAACCCATTTTACAGATGGAGCATTCCCTAAACCTAGTCTTACACCACAAGGCCTTTTTTTATTCCATGTTATTCCTTAAACTTTGCTCTTTACACTGGAAGGGCCAACTGTTAGTGCTAGAACACTACAGTGGATTACAGAGAAACCAGTACTTCTGGTATAGGTTGTATGGCCATAGACTTATGATTCTAGCCCTTACACAGGAGTGGCTCTCCACCAATGTGAGAAGAGCTGCACCGTGTAGTCATGCAGCCAACCCCGGGTTTAATCCTTGATTAAATAGTTCCACCCAGTCTAATATTTCTCAGAGCTGGAGATCTGAGGACCCCTTGAGATTCTCTTCACCTGCTTATCATCTCTTTGTTGTGGCTCCTTACTGACTGTTTAATGGTGTTTCCTCCTCAGCTGAATTCTGGTCTGGGTCAGCTAATCCTGAAAGAGGAGAAGGAGAGCCGAGAGCGGCCACACTCTGCCAGCCGATATGAGTCCTCTATGCTTTCCTGTAAGTGTTCCATCTTCTTGTCTTTCTGTCACTCTGGTTTAAAGTATCTGTTATTATTGGGCAGTTTATAAGGTGCTATAAGTGCTTCACCAGGAGCAAGGTATTATGGACATCTGGTTTCTGTGTTATCAGTAGCTAAGATGCCATAATGTGGTTTTGGTAATTAGTTCTGATAGCTTAAAAATGTTTTTTCCCGGGGCTAGGCACTTCCCATATATTCTAAGTATACAGCACGTCCTGTTCCAGAGTATTCCTTACACATGGGTAATATATCCACAAGATGGCGCTGGACTGCAGAAAACAGCTTGTAGCCTCTCCCGGGCCCTATATAAGTCAGGGACCTCCCACAAAATCCCCAGTTCTTTTCTGCAGTCTGGACTGCGAAGATAGAAGATAGCTCCCTCTCTGTGGCGCAGGTGAGCGGGGCTTATATGCCTGCAGCCCTGCAAGACTATTCCCACCCGTTCCGTCCCATTTACTAGCCTCCCAGCCTCGGCTGATAAGGTTCGGGTGAAGGTAGGTTAGCAAGCACCAATGGTGCTGAGGAGCTAGGCTACTACCGCAGTCCCTGCTCTAACAGGGTAGGGGGTTTAGGCTAATGGTGAGCCTTTTTGGGATGCCCCCACTGCCTAATGGGTTTTGCCAGGTTATCCTGTACAGTTAAACCCTATACACATATATATTTCCCCCTCCACCCTCACTTCTCATATTAGTCCTCTGGGCGCCATTTCCCCTGGGAATTCTGCTGTTATCCTCCCTCACTCTCCCCTTGGGAGATCTCCGGGGGGGGGGGGGGGGGGGTCGTCTAGTGATTATAATGTAACTGTCAACTGTATTTCACTCTTGACATGCCTTTGTGATTGTAACTTTTATAATACTCATAATACTTATAATACTCTGCGCTTTGTACTGCGCTCCGAGCCTGGCAGCCCCATTCACCTCAGAGCTGCCGGGCCGCTATTGGCCAGCCGGATCACATGGGCGCGTTTCCCGCTCTTCGGGGGGGGGGTGCTCTGTGGATGATGCACTTTACCTCAGAATCTCCACGCCCGCCCCTCGAGGTCTAGTGGTTATAATACTGTATTTCACTCTTGGCATGATTTTGTGATTGTAACTTACTTTTATAATACACTGCCGATGCGCTTTGTACTGCGCTCCGAGCCTGGCAGCCCCATCCACCTCAGAGCTGCCGAGCCGCTATTGGCAGGCCGGATCATGTGGACGTGTTTCCCGCTCTTCGGGGGGGGGGGGTTCTGTGGAGGATGCATTTTACCTCAGAATCTCCACGGTCCGCCCCTGTCTTCTTCTCATGGGAATGTTTGATTATGTCTTTCAGGCGGGTGAAAATTCAGCACTGTGGTTTCTCCCGGCCATCTTCCCTCACTAAAACTCCCACTTCCCTAGCGGTTCTTGGGGCATCCCGGGTAGCTCTTCAGCGTTAATCCTTACTGGCCTATTGTGCCATTCAAATCACCATATGGAGGCTTCTGGGGATAATGGGCCTGGGGTTCCTTCGGGACAAGCCCAGCTATGTGTTGCGTGTGGGGTATCCCCTATTAGTGATGAAGGGTAAGGGTGTGTGTGCCCTGCGCCCAGCAGGTACTTGCGCTGCAGTCTGGGCTGTCTGTTACTCCTGGGTGTGCGCCCCCTCTGGCCTCACCTACCCCCCCACGCTTACATCTGACCCCCACTGAGGGGCATACTAGTGGGGATTCTCAACCTGACTTAGCTGCACGGGTGGCCAGCATTGATAAACATCTTGCTGGGTCTGCCCCGCGTAAGGCTTCTGCTAAGAAGCGGCATTTATCACCCGCGGTTTCCCTCTTCCCTGTGGAAGATGAGGGCCCTTACTCTCAGGTCCCTACCCCCTAGAGGAGAGGGAATTATTTTCTGATTCCTCTGAGGAACAACCTAAGATATATGGTGGTACTGGGACTCTCTTTGTGGAAGACCCGTGGTCCTCTGATGACACTGACAGATTGCTGAGTCACATTTTTGAAGTGCTTTGTATTTCTCCCCCGGCAGTGGAACTTTTTCATACGGTTAAGCCACGCTGGGAGTTCCTTGAGCAGTCTCACTTTAATAATCTAGTGCTCAAAGAATGGGAACGCCTAGCAAGCTGCCCGGGGTGCCTAAGAGTTGGGACAAAAGGTATGCCTTTCCTGCTGATGTTGTTAAGCGTTGGTCATGGACCAACTGGCCTGTCATGCCTTTGCCTGTGTGGGGGCGGCACTGCGCCCGGTTTGTGCCTCAAGTGTCTTTTGGATGGGGCATCTGAGGATGCCGCTAGAGAGGAGTATAGATCTCTCCTGCTTTGTGAGGAATTTATTGCATATATCCTCTCTGCCATGGATGATGCTATTAGAATGTGTGGTAGGACTTCTGCCCTGTTGGTGGCTATGTGCCGCTCTGTCTGGCTACGTCAGTGGGTAGCTGTTAATGCTGCTAAGAAGGCTCTCACTGGTTTCCCCTTCAAGGGCTGCACCTCTTTGGGGAACGCTTGGATTTGTTTGCTAAGGGTGGTAGGTTACCTCAACGCATGAGGCCTTCTCGGTCCTTTTGAGGGACAGGTGCCTTTCTCCCATCCTTCCGTGGTTCCAGAACTAGCTGTGGAGTCTCTTTTACTGGGGCCCGCGGAGATCATTGGGGAAGAGGCAGAGGATGTGGCCGTCATGGCCTCTCCTGGGGTCCCAAGCCAAAATCCTCACCCAAGCCCTCTCAGGCATGAAGGGGCGCCCTCACCCATCCAGGTGGGGGGACGGCTTCTGCTTTTTGCTCACGTCTGGAGACATCACGTCACAAGACAGAGTTTGCAGCCTGGCCGCCCCCAAGATTCATCAAATCCCGGATGGCTCAAAACCCCCTGTCAGTTCAGGGTCTGTGCCTTGCTGTCCAAAAACTTCTGGCGTTAGGGGTAATCTGCCAAGTGCCTTTAAAGGAAAGGGGCAGAGGCTACTATTCCAATCTTTTCACTGTTCCCAAAAAGACGGGTCCATCAGACCCATCCTGGATTCAAATTTGTCAGATTCAAACACTTTCGCATGGAGACTCTGCTCTCAGCTGTAAATTCACTACACCCGGGGGACTTCATGACCTCTGTAGACATCAAGGATGCTTACCTTCATATACCAATCTTTCCAGGTCATCAGAGATTCCTCAGGTTCACTCTGGAGGATCAGCACTACCAATCTGTGGCCTTGCCCTTCGGTCTCACCTCGGCTCCCAGGGTATTCACCAAGTTGCTGGGGGGCATAATGGCTCTGCTGAGATCTCAGGGCATTCGCATCCTTCCTTACTTGGACGACATTCTCATCACGTCTCGGTCCTTCCAGCAGGCCGAGCTAGGTAGCCAGATGGTGGTGTCCACACTGGAGTCCTTCGGCTGGGTGATCAACCATCCCAAGTCTTCCCTGTCACCGTCAATGGTCAAGTCCTTTCTGGGCATGACTCTGGATACATCTCAGGTCAAGATCCTTCTCCCTCAGCAGAAGGTGGACAGTCTGCAAGCTCAAGCCAAGCTTCTTCTGTCTTGCCCTCATCCTTCCATCCGGCAGGGGATGCAGCTGGTGGGCCTGATGGTGTCTTGCTTCGAGGCTGTTCCATACGCTCAGCTTCACATGAGACCTCTTCAACTTCACCTCTTGTCAGTTTGGGATCGGGACCCTGTGTCCCTGGATCAGGTGTTGGTTCTGTCCCCTCTGGCCAGATGGTCTCTCTCGTGGTGGCTGGACTCAAGAAACCTGTTGGTGGGCAGATCCTTTCTGGCTCAGTGCTGGGAGACAGTCACCACAGATGCCAGTCTGACAGGTTGGGAGAGCTTCTGGAAATCCCTGAAATTCCAGGGTCAGAGGGCCCACAGGAGGCCCACACCCATATCAACATTCTGAAACTGAGGGCTAAACGGTTGGTTCTCTTCCATCTCCTTCGGGGTCGGGCTGTTCAGATTCACTCGGACAACCAGACGGTGGTTGCCTACATCAATCATCAGGGAGGGACCCGAAGCAAGAGAGCCCTCAAGGAAGTGTCACTGATACTGTCCTGGGCGGAGGAGAATGTTCCCTGCATCTCGGCAGTGTACATCCCGGGAGTGGAGAATCTGGAGGCAGACTCCCTCAGCAGGGGGACTTCTCGCTTGGGAGAATGGTCCCTCAGCAGGAGGGTGTTTCGCTCTCTGTGCCACCGTTGGGGTCAGCCAGATGTGGATCTGTTTGCGTTCCACCACAATCACAAGCTTCCAGTCTTTGTCTCTCTGTCCCAGGACCCTCTGGCCTTGGCCATAGATGCACTGGCAATGTCTTGGAAGAGCTTTCAGCTCCTCTATGTGTTCCCTCTGTCTCTTCTGCTGGGCAGGGTGCTGCGCACGATAGCCCAGGAGGGGGTGCCAACCATTCTGGTGGCCCCCTGTTGGCCAAGAAGAGTGTGGTTCGCAGACATCGTGCAGTTGGCAGTAGATCAGTACGCCCTGCCCAAGGATCCAGACCTGCTCACTCAGGGGCAGCTACGCCCAATTTACAAATGCTGGCTTTAACGGCCTGGCTGCTGAAACCTTCATCTTGATGGAAAAGGGGCTGTCTGCCTCTGTTGTTACTACCATGATTAGGGCTAGGAAGGAGTCCTCGTCCTCCATCTATTATAGGGTATGGCATGCTTATATTGACTGGTGTGAGTCTAAGTCGTTTCCCTGTTGGGTGTTTTCTGTCCCTAGGATTCTGGAATTTCTACAACATGGTTTGGATTTGGGTCTTCAACTGAGTACCTTTAAAGGTCATGTTTCTGCCTTGGCCATTTTCTTCCAAAGGTCATTTGCTCATCATCATCTGGTTAAGACCTTCTTCCAGGGGGTTACTCGTGCATCCCCCACGTAAGCCTATGTCACCAGTCTGGGATTTGAACTTGGTCTTATCTGCCTTGCAAGGGTCTCCCTTTGAGCCCTTGCGTAAGGCCCCTTTGTCCATTTTGACGCTTAAGGTAGTCTTTTTGGTGGCCATCACATCTGTTAGGCTTGTTTCTGAGTTGGCGGCGCTTTCCATCAAACCCCCTTACTTTGAGAGACATCAGGACAAGGTGGTGTTCAGGACATTTTTTTGCCTTTTCTGTGCCCTAATCCTAGTAACCCTAAGGAGCGGGTATTACACTCTCTGGATGTGGTTAGGACCTTGAAGTTCTATTTGTGTGGCTACTGAATCCTTCAGGAAGACTGATGCTCTTTTTGTGCTCCTGTCTGGACCTAAGAAGGGTCTGGCTCCAGCTAAGTCCTCTATCAGCAAGTGGATTCGTCAGGCTGTGATACAAGCCTATTCTGCTAAGGGGAAGGAACCTCCCTTCTGCCTTACTGCTCATTCTACTCGTGCTATTGGTGCCTCTTGGGCTTTTCAGCACCAAGCTTCTGTTGAACAAGTTTGCAAGGCTGCTACTTGTTGATACTTTTTCTAAGTTTTACAAGGTTCATGTTAGGGCCTCAGCTGATGCTGCTTTTGGCCGCAAGTTGCTGCAGGCGGTAGTGGTTTAAACTGCCCGTTGTTACTTTTTGGGGATCCCACCCTGCCTTACGGACACTGCTATTGGAAGCTTAATGATAGAACAAGGGGGCACAACCTGAAGCTAGTCGGGGGGAAGATCAGGAGCAATGTTAGAAAATATTATTTTAAAGAAAGAGTGGTAGATGCTTGGAACAAACTTCCAGCAGATGTAGTTGAAAAATCAACAGTCACTGAATTTAAACATGCCTGGGATAAGCACACATCTATCCTAAGATAAAGAGTACATACAGTATACACATAAGGGCAGACTAGATGGACCGTATGGTCTCCTTCTGCCGTCAACCTTCTATGTTTCTATGTTCTATGTTTCTATGTCCCATGTGTAAGGAATACTCTGGAACAGGACGTGCTGTATATTTAGAAGAATACAATTCTGTGATTACTCACCTGTAGAATTGGTATTATATGTATACAGCACGTCCTGTTCCACCCCGCCATTGTTATCATTATTCTTAGTTACCTCTGTATGGTGATTGATCATTTTGAATTCTTGTTATTATTGTTCTCCCGGCTTCTTGTTAACTGCTTGTCAATACTGGGGATTTTGTGGGAGGTCCCTGACTTATATAGGGCCGGGAGGAGCCACAAGCTGTTTTCTGCAGTCCAGCGCCATCTTGTGGATGTATTACCCATGTGTAAGGAATACTCTGGAACAGGACGTGCTGTATACATATAATACCAATTCTACAGGTGAGTAATCACAGAATTGTATTTTTTTAGCTTTGGAATATGACCATACCTCAATTTATCTCAGTAAAAAAGATATTTCCTTTCTTTAATATTAATCATAAAATGAGCACAAGGCTTAATAACCGCGAAAGTCGCCGCGGCTGCGACTGCCTTCATAAGACTCTTAAAGGGCCACACACATAAAGAAGCCCTAGAGCAATTAAACATTATAGGGATTCCCTTGCCGCTGAGGCCAATTGGGGCCAGTGATCTAAGCAGGATGGGCATACCACCATCTCTCCTTAGGGGAAACCGATATATGAAATACATACAACCTACTGTGATAAGGAGTATTTAAGGGCATTGAGAAAGCCAGAGTGGGCGAAACATGTTTGCCCTTGTTTAATGAATTGACAAAGTGAAAAGGAACAAAGGAATGGAATAGTGTAATCAATTGGTATATTGTAATCTAATTTTGTGTATTATAATATTACAACAAGAACATGTATTTATATTGAGCCTTGTGCAATTTTTATGATTAATATTAATAAAAGGAATTTTTTTTTTATTGAGATAAATTTAGGTATGGTCATATTCCAAAAAATCTGGGAAGTGCCTGCCTAGCCCTGGGAAAAGTATGCTTTGCAAGGGCCGGAGTATGAACCACCCCTAAAGAGTTTGGTCACAGGTGTAAAGGGTCACACTAAGTGGGGGAAACCAGTTGTGACAACCCTAAAAAAGCAGCTTAAAAATGGTCCTTCAGTTTATGAAACTCTGTATTGAACAATGCTTGTTAGTTTAAAATGACTGTAAAAGCAAGCTTCACACAGAGTATGCATGTCAAGGTGGTGGCTTATTTTGCTGGTAAATTGTGGTCCAGGGTGCATGCCCTGAAGATCTCATTGATCTCATAGATGGGTGTGTTTCTGCACGGTGGACCTGGATGAAGAAACTGCAGGGAAAAAAGGGACTATTCATTTTTTTGTACCATTAAGTCCGTTTGAAGTACAGTAATTGTCCAGGCAATGACAATGTTCTCATTTTTTCCTCTTTGAAAACGAAGCTACATTATATAACCAGAGTAATTAGAAAATAAAGTTTCACCTCATGTTGTGCTGTTCTCTGTGGTGGCAGGACTGAGTGATGCAAGCACATTGCATTGCATTGGGGGGGCATCATTCTAGCCTACCACTAAGGAGGGGGTTGTCAACCTTACACACGCATCAGGCTTTGATGCTTGTGTCTGGACAGGACCAGGGGGGAGGCAGCAAAGAGTCAGAAGGAATTCTCCTTTCTTTTGACCCGAGCAAAAAGACTGCATGGGACTGACACTGCATCAAGGAAGCTGCCCTGCAATAGAGTTTGTCCAGTCAATCCCTTTAATTCAAAGGTAATGTAAACCCTAGCAAATACAGTAATGTATCAGGGGTGGTTGATATGATACATTTTGATTGGATAATAGCTTACACCTATATATCAATAGTATTGGTCACTCGTACTAAGACTCCAACAATGGTTAGGGCATTTTGCTGTGTAAAGGCACCCATGGACCCCAAAGATTGGGGTTACTCTGTTAGAAAGAGGAAACCTTGAATGATATGAAGCAGCAGAGTAATATGCGAGGGTCTGTAAAATTGGGTAGTGGACATAGTATGGTAAGGCAGGAAATGCGTCCCTGTGTCTATAAATGGAGTCCCAGTAGAAAGTCATTACCTATCTCTGGTGACAGGAGGGGTGGGTAAGGTTTGTATAGGCTTCCTACAAATCACAACCCTTCCTGGCACAAGATTTACCTCGATTGGGTATCAGTCTGCTTTAAACTGGACCTTCGCCATCATTTATTGAAAAGCCCAAACCATTAAAAAACGATTACCCAGCATCTAAAATTAAGATATTTCAAGTTTTAGTCACTCATTATTCTTTCCCCCACTGGGCTGCAACTCCAACTCTGTTTAGGACTTTAGGATGCGGGTGCCGCCATCTTGACTCAGAAGCATCACACTTACTGAGAAGAGGAGAGCGGGATAAAGTATAGGGGGGTGGGTTATTGCTGAGCTTTGCTCAGACAGAGCAGAGCTGGGGCCAGGAAAAGGTCAGCAGTCCCAGAATGCAGAGCAGCACAGTCAGAAGGCACTTCCTGTTTGCAGGCTGATGTTACATGAGCCGCCATCTTGGATGGTTAAAGGCTCATAACATGCAGTAGATGCAGGTAGGATGATTTTTAATGTCAGCAATCTGTATGTACAGGGTGTGGTAAACATATAAGATAGGCTATAAGATAGGTGAAGGTCCGCTTTAATTGTCTGAAGCGTCATGTAACTATAGCAATTAGGAAATGCAGGATGCTTAATGCAATGGACATCATGTTCCCGGTAATGGGGTTCCTGGCCTGATAGTATGTGTGGTTAGAAAGCAAGGCTTGACTCTGGATGCCTTCTTATAGGGAATAATTGGAAGCCAGCCCCCCCCCCCCCCCCTTCAATGTCTATTCTACACTTGTATACTGTTAATAAATTAATCTAGCACTAACATATTCTGCAGTGCTGTAAAATGTACATCAAAGCAGTCACACCACTCTGCTCCATCTCTTTCTCTCTCTTTCTCTGCAGCTCTCCATTCTGACGCATCAAAGACATCATCTCTTCCTGGGTACGGGCGAAATGGTCTCCATCGGGTAAGGATAAGTTGTATTGTGTAAGGTACATGGATTTTTGTTTTACATTCAACGTCCGTATTTTGCACAAAAGCAATGCTGGATCTTGTAGCAGCTGGGGAGGGAGCCTGGTTTATCTACTTTATGTTTTGGGTTGTTGTTTTGCATTGCCCAGTAAATTAGCATTAGTTAAACAAATAGTGGGCATTTTCAGAAGTCCCTCTCAACAGCTTTTTTTCCTTTTATTCCATTCTTTCAAAGAAGTCACACCTCTTATTATAATGTCACATCCACTTTTTCACTCACACCTCCCATATCACCCTACAGTAGATTTTGGTTTGTGGTTCAGGTGGGCGAGCCACTACATCACTCACCACTATAGTGACCCAAGAGTCTGCCTTTATTGCTGATTTGGTATTAATGTTGTGGTTATGCTTAATCCCATCACAACCAGGGAAATGGTGTAACTAATGGGTAAGCTGAGAGCTGAGTGATGCATACTCTATGGGAAAATGATTAATGTTTCAGCCTTTGTCATTAGGATTCATATTTTAGAGGTAGATGTTTAAAAATATTTTTTCTAGATTTTGTTTACATTTATTTTATAGGACAAGTTTGTTTTAATCTCATTAGAAGGCGGCTAATTAGCAGCAACAAAGCTGATGTGAGACCTTTTTGACTGTTATGTAATATTTATATTCATGATCAATTACTTCCTCATGAGATCAGCGAGACCTTCCTGCAAAATGTCAACACACAGCTAGATCCATTCAGCATTCCTGGAGACCCCTAAACTGCTATGGAGTCCTTCATAGTAAAGCATTCTAGGACAAGATTGAATGAGGAGGGGTCGCTTATTACTATTACACTCCTTTAAAGCTGATCAAAACCCAAACGGGCCACTAACCTGCTCCTAGATCATCCTAGTTTATACTAGGATTATTTTTGTTAAAGACTTATGGCAATTCTTTGTTATCTGTGCACCTTGCATTTCCTTTATATAAAAAGTGTCCTTAAATGAGAAAATTAAAAAAAATGTAAAACCTAGAAAGAGAAAGGAGGTTGACTTATACAACAAGAATCCCACCAAGACTGGAAGAAAGAAAAAACATGGGTCACAGGTTTTTGGATGCGCTATTCATCTTTTACAACAGAGAACTGCTCACCTCTATGCACCCCTTTGTTTCTCTTCTGAAAGGTTTATTTACCCTGCTGTCTCTTCTCTGCCTTTTACAGCCGGCATCCCAGGATTTTGTGCAATATGACAGCTATGGAGATATAAGCGGGGGAGTCCGAGGTAATAGCACCAATCATTATGGTTTTAATTATTTACGTTGATCTTTCTTTCATTATTTGGTGCTAGTGAAATGATTCGATTGTTTTATAGACCTGTAGTCTATAAGACTCTAGAGCCTCCTTGTAGGTTCTCCTCCATTCATAGTTCTATGGCACTCACTAATATGCACAGAACAGAACTCTGATTGGAGGAGAGCTCCAGCATGCACCATGGGATTGCTGAACCCGTATGAACACACATGTCATGACAGGGGATGCAGCCATTGAAAGAGCAGTGTGTGTATTGTTATTATTTTTTCCTCATACTGTTCATCAAACACATATAATAATATACAGTCGCGTCACATTATTCTGACCACTTCCTACTTATTGGAATGGGGAGTGTTCTCTTAGCATTCTCTAGGCCACTCATTCATGTGGAAGGCACTTTTAACCAATTGGGCTACCCAAACGTGCAACTGTGGTAAACTAACCATTTTTGGGGTCCTTAAGGTGCGACAGTTTAAACCAGTTTGTGGTTGATGGGCATGGTAAGTGTGTCATTTATCATGTAGCTTAACTAGGGGGTCACATGATGTAGGAATATTTGGTCCATAAAAGATGCTGGTTATTGGGCCAATGCTCAGAAGTCCATGCTTTCCACTACCACCATTTAACCAAAGAGTCAGAGCAGTTGTAAACCATCCAGACATCCAGCATCCTGCATTTGGTGGGACAGTCTTTCCCATGTCAGCAAAGTGGGATATAAGGGTGTCCCCAGAGTTTTTTGAGGGACAGTGGGCCCCAAAGTGGGACTGTCCCACCGAAAGTGGGACATCTCCATCGTCGTGTTCATTCTGCCTCCACTCCTGCCCTACAAAACCTTTCAGCAACTGCGCAGTGCATTGCAATCAAAAGTAAATGGATAATACGCACGAATGGGGGGGCTACTACCCCCGAAACATGTGCCATCGGAGACCCTTTGCACACATGCTACCTGCCATTTTATTGATAAGAAATGAAAAGCTATGCTTTATTTCCATTGGAAGGCTGCAGAGAGCTGGGTATCTTTTTCAATGTAATATATATATATATATATATATATATATATATATATATATATATATATATATTTTTTTATTTTTTTTTCTACATTGTATGTAAAATTAAAAATATATCTGTTATTTTTCTATTATTATTACTGGTAGCATTAGTTTTACATGCTATGAATATGTAAAATTACAAGTACTTTTACAAAGCACATGTAGTATTCATATTAAATAAATATATACCATTTGCAGTATATCAAGTGACATATTTAACATTTTCTATTTTTATTATTATAATTATTTTATTAAGATTAATGGATGTACTTTTCCCTCTTTCCTTCCCTCAGATTACCAGGTAGGTAGGCTTGATGTCGCATTTGTAAGTGCCCCCCCGTTTGTCTGTCTAATCACACTTTCACTGATAAATATAAAGTTATATCTTGTTTTATTTATTCACATTAACCTCAGGATGAATTGGGCGAACATAACCTGTCAGTCTGATTCAGCGGGGATATTTATGTCGGAAGAGTGACCACGAAGCATGAAAATGTGTGACATTGCTTTTAATAAATATTCCCTATTGTGTATATACAGAGACCCGGAGGGCTTCCCCATCCTAAGTGTATAGAAAAATATGTCTTCATGTGAGATGCGGAAGTTTCTCACAAATTGATAAATAGCAAACCTGCTATAGGGAGAGATTCCCCCACATAACATTTAATAACCCCCTGTGTGTGTGTGATAGTGTCCATTCACTGCCTGTCACTCCATTCCCACTTTTTTTCAATAGACTGCACTGACCAGCTTTGTGAGAATCTACCCAATGGCGTAGCTCGGGGGGGGGGGGGGGGGGGGCAGCAGGCGGGGCATGTGCCCTGGGTGCAGTGGGTTAGGGGTTGCCAAAAGAGGACCACCATTTTGAATCTTTGCCCCAGGTTCCAGAAAGCCTAGCTACTCCTCTGCCTTCTCCCAATTCATAGAAGTTGAGATTTTGACACTACCCCATTGCCTCTTCCTCCACACGTGCAATACTGAAAGCTCAACTCCCAGCCAAAAATATTAAAATGTGGATTGAGTAGGGAAGGATTATCGAGGTTTTTATTGGCAACTGTGGGCCCGCAAGGCCAGGCCAGACACAAGAATGCTGCTGCCATGCCTTGCTGACACCTGAGCGTACAGTCTGTAGAATGTAGAACAAGGTACTTTCCTAAAATGGAAAATATTTTCACAGCATCCAACACAAGTTATAATAGAATTACCCATCTCTCCTGCACGTCTTGGGGCTGTCCAAAACACTGAGTATTCAATGTCAAGGATTAGCTTCAAGTTTGCACAGCCAAACATTTTCCACCTTTCAAGCTTTTGTCTCTCATCAGCACACGGCCAGAAGTATTTGGCTGTATGAGGGGTGAGACTTGGTGACTACCTCTAATCACTGAAAGAAGTTGTACTCCTTGTATTGGATGCTGTGCAAATACTTTCCATTTTCGGAAAGCACCTATTTCCCTTTATCTTTAAATAGAGGATCTTTACCCCCACACCACCCCATATTAAGCCTAACATGGTTTTCTTTACATGGTAGCTTGCAACTGTGTTTTGGTACTCCCCAAGTCTCACCCCCCCATACGGCCAAATACTTCCAGCCCTGTGCTAATGGGAGCCAAAAGCATTGAAACATGTGCCATGGGGTGAAGATGTGTGGCTGTGGAAATTTTAAGCTAGCCCTTGACTTTGCACACTCAGCATCTTTCTGAGCGCCTTGGATGGTATGAAGACTTAAAGAGATGATTTGCATTGCTATGCCCACTGCGGAGAGTGGTGGGAAATTCTGTTATTCTTTGTGTTGGGAGCTGTGCAAATAATTTCTGTTTTAGGAGAGCACCTCATTTGCTTTACCTTTAACTAAAAGGTATCTTTAGCCCCCCTATATTAAGCCTAACATGAGTCTCTCCACATGAGGACTTGCAGCTCTGTTTTTAGTTGGAATGTTAAGAAATGTCAACCTATGTGATAGATTGTTAGGGTGATAGGTGAATGTTGAGGCAAGAAGTGGGTGTGGCTTGATTGTAAGACATGGGGTTTACATAAGAAGTAGTTAAACCAGGCTCTTCGGCTGTAGAATTACAACGGATTTAAACACCAATATTTTTGGCTACAGTTGGGGTTTGAATGCGAGTACTAGAGGTAATCACACAGCTTCCAAATAAAGGCTTCTAACAAAGCTGACTGGTCAGTTCTCTAAATGAATCCCCCTTAAAGTGGACCAACACCCAGGATTTTGACTATCCTGGGTTTTGGTCCACTTCAGTGGGGCACCCCGATCGGTGTCTGAAACCCCCCAGAAAGCCCCAAAAAACTCACCTCTCCCCGCTCCCACGTGACCGCGCCAGCCAATCACAGTGCTCAGAGCCGCTGTGGTATGCGCGTCCAAGGCCGCCTGGACGCGCATACCAGTTCAGCTGGCTCTGAGCGCTGGAGGTTGCGTCTCGCGCTTCCCTCTAACAGGGAGTGCGCCTGCACCGGCCATTCACAAACGGCCGGCGCGGGTGCGCGCCCTGCTAGAGGGAAGCGCGAGACGCGGCCGCGCATGCGCCGATGGAACGGGGCTGAGGTAAGGTTTGTGGGCCTCCTGGGGGGTTCCTCCCCGCAGGACATCCTGATTTCGGATGCCCCGCGGGGAGGGATCTGATCGGTCCGGGAATCTTAGAGATTTCCGGGCCAATCCCCCCTGGGTGTTGGTCCACTTTAAAAATCAGCAATAGGGGACATTGGAAACAGAGGTTTTGGACAAAAACTTTCTCTTGCAGCCCTGTGTCAGGAAAGGTTCTGGTACACAGGGAAACTGAACTAACCTCATGTACCCTCTCACACCATCAGTGAGCCCTGTATTACAGAGAGTCTAATTTTACATATCTATCCAGTGGGGACAGGAAACAGCTGCACATACATCTGGCAGCTGTTTCATGTCCTTCCATCATACAGGGATCTGTGAGGAGAAGGTGAGTAGCTGCTGAATTCAGGGGTGAAGGGCCGCAAGAGGTGGTTTAGGGTTTTTGCAGACCTGGACAATACCTGACACACAAAGTTACCATGGAGGGTCCATTTCAGACAGAATTTGTGAATTATAAAGCATTGCTTTCATGTTATCAAGCAATCCTCACAATGGCTTTTGTGATAACAAGTTCTGATGAAGTTGAATCCCCCTGGGAAAATCCTTGTTTGTGTCCCACACTGAAGCCTGGGGATCAGCTTCTATCGGGGGTTTCCCAAATCAGTCTCAATCAATTCACCTAATCATGTTCTGTATGCTAGTGGAGTAATCGTGACACAATGTCTTAGGTGACATCTAGTGTTTGTCTAGCTTGCTGCATGTATGGAATGCATCATTTTGTAAAATACATAACATAAACAGATACAGATTTAGTTTATGTTAATTAACTTCAGTCTAGTGTTATCAGTAGATGATTGGGATGCATTTGTGCTTCAGTGTGGTAAGACACAGCGCAATTACCGTATACAATCTCACAGTACTGCAGTATGATGCTAGATACCCAGGCATCTATTTACCCTGGAAGCATCACATTTCTAACTGCGCGCAACAGTTCATGGGTGTTTCGGCTGGCTTTTACCGGGCTGCGACACATGTACATCATTTGCATAGCAGCTGTGTATCACTGTGCACCAATGCATGGACACCATTTGCAGGCTAGAACTGACTCAACTTTTATTCTGTGAGGCATGGCAATTGCTGTCTATACCGTGCAGCATCGTGCTGTGCAAAAATGTGGCTGTTTATGCTGTGCAGCAACAATTTCTGGTTGCACAGCACTATAATTTTTCTGTGCAGCATGGAGCTGGCTGTCTATGCTGTGCAGTAATGCATGGTCTTAGTCGGCTGCGCAGTGTGGCGCTGGCTGTCTATGCTGTGCAGTAATGCATGGTCTTAGTCGGCTGCGCAGTGTGGCGCTGGCTGTCTATGCTGTGCAGTAATGCATGGTCTTAGTCGGCTGTGCAGCATGGAGCTGGCTGTCTATGCTGTGCAGTAATGCATGGTCTTAGTCGGCTGTGCAGTGTGGCGCTGGCTGTCTATGCTGTGCAGTAATGCATGGTCTTAGTTAGCTGCGCATTGTAGCGCGGGCTGTCTATGCTGTGCAGTAATGCATGGTCTTAGTCGGCTGCGCAGTGTGGCGCTGGCTGTCTATGCTGTGCAGTAATGCATGGTCTTAGTCGGCTGTGCAGCATGGAGCTGGCTGTCTATGCTGTGCAGTAATGCATGGTCTTAGTCGGCTGCGCAGTGTGGCGCTGGCTGTCTATGCTGTGCAGTAATGCATGGTCTTAGTTAGCTGCGCATTGTAGCGCGGGCTGTCTATGCTGTGCAGTAATGCATGGTCTTAGTCGGCTGTGCAGTGTGGCGCTGGCTGTCTATGCTGTGCAGTAATGCATGGTCTTAGTTAGCTGCGCATTGTAGCGCGGGCTGTCTATGCTGTGCAGTAATGCATGGTCTTAGTCGGCTGTGCAGTGTGGTGCTGGCTGTCTATGCTGTGCAGTAATGCATGGTCTTAGTCGGCTGCGCAGTGTAGCGCGGGCTGTCTATGCTGTGCAGTAATGCATGGTTATATTTTGCTTTGCAATGTTGCCTGGCCATCTTTTGTCTTTCTTTGGCTTTTGGTCATCTATGCTATGCAGCACAGCATTGTATTAGCTTTCTCTGCAGCACGGTCTGAGCATCTTTTGCATTGCAACATGGTATTACCAGTCAATGATATGCAGCAATACATGGACATCTGTTGCTGTTCTGTATGGCGTTGGCTGTCAATGCTGTGCAGCACTCCATTGTTATAGTTGGCCTTGTAGCTTTGTGGTACAATGCATGGTCACTATTAATTAATGATTGAATGCCTAATGCTGTATGAGAATCATTTGCCCTGAAACTTGGCTGTGCAGCAATGCCTGACCATTATTGGCTATACAGCATATCCTGGTATTTCCAAGCTTGCAGGCTAGCAGTGTGATGATATTGCATTGGTGCCCCCCCCCCCCCACACACACACACACACACACACACACACACACACACACACACACACCCTTCAGCCTTGGGACTAACTTCACTTCTAAAATATTTAGTGATTTTTAGATGAATGCAAAAATACTTGGGACAGAGAACATTTCAGCTTTATTGTTCATGGCTCCCTGTTGGGTGCGGAAAGCGGCCAACGGGCCTCTGGGTGCAACAATAAAGCATTAGATTATAGATCAGCAACAGACATATATTGTCCAAAGATAGGACACCCACAACTGATGGCTCTGCCTGGGGTAAATGTTGATGCCCGTGCTTCTTACATTTCCTGAGGACTTTCATGGTGACATCTCCTCAGCTTCGTTTTAACTTGAGACAGAGGCCTTCTTCCATCCTCTGAGGAATCCCAGTGCTTGATCACCTTATGAGGAGGACTGTTGAGTATATAACAAAAAGGTTAACAGTCTTCCTTTGAAGGTGCACAGGTGCAGAGATCTTCCTTCTGGAGTCCATGAAAGGTGTTAGAAAACAGAAGAATGTTCCTACTATAAGCCCATAGTAACCGAAATCTCAGTTCTAGATGGACCTTGCATGTCTCAGTTCTAGGGACTTGGGTGTCCCTACTGCAACACTCTTTGCGTAGGCCTGTCTGTCTGCTGGTCCTGACTCTTCCACATAGTTGCATGTGTACCTTAGAGTTGGTATATAGGAAGCATAGTTTTCCCTCCCTGCTTCTGTGTAACTAGTGCTTCTCTGAATGTTTCTCCACATAGTCACTCCCCGATGGTCACGTTCCTGCCATGAGAATGGATAGGGGCGTCTCTATGCCCAACATGTTGGAACCAAAGGCAAGTCTCCTTCATATGTTACAAGACATGGCGCTAACACTTGCTGGGGACTGGATACTGCTTGGGGTGCTTAGCTGTTATCTGCATAATGCTGGTGAACAATGACCTGTATCTCTTGGGTTCTTGGGGAGATCGACTAAGTGAAGAGGTTAGATGATTACCTAATTTTGAAATGTTCGAATTTGGGTATTAGGGGATTTTCAGCCTTGAAGTCATTCAAATTTAGATGGATTCAGACTGATTTAATTACTCAGTAGTGGCCTTCATCTTTCTGGGGCTTCAATGGTAAGATCTACTGATCTGCCAAGGAGGTTTATTTCTTGTTCTGAGGTTATCCAACTCTTGCTATGCCTTGACAAAGAGATCTTGCTAATGGATCCCCAATAAATGTGTAAATAATGTTGTCTAGTTAGAATTGTTCTGTTACTGTAGTGAGGGGCCCAGATTGGAGCTCTCAAGTTATATGATAGCCCCAGGATGCCCCACATGAAATACTCATAGTACAGGATTGCATTTTATAGTTGGGTCCCCAGAGTGACAGCTAACCCACTCTTGTGAAGTTCCAGAATGTGAACTCGGAGGTTGAAGATGACTCATGTCTTGAGAAAGCACTCCATGGGGTTGTGGGAAATACTGAGCCCCTAGTCAGTCATGTAATTGGCATTCTGTCTTCACTAATGATTGTTCCATTTGGTTTTGGTGTCACCATGTAATGAAGATTTGCTTGGTCTGTCCCAGATTTATCCTTATGAGATGCTGATGGTGACGAACAGAGCCAGGAACAAGATCTTGAGAGATGTGGACCGCACTAGACTGGAGGTAAGAACCTCCTCTTGCTCTTATTGTCGGATGTACCGCATTTCACCACAGACAATGTTGGAGCAAGTCTCTTGTTGGAGGAGTTGGAGGTTTCACAGAAATAGTTGAAAAACCCAATTATAATTGACTGGAGGTCCCCTTGCACTAATACCACAGGGACATCCCATTGAGAATGTTCCACCTTTCCACACCACAGCCTGGGCCTCCAAACCCAAATGCTTACCTCCTTTAGGTTATGTCCCATAGCAGCCGAACACTCAGAAAACTTGATCGGCTACTTACAGTCACATATGCTGTATCCCAAATGCCCCTGTGCTATTAGAGTAAGGAGACATCTAGTCATTATTCTTTAACTGTTCATCTTAAGATCAGGTAGTGCCTGCATGCTCCACCTATTTAATCCACCATCCTGAAAGGTCTAGTTAAGACATGAGTGACATGAGCCATTAGGAGATTTGATGGATTCCCCATCCTGCCCTATGAAGTGTCCGCCCCAGTAATCTCAATAGGCCATCTACCACACCAAGGGATGGTTCCAGCACCTAACTAGAAGGTAGACTATTGTAAATATTTTCTTGACAAAATGAATCCCTTTAACTATCTCTGTTAGAGTTTAAGATTTCAAGGATTAACCGGAACCATTTGCTCAGACAATGTCTTGAACTGCCTCTTAACTGAGCTGAAAGCTACAGGAACAATATGAATCTGCAGTAATAAATTTAGCCATTGATAGACAAGGGCACATTACTTTACTCTGCTTTACATATTACTAGAACTTTCTCATCTCTTCCATTCTGGGGCACCACCAGTAGCAATGCGTGGGTTAACCTCAGCCATAGGTCGGTTCCTAAGCCTATAACGTGGGATTGTGCAGAGTGAGGGGAGCACATATGGTTTCAGGTAAGCACACCATGGCTCGTCTGGCTCGGTCTGAGCCCTGAGGATCAGAGCCCAGCTGCCTGCCTGTACCTGATCTCTGGGCCTGGCATGGTGGCCCTACTGTGTATCACCCACTATGCCCCCATTTTCCTCTACCCCCTGGGCCATCTACCCACACTGGCCGTAGTCTGCCTACCTAATTTCTTCTGGGGGGCCCAAGCTATGTGGCCAGACATAGGTGTTTTATTTTTAACGTTTGCCGACAGCCATGCTGGTCAGAGCTCAGCTGCCAGGGTTGGGGGGGAGGCGGCCTTTCACGGCAGGGGGGTGTGGACTCTGGCCATGTGACCTATTGGCAACCACCGGAAGTGGGCAGGCCGGACGCACGTGCAGTGCCTATGGCAGCGTGGCTTCGATCGTAGGGACGGGCTAGCCGCATTTGCATGGCCCGCAGCTTCACCCTTCTCCTCACTAGCAGCACAAAGCATCGCCATCTTGTTCAGTGCCCGGAGGTCCCTGCTGCAACTCCGACAGTCCTTCCCTGGTCAGGTAGGGCTCCCTCTGAGGGCTAAGCCTTTTGACTTTTACTGATTCCTGACAATTTCTGACATTTGTTCATGTTGTTGCAGGGTGGGGGTCTGCATCCTTGGCCAGTGGGTTGATCTCTGTATCTGTAGGGAGGTTGTTTTTTGTGTAGTGCAGGCAGGTTTGACCAGTAGTCGATAGGCAGAAGGGTATGGAGACTAGCTGTATTGGTTAGCAGTTAGAGCAGCCATTTTACCATGTTGGAGGCATCAGAGGAACTGGGGTTTAATATTTTATCAGAGACTGGTGCCGCGTGTCCCATGTGCCAAGCGTAACTAACCTCGGGCGAGGGACCCCTGTGCGCTGGGTGCACCACTGTCCTATGCCGCCTTACACGGCTGGCAGGTTCTGCGCTTCCACATATTGTCCAGTTTCCCCTGTCGCTTAAGGCTCAGACTTGTCTGAGCGGGATACCCCTTTGGGGAGCGGGGCTGCCAGGTCCATTTTTGGCCAGGGTCTGCTCACGGATGGGGTTCCCTGGTGGACAGGGTGGCTTGGTTGGAGAGCATTGGCAGTGGCCTTAGTCAGCAGGGGCACCGCGAGTCTGTTTCTGCCCGCCATGGCGAGAAGGCTACTGCCAAGCGTGGGCATATTCAGGCAGAGTCCTCAGAAGATTCTAACTCCTGCGCCAACGACCTATTTAGGGTTTCATGATCTAGTTCCGACCGTTTGGAGGGGAGGTGTTGTCCGGCAGCGGAGAGGAACCGGAAGCCCCACATGCATCGGGGAACACTCCGAATCATGCGACGGATCAGATTGAGGAGCTGGATAAGCTTCCGTCTCTTCCTAAGGTCCTGGATGCCCAGTACCTCTTTCTGGAGGAGGTCAAGGTTTGGTCTTCACCACCTGAGGTAGATGAATTGGTGTCTTGCTTGGCACAAACTTATCCCTACTTTGGACCTGGACCTTAAGAGACCCAGTGGATAGGAGGTTGGACCAGCTGACCAGGCATGCATTCTCCATTATAGGGTCAGCACCCAGCTTGCGCCACGTCCATGGCAGCTATAGTAGGCAAGATCTGGATGAAGCAGCAGAAGAGGCATTTGCGACATGGAGGTTTGCGTTCCCCTGCACTTCGCTTAAACTGCTTTTTTATGGAGGTCTTCAGATACATTGTGCTGGCTAGGGACAAACTGTTGTGTCTTGTGGTTAGGGGGCTGGCCTTGATGGTCACCTTGTGACGCACGGTCCGGCTGAAACAGTGGTCAGCCGACACTGCTTCCAAGAAGACGCTTACTGTCTTCGCCTTTTCAGGCGGGTTGTCTTTTGCTCTGCACTTCACATGGAAGGTCTTCATGTAAATTGTGCTGGCTAGGGGCGACCTGGTGCGTCTGGTGGCTAGGGGGGCTGGTCTTGTGACACACGGTCTGGCTGAAACAGTGGTCGTCCGACACTGCTTCCAAGAAGACTTCTTACTGCCTTTGCCTATTTGGGGGTCTTTTTGGTGAGCCTCTGGATGACCTGGTCCGGAAGGCCACCGGTCAGAAATTGACTAGGCTTTCACAGAAATGGAAACCGAGGACCTTGTTATGCAGGCCACAGAATTTTCATCCCTTCTGGAAGTTCTGAGGTTCTACAGACTTCAGACATCACGAGGATTTTTGGGTAAGCGAAAGCCATGGGGGTAAACCTAGACCCCAATGGTCCAGCCGGTCCAAGCCCCCAGCCAAGCCCTCTGCAACTGGTGGGGAGTGCTGGAGGTGGACCTCTTCACATCTCGGCACAATCGGAAGGTCCAGAGGTTCATGGTGAGCCTCTGGATGACCTGGTCCGGAAGGCCACCGGTCAGGAATTGACTAGGCTTTCACAGAAATGGAAACTGAGGACCTTGTTATGCAGGCCACAGAATTTTCATCCCTTCTGGAAGTTCTGAGGTTCTACAGACTTCAGACATCACAAGGATTTTTGGGTAAGCAAAAGCCATGGGGGTAAACCTAGACCCCAATGGTCCAGCCGGTCCAAGCCCCCAGCCAAGCCCTCTGCAACTGGTGGGGAGTGCTGGAGGTGGACCTCTTCACATCTCGGCACAATCGGAAGGTCCAGAGGTTCATGTCCAGGGTACAAGACCTCCTGGCTGTGACGGTCGACGCGCTGGCCATTCCCTGGTCAGGGTACTGCCTGCTCTGTGCATTCCCGCCACTTCCACTTCTGGGTCGCTTGTTAAAGAAGGTCAACTGCAATAAGATTCCTATCATCCTGATCTCCTGTTCGTGAATCTGGTCAGCCTGACAGTGGAGACCCCATGTCGACCCCCCCAACCACCCAGATCTTCTGCAATAGGGTCCTCTGTGGCACCCCTATTCTGCACTGCTGGCTTTAGCCGCTTAGCTGTTGACACCATCATATTGGAGGAGCTGGGTATGTCCGTCGCAGTTAGTCGTCCTCTAGAATTTGTTACAGGACTTGGAGGGGCTTTGTGTCTTGGTGAGAATCTAAGGACCATTCGTGTAGGAGGTTCTCAGTACCCAAAATTTTGGAGTTCCTCCAGCAATGCCTGCACGCTGGCCTACAGCCCAGCACCCTTAAAGGCCAGGTCTCGGCACAGGAGGGGTGGCAGCCGCTCAGACCGTTTTATAACTAATCTGGGAGGTGCACGTTAGCAGGGCAATTAGGATACAAAAGTCTTAAAGTGGACCAACACCCAGGATTTTGACTATCCTGGGTTTTGGTCCACTTCAGGGGGGCACCCCGGTTAGGGGTGCCCCGCTGTGTAAAACCCCCCAGAAAGCCCTCAAAACTCACCTCACCACGCTCCCACGTAGCCACGGACAAGCGGGTGACAGCGGCTGACAAGACAGCGCGTCCGCCGACGCCTCCCGCGCGCCCCTCTGACAGTGCGCGCGACCGCGCCGGCCATCCAGAAACGGCTGGCGCGGGCGCGCGCACGTCCAGAGGGGTGCGCGGGAGGCGGCCGCTGCCGCCGATGAGGTAAGTTTTTCGGGGGTTTTGGGGGGGGGTCTCTCACCGCGGGACATCCCGATCTCGGATGTCCCGCGGTGAGGGAGGTGATTGGCCCGGGTGACAGTCCACTTTAAAGGAGCCAGAGCACTCAACCCTGTTAGCTTGCAGACTTTAAGACTTTCAGGTCTCGGCATAGGTTAATCTGCACTTTCATGCAGGACACTGAACATGCTCGGCCTCAGCGGCGATGGCTAGTCCTGCCTTGGGTTCTCAATCTGGTCCTATCAGTACTTTAGGGGCCCCCCCTTTGAACCCATGGCAAAGGCTTCCCTAACAATGCTCACATTGAAGGTGGCATTTCTTGTAGCGATCACCTACTTTCAACGGGTTTCGTAGCTGGCAGTGCTTTCAATCAGATCACTCTTTTTGGTGCTGCATGAAGACAAAGCGATGTTTCACGTGAAGAAGGATTTTTTTTTGCCAAAGGTGTCTATCCCTTCCATCTTAATCAGAAGATAGTGCTACCCTCCTTGTGATGTTGTCTCCCTCGCCATCAATGTGGTCAGGGCATTAAAGCGATACTTGGCCGCTACTCGAGAGGTATGTAAGCCAGATGTCTTGTTGGCAATCCCAGAAGGACCAAGGAGGGGCCTGGCCTACGCCTGCAAGAGAAAGGAGGCGTCATTGTTTACTACCAGGGAGATTTCGGGCTTTACAACATCAGGCATCGGTAGAACAGGTCTGCAAGGCGGCAACCTGGTCGTCTCTCCACATCTCCACCAAGTTTTACAAACTTGATGTCAGGGCATCCACATCCTGTTGCAGCTCTGAGGCGTAAGGTGTTGCAGATGGTGCTGAAGCCCTCTCCGGGGGTCTTAGCCATTGTTTGTGGCTATGTTCATGCAGTCGGCAGTTGGCTGTTTTGCACAGTCCCACCCTTATTGAGGGTACTGCTTTAAGGCGCCTCACGCATTGCTACTGGTGATGCCCCGGAATGGAAGAGATAAGAAAAGGGAAATTTGTGTACTCACTGGTTAATGTCTTTTCTTGTCCTCTTCGATCCCGGGGCACCACACCTGTCCTCCTGTTGTGTTACGACTGCATCGTGGCAGTTGATGCCTTCTACATGGTTTTGGTTTGGCTGCACGTATTTTCACAAGTTAGCGTTTCTCCCCTTCCCGGGGCTGTGGCTGAACTGCTTTTTAATTAACTGAGGATATCCTGCCACAGCCTACCTTATATAGGCCAGGAGGAGTTCGGCTGAGGTTAACCCACGCGTTGCTACTAGTGGTGCCCCGGAATGGAGGGCGAGAAAGAAAATTTACCGGTGAGTACACAAATTTCCCTTTTTTGCTCTGATTTACACCTATTTATGTGTTGAGCCACTTATGAACTACCCACTAATTTTAGGTTGTAGGCACAATCTAAGTACTATATACCTGCATATACTAAGTAGCTTAAGCCACCAGATAGTGTTTCCAGCCCAAGAGAATTCTTGTCAGACAATAATTAACAGGAACCTTTTGCTCAAACACTTGCCGTATTAGCGATATTACAGAAACATGCTGAGCATGCCTGCAGCAAGTATTCAGTTTAAGCCATTGAAGGACAAGGGCACATTTATTCAAACAGTGTTTGCAGCCCTAGATGGCAAAATTCTAACCAAAGCCCAACAGGAACTTTTTGCTCAGACACTGAGACCTTACCAGATTTTAGCTAGCCATGCACAACTATCCCCTCCCCCACCCTAATGATGTAGGTACAATGTCAACAATGAAGGAGTGAACCCTAAAATGTTTTCTCCCCTTTTTCTCTACAGCGCCACCTAGCCCCCGAAGTGTTCCACGAAATCTTTAAAATGACAATACAGGAATTTGATAGGCTGCCACTTTGGAGACGCAATGACTTAAAGAAGAGGGCGCGGCTTTTCTGAGACATTTTGATTCGAAGTCTGCTTACTGGAAGGTCTTTTACTGGAAGCAATCTAATCTTTCGCCCCTTACACCCTCTGATGGGGGCGGTGCTAGTGTAAAGGGGCGTGGTGTGACGCCAGCCTTCCTGCAGGAATCCACATCCTATATCTAGGTGTGCCATTGGACAAATGGACAGCAGATGTCCTTAAACTGCCACCCTGGCTCAGTCTGCCCCCTCTGGGTCCGCCTATGTGGTGACAAGTGTGCAAGGTGCCTGGGGTGTTTTTTCTTTCATTTCTTCTTCCTCTTTTTTTGTGTGTCTGTGCAAGAGAATTTAACTCTTTAAATTCTGCCCTGTGCTGATCTATGGTGTGTTTAACAGATGGCGAATTTAGTCATCCAACACCAGACATTTTTTTGTTTTTTTTTAACAATGGATAAGAACTTAGACGCTTGCTTTCTTTCATGCTTTATGGAGGGATTCAGGACCGAAAGTTAGTCAGTGACCAGCGCCTCTTTGGACTTCCTGGTTGGCTGTTTGGACAGCGAGGAGCTATCGCTCCATATTGGAGTCACAGACAATCAAAGCAATATTGAGATTATTTTAACCCTTTCTCTACTGTCCAGAACAATTAAAAAGTTTTGGATGGCTTCTGCTGTTCCCCAGAATCCCCAAAATTGGCGTGCAGTGGGAGAATGTTGAGGCTACCACCACTCATCCAGCTTCGGAAACCCTTAGCTACCACACGAGGTGCAGGCACAACACATCCCCCAGCAGTTATGAGTAGTGGTAGTCTCTGCCTACTCCAATCTTTCAAATGATAGGGCCTGAACTAAACTATAAAAGGGGGTGAGTGCTATTGAGGTTGAGGTTTTGTCTTGCTAGGTTTGCCTTCATTGATTGGCTCCATTTAAAAGTCCAGTGGCTTTTAGCTGAACAGGGTTAGATCCCATGTTATCATTATAACAGTGTACTCTTCTGCCATTACTATTGAAAGGGTGGTTGTAACAGGGGCTCCGCTTTGTGCAAACCCAACGAGGATCAATACTTTTAGCAATATTTCAGCTTCAAGTTGCAGACTCAATAGAGCAAATTGTCACCCTAAGCTTGCAAATGGATCTATTACTAGCATAGGGTTCTGACTTGGACTGTCTGCGCAGGTAAATGGTGGGATATCACCCCACTGAGCGACACATGACAGGGGGCAACATCTAATTAGAAGGGGGTAGGCTTTTCATACAAATCTGGGTGTTAAGATCGCTGCTGCACCTATGGTATCATCAGTGGGGCTTCATAGAACACTGGGGAGTTATAATAGTGACACCACCCTTCTGGGGAATTCTTCAGAGAGCATTATGGGGTCACTGGCCTTATTGTACACATGTGTACAGGTGTAGCAAAGTTATACTTGACATAAATAATCAGTGGCACAGAAAATCTTGGTTAAAAGTTTCTGTGACAAGGTAATTTATATTTCCAATGGCTTCTGTGCCATTATCATCATGTTAGCCTTTGCTACATTTGTGTGTACAGTATATCACTATAGGAATGAAGGGGTCCTTAGGGTGGCATAGGTTTTTTAATAAAAAGGGGTAATTAGGGTAATGCACCCCCTTAGTGGATTCTGTATAGAAATACATGAAGCATTTTGCTATCACTGCCTCTTATTTGACTCTCTATAGGACTGAATAGATTGGCTTGGTTTCCCCAGCCCACTAGTGCACCAACCCTAGAACTATGTGCCGCTGGCTCTCTAGTAGACTCTGAATAGGACTGAATAACTTTATGGTGTCAGTCCCTAGTGTCCTGTCCATAGGACTGTATGGAGTGCTTGAGTGTGACGGTCAATAGGACTGTCAGTGGCCCTCTAGTGGACTCTCCTTAGTACTATATGTAGTGTTATAGTGTCACTAGTTCCCTAGTGGATAATGAGTATAACTAAATAATGTTATGGTGTCAGTTGCCCCCTAGTGGACTATCTAGAGGACTAGGTGTCATCAGGGCTGGCGGTATGGGGTGACAAACCAGGCTTTTGCCCAGAGTTCTCATTGCCAAAGGGGCCCCTGACTTCAGTCCTGGAAGCTTGCTATTGCCTGGAGTATTAGGAGCCAGTGTAAAACCCAGTTATGCCAATACAAAACATGTATGTTGTAGGAATTGCACTAGCCTTAGCTGGCATCTTAATTATGCCATTTGTCAATCCCTCCACAATGTCTGCACTAGGATGTCAGGGACAGCTCACACTGTAGAGGGGGATAGTAGGGACTAGTCATGCAGAGTAGGTTTATATTAGGGGCTGTGCACTGGGTATTTAACCATATATTTACTGATTGTAGCTATAGTTTTTTTTAATTTTGCCACATATTGTCTGAAACTGTCACAGGCTGTAGTGGGTTTTCTGGCTCACTAAAAGACTCTCTATTGATCTATATGGAGTGTTATGGTGTCATTTCCCCCTAGTAAACCCTATTTACATAATATGATTATGTAAAATGCTTTCATTTGGCAGGCCCCCTATTGGACAGAAAATCTATATAGAATATTATGGAGTCACTGGACGAATAGCAGATTCTCCATGGGAATATATGAAACATTATGGTGTTAGCACTCATTACTGGACTTTTCCTAGATACCCATTTATAAATATAAATAAATATAAATGACTCATTACAGTTTCACTGTCTGCTATAAACTCTCCATAAAATTATATGACACTGACTAGGTGAGGTGTTGGTGGGTTGTCTCACTCTAGGCAGGTTACATTTTTGTGTACCAATACAGCCAGAATCATTTCCTTCATATATGGCTATTAAAAGTATTGGGGTATATTTTAAGGGGCAATAACTTTTCCTTTTATATAATATAATAAATAGAAATATATGAAAGTATTATGGCTTTGCCTCCCCCTAGTGGAATGTTCTTAGAAATACATGGAGCATTAAAGTTGGCTGCCCTCTATTGGACTCTTCATAGGAATATATGGAGCCCTATGGTTTCACTGCCCCTAGTGGACCTTACATTGGAATATATGGAGCATTATGGCTTTGCCTCCCCCTAGTGGAATGTTCTTAGAAATAGAGCATTAGGGTGTTGGTGACCCCTCCTCTTCATATGAACATATGGAACACATGAAGCATTTTGCTATCACTGCCTATTGCATTTTTAGGACATATACCATAGGTGGTGTAGGTCCAGTCCTCGAGTAGCTAAGTTCTCTTGCACTGAGTGGAGATTTTGATAGGTGATTTTTTTTTGTTTTGTTTTGTTTTTTGGTGCATTATGGGATTTCCTTTAATGTATCTGCTGCACTCCATTGACCAATCACTGCATCCCACTCGACACACCCACATGGTATGGCCAGTGCACTTAGTGGGGCAGGTGTAGGAAGGGGGGCAGACCGATGCTGTTTCCACCGAACTGCTTCTCTGATCAGTAACCGCATATACCTGGAATTTAGGAACTCCTCTCACATATCAGATATATACCAGGATGAGTGAATGAAACAATGTATGTGTGACCCCCAATCCCTCCACCCCCTATAGCGGCAATACTGGGAACCGCTGCGCGCTTCTGTAGGGCTGACTCGTCAGTATTGACTCCCTCACCTATATCTGTACAACCTTCATTAAAGTGGAATACTACACTCACCTTCTGTGTCATTTCATGGCTTACCAGCAGACAGGGCTCATGCATAGAATCAGATATTGAGAATTCTCACCAAGTAATGTACATGCAGAAAAGGAACAGACACTTAGGATTCAGGTTATGTGTATACAGTTACCGAGAATTATATCAGGCCTACAGGGCAAGAGAAACACAGTAGTGTAAATATGTAGGGAATAAAAACTGTCACTGATAACTACAGAATACAGAACAAAAGAAACAACCCTATGCAAATTGTACAGAACTCTACCATGTCAATATATAGGGAATAAGAACGGGTACTAAGAATTGCGTCAGGCACAATGAACACTAGAAGTCATGCTGGTCAACAATAATGAGGAATATTGAGAATGACACCAGGTGTACCAGGCAAAACAATGCACCAGGCAAGATGACACATGGGAAAATCAGGACAGATATAAAGATTTATACCTATGCAGCAGAACAAGATAATACTGAGAATGATACTTCGTACAGGCAGGAAATCCAAGGTTAAAGTAATACCATTTATTGGCTAACTCAATAGATGAAAACGTAAGCTTTCAAAGTAGTTTCTTCTTCAGGCATAATACAGATCTATAACTTAGACACACTATATGCCTGAATAAAAAGCTTAAAGTCTGCTATAAAAAGAGATGTACACTAGTATCATACAATGTTCCTACATATCAATAACTTCAGATACTAAGAATTACATTCGGCACAGAAGGCATGAAAGGCAGTATGAACGTGCTACGGTGGTAGTTAGTGCAGGTAAGTAAACTATTACACTATTGTGTCAGGCTACATTTGGTACTGTCCTGTTTTCTGTTTTTAAATTGAAGAGGAAATGAGATATTGAGGTTTACATTTTCAGTCTATGACATAATCTTCTCATGCCATCCCCAAATCAGCTCAGCAGAGTTGGGACAGAATTGCTTGTCCCCTCCCTCCACCTTGTCCCGCCCCTCCCTTCACCTCGACCTGCCCCTTCCTCACCCTCCCTGCACTCAGCGGGGATGGCTTCCGGCAGATGCTGACATCCTTCCGACCAGGGACACACAGCTACCCTTCCCTCCAGGCCAGCAGAGGGGAGAGCTGCACCATCGTTCCCCCCAGCCTGTTCCCCCGCTGCATGAGTGAGAATAAACATGAGCAGCACTTCTCACCCAACTACCTCCTCTCTCCTCCAGCCAATGCCATGAGAGAGCTGCATGGCGGGCGATGCCGGGAGAGAGCAGCACTGCAGCTGCTGTCCTCATCTCCTTCTCTCTCTTTAATGCCATGAGAGAGCTGCATGGCGGCTGCTGCCCTACCTCTTCCTCTCTCCTCCAGCCAATGCCATGAGAGAGCTGCATGGTGGCTGCTGCCCTACCTCTTCCTCTCTCCCCCGGCCGATGCCAGGAGAGAGCAGCACTGCAGCTGCTGTCCTCATCTCCTTCTCTCTCTTTAATGCCATGAGAGAGCTGCATGGCGGCTGCTGCCCTACCTCTTCCTCTCTCCTCCAGCCAATGCCATGAGAGAGCTGCATGGCGGCTGCTGCCCTACCTCTTCCTCTCTCCTCCGGCCAATGCCATGAGAGAGCTGCATGGCGGCTGCTGCCCTACCTCTTCCTCTCTCCTCCGGCCAATGCCATGAGAGAGCTGCATGGCGGCTGCTGCCCTACCTCTTCCTCTCTCCTCCGGCCAATGCCATGAGAGAGCTGCATGGTGGCTGCTGCCCTACCTCTTCCTCTCTCCCCCGGCCGATGCCAGGAGAGAGCAGCACTGCAGCTGCTGTCCTCACCTCCTTCTCTCTCTTTATTGGCCAATGCCAGGAGAGAGGAGCACGGCGGATGCCGCCCCACCTTCCTCTTTCCCCCACCGATGCCGGGAGAGAGCAGCACTGCAGCTGCTGTCCTCACCTCCTTCTCTCTCTTTAATGCCAGGAGAGAGGAGCACGGCGGATGCCGCCCCACCTTCCTCTTTCCCCTGCCAACGCCGAGTGAGAGCAGTGCCTTGGCTGCCACCCTGTTTCCTCCTCTCCCTTGGCTGATGCAGGAAGAAAATAAGGCAGCGGCTGTGGTCCCACCTTCTCCTCTTTCGCTCCGCACTTTGGAAGTACATGCATGGGCTTTTGGGAGTGCGCACATACACTTTGGGATTGTGTCTGGGAGTGCTGCTCTAGGCTCCAATGTTGCCTAGCAACAGGAGAAAAGGGGAGAAGCACAGCCAGGGTGTCATGCACATTATGGGAATCTTACAGGCCTTGCCCATTATGCTGATTATTATGCAGCATCACAGATCCAAGGGCCACACCCACAATTTTAGAACAACAAATCATGGGGTGAAACTGTAAACCTTGATATCTTTTCTTAAATTTAAAAATGGAAAACCGTATAGCACAGTGCCAAATATAACCCGACACAATGGTGTAACAATGACCTTTGCCTGCAGTAGCACTTTAAGTTGTGTTCCTACATAAAAAAATACAAATAGATACTAAGATGTACACCTAGAGTGAAGAACAGTAGAAATGGTTCTATGTGGCATACATACAAACTTTAACTTTAATTCCAGATACTAAGAATTACACTGGACTAAGGAAAGTCAACCTGCATAGCATCCCTACTTAAACCGGACCTTCAGCATGATTTCATGAAAAGCCCAACCCCTTAAAAAACTATTCCCCTGCATCTAAATTTAATATATTTTAAGTTTCCCCCACCGGGCTGAAATTCTGTTCAGGACTCAGAGGATATGGGCGCCGCCATCTTGACTCAGAAGCATCACACATGCTGAGAAGAAGAGAGTGGAATAAAATACACAGGGTGGGGTTATAGCTGTGCTTTGCACAGACAGAGCAGAGCTGTGGTCAGGAAAAGGTCAGCAATCCCAGAATGCAGAGCGACACAGTCAGAAGACACTTCTTGTTTGCAGGCTGCCTGATGCTCCATGAGCCGCCATCTTGCATGTTTAAAGGCTCATAACATGCAGTAGTGCAGGTAGGATGATTTTTAATGTGAGCGATCTGTATGTACAGGGTGTGGGAAATATTTGAGATATGCTCTTATTCAGAGTTAAGGACCACTTTAAGAAATAACAGGTATGACAGTAATTCCAGTATACAACAAATGCACTATTATGCAGTGATCCTACATTTAGAATAAGACTAGCTAGTACAGCATCCAGCACACAGTACAAGTGTTACAGTATACTACATTGTCCCTACACATCCAATAAGAACAGGTACCAAAAATGCCATTATGTACAGAGAAATATGTAGAATTGCACTGTGTTACTGCATATAAATGAAGGACAGATACTAAGAATTACATATAGGACACAGAACAGGAGAACTGCTACTGTGTGCCATGTATTGTGAATATACTGAAGATGCACAGATACTAAGAATTACATATAGGACACAGAACAGGGGAACTGCTACTGTGTGCCATGTATTGTGAATATACTGAAGAAGTACAGATACTAAGAATTACATATAGGACACAGAACAGGAGAACTGCTACTGTGTGCCATGTATTGTGAATATACTGAAGATGCACAGATACTAAGAATTACATATAGGACACAGAACAGGGGAACTGCTACTGTGTGCCATGTATTGTGAATATACTGAAGAAGTACAGATACTAAGAATTACATATAGGACACAGAACAGGAGATCTGCTACTGTGTGCCATGTATTGTGAATATACTGAAGATGTACAGATACTAAGAATTACATATAGGGCACAGAACAGGAGAACTGCTACTGTGTGCCATGTATTGTGAATATACTGAAGAAGTACAGATACTAAGAATTACATATAGGACACAGAACAGGAGAACTGCTACTGTGTGCCATGTATTGTGAATATACTGAAGATGTACAGATACTAAGAATTACATATAGGGCACAGAACAGGAGAACTGCTACTGTGTGCCATGTATTGTGAATATACTGAAGATGTACAGATACTAAGAATTACATATAGGACACAGAACAGGAGAACTGCTACTGTGTGCCATGTATTGTGAATATACTGAAGAAGTACAGATACTAAGAATTACATATAGGGCACAGAACAGGAGAACTGCTACTGTGTGCCATGTATTGTGAATATACTGAAGATGTACAGATACTAAGAATTACATATAGGGCACAGAACAGGAGAACTGCTACTGTGTGCCATGTATTGTGAATATACTGAAGAAGTACAGATACTAAGAATTACATATAGGGCACAGAACAGGAGAACTGCTACTGTGTGCCATGTATTGTGAATATACTGAAGAAGTACAGATACTAAGAATTACATATAGGACACAGAACAGGAGAACTGCTACTGTGTGCCATGTATTGTGAATATACTGAAGAAGTACAGATACTAAGAATTACATATAGGGCACAGAACAGGAGAACTGCTACTGTGTGCCATGTATTGTGAATATACTGAAGATGTACAGATACTAAGAATTACATATAGGGCACAGAACAGGAGAACTGCTACTGTGTGCCATGTATTGTGAATATACTGAAGAAGTACAGATACTAAGAATTACATATAGGGCACAGAACAGGAGAACTGCTACTGTGTGCCATGTATTGTGAATATACTGAAGATGTACAGATACTGAGAATTACATATAGGGCACAGAACAGGAGAACTGCTACTGTGTGCCATGTATTGTGAATATACTGAAGATGTACAGATACTAAGAATTACATATAGGGCACAGAACAGGAGAACTGCTACTGTGTGCCATGTATTGTGAATATACTGAAGAAGTACAGATACTAAGAATTACATATAGGGCACAGAACAGAAGAACGGCTACTGTGTGCCATGTATTGTGAATATACTGAAGATGTACAGATACTAAGAATTACATATAGGGCACAGAACAGGAGAACTGCTACTGTGTGCCATGTATTGTGAATATACTGAAGAAGTACAGATACTAAGAATTACATATAGGACACAGAACAGGAGAACTGCTACTGTGTGCCATGTATTGTGAATATACTGAAGAAGTACAGATACTAAGAATTACATATAGGACACAGAACAGGAGAACTGCTACTGTGTGCCATGTATTGTGAATATACTGAAGAAGTACAGATACTAAGAATTACATATAGGGCACAGAACAGGAGAACTGCTACTGTGTGCCATGTATTGTGAATATACTGAAGAAGTACAGATACTAAGAATTACATATAGGGCACAGAACAGAAGAACGGCTACTGTGTGCCATGTATTGTGAATATACTGAAGAAGTACAGATACTAAGAATTACATATAGGGCACAGAACAGGAGAACTGCTACTGTGTGCCATGTATTGTGAATATACTGAAGAAGTACAGATACTAAGAATTACATATAGGGCACAGAAAAGGAGAACTGCTACTGTGTGCCATGTATTGTGAATATACTGAAGATGTACAGATACTAAGAATTACATATAGGACACAGAACAGGGGAACTGCTACTGTGTGCCATGTATTGTGAGTATACTGAAGATGTGCAGATACTGAGAATTACATATAGGACACAGAACAGGAGAACTGCTACTGTGTGCCATGTATTGTGAGTATACTGAAGAAGTACAGATACTAAGAATTACATATAGGGCACAGAACAGGAGAACTGCTACTGTGTGCCATGTATTGTGAATATACTGAAGAAGTACAGATACTAAGAATTACATATAGGGCACAGAACAGGAGAACTGCTACTGTGTGCCATGTATTGTGAATATACTGAAGATGTACAGATACTAAGAATTACATATAGGGCACAGAACAGGGGAACTGCTACTGTGTGCCATGTATTGTGAATATACTGAAGATGTACAGATACTAAGAATTACATATAGGGCACAGAACAGGAGAACTGCTACTGTGTGCCATGTATTGTGAATATACTGAAGAAGTACAGATACTAAGAATTACATATAGGACACATAACAGGAGAACTGCTACTGTGTGCCATGTATTGTGAGTATACTGAAGAAGTACAGATACTAAGAATTACATATAGGACACAGAACAAGAGAACTGCTACTGTGTGCCATGTATTGTGAATATACTGAAGATGTACAGATACTGAGAATTACATATAGGGCACAGAACAGGAGAACTGCTACTGTGTGCCATGTATTGTGAGTATACTGAAGATGTGCAGATACTGAGAATTACATATAGGACACAGAACAGGGGAACTGCTACTGTGTGCCATGTATTGTGAGTATACTGAAGAAGTACAGATACTGAGAATTACATATAGGACACAGAACAGGGGAACTGCTACTGTGTGCCATGTATTGTGAATATACTGAAGATGTACAGATACTAAGAATTACATATAGGGCACAGAACAGGAGAACTGCTACTGTGTGCCATGTATTGTGAATATACTGAAGATGTACAGATACTAAGAATTACATATAGGTCACAGAACAGAAGAACTGCTACTGTGTGCCATGTATTGTGAGTATACTGAAGATGTACAGATACTAAGAATTACATATAGGACACAGAACAGGAGAACTGCTACTGTGTGCCATGTATTGTGAATATACTGAAGAAGTACAGATACTAAGAATTACATATAGGGCACAGAACAGGAGAACTGCTACTGTGTGCCATGTATTGTGAATATACTGAAGATGTACAGATACTAAGAATTACATATAGGGCACAGAACAGGAGAACTGCTACTGTGTGCCATGTATTGTGAATATACTGAAGAAGCACAGATACTAAGAGGCCGATTCATTAATAGCGCCAGGTAGCGACAGATGAGCGACTGTAGCGTGATTTTTTCAGCGCCAGCCAGTATTCGCTGTGCTTGGCCGGCGTTAGCTTGATGACAGCGACTCAGTCGGTGTGCGGTAATGTTGAATACGGGCTGGGGGGTCGCTGTTTCACAGGTCCAGCGTTGTATGTGAGCGCCTGACAACGAATGGCCAGAGCGAACGGCTAGCTTCATATTCATCAAAAAATCACGCTCCGAATGTGCTGTCGCTGTCCATTCCTTGTTTAAACCCCAGAGCGCTGGCGGCGATCTGTATTAACTAGTTTTTAACCCCTAAACAACCATATTTTTTAAATGTAACATTATACATGTTTTTAGAATCATTTTGTTATATGAATACATAAATCTCAGACCTGTTAGATCAATTCTGCATTTTTTTTTTTTTTTATTTTTTTTTACTTAAAAATAATTCCTAACATTGCAGAAGTGTTCTCCGATTTTTTGACATAAAAAAAAAAAATTAAAAAAAAAATACCAATTAATTATGATTAATTATAGCTTGCTCCATTGAAATGCATTGGACATCGCCAGGGAGCGACAGCTCATACCTGGCGCTGTGAGGGAATTTGCAGCGGCGCTGTTCGGTCCAGGCGGCTTCATGATGAATGCCGCGCTAGCCGTCGCTCTCGCCGGCGCTAGCCTCATTTTGCTTGATAAATGCGTCATTGTGACCGCCGCGGGCGTACTTGAGTCGGTAGTCGCCGTTAGCTGCCGCTACCTGGCGCTCGTCAGACACTACCTGGCGCTATCGCTTGATGAATAAGGGCATAAGAATTACATATAGGGCACAGAACAGGAGAACTGCTACTGTGTGCCATGTATTGTGAATATACTGAAGAAGTACAGATACTAAGAATTACATATAGGACACATAACAGGAGAACTGCTACTGTGTGCCATGTATTGTGAGTATACTGAAGATGTACAGATACTAAGAATGACATATAGGACACAGAACAGGAGAACTGCTACTGTGTGCCATGTATTGTGGATATACTGAAGAAGTACAGATACTAAGAATTACATATTGGACACATAACAGGAGAACTGCTACTGTGTGCCATGTATTGTGGATATACTGAAGATGTACAGATACTAAGAATTACATATAGGGCACAGAACAGGAGAACTGCTACTGTGTGCCATGTATTGTGAATATACTGAAGATGTACAGATACTAAGAATTACATATAGGGCACAGAACAGGAGAACTGCTACTGTGTGCCATGTATTGTGAATATACTGAAGATGTACAGATACTGAGAATTACATATAGGGCACAGAACAGGAGAACTGCTACTGTGTGCCATGTATTGTGAGTATACTGAAGAAGTACAGATACTAAGAATTACATATAGGACACAGAACAGGAGAACTGCTACTGTGTGCCATGTATTGTGAGTATACTGAAGATGTACAGATACTAAGAATTACATATAGGGCACAGAACAGGGGAACTGCTACTGTGTGCCATGTATTGTGAGTATACTGAAGAAGTACAGATACTAAGAATTACATATAGGACACAGAACAGGAGAACTGCTACTGTGTGCCATGTATTGTGAATATACTGAAGAAGTACAGATACTAAGAATTACATATAGGGCACAGAACAGGAGAACTGCTACTGTGTGCCATGTATTGTGAATATACTGAAGATGTACAGATACTAAGAATTACATATAGGGCACAGAACAGGAGAACTGCTACTGTGTGCCATGTATTGTGAATATACTGAAGATGTACAGATACTAAGAATTACATATAGGGCACAGAACAGGAGAACTGCTACTGTGTGCCATGTATTGTGAATATACTGAAGATGTACAGATACTAAGAATTACATATAGGGCACAGAACAGGAGAACTGCTACTGTGTGCCATGTATTGTGAATATACTGAAGATGTACAGATACTAAGAATTACATATAGGACACAGAACAGGAGAACTGCTACTGTGTGCCATGTATTGTGAGTATACTGAAGAAGTACAGATACTAAGAATTACATATAGGACACAGAACAGGAGAACTGCTACTGTGTGCCATGTATTGTGAATATACTGAAGAAGTACAGATACTAAGAATTACATATAGGGCACAGAACAGGAGAACTGCTACTGTGTGCCATGTATTGTGAATATACTGAAGAAGTACAGATACTAAGAATTACATATAGGGCACAGAACAGGAGAACTGCTACTGTGTGCCATGTATTGTGAATATACTGAAGATGTACAGATACTAAGAATTACATATAGGACACAGAACAGGAGAACTGCTACTGTGTGCCATGTATTGTGAATATACTGAAGATGTACAGATACTAAGAATTACATATAGGGCACAGAACAGGAGAACTGCTACTGTGTGCCATGTATTGTGAATATACTGAAGAAGTACAGATACTAAGAATTACATGTAGGGCACAGAACAGGAGAACTGCTACTGTGTGCCATGTATTGTGAATATACTGAAGAAGTACAGATACTAAGAATTACATATAGGACACATAACAGGAGAACTACTACTGTGTGCCATGTATTGTGGATATACTGAAGAAGTACATATACTAAGAATTACATGTAGGGCACAGAACAGGAGAACTGCTACTGTGTGCCATGTATTGTGAGTATACAGAAGATGTACAGATACTAAGAATTACATATAGGACACAGAACATGAGAACGGCTACTGTGTGCCATGTATTGTGGATATACTGAAGAAGTACAGATACTAAGAATTACATATAGGGCACAGAACAGGAGAACTGCTCCTGTGTGCCATGTATTGTGAATATACTGAAGAAGTACAGATACTAAGAATTACATATAGGACACATAACAGGAGAACTACTACTGTGTGCCATGTATTGTGGATATACTGAAGAAGTACATATACTAAGAATTACATGTAGGGCACAGAACAGGAGAACTGCTACTGTGTGCCATGTATTGTGAGTATACAGAAGATGTACAGATACTAAGAATTACATATAGGACACAGAACATGAGAACGGCTACTGTGTGCCATGTATTGTGGATATACTGAAGAAGTACAGATACTAAGAATTACATATAGGGCACAGAACAGGAGAACTGCTACTGTGTGCCATGTATTGTGAGTATACTGAAGATGTACAGATACTAAGAATTACATATAGGGCACAGAACAGGAGTACTGCTACTGTGTGCCATGTATTGTGCCATGTATTGCTACTGTGTGCCACAGAACAGGAGAATTGCTACTGTGTGCCATGTATTGTGAATATACTGAAGATGTACAGATACTGAGAATTACATATAGGGCACAGAACAGGAGAACTGCTACTGTGTGCCATTTATTGTGAATATACTGAAGAAGTACAGATACTAAGAATTACATATAGGGCACAGAACAGGAGAACTGCTACTGTGTGCCATTTATTGTGAATATACTGAAGAAGTACAGATACTAAGAATTACATATAGGGCACAGAACAGGAGAACTGCTACTGTGTGCCATGTATTGTAAATATACTGAAGATGTACAGATACTAAGAATTACATATAGGGCACAGAACAGGAGAACTGCTACTGTGTGCCATGTATTGTAAATATACTGGCTAAGCATCCATACTGAAATAAGAACTGATTGAATTAAATTCAGCATACAGAACAACAGTTACAGTATTGTGCTTTGTTACACAGTACTAGAGATGAACGGACTTTTGAAAAATCCGTTTCGACCCGAATTTATTCGCGACGAATCGCTATTAAAAATGGCTATTTCTGAGCCTCTTAGAGCCTCAATAGGGTTGTAAACCATTTTGCCTTGCTTTAACAAGCATAGGATGCGTGCTGGGTTAGTTAAATAATACTGTAAATAAATATCACATGCAGATCAGAGGCATTGCTAATAGAATCGCAGAGCGGCACAATTGCAGAGAATTGAAGTGGCATCACTATGAGGGGCAGGAGCCCAAACATTGCTTTAAAGAGACACTGGAGTTGGCAGCAGCAGGAGCCCAAAAATTGGACGAATCACACCCTGGAGTTGCAAGCAGCAGCAGGAGCCCAAACATTGGCTGAAAGAGACACTGGAGTTGGCAGCAGCAGGAGCCCAAAAATTTACTGACACACCCTGGAGTTTCAAGCAGCAGCAGCAGCAGCAGGAGCCCAAACATAGCTTGAAAGAGACACTGGAGTTGGCTGCAGGAGCCCAAAGATTGGATGAATCACACCCTGCAGTTGCAAGCAGCAGCAGCAGGAGCCCAAATATTACTTTACAGAGACACTGGATTTGGCAGCAGGAGCCCAAAATTGGATGATTCACACCCTGGAGTTGGCAGCGGCATCAGCAGCAGCAGCAGGAGCCCAAACATTACTTTAAAGAGACACTGGGGTTGGCTTCAGGAGCCCAGAAATTGGATGAATCACACCCTGGAGTTGGCAGCAGCAGCAGGAGCCCAAACATTACTTTAAAGAGACACTGGAGTTGGCTTCAGGAGCCCAAAAATTGGATGAATCACACCCTGGAGTTGGCAGCAGCAGCAGCAGGAGCCCAAACATTACTTTAAAGAGACACTGGAGTTGGCAGCAGGAGCCCAAAGATTGGATGAATCACACCCTGGAGTTGGCAGCAGCAGCAGGAGCCCAAACATTACTTTAAAGAGACACTGGGGTTGGCTTCAGGAGCCCAAAAATTGGATGAATCACACCCTGGAGTTGGCAGCAGCAGGAGCCCAAACATTACTTTAAAGAGACACTGGAGTTGGCTTCAGGAGCCCAAAAATTGGATGATTCACACCCTGGAGTTGGCAGCAGCAGCAGGAGCCCAAACATTATTTTAAAGAGACACTGGGATTGGCTTCAGGAGCCCAAAAATTGGATGAATCACACCCTGGAGTTGGCAGCAGCAGCAGCAGGAGCCCAAATATTACTTTAAAGAGACACTGGGGTTGGCTTCAGGAGCCCAAAAATTGGATGAATCACACCCTGGAGTTGGCAGCAGCAGCAGCAGAAGCCCAAACATTACTTTAAAGAGACACTGGAGTTGGCAGCAGGAGCCCAAAGATTGGATGAATCACACCCTGGAGTTGGCAGCAGCAGCAGCAGGAGCCCAAACATTACTTTAAAGAGACACTGGAGTTGGCTTCAGGAGTCCAAAAATTGGATGAATCACACCCAGGAGTTGGCAGCAGCAGCAGCAGGAGCCCAAACATTACTTTAAAGAGACACTGGAGTTGGCAGCAGGAGCCCAAAGATTGGATGAATCACACCCTGGAGTTGGCAGCAGCAGAAGCAGGAGCCCAAACATTACTTTAAAGAGACACTTGGGTTGGCTTCAGGAGCCCAAAAATTGGATGAATCACACCCTGGAGTTGGCAGCAGCAGCAGGAGCCCAAACATTACTTTAAAGAGACACTGGGGTTGGCTTCAGGAGCCCAAAAATTGGATGAATCACACCCTGGAGTTGGCATCAGCAGGAGCCCAAAAATTGGCCTAAAGACATAAATATGTTTTGCACCATTTGGAAAGTGTAAAACGTGGCACCATGCTGAATCTAGTCGCATGCATCAGGCATTGGTGGGTGGAAATCCTGGCTGATCCATCCCTGATTCATTTTGACAAAGGTGAGTCTCTCCACATTTTTAGTTGACAGACGAGTTCTCCTCGCCGTAACTATGGCCCCCGCCGCACTAAACACCCGCTCAAATGGCACGCTACTTGCCGGGCAGGACAGCTTTTCCAGGGCAAACTCTGCTAGTTGCGGCCACAAATCAAGTTTGGCTGCCCAGAAGTCCAGCGGATCCTCAAGGTGTGTTGGCATGGTCATGTCAAAGTATGACATGACCTGCTGGTTCAGGTCCTGCTCCAGGTCTTCCTGCTGCTCATGAGTAGCCTCACTATGCGGGTGTAGAAAGCTACTCATTAGCGATTGAAGACTGAGGCTGCTGCTGATGGAGCTGCTGCTGCTGCTCCTGCCAACCCCCCCAGCAGCCATGACAGTGGAAGGTGAGCGCAGAGGTCCCCTCGAAGCAGACCTGCGAGAGTATGGACCATGGCGCAGATAGGCATCGGCCAACTGCCTACGTAGAATGTCTTTGTAGTAGTTCAGTTTGTCCTCCCTCTCGGTGGGTTTAAAAAATGCCCCCATTTTGTGCCGGAAGCGAGGGTCCAATAAGGTGGACAGCCAGAAGTCATCCCGCCGACAGATGGAAACAATTCTGGGGTCACTACGCAAGCACGTGAGCATGCTTCCTGCCATTTGCGCAAGTGACTCGGATGGACTACCTGTCTCCATCTCCACTGCATACTGCCACGGTGTGCCTGGGTCCTCTGTCTCGCCTTCCTCAAAAACCTCTAGCTCCTCTGGCTGCTCCTGCTCCTCCTCTCCTGTCCGCTGACTAGATAAACCAGTCATTTCGCCAAGCCTAAACTGTGTTTCGCTGGGCAACTCCTCCTCCTCTTCCTCCTCCTCCTCCAGTTCAGCTCCAACGGGGTTCATGTGGCCGTAAGATGTAAACGCCATGTCTCCAGTGCCCTGACCAGCCATGGTTTCCAACATGTGCTGTAGTACATGAAGCAGTGGAATCACGTCGTTCATCCCGTAATCCTGCCGACTGACAAATAAAGTGGCTTCCTCAAAGGGCCTGAGCAAACGGCAGGTGTCACGTATGAGCTGCCACTGGTTGACATTGAAGTTACACAGGGGAGTCCCCCTATCTGCTTGGATCATCAGGAAATCCGTGATGGCTTTTCTCTGTTCATATAATCGGTCCAACATGTGAAGGGTGGAATTCCAACGGGTGGAAACATTGCAAATCAGACTATGTTGGGGATACCGTTCTGACGCTGTAGCTCAAGAAGGGTGTGTTTGGCGGTGTATGAGTGGCTGAAGTGCATGCAAAGTTTCCTTGAAGTTGTTAGGATGTCTTGCAGATGGGGGGAACACTTCAGAAACCGCTTGACAACCAGATTGAAGACGTGAGCCATGCAGGGGGCATGGGTCAGGCTTCCTTGGCGCAGCGCAGACAAAATGTTCTTCCCATTGTCGGTAACCATGATTCCCATTTTAAGTTTTCTTGGAGTAAGCCATGTTTGGATTTCCTGATGAATAAATTTAAGCAGTTCCTCCCCTGTGTGACTCCGTTCGCCAAGACAAACCATGTGAAGCACTGCGTGACACCTCCGTGCCCTGCACACATGGTAGACTGGAGGGGCACTGAGACTTGAGCCTACAGTGGAGGGTGAGGAGATGGCGGAGGATGAGGAGGCCGAGTCGCTCAGTGTCACAGGCCCAACGGGCAGGGAACGCGGAGGCCGAAGCGGCGTGACCTGTCCAAGTTGCTGTTGCAAAGGGACCACATTCACCCAGTGGGCCGTAAACGACATGTACTGTCCCTGACCGTAGTTACAGCTCCAGACGTCGGCGCTGCCATGCACTTTGCTACACACCGACAGGCTCAAGGACTGGGCCACCTTCTGTTCAACAAAAGTGTGCAGCGCTGGTACTGCCTTCTTGGCAAAGAAATGACGGCTTGGGACTCTCCACCTCGGCTCGGCACAAGCCATCAGTTCTCTGAAAGGTGCAGAGTCCACCACCTGAAAAGGGAGCGACTGCAGCACCAGCAACTTGGACAGGAGCACATTCAGCTTCTGCGCCGTAGGATGAGTGGGCGCATACTGCTGTCTCTTGGACATGGCTTCGCTGATGGATTGCTGGCGGGATGCATGACTTGGAGGAGGAGGAGGAGGAGCAGGAGCGACAGAGGATGGGTATGACGCACAGCTGCCTTCGGCTGAGGTGCTGGAGCCTTGGCTGGCAGAAATTGGGAGCGGCGTGCCACTCGGTGAGGAAGCAGTCTGGCCCACCTCTCCGGAGCCTAGGTTCTCCCAGGCCGCTTTATGGTGACGCTGCATATGTTGACGCAGGGCCGTGGTGCCAACATTTGGACCCTGACCACGCTTCACCTTCTGCCTACATATCTTGCATGTGGCCATGTTACCCTCCTGCGGATGCTTCAGGAAAAGCTGCCACACTGCAGAGTAGCTACTTTTCCCACCCCCTGGCCTCACTGATTCACTGCTGCTGTTGCCAACTACAGGAACCCCTGCTCCACTACCTCCCAATAAGGTAGACTGCCGCACAGCAGGTGCTCTACCCCGGCCCCGGCCGGCTCCAGCCTTTGGAATTGTGCCCCCATGCTGACTGCTACCACCTTGCTGCCTCAGCTGCTTACTCCAGGGCAACCTGCGCCCCTCTTCTCCTGATGATGATGATGAAGCCCCTTCATCACCCGGCTCCCAAGTGCGATCGGCTTCATCATCATCATCATCACCGAGTTGTGGCTGTAGCTCCCTGATCTTATCGGTTTCAGTGTCTGGCGCAGGAGCTGGAAAGCTCCCAACACCCACATCACTCTCCACATCACTATTTCTGTGCGGAGCTAAAGAAGGCACCTCCATTTCATGGCTGGCCAGTAGCTGCTGGCTGTCCTCCAGATGATCGTCCTCCTCACTAAAAAGTGGAGCTGAACCCAAAGCATGGGATACGTCGCTGGGGGAGGGAACGGCGTAGGACAGAGTCAGTGGAAGGACAGGGACTGCTCTCGGGGCATGCCCACTCAGGGTTGTGTCTGAGGAACCGACCGACCCTAGACTGGGGCTCTCAGACGTAAGTCAAGATGATGTGGTTGTTGATGAGCGCGTCAACCAATCTACCACGGCAGATGCGTTACTGGTGGAGACCCGCCCGCTAGCCGATACTGGCGGATTAGGTCTCTCAGCGTGACTCCTGCTGCTACTGGCCCCCAGTCTGCTGCGACCTCTGCCTGCGGAATCTTGGCCTCTGCACCTCCTCTTTTCACTTCCAGGCACTTGTCTGCCCGACATAGTCTAACTGGCGTGGTAGTAGGTGATATTTTAAGAACCCCCAGGCAGCGGTGGGTCTATATGAAACAGAATATAATGCACACCAAAAGTGAGCAGTAACACTCAGCCTCCAACAGGTCTGCTTAGTGTAAATAAGAGAGCTGCTTAGTGTAAATAAAGAGGGGTATGGCATGTTACAGAATGGGATGCCCCAACAGCAGAGCACCTGGGAGCAGTAGTACTATGCACAGCAAAAGTGTCTTTATCAGGCCAAATTACTTTTAGAATAAGTGCAAAGGGTTATAGTAAATAGAGGCTGGTGTAGTCACAGAATGGGATGCCCCAACAGCAGTGCACCTGGGAGCAGTAGTACTATGCAAAGCAAAAGTGTCTTTATCAGGCCAAATTACTTTTAGAATAAGTGCAAAGGGTTATAGTAGATAGAGGCTGGTGTAGTCACAGAATGGGATGCCCCAACAGCAGTGCACCTGGGAGCAGTAGTACTATGCAAAGCAAAAGTGTCTTTATCAGGCCAAATTACTTTTAGAATAAGTGCAAAGGGTTATAGGAAATAGAGGCTGGTGTAGTCACAGAATGGGATGCCCCAACAGCAGAGCACCTGAGAGCAGCAGTACTATGCACAGCAAAAGTGTCTTTATCAGGCAAAATTACTTTTAGAATAAGTGCAAAGGGTTATAGTAAATAGAGGCTGGTGTAGTCACAGAATGGGATGCCCCAACAGCAGTGCACCTGGGAGCAGCAGTACTATGCACAGCAAAAGTGTCTTTATTAGGCAAAATTACTTTTAGAATAAGTGCAAAGGGTTATAGTAAATAGAGGCTGGTGTAGTCACAGAATGGGATGCCCCAACAGCAGTGCACCTGGGAGCAGTAGCACTATGCAAAGCAAAAGTGTCTTTATCAGGCAAAATTACTTTTAGAATAAGTGCAAAGGGTTATAGTAAATAGAGGCTGGTGTAGTCACAGAATGGGATGCCCCAACAGCAGAGCACCAGGGAGCAGTAGTACTATGCACAGCAAAAGTGTCTTTATCAGGCCAAATTACTTTTAGAATAAGTGCAAAGGGTTATAGTAAATAGAGGCTGGTGTAGTCACAGAATGGGATGCCCCAACAGCAGTGCACCTGGGAGCAGTAGTACTATGCAAAGCAAAAGTGTCTTTATCAGGCCAAATTACTTTTAGAATAAGTGCAAAGGGTTATAGTAAATAGAGGCTGGTGTAGTCACAGAATGGGATGCCCCAACAGCAGTGCAACTGGGAGCAGTAGTACTATGCAAAGCAAAAGTGTCTTTATCAGGCCAAATTACTTTTAGAATAAGTGCAAAGGGTTATAGTAAATAGAGGCTGGTGTAGTCACAGAATGGGATGCCCCAACCGCAGAGCTCCTGGGAGCAGTAGTACTATGCAAAGCAAAAGTGTCTTTATCAGGCCAAATTACTTTTAGAATAAGTGCAAAGGGTTATAGTAAATAGAGGCTGGTGTAGTCACAGAATGGGATGCCCCAACAGCAGAGCACCTGGGAGCAGTAGTACTATGCAAAGCAACAGTGGTTAACCAGGGTGAAACAGCTAACAAAGCCAGTGACCCAGGCAGTAACACTCAGGCTGCATGAAAACAAAAAAAAATCCCTGTCACTGCATCCGTTTTTTTCCTACCTTTCCCTGCTTCTCCCTGACTTCCTACCTGTCTCCCGCCTGTCTACTGGCAGTCTACTGGCTGTCCCTAACTCTCTACCTATCTCTCCCTGAATACAGTCTGCAGTGTCCTCCTGAGTCCTGGCTCTCACGAATGCAATAGACAAATGCGCAAAAGCCGCCGCCTTATATAGCGCTGTGACGTCACCGGGCTTGCTGGCTGCTGATAGGCTGCATGTGACTGTCCCAGCATACACTGCCCCAGCTTACATGTCTGGACATGTCACGTAGACCATCCTAGAATGCCTGTCATTGAAATGAATGGATTTTAGAAAAAAACTTCGCTCGATCGAATCGCGGGGAAATTCGGATTCGATCCGAATCGAATTTGTCATGAAATTCGGATTGAATCTGGGTTCGTCACCAGTACAGCGTTGCAGGGGGTGAAAGGTAGCGCTAGCTCAGTGCGACCGACTCTCACACCATATTCAACCATATGCTCTATAGCATAGAGCGCCAGACGCTGTGTGATTAAAATTTGTATTTGAACACATATCCAGCAGTAACAAAGCGAAAATACATGGAATTACATTGTTGTAACATTGGGACATTAACACTTTAAAGTCAGACCTGTCATGACAATTCTGCATATAAATATAAAAAATCTAAAAAGTTTTCAAAAATAACTCTTTCTAGGCCAGGAGAGGTCACACAATTATTTGAGAGAAAAAAAAATTAAACAAAAAAACCCTGTTTAAACAGAAGAAAAGTAACGCCCTTTGAAGTGTATGGGAGCGCGACAGGTAATACCTGGCGTTCTGGAAGCTAGAGCTCTGGCGCTATACGCTGAGCCGCCTGTAATTATGAATTGTACACTACATGGCGCTGTTAGAGTCGCTCACCAGAATCGCTTTCATAAATGTGGTATTGCGTACAGCGCCCAGCGTTCACCAGACGCTGCCGGACGCTACGAGGCACTACCTGCCGCTATCCCTTGATGAATAAAGTGCTAAGAATTACACCTAAACAAGAAATATCATGACGATATAAACAAATATTGAGAATTAAAGGAGCACTATCAAGCAATTGTGTAATATTAAAAACCCATATAAACACATTGGCTGATAGGAGGTGTCACTTATATAGCCGCACTGAATAAAACTCCTGCCAAGCTTGTGGTTTATTCTCTCATGGTAGGAATAAAATCCAGGGGTGACAGGTTTAGTGTATCGAGGGTGACATAACCTGTCACCTTTCCCTTCCATTAATAAAAATAAAAATACAAGCCGGGCTGGTTATTTCTTGATGCCGGGTGTATAAAGGACCCCTTCTCTCGCCCTCCAGCATATTTATATGGATTTTTATTATGGGCCCATTTTTTGGCCATGCTCCTTTTATGGCAATGCTCCTTTAATGTGGACCCCCAGAATAAACTTCCATAGTGGGGGCTATTGCAATAGGGATCACCATGCTTATCCTGCATAGGGTCCTGCTTACCCTAATGTGTATCAGCAGCTCTTCGTGGGAGGTACTTTTGGGGAAGAGGACATGCAACTCAAAAAAGGATCACTTTTTTTACTGTATACAAAACAGATTCTGAATTGTAGGTGTTCCTACATGTAGAACAACGTCACATACTGAGAATTGCATACAGAACATCTTTCTTTTGGAATAAGAAAGGATACTGAGAATACTTATTCATGACATTTGTTCAACAGCTGTCTAAGTGTTGCAGCCTGTGCTCCAGAACTTGATTTGTTACTTAAAGAGACTGTGAATTTATTTAAAAGAAAATAAACAGGCACTGAAGGGAGCTCGTGGTGTCCTGGCACAATGTACCCAATCCTCACACCGGTCATGGTGACTTGCAATGAACAGAAGGGGCTGCGCACAGGAACTGTGGCTGGTGGGGAGCTACAGGGCCCAAAGAATTCTGGTGCGCATGCTTGTGGTGCCCCATGTTCACAGAATCCAGGGGATTTCTAAGCGATAGACTGGGGCAGAGAAGGTATCTCTTTGTTTTTTTTAATTTTGGGTTTACAAGGAATTAACTTTAGTAAATGTATTTAAACTGGACCAAAACCCACGGTCAGCGACCCTGGAATCTACAAGGTTCCAGGACCACCTGATTACCCCCCTCTCCCCCTGGGGCCTCCCCCTGTGTGAAACGCCTTGAGTGCCTAAACACCCCCGACTCCCCTATACAGGCAGCCTGGCGTGTGCACAGACACTGTGGGAGGAGGCTGCCGGCACGCTTGGCTGCTTTTGGCTACAACTGGCCAAGCCCACACATGCGCCTTAGACCGGGAAAGGTGAGTTATACTGGGCGACCTGAGGGGTGTCACACAGCAAGGCATGCCAAATTGGGGGGCAAGGACCAAATCCTAGGATAATCAAAATTCTGGGTTTTAGTCTACTTTAAAAGAATAACACAGGAAAGGTTAAACTTGTAAGCTCAGGTAGGTGGAGCATAGTCTTAGCCAATTAGATTAGCAAGCCAGAGTCAGGAAGTCTCTGCTACATACACTAAACACACTAGATGGTGTAAGTTGCTAAGGTACGCACATTGTTGCTAGAGAAAACTGCTTTCTTTTATAACACAAAGTTGCAAACAAAGAAAAAAAAACAGATAAGTTCAGCACCTTGAGAACAACATTTTGGCATATTTCAACGATAATGAAAACTTTTAAAAATGCCACCAAATGTGGAATTACCCTTTAATGCTGGTCAATTATGCATCTTGGCTACAAATGAGAGGAGTGAAAATGGAATGGAAAAGCCTTGAATAGAGACCAGCAGTTGCATAACTACAATCCTATGGGCCACAGATCAAATTCTGGGCTGCCCAACCCCCCCCCCCCCCCAGTAGTTTCAGATACACAAGAAGTCCACCTGTCACCTGGCCTTGGTGACACCCCAAACCCAGGTTATCTAAAAGACTCCAGGGCTGGCCAATGTCCTGTTCTGTCCAAATGCCTGCTATACTCACTAAAATGGGGACTTTATGGCGCATGCATGGGTTGCGCTGCATTTCCCACTGCATTAAAGCGAAACCAAAACACACTGAACTTGTGAAATACATTTGGCCAAAGTCTCTGCTGATACGTCCTTCTTACGGTGTATAACTAGAAATAAGTATTTTCACTTTTCAAAATGGAACACTGATTTTCTGCTGTCTCTTGGTGTAAGATGGCGGTGTTCTGCCATTGCATAGGTGTGGCAATAACATAATTGCCACACACAACAGTGGCAATGAATGGAGGAGGCGGAGCTTTACAGCTAAAACAGGCGCCATTATCTGGGATTTAGAGTGTAGCAGGAGCAGAGAAAAAACCCAGCTCCTGCCGCAGTTTTGTCATAACAACTGCTGCCAGAGTGAGCAGTCGACCAGGCCCCCCACGTGACCTGTCACCGGGCCCCGATGCAACCATAACCCCTGCCACCGGAGACGGGTCTGTCTGCCGCAACGCTGTTTCATCACTTATGCATAAATCCTCATAGCTCCAAGCATGAAAATGCAATGAATGAATGAATTAGATAGGTGGTGTATAATAACCAAGAAAGACATGTCAGCTTTGTCTGGTACTGTGGTGGGCTGATTCGTTAGATTCAAAACTTTACCTAGATTTTTCATTTCTGAAATCTAAGCAGTCTGTATACTCTGCCGGCTGAACCCCCTCCTGATACCGGGCGGGTTACTACAACTGTACACCACATGCAGCCAAAACAAGCAGCCTCCAGTGATCGGCTGCATTGTCTCCGCTTGCTGAGATTTCTCACACAAGATAAGTAAGCCAAGACAGGTTCCCCTGGTGAGCTCGGGCTGCACTGTCGAGGGGTTAAAGGGGATCCACACCCTTGGGTCAGATGAGGGGAAGACTGTCCTACATGCAGTGTATTCTCCAATGTCTTGAGCTATCCCAACAACACACCTACTTCCTTGTGGTGACTGTAGTGTCTAAGGGGGTTATTAACGTTGTGGTAAGTTCAGTGCTAATTATTATTATTGTTTATTTCTATAGCTCCATCTTCCGTAGCCCTATACAAAGTATAATTATAGAAAAGGTAAAACATACTGTACAAGGACCAATACAGACTAAATGCTTTCAAGTTCAAACCAAATGTAAGACCAGAAGACAATAGGATAGAGAGCACTGTCCTTGCTGCTCATGTGGTCAAATATGTGATGTCACATATTTGGAATGCCCATCTTCTGTGGGTCCCAGAAAATTGAGCATCATATTCATCCCTCTATCCATGTGACTGGCGGCAGCCAGTGGGATTCTCAGAGCAGGCTTGTGCAGCTACACATACAGCATGTGCATGGCAGAAACATGCTAATGGCTGCCAAGGGAAGATCTGAAGTTTGGCAACCATTTTTTACATGGAACCTGCTGTGGGGTACACCTCTCCCACATTGTCTATGGGAAAACCAGATGGTATACCTGGTGTGCCAGGCTAGTAGGATGCTTAAGGTGGACCAAAACCTAGGATTTTGACTATCCTGGGTTTTGGTCCTTGCCCCTTGGGCACCTCGACAGGGGGTGCCCCGCTGTGTGAAACCCCCCAGATCACCCGAATGAATTCACCTCTTCCCGGTCCTAAGACGCATGCATCTTAAGAGAGTGCTGGCGGCCGCATCCCCCACTACCCTTTAACAGGGAGTGTGCCCGGGCTGGCCATTCACAAATACCTGGCATGGGCACGCACCCTGCTAAAGGGATAGCGGGGATTCGTCCGCTGGTCGCGCATGTGCAGTTGGACCATGAACAAAGGTGAGTTTTTGGGTGACCTGGGGGGATTCACACTGTGAGGCATCCCAATTTTGGATGCCCCGGGAGGAGGGAATTAGCCCAGGAATCTTATCGATAGTCCACTTTAAACTGATTTTCTAACATTGTCAACATGCTAGACAAGTGCCTAGCTACCACTTTAACAATTTATTTTTACTGCATTAAAGCTTTTGGGCAGGTTTTCTTTTTATGGGGGGGATTCTCTGTTGTTGTTTTTTAGAAGCTGATATTTGAGCAATTCTTCAATGTTTCCATGTTGATCGGCCAGCCGTTCCCCTGATCGGGCTCAGTTCATCTCTCACAGAGAGCGTTCTTGTTCTTCGGCAGCTTCGGGGGCTTCCCGAGGTGGGGGTCAGGATGACTCATCTCACTGATGTACACAGATGTGCAGACGCCATAACATGATACAGACAGACAGCTGGGCATTTACTTAAAGGGGCACTCTGACATGATGGCTTGTTTGGAAGTACAGTAGATTCTCCCGCCCAATGCCTGTGACGCCATTGATGAGAAATAAGCCGGAGAACCTGTTCCATACTGTACTTACTACTTATCTTTTGGATGTCGCTGCTGCCCACAACATCCGGCTGTTTCAGGGCCAGCTTTTTACCCTGCCGTCTGCTTATCCGCCTGTTAATGACAAGCATGGCCTTAGCCATTCTTGTCAATGTCCCGCGGCGATCTCGCAGCTCAGTGAAGTCTCGGGCAGCCCCATTGCATCCCATTCATGGGTACTGCACAGGCACATGGTCGGGGGTCATGCGTAGTGCCTGATGGGATGCAAGATGGCACCACCATCGGAAGGTCGCCTGGAAATCAAGGGACCTAGAAGATGGATTCCTTGGAGGGGTGAGTAAGAAATTAGTAAAGTCAAACCGAAGGGGGGGGGGGGGGGGAGCAGCAGATTGGTGAGGTTTTAATGTGGACCAAAACCCAGGATTTTTACTATCCTGGGTTTTGGTCTTTGCCCCCCGATCGGGGGTGCCCCGCCGTGGGAAAACACCCAGGTCGCCCGACTCACTACCCCTTTCCTGATCCTACGGCGCATACACAGCCCTCTTGTTCAATCAGCCCTCTGGCTGATCATGCTGGCGGCTGCATTCCCCACTACCCTTTAACAGAGAGCGTGCCCACGCCAGCCACTCACAAATGCCTGGCACGGGCACGCACCCTGCTAAAGGGATAGCAGGGATGAGACCGCTGCTCGCGCATGTGCCATTGGACAGGGAACGAAGGTGAGTTTTTGGATGACCTGGGGGGTTTCCCACAGTGGGGCACCCCCAATCACGGTGCCCCAGGGGGAGTGGGTATGCCTGCCCTGAAGTCTCATAGACTCCTGATGTTCCTCTTTAAAAGCCTCTAGAACTTTTTCTAGATGCCTTACAGGGTGCTGTTGCAAATTTGTTATTAAAAAAAACTTCTACTGGAAATCTGACTTGTACAACTGCCCCATCACAACACCTAATCAGGTGCAATATTTGTATTATTTTGTTCTTTTTGTTATTTTGTTCTTGTGTGTTGAGTGGGACCTGCAAAGGTAGGCTCTCCTAAAATGAGCCAAGCAGCTGCAAATCCATTGGTTTACCCCAAGAGTAGCACTAGCGATACACTGTAATGAGTAGTATTCCAAGGTTTATGGGAAAGAATATGTAATATTGTAACACAACTGACGTTCTGGGATTTATGCTATAGAATTTATAACATTGTAACATTGTAATACAATGTTTTTAAAGAAGAAGATTCCATTATTCATGTTATAAAATATGTAGCATTTTAAAGCCACTGATACGTTGTAACAAAGGTGATTATTGGATAAATGAATATGCAACAATATAATGCTATTAATACATTGTAACAAGGGAGATCCAGGATTCATTATGTATGATAAGTAGCATTGTAGCGCCATTGATTATTTGGTGAGACAAATATAACTTGGTGTGAATTTCAACCTGCATCTTGGTTTGCATAATCACCAACAATCAGTGGCACATGTGATGGGGCATTGTTAACCCTTAAGGGGCCAGCCACGTAAAACTTACGTGGCTGCATCTCCAGCTATGAAAGTGGATCAACACCCTCCCGGATCCGATCCCTCCCCCTGGGGCATCCAAAATTGGGATGCCCGCTGTGTGAAACACCCAGGACACCCAGGAACCTTACCTTGATCCCGATCCAACGGCACATGCGCGGGCCGAGGCCGCATCTCGCGCTTCTCTCTAGCAGGGCGCGTGCCAGCCATTTGTGAATGTGTAACAGGGGCGCGCTCCCTGTTAGAGGGAAGCGCGAGATGCGTCCGCCAGCATGCTCGAAGCCGCTGTGGTTGTACGTCGCTTGGACGCGCATACCACAGCGGCTTCGAGCACGCTGATTGGACGAGTGGCCGTGCATGCGCCGTAGGAGCGGGGTGAGGTAAATTTTTACGAGCGATCGGGGGGCTTTCACATAGCGGGGCACCCCCGATCTTGGGGGCAGCAAGTTACCTGCCAGCATGATGGCAGGTGACTTGCCGATACCCCACCCTATTCATTACCCATATCCCCAACAGCCAGCATGATATGGAATGCAGTGGAAACTTACAGTGTGAAAGGGGCCTTAAAGTGGACCAACACCCAGGATTTTCACTATCCTGGGTGCTGGTCCACTTCAACGGGGCATCCGAGATCCGCTGTGTGAAACCCCCCCCAAAAAACGTACCTTTTCGGCGACGGACAAGCCGCCGCCGCCGCCTCCCGCGCGTCCCTCTCACAGGGCGCTCGCCCGCCCAGGCCATTCACAAACGGCCAGCGCGGGCGCGCACACTGCTAGAGGGACGTGCGGGAGGCGGCGGCGGCTGATCCGTCGCCGATAAGGTAAGGTTTTTTGGGGCTTTTGGGGGGGGTTCACCCCGTGGGACATCCCGATCTCGGATGCCCCGCGGTGAGGGAGGTGTTCGTCCACTTTAAACTTGGGCTGAAATGATCCTTAAGTAGACAATGAATGTGCCACTTTCTACTCCAGGCAGTGATTCACCAACAAGTGCAAAACATTCTCCAAACTGTGATTCACTTTAACTGTTTATATATTAAAAGGTGCACTTATATTGCATTTTTCTCCTATGGTGCACATTTTACTTCAAAAAGCACTGTTTGCACCTTGTGCTGAACCGACCCCATTATGACAATGAAGGTACAGGATTGATAAATTATAAGGCGGGAGCTTCTAAGATTTATTGCTGGAATATGTAACATTGTAATGCCGATAATACATTGTGACAATGGGAGATTCTGCAATTTATTTGTGGAATATGTAACATTGTAACACCATTGACATATTATAATGAGGGAGTTTCCAAGATTTATTTGTAATGCCAATAATACATTTTAAAGAGAAACAATCTGGGATTTACTCTGTATGACATACTTTCAATGATGTGTCAGGTCGCATCTTTTGCCGATCGTCATCGGAATCAGGAACAGAAGTTTGTGTGAAGGTGTCTGGAGAAATCAGGACTGTCCTTGAAAAGTGGGACAGCCTGCTATGTTCAGAGTCTCAGATTATATTCAGTATCTGTTTCTGACTCGCCCCGGTTATTTTTGATCCCTTTTTCTAATGTTTGAGTGATTTCAGGCAGAACACCTCATGCAAATTCATTAAGCCACATCAAAGCCAATATCTGGGCAGTGAATCTCTATGCTTTGCACATTCTGCATCCCATAAATAATGATCTGATCCCAGAAGATTGTGTTTTTTCTGAATATAAATGCGTCTTAAAGAGGCACCAACCAAATTTTAACCTATCCTGTCTGAAGACACAGTGGAGATCCTTCGCAATGCTTTCAAACTATCAGAAATTGTACCAACATGCCCTTTAGGGCATTTTACTGTATGTGCATAGAAGTAATACAAAATGCCTTGAAGGGCAATATACACTTCTGGTCTCGGACAACTAATAACCTCGCTAGGCTTCCAATATCACATTTATGCAGATGACACTCAGATCTACCTCTCTGGCCCAAATCTCTCTTCCCTCCTCTCTCGCCTTCCTGACTGTCTAACAGCCATCTTTTCCTTCATGACATCTCGCTCCCTTAAACTAAACATGGACAAAACAGAACTGGTCATTTTCCCACCATCTCACTCCCCTCCCCTCTCTAACACCACAATTTCTGTAAATACTCTTACAATAACTGCAACTCATCAAGCTCACCTCACATTCACTCCCTGGCCACCTCCTGTCGCCTCCAACTCAAAAATATCTCCCGCATCTATCCCTTCCTCTCACCTTATACCACTAAAATGCTAGTGCATGCCCTGGTCATATCCCGACTGGACTACTGCAACACCTCCACTGTGGTCTCCCAACAAACAGACTGGCACCTCTCCAATCTATTCTAAACTCTGCTGCCCTCTGTCAATCCCTTCACTGGTTACCTGTCTCTCAAAGAGTTCAGTTCAAACTTCTAACGCTAACCTACAAAGCTCTCTCTAACCAGGCCCCTTCCTACATTTCATCTCTGATCCAGTGTTACCAACCCAAGTGCAACCTCTGCTCTGACATTCTCCTGTCCTCCTCCTTGGTTACCTCCTCGCACTCCCGCCTTCAAGACTTCTCACGTGCCTCCCCACTTCTCTGGAATGCACTCCCCCGCTCGATCCGCCACTCTCCATCACTCCAAGCCTTTAAAAGTGCCCTCAAAACTCACTTCTTCAGACAAGCATATGGCCTGGCTCCTTCAAAGGGCACATGCAGCCATACTCAAGCTCTACCACTTGTGACCCCGCCCCCTTTGTCTCCACCTCCATCCTTTAGACTGTAAGTTCGCAAGGGCAGGGCACTCCTCCCTATTGTCTCCTGTGCTCACAACACTTGGTTTAAACCTTGTGGCATCTAATTTTGTATTGTTCCCTGTACTAAATGTTTTACCTTGTCTGTAATCATACCTTGTAATGCGCTACAGAAGACAATGGCATATTTAAATAAACTATAATAATAATAATAAAATAGACCCGTTGATTTTATACACAAGCTGGATGGGTAATATGTACAGTATATGAGGAATCATACCTCGTGGCCTCGACTGTCATCACTGCCTCTGAGATCAAGCTGTAGGTTTCATTGATACAGCCTGTTAAGTCCCTTACTGGCTGCAGGCCCTTTTGCTACCACCAGTGAACAGAACCCTGTGGGAAAGCCACCAGCTCCGTTTGAGTCCATTAACAGGATTATATCGTGCCAGAAGCCAACCCGGTAGTGTAAAATAAAAGCGAGAAGCACAGACAAGTGGGTTTGGGATTAAAGTGAGACTCCAGAGATGACCTCTTCCCCTTGGGGCATCCCGAACTGTCCTTCCCGCTGTGTACCTTGACAATCACCAATGGCAGATGCCGGTAGTTGGTGGAGAGGGATGGGGAGGCAGGGGATCAGAATTACCTGCATCTGAGGACATTTGGTCCAGGAGCGGGATCACGTCACGGGCTCAGAGGCCCCACAGCTGAAGAGGAGACCTGGTGTTAGGGATCGGACGCTGAGGTAAGCAAATGTAATTTGTTTTCCTGTTTTTTAACAGCGATTGTCAGCAGCGGCGGAAGTGAGGGGCTGTATTGGGCCCTCTCCTGAAGCCTGAAAGGTCTCCAGAACTGCACACAGTATTCTAGCTGTGGCCTCACCCGGGCTCTATACAGCGGCATCACAACCTCCCTCTTCCTACTGGTGATGCCTCGAGCTATGCAGCCAAGCATCCTGCTTGCTTTTCCCACTGCCTGGCTACACTGTCCACTCATCTTACATCTTATGAGTAATCTGATCCCTAAATATTTTTCCTCCAAAGTCCTGGCTAACACTGTTCTGCCCACACAGAACTCAGAGGGGAACTCCAAGGAGATTGCCCTGTACAAAATGGGCTAGAGAAAGTACTAAGATAATAACAGAACCAAACACATTAAATAAATACATCAAGGCTGCACTGACTGCCTGAGGAGGAAGCAGAGAAGGAGGAGAAGGCTACAGGAGGCATCGATTGATGTCCCGCAATCCTGGGTGGTGGAATGATTGACAACACATTGCTTTCAGCCCCCAGTCCCAGCTTCTACTGCATTGACCCAGTGGGCAGTCAGAGAGATGTAACTTTCCTGCCCATGCTAACTTGTCCATGTGTCCATGGTGAGGTGGACACTGAAACTGATGGCACTGCCCAGTGCACATTTTATGATTTTCACAGCCTGGCAAGAAAAGTAGTGGCAACTGGAAACGGCGTATTGTGGAACAGCCGCTGCCATCAGCTCTTTAAAACTATCCGTCTCCACCAGGTGGAATGAGAGCATTTTAAAGGCCAGCAATTTTGAAAAGCTCAAATTCAAGACCAGAGCTTGTTTGTGAGATGGGCCCACCTTCCGCTTTCTCTCCAAAGTTTGCAGGATAGAAAGCTGATCGCTTCCCTGGGATGATGTGGACCAGCTTGGTGGTGCTGCTGGTGCTGGAGGTGGTGGAGTTCCCACATACTCCCTTTGGCTTGTTGTTGGGGAGGTGGAGCTGGAGGCTGAAACAGTGGGAGGCTCAGGTTGTTCTGGTAGTTCTGCCACTGCAGCTCGTGTTTTGTTTGCAAATGCCTGGTCATGCACGAGGTGCAGAGATGATTGGCAGTTTGACCTCACTTCAGCCACTTTTGGCACCTCCCTTACTTCAGCCACTTCTGGCACATCGTGTCTGGTCCACTTGCTTGAAGAAAATGCCACACTGGTGAAATCCGCTGATGGTTTGCACCCTTCTCTGCTAGCTGCCTGGGGCTGTGCCTAGTGACTCTGTGACTTCTGGCTGAGACGGCCTTGCAGCTTTTATGGGCTGTGAGTTGGAGGGCTCTGTACTCTCAGCAGCAGTGGAATGGATGGAAGAATATTCCATGGAACTCTTAGCACTGCGTGCCATATAACCTACGACTGCAATATGTTCTGGCCTCACCACTCTGCCAGTAGTATTGGGGCCTACAAAAATGTGCTCCAAACTCTGGCGCCTGCTTGCACCAGAGGAAGGTGTGGAAGGCAAGCGTGAAAGACGTCTTCTCCTCGCAGCGCCTCTGTCTCTTATTTGCTGCTTTCTGCATTGTTAGACACCTGCAATTACAGTGGCCAAAACTTGCAGACCACTAATAGGTGTCTTGAACTATAGGTATTGCTAAGCACTAACAGGTGCCTTTAATGATAGGTATTGCTGAGCACTAACAGGTGCCTTGAACTATAGATATTGCAGAGCACTAACAAGTACCATGCACTATAGGTATTGCAGAGCACTAACAGGTGCCTTGAACTATTGGTATTGCAAAGCACTAACAGGTGCCTTGAATTAAAGGGTTTTGCAGAGCAGTAATGGGTGCCTTGAACTATAGGTATTTGGAACTATTGGTAAAAACACTTTTTTTTTTATTTCCCAAGAGGGCCTTAAGTGCCCTGAACCAGTGGATACTCCACTAACAATAGGTATTGAAAAGCACCACACACAAGTACACACACAAATGCCCCTGGTATTAAAGTGTGCTTCATCCCAGTTCTTAGAGGATGTTTTGGGATAACAGTACACACAAACCCCAGTGCTTATAGCTTCTTGTATTATAAGGGGATACACCCTAGTGCTTAAAAGTGTTTTGGTCCATGCCCACTGTGTGAAACCCCCCCAGGTCGCCTGAACGAACTCACCTCTTCCTGGTCCTATGGTGCATGCACAGTCACTCATCCAATCAGTGTGCTCAGATCCACTCGAGCCCCTTCTTCCAGCAGCTCATCTAATGCGAGCAGATCAGAGCGTGCTGGTTGCATCCCCCACTTCCCTTTACCAGGGAGCTGCCCGCACTGGCCATTAACAAATGGCCTCACCAGATTCCTCTCAGCGCTTTTGTTCCAAAGTCATGATTTGTTTTTACACTTAGCCTGGACAATGTAAAAAAAACAAAAAGGAACTCACCTGTTGTTCACTGCAGCTAATCAGTCAAACTCAATGGAAGAGATGTGCCAAGTCCTGACATGCCTCCTTCATTGTAGTAAATGGAGAGTGGGCAGTAGTGCTTCTGTGACTGATGGTGAGGGGTGGGAGACAGACACACTACACTGACTGCTGTTCGGGCCGGTAAGTGCGGGATGTGATCGGGTGAGTTGCTGACTGCCAGAGCCGAACCAAACAACTGCAGGGGCAAAAGGTGAGTACCCTTTTCTTGTTTTACAAGGGTGATCAATCCACTTAAAGGGATTTCCAGGGTTTATTTATTCATGACCACCTTTTTTTTGGGAGAGGACTATTGTTTTTTCTTAACAGTCTCCTTTTAGCAACAATTTCAAGCCACACCCCTTATTATCAAACCACACCCCAGCAGCAGACCTTAAAGGACCAGCATCACTAGAGTGCACACACAAAGTCTTAACATGTGACGCAATTTTAGCATGACACATCTGTATAGAGAAAAGGGTAAAATGAGCTTCTTATGGGCAAAGCCATTGTTTTAGTGTTAATGTTTCTGTATGACTTACACTGCTGAGCACTCCAAGGAAGATAGTTTGCTAAGCAGCCTGGCTGGAGCGGAGGAACCCCATTGTGCCGAATAATTGAAACCTGGAATACTTTTGGAATAAATAAATCAATAGTGCTAATAATAACCATTCACAGCTTTGTGATGTCATATGTGTTTCACAGCAACTCTACACTGCCGTATCCTCTTTTCCCCAGTAGATGGCACCAGGAGTTATGGTCTGGATACATAGACTGTATCTATCTGATTACTGGAGGAACCATGGGATGCCCCACTGTGCCAAAGATGAACGGAGTGGCTGCCCTGTGTGCCCGCACTAGCCATTCAGAAATGCTGGGATGCCGCAGCTTGAGAATAGCAGAGATGTGGCCAGTGCATGTGCCGTAGGATCACCAGAAGGTGAGTTTTTATGGGCATCCCAGGGTTTTAACATAGCAGGGCATCTGAATATGGATGTCACAGAGATGAGGAAATCAGTATTTTAGACTCCAGGTAGGTCATTGTTCCTATTTACATCTCATAACTGTTCTTCCTAAAACCTCAGACTATGAATAATATAAAGCCTTCGAAATAACAAATGATACCCCCACCCTCCCTATCTGGGATTCCCTGGTGTGTGACCTCCCCCCGTTATCCCCAAAAACTCACCTTTCCCTTGTCCCATGCCACATGTATGTTCCCCTAAACATAATGGGACACATTGCATCTAGAAAAATGTTCTTTTGTTCTTTTTGTCCCACTTCCTATTTTGTAGCCAGAATCTCCCCATAAACAGCTTCTTTGAGAATATAAAGAAGATATTAAAAAGATTTGTGTGGAGAAAGAAATGCCATGGAATCTCACACAATCTCCTCATAAGACCTATGATAAAAGGCAGATGGAGGTTTCCAGATATAAAAATATATCACAAGGCTACTCTCCTACAAAGATTTCTAACCTGGCTTCAGGGTCCACGGAACTCATTCTGGGTGCACATAGAAGTTGCTAGACGGCACATTATGTCATTAAATATAAAGGTAATTGGGAATATTCTGAGATGCAGTTCCCACACTTTTGTTAATGCGGTACAAAACCCACTGGGTTCCAGGGCTGGCTGCTGGCCTTCCCCCTTCCCAAATTGGGATGCCCTAATGTGTGAAACCCTTGAGGGCACTGGTAATCACCTTTCCCCAGTCCTGCGGCACATGTGCTCTCATCCAATCAGAGCCTCCCACTAAACTGACGTAATTCGGTGAGGCAGCTCTGTTGTGTATGGGGAGAGAGAGCGGCAGCATTTAAAGCTGTTCTAGTAAATCTAAAAGGGTGTATCCTGAATAAGATCATTAGTGCCATACCCAGATATGCTGATCGGGCTTTATAACAGACCCAGCAAAGGAGCACTTCCAGGGGATGGCCCCTAATGCCTACAAAAGAGTACTTGGGCCCTTATTTAACAAGGGATAGCGACAGGTAGCGACTGGTGAGCGGCCGGTAATGACGGGCCCCGCCATGAGAACGCCGGCTCCCCACCACAATCACATATTTATCAAGGCAATCCTGCTTAGCGACTGAGAGAGCGCCAGATAGCCACTCATTCATCATTATTCCAGCCTCAGCCCACAGCGCCAGTGTCCGACCTTGAACAGCGACAGGTATGACCTCTCGCTACCTGGCGCGCTCCAATGCATTTCAATGGAACAATCTTTAAATATTCATAATTAATTGTTATGAATTTTTTTTTTTTTTTTTTTTTAAATGTGAAAAATTCTGTGACCACTTCTGCCATTTTAGAAAAAAAAATTGTACAGAATTGATATTACAGGTCTGATATTAATGTATTCATATTACAAAATTATTTTAAAAACTTGTTTTTTTGGTTTCCAAAAATATGGTTGTTTGGGGGTTAAAAAACTACTTTTAACCCATCGCCGCCAGCGCTCTGGGGTTTAAACATGCATTTTACAGCGCGATAATTTTTTGAGCGTGATTTTTTAATGAATATGGTGGGAGCCGGTCGCTAGGGCCAGTCGCTATCATGCGCTCCCATACAGCGCGGAACCTGTCAAATAGCGACTCCTCACCAAATATTCAACATTACGGCAAACCGACTGTGTCGCTATCAATTACCGAACAACGGCCAAGCACAGTGACTACTAGCGGGCGCTCTGAAAATGCTGCTACAGTCGCTCAACTGTCGCTACCTGGCGCTATTAATGAATCGGCCTCTTGATGTGTGGAACCTGACTTTAAATATGAGAAAATACAAAAATGTTTTAAAATCTTTACAGCTGCAATCATAAATTAACCAGGTAACATTGCCAAATCGCACCTTTTGAAGAAGTACTCCTAAAGCCTGTGGCTAGCAAAATTATATTATATTACTTACTATCAAATCCTATTGTTCACACAAATTCCTGCTTTTGCTACTTTTCAGGGAAAGTGGGAAACAAATCTTTTGAAAAAAATGAGCTCTGTAGAATGATGAACAGCTATAGAAAGTCAATTATTCAGATAAAAGTGTATCCACTAGAAATCTTCTGTATTACGGTAAATACATGAGATTTTTTTTTATATAAGACTACATTGACAAATTTCCGGACAATAGTTGCTGGTGATATGTACAAGATACCATTGTGCACATATGGTGGGATTGTGTATGTGTTTAAAAATATGGGATGAGGTTGAAAAACGACTTAATAGTTTAACAGGTTTAACATCTAAATCTTAGCTTAACGTATGCTCTACTTAATCTAAACCAAACCTGCCCCTCCCAAATAATAGAGAATGCATGTAACACATGCATGTAAGACTATGGAGGGTGGAGATCTATGCTTCTGTCTGGTATAGGGGCAGAACAAACTCTTGCCATTGCAGCAGGAAATGTGCAAGTTTTGGCAGATCTTGCATGCAGTATTAGGAACTCATATTCCATGACAGTATCAATCAGAGCACAAGATACGTAACTAGGTTAGAAGATAAGTGTGAGGAGGTCATAGTGCCTGCTCCCAGTTCTATCAGAAAAGAGAAAAAGGGAACAGGCAGGAAAGGAGAGGGAGAGGAACGAAAGAGAGGTAAACAATGAAAAGAAAATAAATAATTCCGACCTGAGAAAGAAAAATAAATTGGGGCAAAATGGTGTGAAAGGAGGAAATACTACATCTTGTATCAGCAGTACTCATGGACATGTATAGGGACAACTTAGGGATACCATGATACAGCAGACTGGCAAGCCCGTGCTGTATTGACGGTCCATGGGTAATGGATACAGTAGAAACCTAAAAGGAACACACACTGAGCTAAGGGAAAAAAAAGGAAGGGGACCAGTAATCACCTCTGAGGAATGCTGCAGCATCTGACCCTTCAGGGTATTGCTATCACCACACCCCATTCATTTCTCATTCATTCATCACAAGGTGTCCATTATGTCCTGCTGTGCCTGACCTTTGCAACATTACCCCATAACATCATGGTGAAACCAGAGGACAGTGCCAAAGCCTCCTCAAGCAATACAAACGTTCACAAGCATCTCTGGGTGCCACCAGATAGATTCATTGGTTGAAAGGGATCACAGAGAAGGTTGTCCTGGGGCTTAAATCTAAATACCGCCAACATTTCAATATGCCAATTGTCCTGGGAAGTCTATCCAACAGAAAAGCTATGGGTGTCACTGGGTGCTGGTCCTCAACACACCCGTGAAGAACTTTGATGGCCAAACAATTAAAGTTAGTTCCTCTCAACAGTGTTGCAGCTTAAATTACACTAAAAGGCTAACCCTTCCCCACTCAAATGTTGGCTGGAGTTGGACTTTAAAGCCCAAGAGCAGGTTTTTAGAAGACGGGTCTTTCCCCTTCTTCTCTAAATAAAAGTCTAAATCTGGTCATTTCATTTTGAGGGTGGAGAAGGATTATTGTCATTTCAATTTGGCAAAATATTCAGCCAGAGAAGGGGGAGGACTGGCCATAGGTTTAGAGACAGATTATAGGTTGGTCTGCAAGCTAACATGGTTGAGTGCTGCGGCTCCTTTAAGACTTTTGTATCCTAATTGCCCTGCTCACATGCACCTCCCAGGTTAGTTATAAAATGGTCTGAGCGGCTGCCACCCCTCCTCTGTTTCTTTTGATTATGTGCAAGCACATGGGGTGTGGGGTCTAGGCTGTACTGCGAGGTCATCAACCCTTTCACCCCATGGGCTGCACTTGAGGTTATAGGGCAACCTCAGGTAAGCCTGCTCTCAATTGTCCCAAAGGTGGCTCTCATAGATTAGAGATTAGGACTGCACCTCACACAGGCACCTTGGCGCTTGGTGGTGCATCTTCAGCATACTTCTGCAGATGTGTGTGGCCGAGCCTCTGTTTTTAACCAAGTTTAGAGACAGATTATAGGTTTGTCTGCAAGCTAACAGGGTTGAGTGCTGTGGCTCCTTTAAAACTTGCCTGGCCATAGGGAGGCCCATTGTTTTAGGGCTGTTTGGGCTGCAACCCTAATCTCCCCTCCAAGCCCCACTGTACTCCTACGGTATCTCCTAGCTAATGTTCTGCCACTGGAATGCTACCCCAGCCGCATTATCTGCCCCTGTGATACTTAAGCTTTGGTACCATCACTTTAGGAGTGGCCATATCTACCATGGCCTGCCCCTGCAATTCTATGGCCTCAGCTTTGGAAGGCACTCGTTGACTGATAAGGAGGTTCAGGGCGATGCTGAGGACCGGTCATGGACTATGGCTGGATGTTATACTGATAAAATATCACAAGTCAAGTTTCTGAATGTGTGTGCTAACATACGCCAACTGGGGGTGCAGCACTTTCTCTGATTCACTAGGGAATTCTGGAGAATCTGAGAATCCACACGCTCTATTAAACCATATGTTCAGTCAAAAGTGACTCTAGGTCTACTTTAAACTCCTCTGCCAAATCAGGGCCCTGGTCAACCTGGCTAGGCAAAATATCCTTCCTTGTTGGAGGTTTGTTCATCACTCACTCCCACCCAGTGAACCCTATTGGCCACTGGCAGTCTCGTGGGATGCGAAAGCACAAACTCGGTGAGCAGGGCCACCATGTGGAGTGTGAGGGTCCCATACAGCAGCAATGTCTAGGCCCTGCTCAGAACCAATGTGTGATGACTTGGCCCCTAGTTTAAGGTAAGACTCTGGCTCCAGACAGTCCATATAGGAAAAAAAAACTATAGGGGATCCAGCAACCACATTTTATGAGGGGGCCAGGTACATACAGGCTTTACAGAGATTTGGCCGCTCTATATATGATGGTTGGGGCCTTACTATAGTTTGACTCAGACCTCTGTCCCCAAGGCAGGCAGGCTTACGTGATTATTCAGACCATCACATTTTGGTTTATGAGGGACTTAGGCACAACATAAACTCCATAGTCTGGCCCCAATCTAATCTATATGTGATGGCTTGGCCCCTAGTTTGATTTGGGCCCCAAGGCAAACCAGGCTGATAAGCACCAGGGTGAGCAAATAATAATAGCTTGGGATACCTATGAGCAATGAGGGAAGGGCAGTCCACAGGAAGTAAAATGATAATGCAGCCCCTTTTATTTTGCCCTTTCAGTTGTTTTACTGCTGTAACTGCAGATCACAAGTGCTAAAAAAAACTGTTTTAATGTAGTGGGGCAACCCGATGGGTGTATTGCTGCTTCTCTGCATTCTCACTCCAAGAACTGGAGCATCTATTCTTTAGTATTTAGCTGCATGTAGTCAAAAACATCATGGGAGTTGCTTTTAAGAAAGAAAGTTCTTTGCAAAGCTAATCATTGTGGAGTGTAATGGCATTGGTCTAATTCTATTGCAAAAGTAGTCTCATTGTCTGTGCATTATCAGATGCCGAACCCAATGAAGTATTAACACCATGGCTGCAATATGGCTGCTCCTGCAGAGTGGCAGAGGGGTATTCTGACCCTGCATATTTTTACAGTATATCAAGATTTTCCTCCGTCCACTGCATGGCTTATAAAATCAGTCTCCCCTCAGCTGGAGGTTTCTCTGAGATCTCTGGTGGCAGAGGAGCTACTCTGTGCTGGGGGTCTGTATGCAGGGGAGCTGATCTGGGTTCTGGGGGCAGAGGGGCTGCTCATTGCTGGGGGCAGATGGGCTGCTTAGTGCTGGGGTTGTGGGGCAGAGGGGCTGATTAGTGCTGGGGGTGTGGGGGCAGAGGGGCTGCTTAGTGCTGGAAGTGTGGGGGCAGAGGGGCTGCTTAGTGCTGGGGGTGTGGGGGCAGAGGGGCTGCTCAGTGCTGGGGGTCTGGGGGCAGAGGGGCTGCTAGGTGCTGGGAGTGTGGGGGCAGAGAGGCAGCTGGAGGTAGAGGGGCTGCTTAGTGCTGGGGGTGTGGGGGCAGAGAGGCGGCTTTGTACTGGGGGTGTGGGGGAAGAGGGGCAGCTTAGTACTGGGGGTGTGGGGGCTGCTTAGTGCTGGGGGTGTGGGGGCAGAGGGGCTGCTCAGTGCTGGGGGTGGGGGTAAAGGGGCTGATTGGTGCTGGGGGTGTGATGGCAGAGGGGCTGCTCAGTGCTGGGAGTGTGGGGGCAGAGAGACAGCTGGAGGCAGAGGGGCTGCTTAGTGCTGGGGGTGTGGGGACAGAGGGGCTGCTTAGTACCGGGGATGTGGGGGCCGAGGGGCTGCTTAATGCTGGGGGTGTGGGGGCAGAGGGGCAGCTTAGTACTGGGGGTGTGGGGGCAGAGGGGCTGCTTAGTACTGGGGGTGTGGGGGAAGAGGGGCAGCTTAGTACTGGGGGTGTGGGAGGGCAGAGGGGCAGCTTAGTGCTGGAGGGTGGGGGCAGAGGGGCAGCTTAGTACTGGGGGTGTGGGGGCAGAGGGGCTGCTTAGTGCTGGCGGTGTGGGGGCAGAGGGGCTGCTTAGTGCTGGGGGTGTGGGGGCAGAGGGGCAGCTTAGTGCTGGGGGGTGTGGGGCAGAGGGGCAGTTTAGTGCTGGGGGTGTGGGAGCAGAGGGGCAGCTTAGTACTGGGGGTGTGGGGGCAGAGGGGCAGCTTAGTACTGGGGGTGTGGGGGCAGAGGGGCAGCTTAGTACTGGGGGTGTGGGGGCAGAGGGGCAGCTTAGTGCTGGGGGTGTGGGGGCAGAGGGGCAGCTTAGTACTGGGGGTGTGGGGGCAGAGGGGCTGCTTAGTACTGGGGTTGTGGGGGCAGAGGGGCAGCTTAGTGCTGGGGGTGTGGGGGCAGAGGGGCTGCTTAGTGCTGGGGGTGTGGGGGCAGAGGGGCAGCTTAGTGCTGGGGGTGTGGGGGCAGAGGGGCAGCGTAGTACTGGGGGTGTTGGGGCAGAGGGGCAGCTTAGTACTGGGGGTGTGGGGGCAGAGGGGCAGCGTAGTACTGGGGGTGTTGGGGCAGAGGGGCAGCGTAATACTGGGGGTGTGGGGGCAGAGGGGCAGCTTAGTGCTGGGGGTGTGAGGGCAGAGGGGCACCTTAGTGCTGGGGGTGTGGGGAGCAGAGGGGCACCTAAGAACTGGGGGTGTGGGGGCAGAGGGGCAGCGTAGTGCTGGGGGTGTGGGGGCAGAGGGGCAGCGTAGTACTGGGGGTGTGAGGGCAGAGGGGCAGCTTAGTGCTGGGGGTGTGGGGACAGAGGGGCAGATTAGTGCTGGGGGTGTGGGGCCAGAGGGGCACATTACTGCTGGGTGTGTGGGGTAGAGGGGCTGCCTAGTGCTGGGGGTGTGGGGACAGAGGGGCAGCTTAGTGCTGGGGGTGTGGGGGCAGAGGGGCAGCTTAGTGCTGGGGGTGTGGGGGCAGAGGGGCACCTTAGTGCTGGGGGTGTGGGAGGGCAGAGGGGCACCTTAGTGCTGGGGGTGTGGGAGGGCAGAGGGGCAGCTTAGTGGTGGGTGTGTGGGGGCAGAGGGGCAGCTTAGTGCTGGGTGTGTGGGGGCAGAGGGGCACCTTAGTGCTGGGTGTGTGGGGACAGAGGGGCAGCTTAGTGCTGGGGGTGTGGGGGCAGAGGGGCAGCTTAGTGCTGGGGGTGTGGGGGCAGAGGGGCACCTTAGTGCTGGGGGTGTGGGAGGGCAGAGGGGCACCTTAGTGCTGGGGGTGTGGGAGGGCAGAGGGGCAGCTTAGTGCTGGGTGTGTGGGGGCAGAGGGGCAGCTTAGTGCTGGGGGTGTGGGAGGACAGAGGGGCAGCTTAGTGCTGGGTGTGTGTGGGCAGAGGGGCACCTTAGTGCTGGGGGTGTGGGGGCAGAGGGGCACCTTAGTGCTGGGGGTGTGGGAGGGCAGAGGGGCTGCTCGGTGCTGGGGGTGTGGGGGCAGAGGGGCAGCTTAGTGCTGGGGGTGTGGGGGCAGAGGGGCAGCTTAGTGCTGGGGGTGTGGGGGCAGAGGGGCAGCTTAGTGCTGGGTGTGTGGGGGCAGAGGGGCACCTTAGTGCTGGGGTTGTGGGAGGGCAGAGGGGCAGCTTAGTGCTGGGTGTGTGGGGGCAGAGGGGCACCTTAGTGCTGGGGGTGTGGGGGCAGAGGGGCTGGTCGGTGCTGGGGGTGTGGGGGCAGAGGGGCAGCTTAGTGCTGGGGGTGTGGGGGCAGAGGGGCAGCTTAGTGCTGGGTGTGTGGGGGCAGAGGGGCACCTTAGTGCTGGGGGTGTGGGAGGGCAGAGGGGCAGCTTAGTGCTGGGTGTGTGGGGGCAGAGGGGCACCTTAGTGCTGGGTGTGTGGGGGCAGAGGGGCAGCTTAGTGCTGGGGGTGTGGGAGGGCAGAGGGGCAGCTTAGTGCTGGGGGTGTGGGGGCAGAGGGGCAGCTTAGTGCTGGGGGTGTGGGAGGGCAGAGGGGCAGCTTAGTGCTGGGGGTGTGGGGGCAGAGGGGCACCTTAGTGCTGGGTGTGTGTGGGCAGAGGGGCAGCTTAGTGCTGGGGGGTGTAGGGGCAGAGGGGCAGCTTAGTGCTGGGGGGTGTAGGGGCAGAGGGGCTGCTCGGTGCTGGGAGCAGGAGGCTGCGATGTTCCCAGGCTCAGTGGTCGGGGCGGGGCTGCAGGCAGCGGATCGCTCGGTCATTAAGTTGGTAGCAGCAGAAGAGGAGCTGATCGGGAGGGGGTCGCTGTATTGGATTATCAGACTCGCCAGACCCCTAGGAGCGCCTCACACCAGACACATGATGGACAATAACAGAGGTACCGACCTTTTTCCACTTTACTCCACTTCCCCTTGCACTCAGCTGTACAGCGCGACGGTATAGGAATGTGTTCAAGCCAGCATGGGGCTGCACAGATTTCATTATCTCTCACTGTTATGGGACTGTACAGAGTCTGTGGGCTCTAGAAAGGACTGTTAATCATATTATATATCACATTATTATGGAATGTCTGGCTATATATATATATATATATATATATATATATATATATATCATCCGTATGAAACGTTCTCTCCTCTATATTACAGTATAGCACAGTCTGTCATATCTCACAATTGTATGGAATGTTCTTTCCAGTTTATCACAGTATAGGGATGTCTGGCATTATATATCACACCAGTATGGAATGTTCTCTCCTGTATATTCCAGTATATGTCAGTCAGCATTATATACTACACCAGTATGGAATGATCTCTGTGTGGCATTATACTGTATATCACGCCAGTAAGGAATGTCTTCTTCTGTATATTCCAGTATACAGCTGTTTGGAATTATTTATCACACCAGTGCGAATGGCATTATAATGTACACTGAACCAATAAGGAAAATCCTCTTCTGTATAGTACAGTATAGAGCTGTTTTCATTATATATCACACCAGTGTGAATGGCATTATACTGTATATACCTATATAGAATGCCCTCTCCTGTATTTCCTCTACAGTAAAGTGTATATAGTACAGTGTAGAGCTATCTGACATTCTATATCACAACAGTATGGAAGTTCTTTGCTGTATATTTCAGTATAGGGCGTCAGGTCTTTTTAGAAATGAGCTGCATTTGGAAACAGTTCCTGTCTGTATAAATAGTCCACCAATATGTTTCAATTCTGTATGTTACAATAAATTACACTAGTATGGGACTGTACCTTACACCGGTATAGGACTCAGGTATATCTATACAGGATGCCAGTATGGGACTTTGCTATTATTTACTATTGGCTTGGATAATATAGCAACTGCACACCAAGCTTTATGAAAATGTACTTATACAATGTACAGGACTGTATATTACCTATTAATGCTAATGTGCTTTGCTGTATATTGCACAGTATATTAAACCAGTGCAATGTACCAGTGTGGAACTGCCCATTGCAGTATATAACACCACTATATACATGACTGTAGGACACCAGTATAGGACTGTACAGAATAAAACTATATCATGTTAGGATGGAGTTGTGCTCTTCCCCACCTGTATAGGAATATGTTGCACCAGTATGGGGAATAGCCTCCATGAGTTACACTAGTATTGCAGTACAGTATGTTACACTAGTATGGAGATGAACCTCAAAGTGTTACACCAGTTTGGGAGTCTGTTACAGTAGTATGGGGATGAGCCTCAATGTTTTACACCAGTATAAGAGTATGTTACATGAATATGGTGAAAGACCTCAATATGTAACACTGTTATAGAAGTATGATACACCAATATGTGGCTCAGCTCAGCTTCTTGCTATAGGGCTGGGGCTCAATACCAGTACAGGAGTCTGTTACAGCAGTATGGAACTGACCATCACTGTGTCCACCAGTAAAGAAGTATGTCACACCAGTATTGTCTTATACCATAGCAGTATAGTTACATACTACACTCCATTATAGGAGTATGTTACACCAACATTTTTTTATTTATTGATAATTGAGTGGAACAGTTGCAGGCATCTCCACTTTAAGTGCAATATAGCTGCAGTGTACAGGGTGTCTGTAGGTCCAGTTTGGGCTATGGAGTGTTTCTAAAGGCTGACAGCAGTGATGGTTTCTGGGAGTTAATGGAATCATAGGCCCTTATTTAAGAAGGGATAGCGTCAGGTAGTGGCTGGTTAATGAGAGGTAGCGACAGATAGCGACTGGTGAACGCCGGACACGGCACGCAATTACACATTTATCAAACAGAATCTGTTTAGCGACTGGGATAGCGCCATGTAACGTCTGATTCATCATTTTCACAGCCTCAGCGAACAGCGCCGGCGTTCAGCCTTGCACAGCGCCAGGTATGACCTCTCGCTACCTGTCGCACTCCCATACATTTCAATGGACGACCCTTTTCTTCTCTTTTAACAGGGTTTTTGTTTATTCTTATTTTTTCCAAAAATCACAATCTTCACATCTGGCACATTCTGGCATTGAATAAGCAGTTTTTTCACAATTTTTTTATTTTTTATATATTTCTTCAGAAATGACATTACAGGTCTGGCATTAAAGTGTTCATGTTACAATGTGGTTACAATGTAATTCCATATGTTTTCGCTTTGTTACTAGAGGATAGATGCTGAAAAACAGACTTTAAAGTGGACCAACACCCAGGATTTTGACTATCCTGGGTTTTGGTCCACTTCGGCGGGGCACCCCGATCGGGGGTGCCCCGCTGTGTGAAACCCCCAGAAAGCCCCAAAAACTCACCTCTCAACGCTCCCACGTGAACGCCGCAGCCAATCCCCGCCAACGTCCAGGCGGGGATCAGGAACGTCCAAGCCGCTTCCGCCGCCGCCGCTTCCCGCGCGTCACTCTCGGCGCGCGCGCGCCCCCGCCGGCCATTCACAGAGGGCCGGCGCGGGCGCGCACGTCTGGAGGGGCGCGCGGGAGGCGGCGGCGGCGGAAGCGGCGGCGGATCAGGTAAGATGTTTTTGGGGTTTCTGGGGGGTTGTCCCGCGGGGTGGGAGGTGATCGGCCCGGGAATCTTATAGATTTCCGGGCCGATCACCCCTGGGTGTTGGTCCACTTTAAACACACCGCCTCCTGCGCTCTGGGCTTCAAACAACTATTTTTCAGCGCCAAAGATTTATGAGGCTGTTTTTTTGCTGAATATGGTGTGAGTCGGTCGCTATGACCAGTCGCTAACATGCACTCCCATACAGCGCTGTACTGGTCAAATAGCGACTCCTCACAATGTATTCAACATTACAGAGCAGCGCTTGAGTCGCTATAAAGTAGCGACTCACGGCTGAGCACTGCGACTACTAGCGGGCACTCTGAAAATGCCTGCTACAGACGCTCATCTGTCGCTACCTGCCGCTAATGAGGAATCAGCCTGAGCGTGGCAATCGCAGAGCTCCTCAGTAACCACTGCAATGCTGAAAGTTCCTGGAATCCATAGAGGGGACCAGGGTTACTATAACCTCTACATCATGGGTAGGGGGACTGCCCATAACCGAGCAAATTAGATGAGTAAATTATAACTAAATGTGACGGGGCCCTGGTGCAAACATTAAATGAGGCCCTTTCACAAATGGATGCAACTAGAAAATTAAAGACTGAAAAAGCCGAAACAAATGGTGCTTCCTTTATCTAAATAATTACATGCAAGCAAAATAAGCTAAAAAAGCTAAAGAAGCCACAATGACCTATTGGGCCCCGGTGCGGGTGCACCTCCTGAACTCCCTCAAGTTACACCCCTGATTATACATGATCATCTACTAATTATGGTTACGATCGCGGTCATCACAGAGTTGATTGAATCTGAAGCAAGTTGATCTGAAAAGTCTGCCCACCAACAGCCAGATTAATGCTGACCACACACTGTACAATTTCATTGTACGGTTGCCTTCATTGTACAGAGGGCCTTATTGATTCAATAAAAAGCCACATTACTAACCAGTGGCAAGAATGCACTACTGTTCTTTTTTAATGATAGAAAGAAGGATCAGAGGTGACAGGTTTTAAAGGACCCATCTGCATCTACAGGGGAGATGATCTGTGCTGGAATCATTGCAGAATGGTTTGCAATGCTTTTTTGGAAGATATTAGAAAGCTTAATGCTGCTGCTCAGTACACAAGCATTGGAATGGAGCAGATCTGCTGTGTAAAAGTGGAATGGTACCTTAAAAAAACTGTCAACCCTGGATCGTTTTCCTACCTAAAGATGAAAACCACAAGCTCCACCTCTCACTATCCGTTATTTTCCGATACAGCCTTTCCTTTGATATAGCAAAGATTTGGTAAGATTGTAGTAAGACCAGATTGTATAGTGTGTGGCTGGAATTAGTCATAGCTTGCACCACTTGTCATGGCATTTCCTGGCTTTGTGATTGGAGAAAGGTGCTGGCATGCTGCTACAGAGGTTTTGTACTGGAATGATGTCACCAGTATGCAAATATATTATGCAAGGCTGACATCACAGGTGCTGCTCACCTGTATCAGTGCAGGCTCCGTGTAAATATCACACGTCATTGTTAGTTATCTCCCCTGTGAGCAAATGTCTAGAATCAGCCGTGTCAGTCTCACGCTCAAGTGTCTACCTGTCTTACTATAAGGCAATGTTCTGTCTATCCAACCATCCATATACAATATTTATCCTATTTGACGGTCGCATATTTACAGTATGTCCTGTATACTTATCCAAGGGCCCCTTCATGGTTTATACTGTAAACTTTTCCTGTCATTTTAACTCAATTGGATGCAACAAGACAAATGAAAGACTGAAACAGCAGAGACAATTGACACTTCATCTGTACATGATGCCAGGAAAATGCTAATTTGCTAAATAAGGAGGAGTCAGGCTGATGGGTCTCCGGTACTATATGGGTCCCAGTGTGGTCGCTACCCCTGTACCCCCTATTGTTATGCCCCGTTATCCATCTATCCATCACCTAGCTACAGTATGTCCTGTCTTCTTATTCATCTATCCATCCCATAGCTACAGTACAGCATGTCATCTATCTGTCTGTCTGTCTGTCTGTCTGTCTGTCTGTCCATCTATCTATCTATCTATCTATCTATCTATCTATCTATCTATCTATCTTTCTGTCTGTCTATCTATCTATCTATCTATCTATCTATCTATCTATCTATCTATCTGTCTACTATCTATCTATCTATCTATCTATCTGTCTATCATCTATCTATCTATCTATCTATCTATCTATCTATCTATCTATCTATCTATCTATCTTTCTGTCTGTCTGTCTATCTATCTATCTATCTATCTATCTATCTATCTATCTATCTATCTATCTATCTATCAATCTATCTATCTATCTATCTATCTATCCCTCTGCCAGTCTATCTATCTATCTATCTATCTATCTATCTATCTATCTATCTATCTATCTATCTATCTATCTATCTATCTATCTATCCCTCTGCCAGTCTATCTATCTATCTATCTATCTATCTATCTATCTATCTATCTATCTATCTATCTATCTATCTATCTTTCTATCTATCCCTCTGCCAGTCTATCTATCTATCTATCTATCTATCTATCTATCCCTCTGCCAGTCTATCTATCTATCTATCTATCTATCTATCTATCTATCTCATATCTATCTATCTATCTATCTATCTATCTATCTATCTATCTATCTATCCCTCTGCCTATCTATCTATCTATCTATCTATCTATCTATCTATCTATCTATCTATCTATCTATCTATCCCTCTGCCTATCTATCTATCTATCTATCTATCTATCTATCTATCTATCTATCTATCTATCTATCCCTCTGCCTATCTATCTATCCCTCTGCCAGTCTATCTATCTATCTATCTATCTATCTATCTATCTATCTATCTATCTCATATCTATCTATCTATCTATCTATCTATCTATCTATCTATCTATCCCTCTGCCTATCTATCTATCTATCTATCTATCTATCTATCTATCTATCTATCTATCTATCTATCTATCTATCTCTCTGCCTATCTATCTATCTATCTATCTATCTATCTATCTATCTATCTATCTATCTATCTATCTATCCCTCTGCCTATCTATCTATCTATCTATCTATCTATCTATCTATCTATCTATCTATCTATCTCTCTGCCAGTCTATCTATCTATCTATCTATCTATCTATCTATCTATCTCATATCTATCTATCTATCTATCTATCTATCTATCTATCTATCCCTCTGCCTATCTATCTATCTATCTATCTATCTATCTATCTATCTCTCTGCCAGTCTATCTATCTATCTATCTATCTATCTATCTATCTATCTATCTCATATCTATCTATCTATCTATCTATCTATCTATCTATCTATCTATCTATCTATCTATCTATCCCTCTGCCTATCTATCTATCTATCTATCTATCTATCTATCTATCTATCTATCTATCTATCTATCTCTCTGCCAGTCTATCTATCTATCTATCTATCTATCTATCTATCTATCTATCTATCTATCTATCTATCTATCTATCTATCTATCTATCCCTCTGCCAGTCTATCTATCTATCTATCTATCTATCTATCTATCTATCTATCTATCTATCTATCTATCTAATGCCTATCCATATGTATCTACAATACAGTTTATATAAATCATTCTATTTTAATATATTAATCCATTTATTATCTAATATCTATCTATCAATCTATCAATCAATCAATCTATTTATCTTATAGCTATCAGTTTTATCATACCTTTTATATCATACATATCCATCCATGTATCTCATATCTTTCTATCTATCCATCCCACATCTGTTCATCTATATCATCTATATCATCTATATCATGCCAAAACTATTGTGATAAAACAATACTAGTGATTGTCCTGCCAACCAAGCCAGAAAATGAGGTGGTTAATGGCTCTGGACAGGCTTTCAAATGTCTGGTTAGTAACTCCAATGGAGCTCACACCTTATATGTGCTAAACCCCCTTACCTTATAAACAGCCATGTAGCGTAACACGTTAAGCTAGAGGTTTCCAATTTACTGTACTCATTGGCCTTGTATCTGCGCCCAGGCCGTACAAGTGTACATGTTCATGTTGGTGTATATGTGAGTGTGACTGTGTGAGGCAGGGATGGATTAAGGTTGGTGGAGGCCCCCTTTGCAGGGCAAGTGGTGAAGGCCCCGTGGCACGCGCCCCTTGCGCCCCCCTCATAATCCGGCCCTGGTGTGAGGTGAGCACTCCCCCCTCTGTGAGTCAGCTAGCAGTGTCAGTCCCTAAAAACTGTACTATTGGTATGGCATTTTGTTTGGCTTATAGTTTTCCTGTTATATCAAAAGAGTCCTAAACCCTCCCTTGCAGCTCTGTGCTGGTGAAGGTCCAGGTCCATGGAGACCATAAGGTAACCTTACTTACCCCCTCATGCTATACATTGATTAGAGAGATACTCACCTTTTCCTAGTGCTGCACCTTCCGATTAGGAAAAGGACACAGCTGCACACACATCAAATGGAATATGTGCTTCACTGCAGTGTGCAGCTATGTCCCCCATAGCCGTGACCAATTCTGGCTTCCTAGCAGAGGCACAAGTAAATGTCACCCGGCCCTGGTGCGAACACTAAATAGGGCTCATACACATTTTGGGCCTTCTTAACTCAGTTGAACACAATTAAACTACCAAAGACTGAAACAGCCAGGGCTGGATTATGAGGAGGGCGCAAGGGGCGCGCACCCTGTGGCCTTCACCACTTGCCTTGCAAAGGAGGCCTACATCAACCTTTGGGTTATGGTCTGGTCCAGGGGGCTTTTCAGTCTTTGGTCTGACAGCAACAAAGCTATTGGCGTCAGGGGCGCGCCTGGGGAAGCCTTTTTTTCTTTGTTTTTGTAAACCTGCAGCCAAAGCCACCACAGGGCAGGACGGAGAGTCTAGAGTAGCAAAGCTGCCATCAGCAACATTACAGTAATGGGTGCGTGCAGCGCTGTCACTGCACATAAGCCACCAAGCACAGCCACTGGTAGCCCAATGCAGGGAGCTGTTTTCTGCTGGACCAGCTGCATGACTACACCCCCCCCCACCCAGAATGGCAAAGCAGGAGTTCCCGAGCAGCACACACCCGCACAAGAGTGGCACAAGGGACTCGACCTGGTGTTTCTGTAAGTGGGCGGATGCCAGACAACCACCAATCAGTTACTTGGTTGGACTATTATTTTAAAGGAAACAATAATAATGGGGCCTCCACTAGATTTTGTGCCCAGGGGCCTCCACCACACTTAATCCGGCCCTGGAAACAGCCAATACAAATACTGCTTCCCTGATGTACAAGATGCCATGTGAGCATAAATCCAATAAATAAGGTGGAGGAGCAGCAATGGTGGGGCCCCCTGACCTCGTGGGCCTTGGTGCAGTTGCTACCCCTGCACCCCCTATAATCATGCATTGCTTCCTAGGGACTTTTTTGCTAGAGGGGCATCCCAAATCGGGGCACCTCAGGTGGTTGACATTTTTTAAACCTTTATATATAAACCCTATATTAAACCTATAAAATCTATAAAAGCCAATTCAGTCATTTTTAGCAACAGGAAATGAAATTGGTGGCTTTCAAGGGAGGCATAAAGATAATAAATTGGTTTTAACTCACTTAAGTTTGATCGGAGTCTTCCTTTAATTGGACTAATATTTCACCCATTTTATCCCCCCCCCCCAAAAAAAAAAGAAAATCCAATCATCCAGTTAGTGCAGTAGAAAAAAATTTTACATGTCCGTCTTGAATGTGCACAGATGATTAATTGTTCTATACCTATTGACAATAAAGGGTTATTTTATACTATAATTGGTAGTGCGGCTGGGTGTTTTTGGGTGCTCCATTTGGAACCGTTACAACACGGAGGGAGTCACACCTAGCCTGCACCCATCTTTATAGTTGACAGAGAGTGGTGCAGAGTGTCTCTCCTTTGTTAAAAAGTAATTTTTGACGACATTTTATTCTGATGAAAATGCTCATATTGAAGGGAGGAGGTAAACAGTCTAAAATTATATCAAATCATCGATCAGATAACAATCTCATTGAAGGATCACGCGCCTGTCTAGTCCATCACTTTTGGCGAGATCAAGCTTTAACGTGGACCAACACCCAGGATTTTGACTATCCTGGGTATTGGTCCACTTTGGTGTGAAACCCCCCAGAAAGCCCCGAAAACTCACCTCACCCCGCTCCCACGTGACCGCTGCAGCCAATCCCCGCCGCCGGACAAGCGAGAGGCAGTGCCAGACAAGCAGAGCGCGTCCGCCACCGCCTCCCGTGCGTCCCTCTTACAGGGAGCGCACCCGCGCCGGCCATTCACAAACGGCCAGCGCGGGAGCGCGCCCTGCTAGAGGGATGCGCGGGAGGCGGCGGCGGCGGACGCGCATGCGCCTCTGGAACGTGGAAAAGGTAGGATTGTGGGCTTCCTGGGGGGTTTCACCCCGCGGGACATCCCGATTTCGGATGCCCCGCGGGGAGGGATCTGATCGGCCCGGGAATCTTATAGATTCCAGGGCTGATCCCCCCTGGGTGTTTGTCCACTTTAAGCTACTCCCCATTTATGATCATAGAAGAGATCCGGTGGCAGTGGCAGACTGGGGCCAAAAATCAGCCCTGGATGTTTACCTGCCCCTGGCTGGGGGCTGGGGTTTCTTGGCTTGTGGGTACAGGGGGCTGAGAGGGAGGCTAAGGGGACAGGGATTAAATGTGGGTGTTAGAAGCAGAAACCCAACTGGCCCTCCAGCAGTGCAGCCCACCGGGCATTGTCCCAGGTCTCCCTATGGCCGGTCCACCCCTGTCTGTTGGGATTATCTTCTGATAAAAATGTAAGGTAGTTCCTGTTTAGGAACAAAGGATCAGAATGGTGTCGCCAGGAGATTCCTTAACATGCTCTCTGTAGTGAAAAGCAATGCGGACCAAAGGTCTCCTGCTCAAGAACAAATGATCGCATCTCGAGGGCTTTCGTTTTGTCTGCAGAGAGGAGTCAGAGTCTTGGAAAGTGGAATCTCCTGTAATCTGTGCTCCCCCCCTTTAACCCCCACCTCGGGCCCCATTCAGACATGCTGCAAGCAATGGCATCAGATGACGCCTCACCTGCAGAGATTCGGTTACAATCAGATAGGTGCTCCTTGATGTTAGGAAGAGCAATGATCGGGGATGACGGTCGCGCCCCTGGGTCATGTCTCTCACCCGACGCCCACAATTTTCTGTTTAGTAAATAAAGAGGCCAGGGAAGCTCAAGTGATCACATATTATAACTTGCAGGCTGATTCATTACAAACGCCAGGTAGCGACAGATGAGCGTCTGTAGCGAGGATTTCAGAGGGGCCACTAGTAGTCGCTGTGCTCGGCCATGGTTCGTTGTTTCATAGCGCCTCAGTCGCTGGCCGGCATTGATGAATATGTTGTGTGAGTCACTATAACATCAGTACTACCCTGTATGGAAGCGAATGTAGCGCCAGCTCAGTGTGACCGACTCACACCACATTCATCAAACAGTTCCGGCGCTCAAAATCGGGTGGTTGTAGCCCATAGCGCCAGAGGCTGTGTGATTAAAGTCTGTTTTTGAACACATATCCACCAGTAACAAAGTGAAAACATATGGAATTACATTGTTAATACATTGTAACATGAACACTTTAATACCAGACCTGAAATGACAATTCTGCGTTTAAATTTTAAAAATCAAAAAAGTTTTCAAAATGTATTTAAATTGGCCAGGAGAGGTCACTCAATGATTTTTTAAATAATAAAAAAAAAAAACCCTGTTTAAAGTGGACCAACACCCAGCATTTTGACTATCCTGGGTTTTGGTCCACTTTGGCAGGGCACCCCGATCGGGGGTGCCCCGCTGTGTGAAACCCCCCAGAAAGCCCCAAAAAGCTCACCTCTCCTCGCTCCCACGTGACTGCCACTGCCAATCCCCGCCGATGGACAAGCGGGAGGCAGCGACGGACAAGAGAGCGCCCGCACCAGCCATTCACAAACGGCCGGTGCGGGTGCGCGTCCTGCTAGAGGGACGCGCGGGAGGCGGCGGCGGGCGCCACTAGATCGTGGATAAGGTAGGGATTTAGGGGTTTCTGGGGGGTTTCACACAGCGGGGCACCCCCGATCGGGGTGCCCCGCAGTCAGGGGTCTGATCATGGGAGGGTGTTGGTCCACTTTAAAGAGAAGAAAGGCAACGTCCATTGAAATGTATGGGAGAGCGACAGGTAGCGTCTGGTAATACTTTGGGCTCTGGAAGCTTCAGCGCCAGCGCTCTACCTTGAGGCTTGAGTAATGATGAATCGTACGCTACATGGCGTTGTTCCAGAAGCTCACAAGAATCGGCTTCATAAATGTGGAATTGCGTGCTTTGGCCGTCGTTCACCTGTCGCTACCTGTCGCTTACAAGGCACTACCTGGCGCTATCCCTTGATGAATAAAGCCGTCGGTAGCAAGAGGTGCCTGTTGGGATATAGAGGCTAAAAGAACAAGAGTGCTGATGTACAGTGTGTAGATAAAAAGTGACAGGACTGAGCAGTCTGACAGGGGAAGGGAGGTGGCAGGTGTCTGCTCGCAAAGCTTTCATGCACAGTGCTGTGTTTTCACACACACACAAGTGACAAGCCCTGTCTCACCATAAGATTTAATTTGGTGCTTGTCATTTCCTAAACACCTGTCACAGCTACTGTATATTTGTGTGTCAGGAAATGAGATACACACAGCTGATAAAAGTATGGTGGCTTGTGATTTGTCTGCCTGGACTTTCTCCTCTCGGCCAGTCCGGTACTTCAAATCCTGATTTCTGAGCATGAGTCTCGCAGCAAGTGCATGCCTCTGAATCCATGGCTAACGCTTGCTGTTTGTCATGTCCCCATTTATCACAGTTTATTGAGTTTATGTCAATGTTTATTTATTGCAAAACAGGGGGCATGCCAGGGTAGTACACTGGGTAGTACACAGAGTGAGTAGAGTGGGCTTGTGACTGATGTGAGAGGTGGCGGGAGCAGACACCAGGAGACCGGCCAGGTGCCTTTTCCAGTGAGAAAACGTTATTACTTTTTTATTTCTTCATTTGGATTAACAGACTCTTTAAACCAGACCTTCACCCTGAATAAGAGTCTATCTTATATGTTTCCCACACCCTGTACATACAGATTGCTTACATTAAAGAGATGGTCACAAGATGGTGGCCCATGAAGTCTCAGGCTCACTGCAGACAGGAAGTGTCTTCTGACTGAGCCGCTCTGAATTCTGGGATTGCTGTCCTTTTCCTGACCCCAGCTCTGCTCTGTCTGAGCAAAGCACAGTTATAACCCTGCCCCTGGCACTTTCCCCCTCTCCTCTTCTCAGTGTGTGATGCTTCTGAGGCAAGATGGCAGCACCCATATGCTAGAGTGCTGAACAGAGTTGCAGCCCAGCGGGGGAAAGAATAATAAGTAAGTGAATAAAAACTTAAGATATATTAATTTTAGATGCTGGGGAATCGTTTTTTAAAGGTTTGGGCTTTTCAATAAATGATGCTGAAGGTCCCGTTTAAAGTGGACCAAAACCCAGGATAGTCAATAGTTTTCCCCCTGCTCTTAGATGCGCCGTGGGACCAGGGAGAGGTGAGCTGGGTTCGGGCAATCTGAGGGGTTCCACACAGCGGGGCACCCCCGATCGGGGTGCCCCCTGGAAAACGACCAAAACCCAGGATAGTCAAAAAAAAAAGCACTGTGCTTCAAAGCTTTGTGAGAAGATACATGCTGCCCCCTTTCATGCTGCTGAGCCCTGTCACTGTATGCTGACACTTTTTTCAAACTTTAAGTTTTGTATGTAGGTAGCGACAGATGAGTGTCTGTAGCGAGGATTTCAGAGCGAACGCTAGTAGTCACTGTGCTCGGCCATGGATCATTGTTTCAGAGCATCTCAGTCGCTGTCCAGCATTGATGAATATGATGTGTGAGTCGCAGTACTACGCTGTATTGGAGCGAATGGTAGTGGCAGCTCAGTGCGACTGACTCACACCACATTCATCAAGAAAACAGCCTCAAACATCGCCGGCGCCAGAAGCTGTGTGATTAAAGTCTGTTTTAGAGCATGTATCCACTAGTAACAAAGCGAAAACATATGGAATTACATTACGTTGTAACATGAACACTTTAATACCAGACCTGTAAGGACAATTCTGCATAAAAATATTATTAATCCAAAAAGTTATCAAAAATGTCATTTTCTTGCCCAGGATACATGTCAGAAGTTTTGTGATTTTTTTTAGGGGAAAAAAAAATTGGGATCAGGAAAGGGATTTAAGGATCATCCATAGAAATGTATGGGAGAGCGTCAGGTAATGACAGGTTAGATATGGCGCTCTGCAAGGCTGAACGCCGGCGCTGTACCCTGAGCCTGGGATAATGATGAATCGGACGCTACATGGCGTTGTTCGCTCACCAGATTCGGCTTCATAAATGTGTAATTGCGTGCCCTCTCCGGCGTTCACCTGCCGCTACCTGCTGCTACCTGACGCTATCCCTTCATGAATAAGGCCTTTTGTCAAATACTATCTATGTAGCCTATCCAACGTGTTGTCACAGGTATTTAGTCCAGCTGTGTGACATTATATGGTCAGCCTGATATTAGGAAGCTTTGGTAACACTGTACAGATAATGTGCAGATTAGATTGTAAGCTCTTTGACCAGAATGATGCCTGTAATGGCCTGTTGCTGGCCCCACTATAGTCTGCCAGTTGCTGCTGCGGTGCCCGGCCTTGGCCCTGTCATTAAACTCTATTTTCTACCTCCGGACTGTCATTATCCGATTTAGAGATGTCTAGGCACAATCCTGGTTTGGACATAAACAGCCCTTACTGAGGAACAAGTTAAAGAGTAACTCTGACACAAGACGACATCTGTAAGGTCCACAGAATGGAGTCAGATGTAACCCTGCTAATCAGAGCTTACTAATATGGTAGCGGGTGGACAAGTGTAGAAAAGGGTGTGAAAGACGCCACTTCCAGACAAACGCTTTACTGAATAGTTGCTGGTTTTGGAATTTCCAATTTATTTATGAAGATGGATTTCCTCTATCAATATCCAATCACAGGAGCAGTCCAGCCTGTTGAGAATGTCTGGTTGATACTGCAGTTGTTTCAGTGAAAAGGAAATGGCTATGAAATTGAGGAATGGCTGTGGGTGGCCAGTGGAAAGGAAATGGCTGTAAAGCTGGTGGAAAAGGAATGGCTACAGGATCAGTGGAAAGTTAATGTCTGGAGAACCAGTGGAAAGGTAATCGCTGGAGGACAAGGGGAAAGGTAATGGCTGCAGGGCTGGTGAAAGGAAAATGGCTGCAGGATCAGTGGAAGGGGAATGGCTGCAGGATCCGTGGAAGGGAAATGGCTGCAGGATCAGTGGAAGGGGAATGGCTGCACGATCAGTGGAAAGGGAATGGCTGCAGGATCAGTTGAAAGGGAATGGCTGCACGATCAGTTGAAAGGGAATGACTGCAGGATCAGTTGAAAGGTAATGGCTGCACGATCAGTGGAAAGGGAATGACTGCAGGATCAGTTGAAAGGGAATGGCTGCAGGATCAGTTGAAAGGGAATGGCTGCAGGATCAGTGGAAAGGGAATGGCTGCAGGATCAGTTGAAAGGTAATGGCTGCATAATCAGTTTAAAGGGAATGGCTGCAGGATCAGTGGAAAGGGAATGGCTGCAGGATTAGTTGAAAGGGAATGGCTGCAGGATCAGTGGAAATGGAATGGCTGCAGGATCAGTTTAAAGGGAATGGCTGCAGGATCAGTGGAAATGGAATGGCTGCAGGATCAGTTTAAAGGGAATGGCTGCAGGATCAGTGGTAAGGGAATGGCTGCAGGATCAGTGAAAGAGAATGGCTACAGGGTCAGTGGAAAGGGAATGGCTGTAGGATCAGTTGAAAGGGAATGGCTGCAGGATCAGTGGAAAGGGAATGACTGCACGATCAGTTGAAAGGGAATGGCTGCAGGATCAGTTGAAAGGGAATGGCTGCAGGATCAGTTGAAAGGGAATGGCTGCAGGATCAGTTGAAAGGGAATGGCTGCAGGATCAGTTGAAAGGGAATGGCTGCACGATCAGTGGAAAGGGAATGGCTGCAGGATCAGTTGAAAGGGAATGGCTGCACAATCAGTTGAAAGGGAATGACTGCAGAATCAGTTGAAAGGGAATGGCTGCAGGATCAGTTGAAAGGGAATGGTTGCAAGATCAGTTAAAGAGAATGGCTGCAGGATCAGTTGAAAGGGAATGGCTGCACGATCAGTGGAAAGGGAATGGCTGCATGATCAGTTGAAAGGGAATAGCTGCATGATCAGTGGAAAGGGAATGGCTGCATGATCAGTGGAAAGGTAATGGCTGCAGGATCAGTTAAAGAGAATGGCTGCAGGATCAGTTGAAAGGGAATGGCTGCATGATCAGTTTAAAGGGAATGACTGCACGATCAGTTGAAAGGGAATGGCTGCAGGATCAGTTGAAGGGGAATGGCTGCCAGATCAGTTTAAATTGAATGGCTGCAGGATCAGTGGAAAGGGAATGGCTGCACGATCAGTGGAAAGGGAATGGCTGCAGGATCAGTTGAAAGGGAATGGCTGCAGGATCAGTTGAAAGGGAATGGCTGCACAATCAGTGGAAAGGGAATGGCTGCACGATCAGTTGAAAGGGAATAGCTGCATGATCAGTGGAAAGGGAATGGCTGCATGATCAGTGGAAAGGGAATGGCTGCAGGATCAGTTGAAAGGGAATGGCTGCAGGATCAGTGGAAAGGGAATGGCTGCAGGATCAGTTGAAAGAGAATGGCTGCATGATCAGTTGAAAGGGAATGGCTGCATGTTCAGTGGAAAGGGAATGGCTGCAGGATCAGTGGAAAGGGAATGGCTGCACAATCAGTTGAATGGGAATGGCTGCATGATCAGTTGAAAGGGAATGGCTGCAGGATCAGTTTAAAGGGAATGGTTGCAGGATCAGTGGAAAGGGAATGGCTGCAGGATCAGTTTAAAGGGAATGGCTGCAGGATCAGTGGAAAGGGAATGGCTGCAGGATCAGTGGAAAGGGAATGGCTGCAGGATCAGTTGAAAGGGAATGGCTGCAGGATCAGTTGAAAGGGAATGGCTGCATGATCAGTGGAAAGGGAATGGCTGCACGATCAGTGGAAAGGGAATGGCTGCAGGATCAGTTGAAAGGGAATGGCTGCATAATCATTTGAAAGGGAATAGCTGCATGATCAGTTGAAGAAGAATGGCTGCAGGATCAGTAAAGAGGGAATGGCTGCAGGATCAGTTGAAAGGGAATGGCTGCAGGATCAGTTGAAAGGGAATAGCTGCATGATCAGTGGAAAGGGAATGGCTGCAGGATCAGTGGAAAGGGAATGGCTGCAGGATCAGTTGAAAGGGAATGGCTGCATGATCAGTTTAAAGGGAATAGCTGCAGGATCAGTTTAAAGGGAATGGCTGCCGGATCAGTTTAAATTGAAAGGCTGCAGGATCAGTGGAAAGGGAATGGCTGCAGGATCAGTGGAAAGGGAATGGCTGCAGGATCAGTTGAAAGGGAATGGCTGCAGGATCAGTTGAAAGGGAATGACTGCACGATCAGTTAAAGAGAATGGCTGCAGGATCAGTTGAAAGGGAATGGCTGCATGATCAGTTTAAAGGGAATGACTGCACGATCAGTTGAAAGGGAATGGCTGCAGGATCAGTTGAAGGGGAATGGCTGCCAGATCAGTTTAAATTGAATGGCTGCAGGATCAGTGGAAAGGGAATGGCTGCACGATCAGTGGAAAGGGAATGGCTGCAGGATCAGTTGAAAGGGAATGGCTGCAGGATCAGTGGAAAGGGAATGGCTGGATGATCAGTTGAAAGGGAATGGCTGCACAATCAGTGGAAAGGGAATGGCTGCACGATCAGTTGAAAGGGAATAGCTGCATGATCAGTGGAAAGGGAATGGCTGCATGATCAGTGGAAAGGGAATGGCTGCAGGATCAGTTGAAAGGGAATGGCTGCAGGATCAGTGGAAAGGGAATGGCTGCAGGATCAGTTGAAAGAGAATGGCTGCATGATCAGTTGAAAGGGAATGGCTGCATGTTCAGTGGAAAGGGAATGGCTGCAGGATCAGTGGAAAGGGAATGGCTGCACAATCAGTTGAATGGGAATGGCTGCATGATCAGTTGAAAGGGAATGGCTGCAGGATCAGTTTAAAGGGAATGGTTGCAGGATCAGTGGAAAGGGAATGGCTGCAGGATCAGTTTAAAGGGAATGGCTGCAGGATCAGTGGAAAGGGAATGGCTGCAGGATCAGTGGAAAGGGAATGGCTGCAGGATCAGTTGAAAGGGAATGGCTGCAGGATCAGTTGAAAGGGAATGGCTGCATGATCAGTGGAAAGGGAATGGCTGCACGATCAGTGGAAAGGGAATGGCTGCAGGATCAGTTGAAAGGGAATGGCTGCATAATCATTTGAAAGGGAATAGCTGCATGATCAGTTGAAGAAGAATGGCTGCAGGATCAGTAGAAAGGGAATGGCTGCAGGATTAGTTGAAAGGGAATGGCTGCAGGATCAGTTGAAAGGGAATAGCTGCATGATCAGTGGAAAGGGAATGGCTGCAGGATCAGTGGAAAGGGAATGGCTGCAGGATCAGTTGAAAGGGAATGGCTGCATGATCAGTTTAAAGGGAATAGCTGCAGGATCAGTTTAAAGGGAATGGCTGCCGGATCAGTTTAAATTGAAAGGCTGCAGGATCAGTGGAAAGGGAATGGCTGCAGGATCAGTGGAAAGGGAATGGCTGCAGGATCAGTTGAAAGGGAATGGCTGCAGGATCAGTTGAAAGGGAATGACTGCACGATCAGTTAAAAGGGAATGGCTGCACGATCAGTGGAAAGGGAATGGCTGCACGATCAGTTGAAAGGGAATAGCTGCATGATCAGTTGAAAGGGAATGACTGCAGGATCAGTTGAAAGGGAATGGCTGCAGGATCAGTTGAAAAGGAATGGCTGCACGATCAGTTGAAAGGGAATGGCTGCAGGATCAGTGAAAGAGAATGGCTACAGGATCAGTTGAAAGGGAATGGCTGCACGATCAGTGGAAAGGGAATGGCTGCACGATCAGTTGAAAGGGAATAGCTGCATGATCAGTGGAAAGGGAATGGCTGCATGATCAGTGGAAAGGGAATGGCTGCAGGATCAGTTGAAAGGGAATGGCTGCAGGATCAGTGGAAAGGGAATGGCTGCACGATCAGTCGAAAGGGAATGGCTGCAGGATCAGTTGAAAGGGAATGGCTGCCAGGACAGTTTAAATTGAATGGCTGCAGGATCAGTGGAAAGGGAATGGCTTCATGATCAGTGGAAAGGGAATGGCTGCAGGATCAGTTGAAAGGGAATGGCTGCATGATCAGTGGAAAGGGAATGGCTGCACGATCAGTGGAAAGGGAATGGCTGTACGATCAGTTGAAAGGGAATGGCTGCACGGTCAGTGGAAAGGGAATGGCTGCAGGATCAGTGGAAAGGGAATGGCTGCAGGATCAGTTGAAAGGGAATGGCTGCATGATCAGTGGAAAGGGAATGGCTGCACAATCAGTGGAAAGGGAATGGCTGCACGATCAGTTGAAAGGGAATGGCTGCATGATCAGTGGAAAGGGAATGACTGCACAATCAGTGGAAAGGGAATGACTGCACAATCAGTGGAAAGGGAATGGCTGCAAGATCATTGAAAGAGAATGGCTGCAGGATCAGTGGAAAGGGAATGGCTGTACGATCAGTTGAATGGGAATGGCTGCATGATCAGTTGAAAGGAAATGGCTGCAGGATCAGTTTAAAAGGAATGGCTGCAGGATCAGTTGAAAGGGAATGGCTGCATGATCAGTTGAAAGGGAATAGCTGCATTATTAGTGGAAAGGGAATGGCTGCACAATCAGTTGAAAGGGAATGGCTGCACGATCAGTTGAAAGGGAATGGCTGCAGGATCAGTTGAAAGGGAATGACTGCATGATCAGGTGAAAGGGAATGGCTGCATGATCAGTTGAAGAAGAATGGCTGTAGGATCAGTAGAAAGGGAATGGCTGCATGATCAGTGGAAAGGGAATGGCTGCACAATCAGTGAAAAGGGAATGGCTGCACAATCAGTGGAAATGGAATGGCTGCATGATCAGTGGAAAGGGAATGGCTGCACAATCAGTGGAAAGGGAATGGCTGCACGATCAGTTGAAATGGAATGGCTGCACGATCAGTTGAAATGGAATGGCTGCACGATCAGTGAAAAGGGAATGGCTGCACAATCAGTGGAAAGGGAATGGCTGCATGATCAGTGGAAAGGGAATGGCTGCACAATCAGTTGAAAGGGAATGGCTGCACAATCAGTGAAAGGGAATGGCTGCACAATCAGTGAAAGGGAATGGCTGCATGATCAGTGGAAAGGGAATGGCTGCACAATCAGTGGAAAGGGAATGGCTGCACGATCAGTTGAAAGGGAATGGCTGCACGATCAGTTGAAAGGGAATGGCTGCATGATCAGTTGAAAGGGAATGGCTGCAGGATTAGATGAAAGGGAATGGCTGCGTGATCAATTGAAAGGGAATGGCTGCATGATCAGTTTAAAGGAAATGGCTGCAGGATCAGATGAAAGGGAATGGCTGCAGGATCAGTGGAAAGGGAATGGCTGCATGATCAGTTTAAAGGGAATGGCTGCAGGATCAGTGGAAAGGGAATGGCTGCCAGGACAGTTTAAATTGAATGGCTGCATGATCCGTTTAAAGGGAATGGCTGCAGGATCAGTGGAAAGGTAATGGCTGCAGGATCAGTGGAAAGGGAATGGCTGCAGGATCAGATGAAAGGGAATGGCTGCAGGATCAGTGGAAAGGGAATGGCTGCATGATCAGTTTAAAGGGAATGGCTGCAGGATCAGTTGAAAGGGAATGGCTGCAGGATCAGTTGAAAGGGAATGGCTGCACAATCAGTTGAAAGGGAATGGCTGCAGGATCAGTGAAAGGGAATGGCTGCACAATCAGTTAAAAGGGAATGGCTGCAGGATCAGTGAAAGGGAATGGCTGCAGGATCAGTGAATGGGAATGGCTGCAGGATCAGTGAAAGGGAATGGCAGTGGAATTAAAGTAAAGGGATTGACTGCAGGAATCTGTTGGAAACAGAAGACAGTGGGACTGTGGAATCTGTGGGGATGAATGAATAAAAAGATATATATTCTTCTTTTGTATTGTACACTCCTATGACCAGGGAATTGTTCATTTGTCATTGGCTCTTATACTGTAGGTCTTTTTTATACCCCTTTTTACTTTAGATCGTAAGCTCCCATGACCAATACTCCCAAATCCCCCATTTTCAAACCCTATTTCGTCATGTGATTGTAGACTTGTTCCATGGCTCCTCTGCCTCTTTTTTCTTGTCTTTATTCCTACAGATTGTAAGCTTCTATAGCCAAGGCAATTTTATACCCCACATTACGTATGCTGTTATGGCACATGCTCTACTATCCTCTGTATTTCTTGAGATTGTTAGCTCCTATGGTTAGAACTTCTCTACCTCTTGTTTCTCCTTCCCTGTCTAGAGTGTAAGCTCCTGCTATTGGTGGTGACCACCTTTTATAAAGCAGTTACAGTAAGTAGACACGTTGCCTGACAATGATGGTACGTATTAGTCATTCTTCTATGTGGGCTGGTGGGTGTAGGGATAGGCATCTAGCAGACCTGGAAGATATGTGTGTCAGTGGCCTTCTCCCCCCTTTCCGGTCACACACGTATAAGTTGGTGTTTTGAAACCAAATTCTCCGCAGCTCTGGAATTCCTGATCCTGGGGGAGGGTCGGGAGCACTCCCCAGACAGAAACGTCTGCCTTATCGAAGCTACTCTCGGAATATGCTGAGCAGAGATAAACAGGAAATCATAATTATACCATATAAACCTTTACATGGAGCCGCATCCTCCCGCTTTCCGGAAAAGAGACAAAAATAACATTGAAAGTGACAAGATCCTAGACCTGCCAGGGGAGCAAACATTTCTGATTCAAAAAGAACTGTGCTGGCAGCCAATGAAATTAAGTCATAGTTCTGCTGCTCGGCTAGTCACAGATACTGTACCTTAAAGCTGAACAAACCCAACGCTGGCCTTCCCATGGGGCATACTAAAATGGTGGTGTGAACCCTAAATCTGCCCTTGGTTAAACAGTTTCAGACAAATAGGTATACTCACCTCAGATAAAGTGATGGCATTTTAATTAGGGCATTTGGCAGATGTGAGGAAAATGAAAACCACAATTTTGGTGTTGGATCTTAGTGTGGTGATTATGGTGTTAGGTCTTGGCATCAGGATCATGGTAAGGTTTTGAGGCTTACTTTGGGGTTAGGATCAATTGCTGGGTTAGGTTACATATTTGCCAAGTTATAGAGTTTATAAATATTGGTTATGGGATTTGTCTAAGTGTCAGGGTCAGATTTAAAGAGATGGTTTAGTGGTAAGGTTTCAGTGTCCGTTTTAGGGACTTTAAGTTGGGGTCAGGCCAGATATATTGCGGCTAGAGTAAGTTTAAGGAGTAGGGTCAACATGTAGAGTACAATATAAGATTTGCCCTGGATTTGGGTTTAGTTAGGGGTTAGGGTCAGGCTGAAAGGTGAGCTTAATTGTTTGGGTCCAGTGGCAGGGCCTAGGTTGGCTCGGGACTCTGGGTTTGGTTGGAAGATGTCATTGGAGTATAGATTAGTTTAGGCACTTTAGTTTACGAGTTAAGTTGAGTGTTCTGGCAAAGTTTAGGAGCTCAAAATTAGGATTGGCTTTCGCTAGGTATTGAGGTCAAATGGCAAAGAATAGATTTAGAAGTTTAGAAGTTATTGGTAAGAGTCAGGTTTAGATGTTAGATTAAGTGTTGGGGGTCAGGTTAAGGAGTAAGTTTAGTTGAAGCTGGCTTTAGGGTTAAATGCTTAGGTTTAGAACTTACATAAGGAATGATGACTAGGTTTTAGCTTTAATTAGGAATGGTAAGTTTTAGTTAGGTTAGGAAGTAAGGGGACAGCTGGACATCAAGCGTTGCAGGAGCAGTGACTTCTCTACCTATTGTTCTAGATCAGAGGATTGTTTTGCCGCCAGGCCCAGCTTCAGCTCTGATTGAAGGAGAGTTATTTTTAGTGGGCCCCTGGGTGTGTCGGTGAGAGCGGGCCTATTGTTTTTGGTGGGGCCCTTCCTGGCCTCAGCATTGGGGCTTTCCAAGCTTCTCTGAAGTGAAAGTCAATGTCATGAGGCCTCGGTGGGGTTTGTTTTTTTTTATAACTCCCTTAAATACTTCCTGTGACTTCCTGTTACAGGAGTGTTTCAGCTACACGGAGTCCTCCTGTGTTCCTGTTCGGAATAGCCTCTCTGATCTCTGTGGGATTCCCTCTTTGTAAAATTCACAGTGCCAATATACAGGTCTAAAGAGGAACATTTGACACACATTTTTATTTAAAGAGCTTCAGGGAGCGAATCAGGGAAACCCCTTGGTGGATTCCTGAACTCGGGGGGTTATTTTCAGCCCCCATTCCCAAGGGCCTATGCTCTGAGCACACTGCTTCTCAGGGCTTTAAAACTCCCAGCACTCTGTCTATTGAGCAGCTAATGTACTGGCACTCAACTGCTACCGGTCAGTCTCTTGAATGACAATGCACACAAGGACCAGGTTCAGAAACTGAGTCATTTTCCAGGGCCTTATTCCTAAAGACCCCTCCCGTGCCACATATTTTTATTTTTTATTATTATTGTTTGATTATAAAGCACCATCGTATTCTGTGGCACCGTACAGGTAGAAGTACAGGTGTAAGACAAGTCAAGAATGATATAAAACACACAATATTATGAATAGAAGGTAACCCTTGTGCCCTTGTGAGCTTACAAGGTTATTAGATTTTTTGCTGCATGGGGCATGGGAGAAAAAGAGGGGTATATGTATAATGTTGCTTGTTAGGGTACTTAGAGATGCCCCGCTGTGTGAAACCCCCCAGGTCGTCCCATACACTTACCTTGTTTCCCGTTCCAATGGCACATGCGCAAGCCGCGGCCGCATACCCGCTATCCCTCCAGCAGGGCGCGTGCCCGCGCCAGGCATTTGTGAATGGCTGGTGTAGGCACGCTCCCTGTTAGAGGGAAGCGGGGGATGCAGCCGCCAGCGCGCTCGGAGGTGCTGGCCTTAGACAAAGGCTTAGACAATGTGATGTCAGCGGCTGATTGGACGAGCGGTCACACATGCACTGTAGGACTGGGAAGAGGTGAGTTGGCATTGGCGATCTGGGGGGTTTCATACAGCGGCACCCTAGATGGGGTTGCCCCGGGGGAAAGGACCAAAAACCAGGATAGTCAAAATCCTCAGTTTTGGTCAGCTATTATGTCGCTGGAAGGAAAGGGCTACTTTATTCAATGTTGCTGGATGGGGTTATGGGGTTACTGTGCAGTTTTGGGACCTGGAAGCACATGTGGGCACAAATGGTTCTGCATACGGTCAGGTGTTGAAATTTGGATTTGTTTAGAGTTTGTTGGAGCACTATGGGATAGTAATGATTACTGTGTCCATATATCTATGACTTAAGCAACAAGTAAATCTGGAGGTAGCACGGCTTATCCACTCTTGAACCAGAGTACTTTAACATTTGTATTTAACTGTAAGGACAGTCAAAGACTGTTGAGGTCAGACACTCACAGACACAAGATGTCATACTTCTGGTGTTGCTTCTGCAGTGCCCGTGTCTGTGAGTGGGCCTCTAACCACAGCACGCTGTGTTTTTTTTTATTTCACTCAGACCCATGCAGTGATTAGTGCACATGACTATACGGTAGGACGTCAGTAGATCCACTAATAACGTCAGGCATCGTTAGTATCTTTGGTTAAACATGAATTTTCATCTCCGCTGCTACTAACCTCTGCTCTCCCTCATAGACAAGGACATGATGACATCATGTTGTGATGCAGTGATGATGACCTGCAGACACACCAGGGCAGAAACTCCATTTTCTCCAAGCAATGATCAAATCCAGACTGAAGGGTTAAAGGTTTTGGTGGCAGAGTCTGTTTCCAGTCCACCAACAGCCTAGCGTTAACAAATAAATGATTGTCCACATGAAAAGCCGCATTGTTGGCGAGTTTCTCTGACTTCTGGAGGGGAAGAAAGAGAAAGCTTGCAAGGAAAGTCAAAGGCACAATTTGAAAAGCTGCTCCTATTGCTGTCCCTGTAATAATGACAAGCGCACTATTGTCCAGCACAATGCCACCGCTTATCTGCCCCTGGCTGTTGCATCCTAGTCTGTCATTCCTAAATTGGTCATTGATTCCTGGGCGATCAGCTTTCCAGACAAAAGCCTTTTCCACTCATCATTGCCTTGTAAAAACATCTAGGTGGATCTCCCTATTACCAGTTATAATCTCTGTTGTAAACAATCGAGATGTGTAGTGATGGCTCCAGTCCACACTTAAATCACATGGGGGCCATTCATGACTGCCAGTTAGATTGGGTGGGTGGTTTTCTAAATGGCTGGCAGTCTAGTTGGTTTGGTTTCTTGGGAGGCTGTGTCCTGGTAGTTTCGGGTTGGGGGTACAGACCACACAAATCAAGAGCATGCAATGGTAACAGAGACCAGCACCAGGAAGAGAAGGTTGGGACTGGGAACACAGACTTTGGATAAAGCAAAGACCAGAAACATGGTAATTGTATCAGGCACTGATGAGAAGAGCAGACCTTGGGTTAGGCTTTGGCTGGAAATGTAGACCTCGGATTAGGTTTTGGCCAGAAATATGGACCTTAGAACAGATGCAAAGCCAGAAATATGGACCGTGGAGCAGATGTGGACCAGGAACGTAAAACCTCGGTGCAAAGAATATGGACTTGGAGCAGATCCAGACCTTGAAATAGGCTTGGACCAGAAATGTAGATTTTGCAGCAACCACCAAGCCAGGACCTTAAAGAAGGCACAAAGCCAGGAATGATGCGCCATGGAGCAGACATGGAGGACCCAGGGACCTTGGAACAAGTTTAAAGCCAGGACTATAAACCTTAGAGCAAATGCAAAGCCAGGACCATGGACCTTGGAGCAGGCACAGAGCCAGGAACCTAGATCTTGTAGCAGGCACAGACAAGGGAATATGGACCTTTGTCACATTTTGTATGGAATTTTAGATGGGTCCAATCATCTTTTGTTTCTAAAAAGACAGAGGGTCAGGTTCGGAACACAGTGCAGGATCAGGTCACCTTTGGGGTCAGGAAGTGAGCATAGAAGCTGCCTCAAGCTTATGTTTGTTTTTAACATAACAATAGTCTCCAGTAGGGATGAGCGAATCGATCCGGACGAACCCGGATTCGATCCGAATTTCATAAAAAATTCGATTCGGATCGAATCCGAATTTCCCCGTGCTTCGATCGCTCGAAGTTTTTCTTTAACATCCATTCATTTACATTACAGGCATTCTAAGATGGCGGACGGGACATGTCCAGACATCTACCCCGCTCCAGTGCATGCTGGGGCAGTCACATGCAGCCTATCAGCAGCCAGCAAGCCCGGTGACGTCACATCGCTATATAAGGCGGCGGACATCTTGCTTTTGTTCATTTCTCTATTGCATTCGTGAGAGACAGGACACTGCTGTATTCAGGGAGAGACAGTTAGAGAGCCAGTGACAGCCAGTAGACAGGCAGGAGACATGCAGGAAGTCAGCGAGAAGCAGGGAAAGTTAGGAAAAATTGGAGGCAGTGACAGGGAGATTTATTTTTTTTTCATCCAGCCTGAGTGTTACTGGCTGGCTGACTGGCTTTGTTAGCTGTTTCAGGCTGCTTATACACTTTTGATGTGCATATATACTGAACTGATCTCAAGTCTGTTGTGGGAACATTACCATTTTGTAAGATCTCATTAGCCTCTGTATTTCCTCTAAGCTGCACACTTATTTAAAGTAATTTGGCCTGTTGCAGCCTGCTTAGACACTTTTGCTGTGCATATATACTGATCTCAAGTCTGCTGTGGGGGCATCCCATTCTGTAATATCCCATTAGCCTCTGTATTTCCTCTAAGCTGCACACTTAGTTAAAGAAATTTGGCCTGTTGCAGCCTGCTTAGACACTTTTACTGTGCATATATACTGATCTCAAGTCTGCTGTGGGGGCATCCCATTTTGTAACATCCCATTAGCCTCTGTATTTCCTCTAAGCTGCACACTTATTTAAAGAAATTTGGCCTGTTGCAGGCTGCTTATCCACTGTTGCTGTGCATATATACTGTTCTAAAGCCTGCTTGGGGGTATCCCACTCTATAACATACCATACCCCTCTTGATCTTCACTAAGCTGCACACTTATTTAAAGTAATTTGGCCTGTTGGAGCCTGCTTATCCACTGTTGCTGTGCATATATACTGTTCTAAAGCCTGCTTGGGGGTATCCCACTCTATAACATACCATACCCCTCTTGATCTTCACTAAGCTGCACACTTATTTAAAGTAATTTGGCCTGTTGGAGCCTGCTTATCCACTGTTGCTGTGCATATATACTGTTCTAAAGCCTGCTTGGGGGTATCCCATTCTGTAACATACCATACCCCTCTTGATCTTCACTAAGCTGCACACTTATTTAAAGTAATTTGGCCTGTTGGAGCCTGCTTATCCACTGTTGCTGTGCATATATACTGTTCTAAAGCCTGCTTGGGGTATCCCATTTTGTAACATACCATACCCCTCTTGATCTTCACTAAGCTGCACACCTATTTAAAGTAATTTGGCCTGTTGCAGCCTGCTTAGACACTTTTTCTGTGCATATATACTGTTCTAAAGCCTGCTTGGGGGTATCCCATTCTGTAACATCCCATTAGCCTCTGTATTTCCTCTAAGCTGCACACTTATTTAAAGTAATTTGGCCTGTTGGAGCCTGCTTATCCACTGTTGCTGTGCATATATACTGTTCTAAAGCCTGCTTGGGGGTATCCCATTCTGTAACATACCATACCCCTCTTAATCTTCACTAAGCTGCACACTTATTTAAAGTAATTTGGCCTGTTGGAGCCTGCTTATCCACTGTTGCTGTGCATATATACTGTTCTAAAGCCTGCTTGGGGGTATCCCATTCTGTAACATACCATACCCCTCTTGATCTTCACTAAGCTGCACACTTATTTAAAGTAATTTGGCCTGTTGGAGCCTGCTTATCCACTGTTGCTGTGCATATATACTGTTCTAAAGCCTGCTTGGGGGTATCCCATTCTGTAACATACCATACCTCTCTTGATCTTCACTAAGCTGCACACTTATTTAAAGTAATTTGGCCTGTTGGAGCCTGCTTATCCACTGTTGCTGTGCATATATACTGTTCTAAAGCCTGCTTGGGGGTATCCCATTCTGTAACATACCATACCCCTCTTGATCTTCACTAAGCTGCACACTTATTTAAAGAAATTTGGCCGGTTGCAGGCTGCTTATCCACTGTTGCTGTGCATATATACTGTTCTAAAGCCTGCTTGGGGGTATCCCATTCTGTAACATACCATACCCCTCTTGATCTTCACTAAGCTGCACACTTATTTAAAGTAATTTGGCCTGTTGGAGCCTGCTTATCCACTGTTGCTTTGCATATATACTGTTCTAAAGCCTGCTTGGGGGTATCCCATTCTGTAACATACCATACCCCTCTTGATCTTCACTAAGCTGCACACTTATTTATAGTAATTTGGCCTGTTGGAGCCTGCTTATCCACTGTTGCTGTGCATATATACTGTTCTAAAGCCTGCTTGGGGGTATCCCATTCTGTAACATACCATACCCCTCTTGATCTTCACTAAGCTGCACACTTATTTAAAGTAATTTGGCCTGTTGGAGCCTGCTTATCCACTGTTGCTGTGCATATATACTGTTCTAAAGCCTGCTTGGGGGTATCCCATTCTGTAACATACCATACCCCTCTTGATCTTCACTAAGCTGCACACTTATTTAAAGTAATTTGGCCTGTTGGAGCCTGCTTAGACACTTTTACTGTGCATATATACTGATCTCAGGTCTGCTGTGGGGGTATCCCATTCTGTAACATCCCATTAGCCTCTGTATTTCCTCTAAGCTGCACACTTATTTAAAGAAATTTGGCCTGTTGCAGCCTGCTTAGACACTTTTACTGTGCATATATACTGATCTCAAGTCTGCTGTGGGGGCATCCCATTTTGTAACATCCCATTAGCCTCTGTATTTCCTCTATGCTGCACACTTATTTAAAGAAATTTGGCCTGTTGCAGGCTGCTTATCCACTGTTGCTGTGCATATATACTGTTCTAAAGCCTGCTTGGGGGTATCCCATTCTGTAACATAACATAACCTACCTCTCTTATTTACACTAAGCAGCTCTCTTATTTAAACTAAGCAGGCCTCGTATTTACACTAAGCAGCTCTCTTATTTAAGCTAAGCAGCTCTCTTATTTAAACTAAGCAGGCCTCTTGGAGGCTGATTGTCCACTTTTGGGTGTGCTTTATATTCGGTTTCATATACAGTGGGGTATACCAATTTGTAAGATAACCTACCCCAACCATGTAAACTAAAGAGGCCTGTTGCAGCCTGAGTTTCTCTGCTTGCGTATGGTCTGCATTACAATCTGTCTCTTTCAATGACACTGCTGCCTGGGGTATCCCAATTTGTAATATAACCTACCACAACCATGTAAACTAAAGGTTACGTCCTTCCAGAAGGAAAACTTATGCCGAACACTTTTTTTGTTGGGGGCATTGACCTTTGGATTGATCGGCATGAAATTAAGGATTTTTTTTCAAAGTATGGCGCTGTAAAGAAGGTCAAAATTATTTCTCATACTTGGATTAGTGTTAAAAGTTTCTGCTCAACTTAAAATACATTACACCACACTGGCATCCCAAGGCACATGCTATTTAACCCTATCTGTTAAGCTAAAGCATTTCTCATACTTGGATTATTGTTACTTTTTGTTCAGCTTAAAATATACCAGGCCACACGGGCATCCCAAGGCACATGCTATTTTAACCCTATCTGTTATACAACGTAAGCGTTGATCAGCATCAGCTGCTTTATTAAGCTACTTCAGTTTGCACTTGTTTTTGACTGCTTTTAATAAACCAGGCCGCAGGGCACCCCAAAGCTGCACCTTGAACCCTATCTGTTATACAACATAAGCGTTGATCAGCATCAGCTGCTTTATTAAGCTACTTCAGTTTGCACTTGTTTTTGACTGCTTTTAATAAACCAGGCCGCAGGGCACCCCAAAGCTGCACCTTGCACCCTATCTGTTATACAACATAAGCGTTGATCAGCATCAGCTGCTTTATTAAGCTACTTCAGTTTGCACTTGTTTTTGACTGCTTTTAATAAACCAGGCCGCAGGGCACCCCAAAGCTGCACCTTGAACCCTATCTGTTATACAACATAAGCGTTGATCAGCATCAGCTGCTTTATTAAGCTACTTCAGTTTGCACTTGTTTTTGACTGCTTTTAATAAACCAGGCCGCAGGGCACCCCAAAGCTGCACCTTGCACCCTATCTGTTATACAACATAAGCGTTGATCAGCATCAGCTGCTTTATTAAGCTACTTTAGTTTGCACTTGTTTTTGACTGCTTTTAATAAAACAGGCCGCAGGGCACCCCAAAGCTGCACCTTGCACCCTATCTGTTATACAACATAAGCGTTGATCAGCATCAGCTGTTTTTTTTAGCTACTTCAGTTTGCACTTGTTTTTGACTGCTTTTAATAAACCAGGCCGCAGGGCACCCCAAAGCTGCACCTTGAACCCTATCTGTTATACAACATAAGCGTTGATCAGCATCAGCTGCTTTATTAAGCTACTTCAGTTTGCACTTGTTTTTGACTGCTTTTAATAAACCAGGCCGCAGGGCACCCCAAAGCTGCACCTTGCACCCTATCTGTTATACAACATAAGCGTTGATCAGCATCAGCTGCTTTATTAAGCTACTTCAGTTTGCACTTGTTTTTGACTGCTTTTAATAAACCAGGCCGCAGGGCACCCCAAAGCTGCACCTTGAACCCTATCTGTTATACAACATAAGCGTTGATCAGCATCAGCTGCTTTATTAAGCTACTTCAGTTTGCACTTGTTTTTGACTGCTTTTAATAAACCAGGCCGCAGGGCACCCCAAAGCTGCACCTTGCACCCTATCTGTTATACAACATAAGCGTTGATCAGCATCAGCTGCTTTATTAAGCTACTTTAGTTTGCACTTGTTTTTGACTGCTTTTAATAAACCAGGCCGCAGGGCACCCCAAAGCTGCACCTTGAACCCTATCTGTTATACAACATAAGCGTTGATCAGCATAAGCTGCTTTATTAAGCTACTTCAGTTTGCACTTGTTTTTGACTGCTTTTAATAAACCAGGCCGCAGGGCACCCCAAAGCTGCACCTTGCACCCTATCTGTAATACAACATAAGCGTTGATCAGCATCAGCTGCTTTATTAAGCTACTTCAGTTTGCACTTGTTTTTGACTGCTTTTAATAAACCAGGCCGCAGGGCACCCCAAAGCTGCACCTTGCACCCTATCTGTTATACAACATAAGCGTTGATCAGCATCAGCTGCTTTATTAAGCTACTTCAGTTTGCACTTGTTTTTGACTGCTTTTAATAAACCAGGCCGCAGGGCACCCCAAAGCTGCACCTTGAACCCTATCTGTTATACAACATAAGCGTTGATCAGCATCAGCTGCTTTATTAAGCTACTTCAGTTTGCACTTGTTTTTGACTGCTTTTAATAAACCAGGCCGCAGGGCACCCCAAAGCTGCACCTTGCACCCTATCTGTTATACAACATAAGCGTTGATCAGCATCAGCTGCTTTATTAAGCTACTTTAGTTTGCACTTGTTTTTGACTGCTTTTAATAAAACAGGCCGCAGGGCACCCCAAAGCTGCACCTTGCACCCTATCTGTTATACAACATAAGCGTTGATCAGCATCAGCTGTTTTTTTTAGCTACTTCAGTTTGCACTTGTTTTTGACTGCTTTTAATAAACCAGGCCGCAGGGCACCCCAAAGCTGCACCTTGAACCCTATCTGTTATACAACATAAGCGTTGATCAGCATCAGCTGCTTTATTAAGCTACTTCAGTTTGCACTTGTTTTTGACTGCTTTTAATAAACCAGGCCGCAGGGCACCCCAAAGCTGCACCTTGCACCCTATCTGTTATACAACATAAGCGTTGATCAGCATCAGCTGCTTTATTAAGCTACTTCAGTTTGCACTTGTTTTTGACTGCTTTTAATAAACCAGGCCGCAGGGCACCCCAAAGCTGCACCTTGAACCCTATCTGTTATACAACATAAGCGTTGATCAGCATCAGCTGCTTTATTAAGCTACTTCAGTTTGCACTTGTTTTTGACTGCTTTTAATAAACCAGGCCGCAGGGCACCCCAAAGCTGCACCTTGCACCCTATCTGTTATACAACATAAGCGTTGATCAGCATCAGCTGCTTTATTAAGCTACTTTAGTTTGCACTTGTTTTTGACTGCTTTTAATAAACCAGGCCGCAGGGCACCCCAAAGCTGCACCTTGAACCCTATCTGTTATACAACATAAGCGTTGATCAGCATCAGCTGCTTTATTAAGCTACTTCAGTTTGCACTTGTTTTTGACTGCTTTTAATAAACCAGGCCGCAGGGCACCCCAAAGCTGCACCTTGCACCCTATCTGTAATACAACATAAGCGTTGATCAGCATCAGCTGCTTTATTAAGCTACTTTAGTTCGCACTTGTTTTTGGACTGCTTTTAATAAACCAGGCCGCAGGGCACCCCAAAGATGCACCTTGCACCCTATCTGTTATACAACATAAGCGTTGATCAGCATCAGCTGTTTTTTTTAGCTACTTCAGTTTGCACTTGTTTTTGACTGCTTTTAATAAACCAGGCCGCAGGGCACCTCAAAGCTGCACCTTGAACCCTATCTGTTATACAACATAAGCGTTGATCAGCATCAGCTGCTTTATTAAGCTACTTCAGTTTGCACTTGTTTTTGACTTCTTTCAACAAACCAGGCCGCAGGGCACCCCAAAGCTGCACCTTGCACCCTATCTGTTATACAACATAAGCGTTGATCAGCATCAGCTGCTTTATTAAGCTACTTCAGTTTGCACTTGTTTTTGACTGCTTTTAATAAACCAGGCCGCAGGGCACCCCAAAGCTGCACCTTGAACCCTATCTGTTTATACTAAATAAGCAAATACATAAAAATGTCAGGCAGACAAGTGCCAGGATGTTCAAAGAGGAGTGGCAGAGGCCCAGATTCAGCAGGCAGAGGTCGCAGCAGACTAGGGGCGAGTGGCAGCAGGAGTCACGGTGAGAGACCTGATCTGCCAGTATCTGCTAGCGGTCGTGTCTCCACCAGTAACGCATCTGCTGTGGTAGATTGATTAACGCGCTCATCAACATCATCACAAGTTAGGTCTGAGACCCCCAGTCTAGGGTCGGTAGGTTCCTCTGATACAACCCTGAGTTGGCATGCCCCGAGAGCAGTCCCTGTCCTCCCATTGCCTCTGTCCTACGCCGTTCCCTCCCCCAGCGATGTATCCTATGCTTTGGGTTCAGCTCCACTCTTTAGTGAGGAGGACGATCAGATAGAGGACAGTCAGCAGCTACTGCCCAGCCAAGAAATGGAGGTGGCTTCTTTAGCTAGGCAGGCAAATAGTGATGTGGACAGTGTCGTGGGTGTTGCGAGCGTTCCAACTCCTGCGCCAGACACTGTTGACGAATCCACGAACATCAGTGACGTACAGCCACAACTCGGTGATGATGATGATGATGATGATGAAGCCGATCGCACTTGGGAGCCGGGTGATGAAGGGGCTTCATCGTCATCATCAGGAGAAGAGGGGCGCAGGTTGCCCCGGAGTCAGCAGCTCAGGCAGCAAGGTGTTAGCAGCATGGTTGCCAGTCAGCATGGGGGCACAATTGTAAAGCCTGGAGCCAAACGGGGCCGGGGCCGGGGTAGAGCACCTGCTGCGCGGCAGGCTACCTTATCGGGAGGTAGTGGGGCAGGGGTTCCTGGAGTTGGCGACAATAGCAGCGAATCAGTGAGGCCTGTTGGTGGGAAAAGTAGCTACTCGGCAGTGTGGCAGTTTTTCCTGAAGCATCCGCAGGAGGGTAACATGGCCACATGCAAGATATGTAGGCAGAAGGTGAAGCGTGGCCAGGGCCCAAATGTTGGCACCATGGCCCTGCGTCAACATATGATGCGTCACCATGGGAGAACCGAGGCTCCCAAGGGGTGGTCCAGTCTGCTTCCTCACCAAGTGGCACGCCGCTCCCAATTTCTGCCAGCCAAGGCTCCAGCACCTCAGCCGAAGGCAGCTGTGCGTCATACCCATCCTCTGTCGCTCCTGCTCCTCCTCCTCCTCCTCCAAGTCATGCATCCCACCAGCAATCCATCAGCGAAGCCATGTCCAAGAGACAGCAGTATGCGCCCACTCATCCTACGGCGCAGAAGCTGAATATGCTCCTGTCCAAGTTGCTGGTGCTGCAGTCGCTCCCTTTTCAGGTGGTGGACTCTGCACCTTTCAGAGAACTGATGGCTTGTGCCGAGCCGAGGTGGAGAGTCCCAAGCCGTCATTTCTTTGCCAAGAAGGCAGTACCTGCGCTGCACACTTTTGTTGAACAGAAGGTAGTCCTTGAGCCTGTCGGTGTGTAGCAAAGTGCATGGCAGCGCCGACGTCTGGAGCTGTAACTACGGTCAGGGACAGTACATGTCGTTTACGGCCCACTGGGTGAATGTGGTCCCTTTGCAGCAGCAGCAACTTGGACAGGTCACGCCGCTTCGGCCTTCGCGCTCCCTGCCCGTTGGGCCTGTGACACTGTCCGACTCGGCCTCCTCATCCTCTGCCATCTCCTCACCCTCCACTGTAGGCTCAAGTCTCAGTGCCCCTCCAGTCTACCATGTGTGCAGGGCACGGAGGTGTCACGCAGTGCTTCACATGGTTTGTCTTGGCGAACGGAGTCACACAGGGGAGGAACTGCTTAAATTTATTCATCAGGAAATCCAAACATGGCTTACTCCAAGAAAACTTAAAATGGGAATCATGGTTACCGACAATGGGAAGAACATTTTGTCTGCTCTGCGCCAAGGAACCCTGACCTATGCCCCCTGCATGGCTCACGTCTTCAATCTGGTTGTCAAGCGGTTTCTGAAGTGTTCCCCCCATCTGCAAGACATCCTAACAACTTCAAGGAAACTTTGCATGCACTTCAGCCACTCATACACCGCCAAACACACCCTTCTTGAGCTACAGCGTCAGAACGGTATCCCCCAACATAGTCTGATTTGCGATGTTTCCACCCGTTGGAATTCCATCCTTCACATGTTGGACCGATTATATGAACAGAGAAAAGCCATCACGGATTTCCTGATGATCCAAGCGGATAGGGGGACTCCTCTGTGGAACTTCAATGTCAACCAGTGGCAGCTCATACGTGACACCTGCCATTTGCTCAGGCCCTTTGAGGAAGCCACTTTATTTGTCAGTCGGCAGGATTACAGGATGAACGACGTGATTCCACTGCTTCATGTACTACAGCACATGTTGGAAACCATGGCTGGTCAGGGCACTGGAGACATGGCGTCTACATCTTACGGCCACATGAACCCCGTTGGAGCTGAACTGGAGGAGGAGGAGGAAGAGGAGGAGGAGTTGCCCAGCGAAACACAGTTTAGGCTTGGCGAAATGGCTGGTTTATCTGGTCAGCGGACAGGAGAGGAGGAGCAGGAGCAGCCAGAGGAGCTAGAGGGTTTTGAGGAAGGCGAGACAGAGGACCCGGACACACCATGACAGTATGCAGTGGAGATGGAGACAGGTAGTCCATCCGAGTCACTTGCGCAAATGGCAGGAAGCATGCTCACGTGCTTGCGTAGTGACCCCAGAATTGTTTCCATTTGTCGGCAGGATGACTTCTGGCTGTCCACCTTATTGGACCCTCGCTTCCGGCACAAAATGGGGGCATTTTTTTAACCCACCGAGAAGGAGGACAAACTGAACTACTACAAAGACATTCTACGTAGGCAGTTGGCCGATGCCTATCTGCGCCATGGCCCATACTCTCGCAGGTCTGACTCGAGGGGACCTCTGCGCTCACCTTCCACTGCCATGGCTGCTGGGGGGGTTGGCAGGAGCAGCAGCAGCAGCTCCATCAGCAGCAGCCTCAGTCTTCAGTCGCTAATGAGTAGCTTTCTACACCCGCATAGTGAGGCTACTCATGAGCAGCAGGAAGACCTGGAGCAGGACCTGAACCAGCAGGTCATGTCATACCTTGACATGTCCATGCCAACACACCTTGAGGATCCGCTGGACTCCTGGGCAGCCAAACTTGATTTGTGGCCGCAACTAGCAGAGTTTGCCCTGGAAAAGCTGTCCTGCCCGGCAAGTAGCGTGCCATCTGAGCGGGTGTTTAGTGCAGCAGGGCCATAGTTACGGCGAGGAGAACTCGTCTGTCAACTAAAAATGTGGAGAGACTCACCTTTGTCAAAATGAATCAGGGATGGATCAGCCAGGATTTCCACCCACCAATGCCTGATGCATGCGACTAGATTCAGCATGGTGCCACGTTTTACACTTTCCAAATGGTGCAAAACATATTTATGTCTTTAGGCCAATTTTTGGGCTCCTGCTGATGCCAACTTCAGGGTGTGCCTTCCAACCAATTTTTGGCCTCCTGCTGATGCCAACTTCAGGGTGTGCCTTTCAGCCAATGTATGGGCTCCTGCTGCTGCTGCTTGCAACTCCAGGGTGTGATTCATCCAATTTTTGGGCTCCTGCTGCCAACTCCAGTGTCTCTCTCAGCCAATTTTTGGCCTCCTGCTGCTGCCACTGCTGCTGCCAACTCCAGGGTGTCTTTCAAGCAATGTTTGGGCTCCTGCTTATGCTGCTGCCAACTCCAGGGTGTGCCTTCCAGCTAATGTATGTGCTCCTGCTGCTGCCAACTTCAGGGTGCCTTCCAGCCAATTTCTAGGTTTCTGCTGCTGCTGCTGCCAACTCCAGGGTGTGTCAGTCAATTTTTGGGCTCCTGCTGCCAACTCCAGTGTTTCTTTAAAGTAATGTTTGGGCTCCTGCTGCTGCTGCTTGCAACTCCAGGGTGTGATTCATCCAATTTTTGGGCTCCTGCTGCCAACTCCAGTGTCTCTTTAAAGTAATGTTCGGGCTCCTGCTGCTGCTGCTTGCAACTCCAGGGTGTGATTCATCCAATTTTTGGGCTCCTGCTGCCAACTCCAGTGTCTCTTTAAAGTAATGTTCGGGCTCCTGCTGCTGCTGCTTGCAACTCCAGGGTGTGATTCATCCAATTTTTGGGCTCCTGCTGCCAACTCCAGTGTCTCTCTCAGCCAATTTTTAGCCTCCTGCTGCTGCCAACTCCAGGGTGTCTTTCAAGCAATGTTTGGGCTCCTGCTTATGCTGCTGCCAACTCCAAGGTGTGCCTTCCAGCTAATGTATGTGCTCCTGCTGCTGCCAACTTCAGGGTGCCTTCCAGCCAATTTCTAGGTTCCTGCTGCTGCTGCTGCTGCCAACTCCAGGGTGTGTCAGTCAATTTTTGGGCTCCTGCTGCCAACTCCAGTGTCTCTTTAAAGTAATGTTTGGGCTCCTGCTGCTGCTGCTTGCAACTCCAGGGTGTGATTCATCCAATTTTTGGGCTCCTGCTGCCAACTCCAGTGTTTCTTTAAAGTAATGTTTGGGCTCCTGCTGCTGCCAACTCCAGGGTGTGTCAGTCAATTTTTGGGCTCCTGCTGCCAACTCCAGTGTCTCTTTAAAGTAATGTTTGGGCTGCTGCTTGCAACTCCAGGGTGTGATTCATCCAATTTTTGGGCTCCTGAAGCCAACCCCAGTGTCTCTTTAAAGTAATGTTCAGGCTCCTGTTGCTGCTTGCAACTCCAGGGTGTGATTCATCCAATTTTTGGGCTCCTGCTGCCAACTCCAGTGTCTCTTTAAAGTAATGTTCGGGCTCATGCTGCTGCTTGCAACTCCAGGGTGTGATTCATCCAATTTTTGGGCTCCTGCTGCCAACTTCAGTGTCTCTCTCAGCCAATTTTTGGCCTCCTGCTGCTGCTGCTGCCAACTCCAGGGTGTCTTTCAAGCAATGTTTGGGCTCCTGCTTATGCTGCTGCCAACTCCAGGGTGTGCCTTCCAGCTAATGTATGTGCTCCTGCTGCTGCCAACTTCAGGGTGCCTTCCAGCCAATTTCTAGGTCCATGCTGCTGCTGCTGCTGCCAACTCCAGGGTGTGTCAGTCAATTTTTGGGCTCCTGCTGCCAACTCCAGTGTCTCTTTAAAGTAATGTTTGGGCTCCTGCTGCTGCTGCTGCCAACTCCAGGGTGTGATTCATCCAATTTTTGGGCTCCTGCTGCCAACTCCAGTGTCTCTTTAAAGTAATATTTGGGCTCCTGCTGCTACTGCTTGCAACTCCAGGGTGTGATTCATCCAATTTTTGGGCTCCTGCTGCCAACTCCAGTGTCTCTTTCAAGCTATGTTTGGGCTCCTGCTGCTGCTTGCAACTCCAGGGTGTGATTCATCCAATTTTGGGCTCCTGCTGCCAACTCCAGTGTCTCTTTCAAGCTATGTTTGGGCTCCTGCTGCTGCTGCTTGCAACTCCAGGGTGTGATTCATCCAATTTTTGGCCTCTTGCAGCCAACTCCAGTGTCTCTTTAAAGCAATGTTTGTGCTCCTGCTGCTTGCAACTCCAGGGTGTGATTCATCCAATTTTTGGCCTCCTGCAGCCAACTCCAGTGTCTCTTTAAAGCAATGTTTGGGCTCCTGCCCCTCATAGTGATGCCATTTCAACTCTCTGCAATTGTGCCGCTCTGCGATTCTATTAGCGATGCCTCTGATCTGCATGTGATATTTATTTACAGTATTATTTAACTAACCCAGCACGCATCCTATGCGTGTTACAGCAAGGCAGAATGGTTTACAACCCTATTGAGGCTCTAGGAGGCTCAGAAATAGCCGTTTTTAATAGCGATTCGTCGCAAATAAATTCGGACCGAAACTAATTTTGTCGGAAAATTCGGCGAATCAGCCGAATCGAATTTTTCAAAAGTTCGCTCATCTCTAGTCTCCAGTAACATAGAAGCGGTATCTTATGGAAAGTGGGATTTGAGTCAGATTGTATGAGCCAATCAGGTCTTTGTCACAGTTTGTATACTAAGGAGGGGAGGAGCTTTGAGTGTACAGCTCATATCTGCACATTCTGCCCAGCGCATGCAGCGTTAAGCAGCTTCCTGTTGCTGCTGATAACAAGAATGTGATCCAATCGTGCCCTGGGCTGCTTCCTATAAATAGATTTTGACATGGAAGTTGGACTGTCCACATCCTAAATCTTATTAACATGAAGTTTCCTCTGGAATGATGAGGCATGAGAGGCGCAGAGGAGGATGATAGGAGCTACATTTTGATTTAATCATTTTAAATGTCTCTTCTGTTGTATCCAAAGTACAGCTGCGTCCCTTCTGTAACATAACATTTATTTTATATCCGCAGTGTCTCTGCCATCTAGGTCTTCCACCTACAATCTGGTGTTAACACCTACTTCAAGCTTCATAACACCCCCAGGCAGCTCCAGTCATGCTAATACAGCTCACCCAATGCTTTATATGGTAGATGGAAGGATGTGGATTGGAACTATTATTTATTGCTGAAAGATTCCTGTTCAAGCCACTGACTTGAGAAAAATGGATGACTAGGTAAACATCTTCAGGAAAGTAAATCAGCAAGTCTAGTCACCTTAAATAATGCCTACAGCATGACCTGGATGAGATCCTTCACAGACAACTATCCAGACGGCATCCCTGTCATTCCTTTAACATAGAACTTGTGCCTGTAGAGCATTGTAACCCACCTGTAACATACAGATGTGGCATTTTAAGAAGTGTGGAGCCCATTCAGACATTGCAGTCAGCTGTAACAGCACAGCAAATGGCTACTGTTACAATATAACTCAGCATGGTGCTGGCCAGCTGTTTACAATTTAATGGGAACTTTGTTACACTTGCTACATTGTAAAGCATGGCAGCAGCGCAAGTTTTATTACAGTAATTGCTGCCCCTGCATAACCTAAAGTGGTTCTTGTCTGGGGGCATCCCGCTGTGTGAAACCCCCCAGATCGCCCACTTAACCCGCCTTTTCACAGCTCCCATGGCTTATGCATGGGTGCTCATACAATCATCGCTTTATACTGTGCATATTAATGCATGGCACAAAGCCATTGTTTAGGATTGAGCATCAGCATAGGGAACAGGGGCAGCCACATCCCTGGTTTCCCCACCTGGCCTGGCCCTTTTTGAATGTCTGATCGCAGAAGCACGCACAGCTGAATGGATGCTGGAGATGCGGCCACAATCACGATCCAGCCAAGGGCCAGGGCCAGCTTAGAAGGGGAATTGGTCTACTTTAACTCAGGAGAGCAACCATGTCCCTCCTGTAATCTGAAACTTATATTTGGAGATTGGTCATGTCCCTCCTGTAACATACAATAGAACTAATATCTGGAGAGCGGAAGGGTCCTCCAGTAACATATTACTTATATCTGAGCAGCATCTGTGTCCCTCCTATAGCATATAACTTATAGCATATACTATCTGCAGAGTGGCCGTGTCCCTCCTGTAATATAGACCTGATATTCATACCTCCCAACCGTCGCGATTCCTATGTGGACATCACAGGTTGTACCAGCTGTCCTGGTGTCCCGCCGGGAACAGCCGCGGAGGGCAGGTGGCGGTGCATGTGGGAGGGCAGGTGATGGCCGGTGAGCAGATGGGCAGGGTCACCGATATATGCCTGCTCGCCGCCGCAGCTGCCCCCCACCCCACCTGTTCTCTGAGCTTGGGGGCGGGGAGCTGCTGGGGGGGGAGTTTGGGTTACAAGAAAGTGGTGCCATGCTCACCTCTATTCTGCCCTTAAAAGTGGACCGAACCGGCTGAGGCCCTTTCACCAGTGTGAGATTCCCTACCGTGTGAAACCCCATGGGTTCACCTGCAAGCAGGAGCAGGCATTGAACCAATCATCATGCTGTATATACTGTGTTATTGCAGGGCATAGAACTCTTTATGTTTACAGAGCTTAGCATAGAGAGCGGGGGAGTAGCTTGCATGCTTGGTTTCCCTCCAGCCAAGCAACAAGTCCCCTATAACAGGCAGTGCACAGAATCCCCAAAGCCCAGTGTGTCAATACTCTCAAGACCCTAAAACAAGCAGTGTGGCAGAACCCCCCCAATCCCCTATAATAGGCAGTGTGGCAGAACCCCCGTCCCTTCCAATCTACTATAACAAGCAGTGTGGCAGAATAAACCCAATGCCCTATAGCAAGCAGTGTGTCAGAATCACCCCATTCCCCCTATAACATACGTTGTGGCAGAATCCCCCCTCCAATACCCTATAACAAGCATATCTGGTGTCTGTGTCCATGTATTTTCTGTAACATATAACTTGGAAAGTGTCCTTTTCTCTCCTTTAATTTAGGACTTCAATCCAGAGAATGGACATACCCCAACCTCCATGTATTGACTTTCCTGGAGTTGGATTTTGTCCCCTCTCTGCAGAACTGCTGAGAATCTGTGACTGGCTTCCAATCAGAGCGGAAAGATGTAGGATGAAATATCTTACACATGGCTGGGGATGACGGGTGTCCAGCTGGAACAGCTTCTGTGATAATTCCAGATCATTGTTATGGGATCTGCATTTCTCATCTCTTTCATTCCAGGGCACCACCAGTAGCAACACGTGTGTTAATCTCAGCTGTAGGTGGGGACTGCAAAATAGAAAAAAACTAGCTGCTTCCGGCCTATATAGGGCAGGCTGTGGCATGATCTCCTCAGTTCTTTTCTTGCAGTCACAAGGGACTGTGAAGATGTCTGGATTTTTTTGTTACAGTGCTGATCAGGAGTGGGGGCTTCAGCTCCGTCTGTCCCCCAGACCCTCACCAGCTGCAGCATTCCTGGGGACCCCCGTAAGATGCCTGAAGTTGGTTCCTAAGATAACAGCGTGAGATTGAGGGGAGCGCGCATGGTCCAGGTTAGCACACCGGGGGTTGTCCGACTGGGTCTGAGCCTCAAGGATCAGGACCCCGCTGCAGCAGGGTACCTGATCTCTGGGCCTTGCATGGTGGCCATGCTGTGTGTCTCCCACTGAGCTCCAGTCCGTCTACCTCCCTGGGTCATCTACCCTATGACTCCTTGACACTCTGCAAGAGACACAGTCTGCCTTCCCCATGGCTGCTGGGTGGGGCCTAAACTAAGTGGCTGGGCTCCCTAGTGTCAGTGTGTTTGTGATTACTGCTGGCAGCCATGCTGGTCAGAGCTCATTTAGAGCTTGGCTACCAGCGTTTTGAGGGGGAGACGGCCTCGTCGTGATAGGGCGTGGCCAATGGCCATGCGGCCTATATATTTGCTAACTCGGGAATGGGGCTGGCCGGTCGCACCTGCCGGTGGGGGGTGGCTTCAGCCCTCTCGGCCTTACAGTGGAGGACAGGAGTGGGACAGATGCACTTGCTAGTTCACCTGCTCCGTCCTCTTTCTCCTCACTAACAGCAGCTCCATCTTGTGTGGTCCCCGGAGATCCCTGCTGCATCCCTGTATTGTCGCTTGGCAGCTCCTGCACTGCCTCACTGTTCTCTTGGGGTGAGTATCGGATACAGTGCAGATGCCGCCCCATGGTTTTCCCTGGTAAGGTAGGGTTCCCTTTAGGTGCAAAGCCTTTGGACTTGTACTTATTCCTTTAGGAATCTGACATTGTTCTTGTTGTTGCAGGGTTGTGGCCTGGAAGCATCCTTGGCCGGTGGGTTTATTTCAGCTGCAGGGAGGTTGCTCTTCCAGTAGTGCAGGCAGATCTGACCAGTAGTCGAAAGGCAGGAGGGTGTGGGGACCAGTGCTCTAGCTTTATTGCTTAACAGTTAGAGCAGCCATTTTACCATGTCGGAGGCATTAGAGGCACCGGGGTTTCGTATTTTGATGGAGAGAGGAGCGGGGGCTGCCAGGTCCATTTGTGTCCCAGGGTCCGCCACGGATGGGGTTCCTCCTTCAGCCTACATCAGCAGGGACATCCCAAGTCTTTCTCTCCCCGCCCAGGCGAGAAGGCTATGCCCAAGTGTAGGCATATCGAAGTTCAGGATCTATTTCCTGCCGGTTGGGGGGGGGGGGTGTCGTCCAGCAGCGGAGAGGAACCGCAAGCTGCGCATACGCTGGGGAACCCTCAGGATCACCTGACAGATCAGATTAAGGAGCTTATTGAGGCAATATTGGAGGTTCTACTACTCGGCTAAAGCAGCAGATGAAGAAGGGTGAACCCTACAAACGTCAGAAGGTCAAGCAGGTTTTTCCCAGACTTGCCGATTTCAACAGGCTTGTGGCAAATGGGTGGGATAAACCGGATAAGTTTCCATCTCTTCCTAAGGTCTTGGACGCCAAGTACCCCTTTCCAGATGAGGTGGTCAGGGTTTGGTCTTTGCCACTTGAGTTAGACGAACTGGTGTCGGGTCTGGCTCAGCACACCATTATCCCTACTTTGGATAGTGCTGTCTTGATAGACTCAGCAGATAGGAGGTTGGACCAGCTGGCCAGACATGCGTTCTCCATGGTGGGGTCAGCCATGCTTACGCCACGTCCATGGCAGCTACAGCAGGAAAGGTCTGGATGAAGCAGCAGAGGATGCGTTTGTAACATGGAGGTTCGCATTCTTCTGTACTTCGTTTGAGCTCCTTTGCTATGGAGGTCTTAAGATGTATGGTGCCAGCTATGGACGACTTGATGCATAGACATCTGATGGTGTCTACCATCGAGGCAGTTCCGTATGCCCAGTTCCACTCCAGGGCTCTACAAATGCTGCTCCTATCGAAGTGGCGCAGGACTGTGCAGACATTGGACTGTTGCTTCATATTGATGGACAATGCCCAATGATCCTTGATTTGGTGGCTGGACCAGCAGTCGCTGGCAGTAGGTCGGTCTTTCCTGCCGGACCGGTGGGTCATCCTGACCAAAGACGCCGGTCTAGGGTGGTATTGTGGACATCCAGATGGTTCAGGGTCTCTGGGACCAGCAGTAGCGCAGTCTTCCAGTCGATGTGTTGGAACTAAGAGTGATTCTGCTGGGTCTCAGGCATTGGTCTGCTCAGCTCTGAAACCTTCCGGTCAGGATACAGTCAGACAATTCCATGGCTGGGGCCTACATAAACCATCAGGGGGGTACCAGGAGAATCATGAGGTGGGTGGAAATTCACGTTCAGTGCATCCCGACAGTTTACATAGTGGGGGTGGAGAATCTGCAGGCCGATTAATCGAGCAGGGAGACAGTGGAGCAGGGGGAATGGTGCCTTCACCAGGATGCGTTTCAAGCATCTGCATCTGGTGGGGACCTCTTTGCATCTCAGCACAATCAGAAGGTCCCCCGGCCGTGGTGGTCATTGTGTTGGCCATTCCCTGGTCAGGGTACAGTCTGTTCTACGCATTCCTGCCACTGCCACTTCTGGGTCATGTGTTAAAGAAGGTCAACTGCAAGCAGATTCCTATCATCCTGATAACCCCACACTGACCCAGAAGGGTGTGGTCACAGATCTGGTCAGCCTGGCGGTGGAGCCCCCGTGGTGACTCCCTAACCTCCCAGATCTTCGGCAGCAAGGTCCTCTGTGACCCAGCCAATTCTCCAGAGCTGGCTTTAGCGTCTTGGCTGTTGAGACCAGCATATTGGAGGAGAAGGGTTTGTCTGCTGCGATAATTCGGACCTTGATTCAAGCACAGAGACAGTCATCCTCTAGAATTTACTACAGAACTTGGAGAGTTTTCCTGTATTGTTATGAATCTAAGGGCCAATCCTGTAGGAGGTTCTCAATACCCAACATTTTAGAGTTACTCCAGCAAAGCTTGCACACTGGCCTACAGGCCAGCACCTTTAAGGGCCATGTCTCTGCCTTGTCCAATTTTTTTTCCAACGGACGATCGTGGAGCATAGGTTAGTCCGCACTTTCATGCAGGGGGTTGCGCATGTTCAGCCTATGCGGCAGTCCCATCCTGGGATCTCAGTCCTAGTCCTATCAGCCCTTCTTGGGCCCCACTATTGAACCCATGCTGGAGGCTTCCCTTATGACGCTCGCGTTGATCTGTTTCGGAGATGGCAGCGCCCTCAATCAGATCACTCTTTTTGGTGCTGCATGAAGACAAAGCTGTGTTTCATGTGAAGTAGGATTTTTGTCCAAGGTGTCTCTTCCTTCCATCTTAATCAGGAGACAGTTCTACCCTCCTTGTGCCCACGCCTCACTTGCCATAAGGAGTGACTCCTGCATTTCCTCAATGTGGTCAGGGCATTAAAGCAATACTTGGCCGCTACTCAAGGGGTACGTAAGACGGATGTCTTGTTCGTGATCCCAGAAAGACCAAGGAGGAGCCTGGTGGCAGATGGATCAGACAGGCGATCATACAAGCTTATGCCTGCAAGGGGAAGGAGGCACCCTTCCAGGTCACCGCTCACTCCACCAGGGAGATTGCCGTGTCTTGGGCTTTCCAACATCAGGTGTCAGCGGAACAGGTCTGCAAGGTGACGACCTGGTCGTCTCTCCACACCTTCAACAAGTTTTACAGACCTGATGGTAGGGTATCTGCTGATGCTGCTCTGGGGCGGAAGGTGTTGCAGATGGTGGTGAACCCCTCTCCGGGGGTCTAAGCTGTTGGCTGTTCTTGCATGGTCCCACCCTTATTAATGCCTTCTATGCAGTTTTGGTTTTGTAGATGCCACATTATGCGCAGGTTAGCGTGTCTTTCCTCACGGGGAGGCCGGGAGGAGCTAGTTTTTTTATCTTGCAGTCCCCGTCTATGGCTGAGATTAACCCACGCGTTGCTACTGGTGATGCTCTGGAATGGAGGAGGACAAGAAAGGAAATTTACCAGTGAGTACACAAATTTCCCTTTCTGGGGAATGGGACTGCTGGACTGTTTTATGGCACTTATAGAAGAAACACATACACACGAGAGACGTCCATCTCTCACATGTGTGCACTGAGGGGCTCCACACCCGGACTGATCACTGATCACTTGTGTTTTCAATAGTAGGAGAGGCTAGTCAGCAATGCCTCCTCAATAGCTGCAGAACTGGCACTAAAGGATGCTTGACCCCACAAAATACATATGTTGCACCTAAATACATGGCCATAGGGCAGTGACTATAGCCTTGTACATGATACATAGGAGCTTACACTTACAGACTCTCACAGCCTATTTAAGCCAATCGCCTTCTGTGGTAAACGGTCATCTGTAGACCTGAAAGGGGTTTCTGAATGGCAGAGATTAGTATATTGGAGTCACTTGGACATCACCTGGTAGTAACACTAGTAGTAGCACGACCACTTCCTGCCTGCACCTGACCTTCCCACACTGTGCTCGACTCGTCTCTAAACCATTTCCTGGATGGGTTTCTGGGCTGTTTCCTGTAACTGACACTGTACTTAATAATGACAGTAAATGAGTCTTTGATAAAACCTTGGTTGGGTGGTCTCTCCATCAGTTTTCCTTTCAATCGGTTTTGAGTATTGACCTAAAAAATACACAACTTTCTGTAACTGAGTGGCAGAATTGCAGTCATGTAACCTTCCATGACAAAAGCCACAGTCCATTATATCATGTGTATTGATTAGATTTACGAATAACCAGAGGACAACTTTTATCCCCAGCCCAGTGCCCCAAAACAGTGTTTTGTTTTTTTTACTAAAGCCTTTGACCAGTATTCTAAAAAACACTAACAGGATGGAGTATGATATTTGAATAATGGGTATATGGCTCCCTGGCTGTGCAGCAGTGCTTGCCACTGATTAGCAGTTACACAGCCCAACACTGAGGGTCAGCCTTATATAACTGCAATAATTCTAAAAAGCACTACAAGCTAAACTGCCACATACACCTCAGTAAACCATATACCTGAATGAATAATCAGGGTGTGCTGCTGCATTCAAACATAAGACTGCATCCAATTTGTGTTTTTATGAATATTGTGCAAAGGCTTTAGTAAGAAAAGAAACACAGGCCGTTTTGAGGCACTGGGCTTGGGATAGAAGGCATAAACTTTCTTTCTGGGTATAGGATCATATATATATATATATATATATATATATATAATGTGGAGATTAGCTCTGGTAGGCGACCGGGTGTCAGCAGTATAGAGGCGGAGGCAAACAGTTCAAAGTAAAGTCTGTGTTTATTTCACACAAAAATCCACAAAAGCATATGTCCATACAGGTTACATCACCTTTTCAGGAAACCGCAGCATAAATGATTCAGTCAGGCAAACAGCTTTTAGTCCTTGAGCAAAGGTTCTGTTCACAGTCAAATATGTCTCAGGTCCGCATGAAACAGCTTCCACAGGAGATTTCAGCCAGGCTCACAGAGTCTCACTCCCATGTGAGCTCTTAGACAAAGGACAGGCCACAGCTGATTCCCCAGGCTATTTAAACAGCCCGCAAAACCCGGACCTGGGTAGTGGTATGGAGTCCCACCCTGCTCTACTCCATCCCAGTAAAGCCGTCCCAGGTTAGCCTTTCGGCTATTCTAAAGCAACAGCAGCAAACTGCCACCAGCAGCTGATGCTGGAAATCAGACTACACGGCTTTACTGCACCAATGCCAGGTACATTGGTGCTACATACCTGCCGTCAATAACGGCCCCTTGCACTTTACCACATACCCCCCCCCCTTTGTTCAACCCTGAGGGGGTGGACACATGCCAAACAATGTGCTCGGGACAGGGCATCCGCGTTACCCAATAATCGTCCCGCTCTGTGCTCTACTGTAAACTTGAAGTTTTGTAATGACAAGAACCATCGGGTGACCCTGGCATTCCTGTCCTTAGCCTGGCACATCCACTTGAGGGGAGAGTGGTCCGTAATCAGCCGGAACCTTCTCCCCAGCAAGTAGTAGCGAAGAGACTCCAGGGCCCATTTAATGGCCAAACACTCCCTCTCCACTATACTATACCGGGTCTCCGCGGGTGTTTATTTGCGACTCATGTAGACAACGGGGTGCTCCTCCCCGTTGACTTCCTGAGACAGTACAGCACCGAGACCTACCTCGGAGGCATCGGTCTGCACTATGAACTCCCTCCAACACCGGAGACCCACACAGGGCAGACTTCAAAGCGGAGAGCGCTTTTTCGGCCTGTTCATTCCACTTCACCATGACAGACTTGCGTCCCTTTAACAGGTCTGTCAATGGTGCCGCTAGGGTGGCAAAATGAACCGCATATAATATCCCACCAACCCCAGAAATGACTTTACTTGGCGGGTGGTGTTAGGACGTGGCCAGTTACGGATGGCTTCTAGTTTGTTGACCTGGGGCTTGACCACTCCTCGCCCAATCACATAGCCCAGGTATTTTGTCTCTTCTAGGCCTAAAGCACATTTTTTCGGGTTTGCCGTCAACCCAGCCTTCCTGAGGGAATCCACTACGGCCTGGACTTTGGGTAGGTGACTTTCCCAATCCGTGCTATGGATAATTATATCGTCCAGATATGCCGAAGCATACCGACGATGTGGCCTGAGGACAATATCCATTAACCTTTGGAACGTAGCGGGAGCGCCGTGTAACCCAAAGGGTAATACCTTGTATTGGAACAGTCCCTCTGGTGTGATAAAGGCTGTTTTCTCCTTGGCAGCCTCAGTCAAGGGCACCTGCCAGTACCCTTTTGTGAGGTCCAAAACCGAAAAGTACCTAGCTTGGCCTAGCTTCTCAATGAGTTCATCTACCCGGGGCATAGGGTAGGCATCAAACTTGGAAACTTCATTAAGTTTGCGGAAATCGTTACAGAACCGCAACGTACCATCGGGCTTGGGAATCAAGACTATGGGGCTGGCCCACTCACTCTTTGATTCTTCAATCACATCTAACCGGAGCATTTACTGCACTTCCTCCGCGACAGCTTGTCGCCGGGACTCAGGTACCCGGTAAGGCCTCAACCGGACCTTGACCTGAGGTTCCGTGACAACATCATGTTGGATGACCGAAGTGCGCCCAGGGAGTTCTGAAAACACGTCTGTGTTTCTGCTAATAAACTCCCTGGCTTCCTGAGTCTGTTTAGAGGAGAGGTTGTCGCCAGTTTTCACCTCGACTACTGCTTCTCTAATAACAGACCGAGGGATGGGAAGCTCCACCCCCACCATACCTGGTCGGGGACTGTCACCCCCAGGGGTCTCCCTGTTGTTCCATAGTTTCAGCAGGTTTACATGGTACACCTGCTCTGGCTTCCTCCGCCCAGGCTGATGTACCTTGTAAGTCACTTCCCCAACTTTTCCAATGACCTCATAGGGACCCTGCCACCTAGCTAGAAATTTACTGTCCACCATGGGTACCAGAACCACAACTCTGTCACCGGGGTTAAAGTTCCGTACCCTGGCTTGCCGATTATAAATCCTGCTTTGGGCCCGCTGCGCTGCCTCCATGTGTTCTCTGACAAGCGGCAAGACGGTCTCTATCCGTTCCTGTAGGTGAGTCACGTACTCTACCACACTTTTGTGGGGTGTGGGTTGCTGTTCCCAGGCCTCCTTGGCTATATCCAACAGGCCCCGTGGATGTCGACCGTATAAGAGTTCGAAGGGCGAGAACCCCGTAGAGGCCTGGGGCACCTCTCACACTGCGAACATCAGATAGGGCAGCAGCAAGTCCCAATTCTTCCCATCCTTGGCGACCACCCTTTTTAACATGGTCTTTAAAGTTTGATTAAACCGTTCTACTAGGCCGTCTGTTTGCGGGTGGTAAACGGATGTCCGCAACTGTTTCACCTGCAGCAGTTTACAGAGCTCTTTCATTACTTTCGACATAAACGGGGTACCTTGATCGGTCAGGACCTCTTTAGGCAGACCTACTCTGGAAAACATTTCCATAAGCTCCTTAGCAATGAGCTTGGCAGAGGTGTGACGCAGGGGCACTGCCTCAGGGTACCGCGTGGCATAATCCAAGACCACCAGAATATGTTAGTGCCCTCTAGCGGACTTTGGCACTGGACCCACTAGATCCATGGCAATCCACTCAAAGGGTACCTATATAACTGGGAGAGGAACTAAGGGACCACGGTAATGAGGCTGAGGGCTGGTCATCTGACATGTTGGGCAGGACTCACAATATCTCTCCACCTCCTTGTACACACTGGGCCAGTAGAATCGTTGTAAAACGCGGTCCAGAGTTTTCTGCTAGCCTAGGTGTCCACCCAGAACATGTTGGTGGGCCAAATCCAACACCAATTTGCGATATGGATTGGGTACCACCAATTGTTCCACCACCTCTTCACGTACCTTGTTTACCCGGTACAACATTTCCTGGTGAACCACAAAGCGAGGAAACTGTAACTCCGCCCCTGGCTGTTGTGGTTCACCTTCCACCTCAAGAACATTCTCCCAGGCCCGAGACAGGGTCGGGTCCTTGTGTTGAGCGGTACCAAAGTTAATTGTGGAGACATGGAGATCTGCCAACTCTGGACCTGTTGCCAACTCTTCCACATCTCCAACCATAACATTTAGTGGGGTTGACTCCCCCTCTTCCATTTTAGGGACGGGCACCTCTTCCACGGTGCCTCCTGATTCCGGTTCCCAGGGCACCGGGGTCTCCCCTGAGTAGGGCCAGTCTATTGGGGACACACCCGCCTCGCGGATTTCCGGAACTGCCAACTTGGCCCACAGTGACCTGAACCCTGGAAAGTCTCTCCCAATAATCAGTTCATACGGGAGTTTAGCGGCGACAGCGACTTCATGTTTCCAGCTGCCGGAGATGGTGGTGAGAGACACTTGTGCTGTGGCATAGTCTCTCAAGTCCCCATGAATGCACAAAACCCCGGTTTTCCGCCCAGTGTACTCATCGGGCAGTACTAAGGCGGGTCTTGCCAGGGTAACCATACTCCCCGAGTCCAAAAGGGCCACAGCCAGGGTGTCTCCCACTTTCACCTGACAGAGGTGACTTTGCCCCACAAGCTCAGGGACACCGGCAGCACACAGCCTCCTGGCATACATGGAAGGGCGGTAACCAAAGTTCACATCCATGGGCTCCCCCTGGTGGGGACAATTGGCTCTGATATGTCCCGGCTCCTTACATCCCCAACACAACACTTGGGCAGGGACTTTAGGGGGTAGGTCCTGAGAGGGTTTAGGGGACGCCACTCGCCTGAGCTGGGGCGGGGACCTCCGGGGTTTCCCTGAATCCCTCCTCATGGAGCCGCCTTGCAAGTTCCTGGTGGCCTCATATCGCTCCACTAGGTCCACCATCCCTAGTGCGTTGTCAGGGGATACCTGGCCAACCCAGTGCTGAAGAGGGTGCGGTAAAGCCCTCCAAAAAATGTCCGCCAGCAAGCGGTCCAACATGGCAGTGGGGCTTAACTCCGGCTGCAGCCATTTTTGCAGCAGGTGCAGCAGTTTATAATACTGGGGTCGGGCGGGCTCTGCCGACTGGTAGCTCCACTGATGCACCCGCTGAGCCCGAACCCACACATTCACCCCCAGTCTCGCCAGTATCTCACCCTTCAGAGTCGGGTAGTCAGCGGCTTGGTCCTCTGGGAGATCAAACAACACCTGCTGGGGTCCAGACGCCAGAAATGGAGCGATGACATCAGCCCACTGGTCATGCGGCAACTTCTCCCTTGCAGCCACCTTTTCAAACACCGCCAGGTAAGTCTCAACGTCATCTGAAGGGGTCATTTTTGTGAGCGCCGAGCGGACAGCTTTCCCGGCATCAGGAATACTTTTGGGCGCACCTGCAGCTTGCAGCGCCATCACATGTTGCAAAAACAGCTGGATGGTCTCCTGCTGCTGCCTGTTGGTCTCATGCTGCTGCCTGTTGGCCTTCACGAGCGCTTTCACGACCGCCTCCATTTTGTCTGCAGTCCCAGGTAGCAGCCTGGCAGGTTTAATATAGGACATGCACAACAAAAAACCTTTTCGTCGGTTGCTCCTAGCAACGGCCTCACTGCTGTGCCCGCATCCGACACCAAATGTGGAGATTAGCTCTGGTAGGCGACCGGGTGTCAGCAGTATAGAGGCGGAGGCAAACAGTTCAAAGTAAAGTCTGTGTTTATTTCACACAAAAATCCACAAAAGCATATGTCCATACAGGTTACATCACCTTTTCAGGAAACCGCAGCATAAATGATTCAGTCAAAGGTTCTGTTCACGGTCAAATATGTCTCAGGTCCGCATGAAACAGCTTCCACAGGAGATTTCAGCCAGGCTCACAGAGTCTCACTCCCATGTGAGCTCTAGACAAAGGACAGGCCACAGCTGATTCCCCAGGCTATTTAAACAGCCCGCAAAACCCGGACCTGGGTAGTGGGATGGAGTCCCACCCTGCTCTACTCCATCCCAGTAAAGCCGTCCCAGGTTAGCCTTTCGGCTATTCTAAAGCAACAGCAGCAAACTGCCACCAGCAGCTGATGCTGGAAATCAGACTACACGGCTTTACTGCACCAATGCCAGGTACATTGGTGCTACATACCTGCCGTCAATAACGGCCCCTTGCACTTTACCACAATATATATATATATATATATATATATATATATATATATATACCCTGTTTCCCCGAAAATAAGACAGTGTCTTATATTAATTTTTGCTCCCAAAGATGCGCTAGGTCTTATTTTCAGGGGATGTCTTACATTTTTCTGACTGAGGACTCTTGCTGCGGCCGCTCGCTATGGCCACTCCTGCAGGCGCTTGCTATGGCAGCGCTTACCAGCAAATACTTGCTGCGGCCGCAGCTCTCTGCAGGTGATCGCTGCAGCCGCAGGTCACTATGGCGGCTATGAAGTTACGGTAGCAGGCGCAGTGCGCACACAGCCATGACGCGGCGCCTTCATACCGGTAAGTAACTCACGGCGACGGGGTGGGGCAGTGGGTGGAAGGGTGTCGGAGGATGTGAGGATCAGCGGGTGGATGGTGTTCTAACATTATTTTGGGGGGAGGTCTTATTTTTGGGGAAACACGGTATATATATCACTTTACAAATTACATCATATGACTAGATTTTATTATATTAGCTTATGGTGAACCTATTGCATTACACGTTCTTAGTGATCACATGAGATCACACAGATAGCTTTTAATGTACTGACGATTTGTGAAAATACAACATTGCTATGCTGATGATAGTTGAGATTATGATGCTTGTATGTGACATCACACTGCCAGCTTTTATGTTGAACCTCATGGTGAGCACATGATATTATACTTCCAGGTTTTACTAGACTTGATCTTGATGAGCATATGACGTCACAGTTCCAGATTTCACTGTACAGACTGTTGGTGCACAAGCAAGAGTGCTATTCTGATAGTGAACACAATATTGCCATTTGGTGCACCAAGCATAGAGCCTAGTAGCCTAGGACCCTGAGGCCAAATGAGCGCAATATAGCTCTTTAAAGGGCCATTCCAGCGAGACTGCCATTTTTAAATCCCCTCCCCCCCCCCCCCCCCGTCCTGCCACCCAGACACTTACCTCGGCTGTAATCCAGCAGGGCCCATTGACCAATGACCGCATTGGGCGCTGCCATATTTCCTCTGCTGCACGGTGATGCTGGACCAGAGGCTCCCTGCTCCGTGCGCGTTGCCACCTGCCCGTTCAAGTGAATGGGCGGATGGGAGCATGCACAGCGCAGGGAGCTTCCGGTCTGGTAGCACTATGCATCAGAGCAAAGATGGCGGTGTTTACACCAGTTCAAAGGGTGGGGGGCATCATGTCACCTGTACTGAAATACATAGGGGCTAGTAGACTTACAGGACCAAAGACCACCTGCTCAGCCTCTGGATCCTGGGCTACTAGCCTTTTGCCAAGCCATTACCTAGGCATTTAGCCTGAATCCAAAGCCTATCACTAGCGTACACACAACATTGTTGCGCTGACTGTGAATCTATAAGCTTGCTGTATTTGCACTTGGTGAACACATTACCTCACATTAGTTTTATACCATACTGGCCTTTGCTGATCCATCAGTGTTTAAAATGAATTAATGAAAGAGTATGTGCAACTAGAGGACACACAGGGAGCAACTTATTTAGCATGTTTGAATAAGAGGATCAACCTCTGGCTTTTATTATTCCTTTATTATATTGGCTTTTGCTTAAAATCTACAACATTAGATACTGGTGAAAACATGGCCATATGCTGTTGGCTACATTGCTGGTTCTACATGGCAACATACTGGCAACCATAATAGTAACACGTGACTTTACGCTACTATTTTTTTTTTCTACGGTTGCTTTTAGTAAACATATCAGATTTACAGTGGTGTAACTATATGTGATGGGGACCTGGTGTGAATATTAAACATTTCACGGCTCATACACAGCTCATAAAGTAAAACTTTTAACTCAAGTGAATGCAGCTAGACAACGAATGACTGAAGCAACAGCTATATGCTGCTTCCTTTTTCTAAATGATGGCAAGTAATCAAACATATGATAAATAAGGTGGAGGAGCAACAATGATGGGGCCCCCTGACTTTCTGGGCCATGGTGCGGTGGCACCCCTGCACACCCTCGAGTTCTGCTTATCTAGTTAGCAAATATAACATATGAGTTAGAAGATATCTCCCGTGTGTTAGTAATATCTGATGGAATTTGTTAATAACTTCTACCTGGCTGTAATGGCTACTGGCAAGGTAGAAGTGTACATGTAAGCAGATCAGACATTTCCTAGGCTGTCCAAGTTGCATACTATTTAGGAAACGTAGGACATGGAGCGAAGCACCCCACTTACTACTGTCTTGTTTCTTCGCACATTACAGGATAAATGTTTTTTATTCTGTAAAGTGATGTCTCCCTGTCGGCCATCGCTTGCACCTGTTTGGCTGCTGGAAAGCACTTATGATTCCAGCCGCTGTTTAGTCTGATATTCTGGGTGGTCCGCAAAGATTGAACTGTGAATTACACCAGAACCCTCCCTGTCTAATAAACGGCACGCTCTGACAGCCACCAACAAGGCTGTTGAGTTATCAGCGATTGGCTGGAAGTTTGCAGAACTGTATTAAATTTGCCAAATACATTTACCTATTTTGACAATGTCATTTTTAGCTTTGGATACAGAGAGATGGGATCAGAGCCACATACACGCCCAACTCCAACTAATGTTTAGTTTTGTTTCTAAAAAGGATGAAGAAAGATTACTCAATTAAAATTGAGGGGTTCCTGAACTAGGCTTTCCAGCGGAACCCTGGCTCAGATACTTACCTACTTCCCTAAACCCTTGCTTCAGCTGCCATTTTGCCCCCCCCCCCCCCGCGGGCACCCATTCCTGCCGGAGGCCGCCGGGAACGACCTTTCATAGTCTTCTCACTCCACTGCTATAAAAAGGCAGCTTCTAGCAGCGGTAGGGCTGTTAGAGCTGTGGAGGTTGGGTGTGGATGCAGGGGACTCCCATGCCCCGCACTCAGCTTACGCCGGTTATTATCGGTGATCTGTGCTGGAATCAACAAGGTAAATAGCAAAAAAATAACTACATGATATTTTCGCTGCTATGTGTGTTTTTTTTAATCCATGAGACCCCCTATACCAGTTCATGGGGCAGGGGGTGAAGGGGGAACCCCACTCCATCTCCTTTTTAATTTTAAGAGTTTACCCTTGATAGTGCATATAGTAGTAGTATTTCATTTGAAAATGTCATAAAGCTCTCTTCCAGTTTGGGGGGTCTCCTGGGCAGGCAGGTGTTTACTGATACATATGTGGTATACTTGTCATCGGGAGAAATGTGGCTTTCACGTGCAATATGGGTTTTTGGAGAAAATTACAATTTTTATTTAAAGAAAAAATATTTTTATTTTTTGTTTTTACATTTTTTTACCCCAAAATACTATGAAAGCTCTAAAAAAAAACTAACAAACAAGACATTTCATGTTAAAGCCCAATCTCAGAAAACTATATACAATTTTACAGGAAATTTCTGTAAAAAGCACAGTACACATACCTCAACATGGTAAAAAATGGCCTGTCAATAGAGGTGACAAAACCTCAAGTAGGCTGGTGGTTAAAAGTACCTATGCATATTGGGTATTGTTTGGTTCAGGGGGCCTTACAGTTTCAGATTGGCTTGTTTGCATATTCATATTTTATTAAATTTGTTTTTATTCTGCTTTTTTATTATATTTATTAGGGAAATGCTTTGCAACCAGTGAATTCCTCAAGGGGTTGCATCCAGAAAACTGTGCCAACAAGCCTGGTATGTCTAGAAAGCTTATAGTGTGTACCTCAAGAGAATATATAGGTTGTGTCAAATGTAAAGGGTTGTTTTTCTTGAAAAAGTTGTGCATAGTAGTTGTATTTTATTTGAAAAATGGTTAACCATGAAGAGTGAGGCTTTTACATGCAATATGATTTTCTTGAAAACTGACATGTTTTATTAAAAAAAAGTTACAGAAAGCTGCATTTTTTATTTTTTTTCCACTTATGTCACCCAAAACTATTGAAAGCACTGATAAGCACAAACAAGACACTTCATGTTAAAGCCCAAACTTTGCTGAAAAAAAAACAATGTTTAATTTTCCTGGGTAGTCCCTGGACATTCCTTCAAAAATCACAGTGAAACATTTATAGTGCAAAATGGTGCAAAAAAAAAAGACAAGCATTATTATTTACATGAAAATTAAATGCTTTTATATGATAGACTGCAGAATAAAAATATTTAGAGCCTATCATATATTAACTTTTATTTTCACAGGTGTTTAATGACATTTGTTCTTTAAAGATTATGTATGTCCTCCCCAATAACTCCTGTTGCATGTGAGCCCCAAATTCAGGAGTTACTCACGTTTTCCTTGCTCCATCAGACAAGTTGCCTGTAATGGCCTAACACTGCAAAATTATTGTGCTGAATTTCACCAAGCAAAATCGGGACCCTACCTACATGAACCTTCTGATTACTCTTCGCCCATATGGTGCCATTAAAAGTCCATTTCTTGTAAAGAGTGTAAACCTTCCTCAGCTGTTACTGTGTTTCCAGTGTGGCGCTGTCGCTCATGCCATTTAATAATGCTCGACCATCGGCAGCATTCCTGCCATTTACCACCAAATGAATGAGCTGATTTCAGACATTCTCAGCATCTCTTCCTGTCATCATAATTAGGAAAGGTTTAGGTTGTGCACCATTATCCTGCTATTCTGGGGGGCCCTCTAATAAGTTTATTTTGAATGCCAGTTTTTCCAGCTATCCGGAGTAACAAATATTTGACAATATTTTATCTAGCTGGTACTTACCTTTTTCCTCCCTACTTCCTCTGGGGCCCGCACCCCTTTATCCCTGTTCTTCTCCCCTTTATGTATATTATCATGTATGTTGCGATTACTAGCTTTATTGCTGCCTACTCCAACTAGCCCTCCTGGGCTTTCACCGCCACCCAGGGGGCTGCCAGTACCCGTGACAGCTGTCTTCTATGCGCTGCAGCCTCTGGTTGAGACTGTAGTGTCCTGATGGACGCTGTCTGTCTCACGGGCTGATGACAGAGACTGGGGCCGCGAACCAATCGGATCGCGGCCCCCGCCGCGTCATCAGTTACCGGGCAGCATTCGCAGCCCGGCTGCCAGCTCCCTGTCCCCGCTGACAGACGAGGAAACCGCTGCCTGCCAGTGCGGCGGGCGGCGGCTGGCGGTGACGGGTCCTCCGCAGTCTGGAGGCCCGGTGGATGTAGGTAAGTTGTTATAGTCCCATTTTTATTATTTTCAATATTGTATGCATATTACTGTGTGTTAGGGGACCCATACAGCGCCCGCTGACGTCACAGTGACGTCAGGCGGGAATCTCCTGACCTCTGCACTCTGCTATGTATATTTAATGAAGGGGGATGCAGCACGTCCCGGTTGACAGTCCTCCTTGAGAAAGGGGGCACCCGACCCCCGAAACGTTGGATCATGAGACTGTTGCTTTTGTTCTGGCCATGACTTGGATCATTCTCTTACTATACTTTATGTGTAATTGGATACTTTTTGATTTGTACCATTTAATACAAGCATTTGAATCTATGCTTTGGAGTGCCGTGCCTACTTACTCACTTAAATATTTGACAACCTGAAATCGGCCCCAACAAGACTCTTCCCATTAGAACTATGCCGGCTGATGTGGGGAGGGGGATATCTGCTTTTGCCATTTAGGTCTGAGCTCGGGATGGGCTGGGGGGTACGAGGGGCACCAGCACTAAGCAACACACCGCTCTGGACAGTTATCCTGCATCTGCCTTGCAGCTCAACTTCAGCCAGGACTTAATTCATTTTAAAAATAGAGTGAGGAAGAGTTATAACCAGTTTTTTCTTTGTCTGTCTGTAATTCTACCACTAAAATCTGATGCAGTAATTTGTGCTGCAGGTAATGTCGATGCATTATAGTCACTGCTTATACTTTAGTCATTTGAATGATCACATGAAATATGCAGTATGAATACCTGAAAAATAGAACACCACCGGCTTCCACAGCAACATGAGATAAATAGGTTACAGCATATTGTATTAATAGTAATACCTGATAAATATAGTAAGAAAACATATATTTATTTATGGTATTTACTTTATGTTTCTACATATGTTCTTTATTACTATTTTAATAAGGTGTTACTATATCTATTTTACTGTAGCTGCTACTACATGTAGCTGATGTACTTTATCCTAGGTTTCTATATTTTATATTACTACTATATGTACTACAACTATACTATTACTACTATATATAGTATGATCTTTGTTACTACAATATATAGTGTTGGGCGAGCCTGTAGAAGTTCAGGATTGGCAAATTCAGCCGAACTTGATGCCAAAGTTCGTTTTGGGTACCCAAGCTTGACCTGAACCCAAACACTCATTGAAGTCAATGGGGACCTGAACTTGTGGACACAAAATGGCTGTAAAATGGGGGTAGTAAGGGCTAGAGGACTAGGGTAATGCCAGGGTAACGCCAGGGCAATTACCACAAAATGGGCAGGGAAAGTACTAATATTATGTATACTTTATTAAAAAATAATAGGAACCCCCACAATAACCATATAGAAGGTTGTGTGACAACCTCCCCCCATCACCCCATAGCAGACTCTATGACAGAGCCCTCCATCACCCCATAGTAGACTGTGTGACAGAGCCCCCCATCACCTGATAGCAGACTATGGATAAATAATAGGAACCTCAGATAACCCTTTAACAGGCTGTGTGACAGAAACCTCAGAACACTTCTGTCCTACAACCCCCCCCCCCCCCCCCCGGCCCACTCATTAACTCTTTTCACACGGTTAACTGCACAAGGTCTCTCCTCTCTAGTCCCCACCTGACCACCTGCTCCCGTGATCCTATTCCATACCACCTTATCCCTCAACTGTCTCTCTCTGTCATTCCAGCCCTAATATCTTTATTCAACCTCTCCCTCTCCACTGGTACCTTTCCTTCTTTCTATAAGCATGCTGCTATAACTGCCCTCATCAAAAAACCCTCTCTATTGTTACTACAATATATAGTGTTGGGCGAGCCTGTAGAAGTTCAGGATTGGCAAATTCAGCCGAACTTGATGCCAAAGTTCGTTTTGGGTACCCAAGCTTGACCTGAACCCAAACACTCATTGAAGTCAATGGGGACCTGAACTTGTGGACACAAAATGGCTGTAAAATGGGGGTAGTAAGGGCTAGAGGACTAGGGTAATGCCAGGGTAACGCCAGGGCAATTACCACAAAATGGGCAGGGAAAGTACTAATATTATGTATACTTTATTAAAAAATAATAGGAACCCCCACAATAACCATATAGAAGGTTGTGTGACAACCTCCCCCCATCACCCCATAGCAGACTCTATGACAGAGCCCTCCATCACCCCATAGTAGACTGTGTGACAGAGCCCCCCATCACCTGATAGCAGACTATGGATAAATAATAGGAACCTCAGATAACCCTTTAACAGGCTGTGTGACAGAAACCTCAGAACACTTCTGTCCTACAACCCCCCCCCCCCCCCCGGCCCACTCATTAACTCTTTTCACACGGTTAACTGCACAAGGTCTCTCCTCTCTAGTCCCCACCTGACCACCTGCTCCCGTGATCCTATTCCATACCACCTTATCCCTCAACTGTCTCTCTCTGTCATTCCAGCCCTAATATCTTTATTCAACCTCTCCCTCTCCACTGGTACCTTTCCTTCTTTCTATAAGCATGCTGCTATAACTGCCCTCATCAAAAAACCCTCTCTATTGTTACTACAATATATAGTGTTGGGCGAGCCTGTAGAAGTTCAGGATTGGCAAATACAGCCGAACTTGTTGCCAAAGTTCGTTTTGGGTACCCAAGCTTGACCTGAACCCAAACACTCATTGAAGTCAATGGGGACCTGAACTTGTGGACACAAAATGGCTGTAAAATGGGGGTAGTAAGGGCTAGAGGACTAGGGTAATGCCAGGGTAACGCCAGGGCAATTACCACAAAATGGGCAGGGAAAGTACTAATATTATGTATACTTTATTAAAAAATAATAGGAACCCCCACAATAACCATATAGAAGGTTGTGTGACAACCTCCCCCCATCACCCCATAGCAGACTCTATGACAGAGCCCTCCATCACCCCATAGTAGACTGTGTGACAGAGCCCCCCATCACCTGATAGCAGACTATGGATAAATAATAGGAACCTCAGATAACCCTTTAACAGGCTGTGTGACAGAAACCTCAGAACACTTCTGTCCTACAACCCCCCCCCCCCCCCCCCGGCCCACTCATTAACTCTTTTCACACGGTTAACTGCACAAGGTCTCTCCTCTCTAGTCCCCACCTGACCATCTGCTCCCGTGATCCTATTCCATCCCACCTTATCCCTCAACTGTCTCTCTCTGTCATTCCAGCCCTAATATCTTTATTCAACCTCTCCCTCTCCACTGGTACCTTTCCTTCTTTCTATAAGCATGCTGCTATAACTGCCCTCATCAAAAAACCCTCTCTGGACCCCTCTGCCTCCCCAGTAACCGCCCAATCTCTCTGCTCCCTTTCTCATCCAAGCTTCTTGAACAGCATGTCCTCACTGAACTGACTATCTGTCTACAATTCCCTCCTAGATCCCCTCCAGTCTGGTTTCCGCTCATGTCACTCCACCTAAACTGTCCTCACCAAAGTCACCAATGATCTACTGAAGGCCACCACTCTGCTCTCATTCTTCTTGACCTATCCTCCGCTTTTGACACAGTCAGCCATGCTCTGATTCTCAATATTCTTTCTTCTCTTGGAATCCAAGGACTCGCACTCTCTTGGCTCTCCTTCTATCTCTCTGATCACATATTTAGTGTATCTTACTCAAACACCATTTCCTCTCCCTGACCTATGTCTGTTGGTGTACCACAAGGCTCAGTCCTAGGACCCCGACTTTTTTCAATATACACTTATAGTCTCGGAATAATAACTTCACTGGGCTTCCAATATCACTTTTATGTAGATGACCCTCAGATTTACCTCTCTGGCCCAAATCTCTCCTCTCTCGCCTTCCTGACTGTCTAATAGCCATCTTTTGAGATGACATCTCGCTCCCTTAAGCTAAACATGGACAAAACAGAACTGGTCATTTTTCCACCATCTCACTCCCCTCCCCACAATCTCTGTAAATAATCTTACAATATATGCAACTCCTCAAGCTCAGTGCCTGGATGTCATTCTGGACTCCTCTCTCTCATGTCACATTCACTCCCTAGCCACCTCCTGTAGTCTCCAACTCAAAAAAATCTCTCGCATCCGTCCCTTCCTCTCACCTGACACCACTAAAATGCTAGTGCATGTCCTGGTCATCTCCCAACTGGACTACTGGTAAGGAGTTCTGCTGTCATATCCTCTGTAGGGCAATAAAGTAACTCAAGAAGTTCCTGCTCTTGAGGATCCCTCAGAAAGTGGAACTTCACATCAAGGTGCGGCAGCAACGCACTCTGCTTCCGTAGTCCAACTGATAGCACCTCCTGATAAAAGAAACAAGTAGACACTCGTAGATTTTCTGTCACTTGTGTCTCCGGCTCAGTCGGCAACCACATATCCTGTCAGAATGCTTTTATCACTTGCTGGGAACCTTGGCTGGTTGTGTAAAGTCCATTTAAGATAGCTAATGACTCGCTTTACAGCATTCCAGCCCAAATGACATTGAAACCTTTCTGCATGGGATTCCAGTTGCTGCAATGTCTGGCCTTTAAGCAGTGGTGATGTACAGCAATTTCCATACTGCTCTCCTGTACAGATTGTTAGATGGTAGTGGCGTATCTTGACTGTTTATTTCCTTCAAGTAGTTGTTTCCATGGGAGAATTTACTGGTTCGGCATCTGCCATTTCAAAGTTTCAATTATTTTTTTGTACTTTGTGATTTTGGTTCAGAAGAAAGCTGCCATCTTCCTCTCTCATAGTCTGAATGCCGAGGTCATTCTTTATGTTTCCAAGATCTTTGGTCTGAAAATGCTGATTCAGGCTTTGCTGCATTTCTTCTTCACCCCATTTTTGCTACAAACCAGGATGAGCACATACATGAGCACATAGATTCATCTGTCAATTTCTTTGTGTATAGTCAGGGGTCTGCATTACTCCTCTGAAAGTCCTCATGTGTCAGCACTTCATTTATTTTCATATTCCATGCTCTGGCGGCTTGCTTTAGACCATATATACTCCTCTGAATTTTGAATACTAGGTCTGGCCTTTGTTCATTCTTGAATCCTTGTGGTAGCTCCATGTAGATGTCTTCTGTTAACTTCCTATGTAGAAACACTGTTTGCACATCAAAGTGTTTCACTTGCATTTTCCTTGTGGCTGCTACTGTCAGCAAAGTCCTTATTGTATCATGTTTCACTACAGAAGGGAAACGTCTCATCATAGTCCTCTCTATATTTCTGAGAATATCCCTTGGCTACCAGTTTTGCTTTGTATTGCTCCACTGTGCCATTTGCATTGTACTTCACTTAAAAATTTACAGCCTACGGCTTACCTTTCAGGTGGAATTGTAAGTGTCCATGTTTGGTGTCATACATGGATTTTATCTCTTCCTTTGCAGCCTTTATCTAATTACTGGCTTCCCCCTCTGAAAGCTGAGATATATCATTCCAAGTTTCAGGTTCTTTAGTACTGGCAGGCATACAGGTGGTTAACCTTAGTCTCCTCTTGTTGAGCATCTTGGTTCTGTGGCTGAGCTTGCTCGTGTCTTCTTTTCAATACTACACTCACTTCAATTGTTTGTTTAGAAGTTGCAGATGTTGGCTGATCAGTGTCTCCAATATTCTAGAAAAGAGTTTGTTTTGCAAATAAGTGGTTGTCATTGCTGCCTCACCCCAGAATTCTTGTGGTAGTCCAGAGTCTGTCAGCATACATCTGATCATTTTAGTCAGTGTTCGGTTCTTTCTTTCAACTATCCAATTTTGCCCTGGTCTGTATGGCACTGTCTTTTGATGCTCTATTCCATTCTGCTTTACCTACTCTTGTACTTTATACCCTGTGAATTCACCTCCATTGTCACTTCGAAGTATGAGAGGTTTCCTCTGAAACATGTTACTTGTCTTTACTACATAGTCCTGTAATTAATCTAGAACCTCACTACCTGTTGCCTTTAGGTGTAGGTGGGTTTAGAGAACCACATACATCAATGTGAACTAGGTTGAGTGGTCTTCTATTTCTCTTCTGACTCACTTTAGGAAGTGTTTCTTTTGTAGCTTTGGATTTAATGCAACATTCACACTTAACAGTAACTGGACAAGGGGATACTGTTGGATCCTTTGTCAGACTCCACTTTTCTAGTTCTTGTATGGATTCTAGGTGTATTGATGGGTGCATAGTCTCACCTTTTCCTTCACTGTGTTGAGGTGATACAGATGATCATCCAGCTTGGCACTTGCTATTGTCTGCTTGCCATCCAGGATAGAAAATTTGTCACCTTGGAGTTTTACAGTCCTTTGGCTGTCAGACGCTTCACAGATAAGAGTCCGCCTTCTAGATCAGTAACATAAAGCACATCTTTTACTTGTATGGCTAAATTGTGTCCAGCATCATTGACCCATACAAGGATTCCATGCTGATAGCCCTCTGCATGTATTTTACTTCCATATGCTTTGTTATTCATCAGGTTCACACAATGCACACCTGATGATGAGCCTATGCCCGGACTTATGCATCAACTTCAATAAAACTGGGACCACTGCCCATTTGCACCAGCATTTTGGTATGTGTTTTGCAATCTTTTGCTCCCAAGTCAATGCACCCGCCTTGAAATGCATGGTTGCCTGTCACTTTAAATTTGGCATTCCAGTTCCTTTGACCTGCTGTGGCTTTGACCTGTTGTTTAGTATAAGAGGGACACTGTCTCATTTCCTCTGATTTCTATATAGTAAAGTCTCACTTTATGTGACCCTGTTTGTGACATCTAAAGCACACCCTGGGTTCCTTCCTGTGTAACCTTGTGTCTGTTGCTTTAAGAGCTGTTCAGGTGTGGGTTTTTGTGGAGTCGTGTGCAAGCTCCTTTCTGTGCTGATACTTATCTATGAACCTGGTCTTTACAAATTCTAGTGTCAGATCTGCCTGATCTGAGTTGTGCGATCACTTCCAGCATGGCATTTATATGATTCTGCATGTCCTGCTCTCTTCTAAGCCTCATTTAGTTTCCTCAGCAGAAACAGCTTGATCTCTCATGCAGTCTTTTCAGTACATCCCAAATGCCTTTCGCTTTATTTTCACTGTGTATGTAAATAAGCTAATCGTCTTCTACTAGTAAGCTTATGGTGGCCCTCTGGGGTGTCTCTCTGTAGTGATAACCTCCTACAAGTTATCTCTGGATAATTGCATTTCCACTTTAAACTTCCATAGCTGATAATTGTTATTGTTCAGCTTGGCCAGTGAGAATTTAAGCTCTGAGCTGCTGACCATTCTCCCTCCATTATATATAAGAACAGTCTTACTTGTATGCAGGAGATTTCTCTGTGGAAGCTTCTTCATGTCACTCTCCTCATTGGCCATGCTGTCTCCCGTAGTGCTTTGCTCTTCGTGGGCTGCATCTGGTCACTGGGCTTTATCCTGTCTCTGGGGCTTCATTCGGTCACTGGGTCCATAACATGTTGGAGAGTGTGAGTGCTGGCTGCAGCGGAGTCAAAAACAGATAAACATTTGTGATAATATGAACTGGCTTTACTGCAACATGAGTTCAGTCAGAGAATGTCACCTTACATGGTGAATAACAAAGACAGGAAAAATAAGTCATAGAGAGCAGCTCAATGTACAGGAAACACATAATGCAGTAGAGCCTATTGCACACCTTATATACTGACCAAGCCTGCTCAAAATATGTAAATTTCATCATGAGCTATGTGCTTCGGGTGTCAAAAGTAGGAAGTGCTTATCATAATTTAAAGCAAATGTATATATTTATGCCGCATCCCCAGCATCTTTGGGCTCTGTGCGAGCTTCTGGCTGGGGGACGGGATTGCGCCCGCTGCTGGGGATGTGGCTGCTCACCCTTCTGATTGCCACAAACGGAGCTGTTTGTCGAACATTACATATGTACTGTAAATGGCTATTATTGGACAAGAGCCAGCACATGCGCAGTTGGTCCAGGAGAGGATGATTTATTATTGGCGATCTGTGGATTTTACAGACAGTGGAGCATCCCCAATGGATGCCCCTGTGGCAGGGAACGAAAGCAGGTATAGTCAGAATCCTGGGTTTTGTCCAGCTTGAAATATGTATGCTGGACATAGATGGTTAGATAATAACATCAGCTTAATACAGTAACACCTGATAGTTTTAGTAATGCAATATCTAGTGTTAAAATGTTATAATATATGTTCAACATGACTATGGCCTCCTTAATATAGATGCATTTAGATTCCAGGGAGGTTGATTTTCTCATTGCTGGTGTGTGAAACCCCATGGCACATCCTCATTACACCTCTATCTCTATATGAGCTTTCCAACACAGTACTCTGAGTTTCAGTCTGAGAAAATGGAATGCTCCAGCACTCCCCAGTTGGCATATAGTGGTTCATATTTACCTGTTTATAGTTTTTACTGCAACTTACTGGGCAGATGTGAGAGGGTGGAGAGGAAGGTGTGCCTGAAGTGGGACTTTAACTCTTCATTTCTTTAGTTTCAAGAGCTCAGCTTGTATAAACAACCACTGTATTAACATTCAGCATGTCTCCAGCAGAGGTAAGAAATGAAAAGGAGCTCCAAAAAACTTTAGCTGTTCAGGGCTGATTTGGAGGCAATATGTTTGGTAATTATTTTGGGTAATAAAATTGACACAGAGGCCCAAATGCAGATATAATTGTATATTTTAACACATTAATTAACTTAACCAAAAAATCTTTGCATTATTTCAACCAAATTATATTGTTGGAGTTGGACTTTAGGATGCAAAGTCATCGTTATGAGGTCCCTCTTTTCAGCACTGATATGGTCAATGGATGAGCCAGACGACTTGCGTTTTATCTGAATCCTGTGATCTCCTTCTCCTACCCCTACCACTGAGCGGAGGATCTCCTGCGCACCAGATGTGTCAACTTTTTCTGAACTTCTGCTTTAGATACGTGTTTGGATGCGGCCTTTTCTCGGTAGTGTGTGCAGGGCGGAGGGGAGGGAGAGAGAATATTCCTCTGTGGTCTGTGGTGCAGACATGCCGCATCTCATTGATCTGATAAAAAAAGGAAAAATATTCCTAAAATGTCCACCACTCAATCTTGGATCAGTTTTCTCAGCAGATGATAATAAAATAAAATTGTGACATTCAGGTGATTTGTTGATTGGGCTCAGGTTTCTGCCTGTGTGGTATAATTGAGTCTGCAGATATTTTCACACAATGGGTCCAGGTGCCCCTTGACCCCAGTGTAGTACATTATAAATGTATCCCATACTGCAGCCCCTCGCCTCAGCCAGTGCTAGTCTGCCTCTGTATCAAGGGAGTACATACCATAGAGGCAGGGGGGCATCTGCTCCCTGGGCCATGGCCAAATACATATCTTCCCCCTGCAGTCCCTGAGTACATCTCCTCCCTCCCTGCAGTCCAGGAGTATAGCCCCCCCTGCAGTCCCCGATTACAACTCTCCCCTCCCTGCAGTCCCTGAGTACAGTTCTCCCCCCCCCCCGAAGTCACCCTCATTGTTCCCGAGTACAGCTCCACCGTCCTTGTCTGTCCATGAGTACAGCTCTGCCCTCCTTATCTGTCCCTAAGTACAGCTCCATCCTTCTTGTCTGTACCTGAGTACAGCTCCACCCTTCTTGTCTGTTCCTGAGTACAGCTCCACCCACCTTGTCTGTCTCAGAGTACAGCTCTTCTTTCCTTGTCTTTCCCAGAGCACAGCTCCACCCTCCTTGTCTGTCCCTGAGTACAGATCTAACCTCCTGGTCTGTCCCTGAGTACAGCTCCACCCTCCTTGTCTGTCCATGAGTACAGCTCTGCCCTCCTTATCTGTCCCTAAGTACAGCTCCATCCTTCTTGTCTGTTCCTGAGTACAGCTCCCCCTTTCCTGTCTGTCCCTGAGTACAGCTCCACCCTTCTTGTCTGTTCCTGAGTAAAGCTCCACCCTCCACCTTGTCTGTCTCAGAGTACAGCTCTTCTTTCCTTGTCTTTCCCAGAACACAGCTCCACCCCCCTTGTCTGTCCCTGAGTACAGATCCAACCTCCTGGTCTGTCCGTGAGTACAGCTCCACCCTCCTTGTTTGTCCCCGACAAGGAGGGTGGAGGGGGTGTCATTCGCTCTATGTCAATAATGCAGGAGGGATCTCTCTGTAAATAATGCAGGGCGGATCACTCTGTCAATAATACAGGGCAGATTTCTCAGTCGATATTGCAGGGCAGATCTTTCTGTCAATAATGCAGGGTGAATCTCTCTGTCAGTATTTCAGGGTGGATCTCTCTGACAATTTTGCATGGCAGATCTCTCTGTCAATAATGTAGAGTGGATCTCTCTTTCAATAATGTAGGGCAGACCTCTCTGTCAATAATGTAGAGTGGATCTCTCTGTCAATAATGCAGGGCAGATCTCTCTGTCAATAATGCAGAGTGGATCTCTCTGTCAATAATGCAGGGCAGATCTCTCTGTCAATAATGCAGGGCAGATCTCTCTGTCAATAATGTAGAGTGGATCTCTCTTTCAATAATGCAGGGTAGATCTCTCTGTCAATAATGTAGAGTGGATCTCTCTTTCAATAATGCAGGGCAGATCTCTCTGTCAATATTTCAGGGTGGATCTCTCTGTCAATAATGCAGGGCGGATCTCTCTGTCAATAATGTAGAGTGGATCTCTGTCAATAATGCAGGGCAGATCTCTCTGTCAATAATGTAGAGTGGATCTCTCTTTCAATAATGCAGGGCGGATCTCTCTTTCAATAATGCAGGGCAGATCTATCTGTCAATAATGTAGAGTGGATCTCTCTTTCAATAATACAGGGCAGATTTATCTGTCAATAATGTAGAGTGGATCTCTATGTCAATAATGTAGAGTGGATCTCTCAATAATACAGGGCAGATTTCTCAGTCAATATTTCAGGGCAGATCTGTCTCACACTGCATTGCGGGGACATTTTTTTCTCACTAATGTGTGGAAAATTTGGTCTTGCACTAATGTGGATAAAGGAGCACTATCATGACATTTTGTAATTAAAAAAAATCCATATACCGGTAAACATGTCAGCTGATGAGAGGAGGGGTCACTTATACACCCAAACTGAATAAAACTACTGTCAAGCTTGTGGTTTATTCTCTCATGGTGGGAATAAAATCCAGGGGTGACAGGTTTAGTGTCTCAGGGGTGACAGAACTTGTCACCCCCGATTTCCTCTGCCTTACATTAAAATAAAAAAATACAAGCCTGGTTGGATATGTCTTGATGCTGGGTGTATAAGTGACCCATCCTCCCGCCATCCAGTATATTTTAGTATTGGGCAATTTTTCACAAAGTGCTTCATTAAAGTGGTCTCACGCCACTTTTAACTGCATTTAAACTGGTCTCGCACACTGATGTCTGGGAAGGTGCAGCCCATGCTGACTGCAGTCACATGACTTATGGCCTGAAATGAGTCTATTATTTCCTGTATTTCAGGAAGCGAGTCCTTGACCCCTTCCGCTATCGCTTCATTGTCACCTCTGTGTTTGGAGAGATGATATTCTCATCACAGACTAGAAGTGTTACAGGGGTTTCCTGTTTGCTAAGCTCATCATTCTCAGGACAGCTCAGCCTGGAACATATGCTAAACCTGCAGACCCCGGTGCGTAGCTCGCACACTGGGCACCTCAGGTTTATTGGGTAATGAACAATCAAGATTCCCTTTTGTGAGCCTTTTCGTACTTCAAATCCATTGTGAGGCTAAATAAGCCCCATCCAAACAATGGTAGCCAAGGATGTCTGAAGCAGGGAAAAAATCCTACCTGAGTATTGCACAGGGCCATCCCAAGTTCTATTCTTTTATTCCATACTTCCCATTAATTTTGTGGCTTTTGCAGCTGCTGCTTGGCATTGGGTGCTGCTGCTTATTACTGATACAAATTTCCAAGTCCACCTCTAGGGGGGAGTGGTTACTGACCTGACTTAGGCACATAACCTTACTTTAATCATTATTAACTTCATTGTGTCTTCTGTAATACATTTGCAGTATTACCTTCTCCTTCACTCCTCTCATCATTCAAAAAAAGATTAATCAGGATTGGACCTCATTATTGACCCCAGCTCCTCCCCCTTTTCTCTTCTAACTATATAAGCTAGGTGACCATGGCAAGGCAGTCCCATCTTTGCCCAGCCCCAATTTGTGACTGAACAGACACTGACTTTTTTTACTTGCATACTATTTAACAAAACTAAGATCTATCCCAAAAAATAAACCCTTTATTTTTCAGGATTTTTGAGGATGTATAAGCCCTACTCCAAATATAAGCCCTAGTTACAGTTCATGAAAAAAGTTGATTTAAATTGTGTCCTGGCAGCCATTTATGTAAAAAGTAAAATCAGTTGGCAATCGAATACAGCAAAACAGGGTGTCTCTTCACCAAAAAAGCAGACCCCCCCAAATGAATCACACTATAAGAACTACAATTGCAGCTGTCCCACAGTACTGACCATACACCAGCCCCCTATGCGCTTTAGCTCAGGTCTGTTGAGTACGGTCGTATTCAGGATTCATGCTGCCCTAGGCATTTTTTGGTCACATGCCCCTATTGGAGGGCAGGTAAAATCTGAGTCTTTTAGACTCCAGGGCTCTTCGAGTTCCAACCCCTTGGGCATGACCTGTTGTGTGGAAAGCCTGGATCACCCGAAATACTCACCTCTTCACAGAGCCCTCGCTGGATATCAGCGCCGCAGCCGCATTCCTCTAACTGCGGTGTGTACTCAGGCCAGGCCTTTCTGATTGGGCAGCCGAGGCATGCACACAGCTAGAGGTCAGCTGTGATGACTAGTGAGCCAATTGAAACCAAGAATGCTGATTGGCTGAGCGGCCCACTTTTGCACCGTGGAAGCGGTGAAAAGGTGAGTTTCCTGAAAAAATTGTGGGGATACACACAGCAGGGCATCCTAAATCAGGATGCCTGGTCTGAGAGGAACAACACCTGGGAGAGTGAAATTCCTGAGTGTTGTTCCTCTTTAAAGTTCGCATTTAGTAAATGTCGTGCCTTATCAGAGTGCATTGTGCAGTGGGGCATTCCTATGCTGCCAGTGTAATGCACTATGAAGAGGAAGTCTTTGCTCTCACCACCCAGGAGGTCATGAAACCTGCAACCAGACCAGAGTCTAAACAGCACCCTTTGCCAACAAGTTGCACCTGCACAAAGTCCTCTGGGTGCCTTCAACCCAAATCTCTTGATCTCAGAGGGTCTCTACCAGGCTGCCATCCAGTCTGGGACTGCAAGGACACCATGTACATCATGGGAACCAGCAACTTTCTTTGATTACAAAAAGAGAAGCCTACGATACAGGGCCAAGCTTCCCAAAGGGCCCAAACCTCTGTTTTATGGAGAAGCCATACAAACACATACACAGACACTGCTACCAACAGTCTAATGAGCATCTTAATCATCCTGATTTGCAGATTTTTGGCACTCATCATCCTGCAGAGGAAGCAAAGAGAACAGCTTCCTTCTGAAAAGAAAGAGCTGTGGTTCCTTCCCCTTGTGCTGCGCTGCTCTGCCCCTAGTGGCCGGATAAATAAACGCTGCTGATTAGCATATAGATGCCCATCACCCTGTCTGCCAGCGAAATATAATTTGCTGTTTTGTTTTAATTTTAAATGCGACCTGCGGACCCAGGCACCCCTAGGCACGTGCCTATGTTTTCCTAGTGGCAATAAGGAATGGGTTTTTTCACAAGCCCGGTCGTGGGGTGCAATGAGGATGCAGGTTTTTTGGCAGGAGGCATTCACTTCTGAGCGAATATTCACTTACGCTCACCATGGAGAGACAACTTCTACACTTGCAGTGATGTGGAGAGTGGAAGAGAGCATCTGAAACATCAAGAAACCAGAAAGCATGTAACGCAGATTGACTACATTTTTCAGAATGGGTGAATAAATTAAATTGTTTATTTTTTTGCATCTATTGGGTGGTCACTTCCCTCTGTGACCTACCATGATTGCTATTAATCGGATGAGCACAGCCACCTTTCCCTCCATAGGCTGGGTTCACAATGGAGCATTTCCAATGCAGTAGTAATTTCCTGTGGCAATTGTGCAGGGTTCTGCACCTGGGATTGCGATTGCCAACTCAATGGAGTGGAATCACAATAGCAGTGGCTTTCATTGCAGGCATTGTAACGCAGTCTATTTAAAGTGGACCGAAAATCCCCCAATCGAGGGTGCCCCGTTGTGTGACACCCCCCGAGGGCTCGCCCGAACAAACTCACATCTTCCCGGTCCTACGACGCATGCGCAGCCACTTGTCCAATAAGCACGCTTGGATCCGCTCGAGCCCCTTCGTCCAAGAGCTTGTCTAATATGAGTGGATCCAAGCTCGTGGACGGCCGCATCCCCTGCTACCCTCTAACAGGGAATGTGCCCGCACTGGGCATTCACAAATGCCTTGTGCTCGCATGCGCCCTGCTAGAGGGATAGCGGGGATGTGGCTGCTGCTTGCATGCGCCATTGGACCAGGTAAGAAGGTGAGTTTATGGGCAAGCTGGGGGTTTCACACAATGGGGCATCCCAATTCTGGAAGCCCTGGGGGGAGGGGATCAATCGGCCTGAGAATCTTATAGATGGGTTTTGGTCCACTTTAACATTTCCAATGAATTATGATGTGTTCTTGCAATAACTTGATCACACTTCTGAAAGGGCACATAGGCTAATATGTGGCATTTTCACACCGCATTGATGGCCCGCAATCCCCTCAGTGTGAACGGACCCTTATAACTATAGCCAGTGTTTAAAGGTTTAGATTCTTGTTATTGCTTTTTTTGTTTTTTAATCTAAAAGAAGGCGACTAAACTCTGTTAATATAACCCCCTTGTCCGGGAACCGCGGGTCACGTGATCCAGCTATAAACCAGGGACCTCCGTACACATAGACCGCGTTCCCAAAACCCTTTTGTCCGTGTTCTCCTATCAGAAACACCAGGCCCAAAGCTTGCGGATACACAGATTCTTGGTTTAAGGCAATCAGATCACTCAAGTTAAAATGTAAGTTTTTATGCTATAAGCGCACTAGGCAGTGATAACAAATCTTTAGCTATGATGTAATATGAAATGATACAGATGATACAAATATGCTGAGACGGTTACAGGATAGAGTGAGTTACACAGAGACACAATAATCAGTTACCTTAGTATGCAGTTGCAGAGTAGTAGAGATGGGGAGCTCTCACAAGGGGTATGGCCAGAGCTTATCGATGATTATGGACACCTCCAGTATGCTGACCGCATATCCCCTCCAGATAAGTGACCCTGTTCTCATCCCCTTGCCCTACCTTTAAACAGGGCTCTCCCCCCCACCTCTCCCACCCCTCTCAGACACAGATCCTGGATCATTCCTTTGAAGCGCCAGGCTATCACACCTTTCCAGGGAAGAAGCAAGCAGGCTCCTCTGTGTCTCAGTAAGGTGTTGGGAAAGCAGCGGGGGAGCAGCAGGAAAGCAGCAGGGGGGGCTTTGAAGCTCAAACTGCCTGTTCTGAAGTGTCAGGACCCCATGCCCATATATGGACTTCCTTTTCCTGCTGGCCTTGCATCTGACATCTGCTTAAGAAGAGAGAATCTTAAAGGGGGATGCCGACATCAGCGATAAAGTGCAATGTAATATTTGCTCCATTCCTCACACCCCTGTTTCAAATCCCCCCCCCCCCCCCGGGGGTGATCCAGATTTGGGATGCTATGCAGTGTGAAACCCTCTGGTTGATCCTTGATCCTCAATTCCAAGGTGCATGTGCAAGCCTTGGGCAGCCTCCCCACCCTCACTGTGATCAGCAGACTTGAATGCTTGCCAGTAAATCAGTGCTGAAAGCAGGGATACCGCTAGGTACACATGAGCTTTGGGGACCTGTATATTTGGACCCTAGGTGGGATATTTTGCAAATCCGGGTATACAAGTTTTTGGTCCTCTTTTAGACAGTTGTCTACCGATCTACATATATTCTCCCCTCGCCTTTGCATTATCCTCTTCTGAGCGAGTTTATTCATTTCAGACAGTATGAATGCTTTTGGAAAGTTGTGATTTAAAGGGGGGGCAGAATTCCCAGCAGGAGAGACCTTTTCTATTTACATCCCTGTTGTGCATTGTGTGTGGTGCTCTGTGTGAGTTGTGCCAAATGGGCATCAGTCCAGTGAGAAAGTCAGTCATTTCTAAAAACAATGGAGAAGCCTTTCTGTGACTGTGTAGAAGGTCTGATATTAGCTTTACACAGCGAGCACAGAAATTTGCATTAACTGGCAGTGCTGCTGGTGGGCTTGTGCAATATGGCAGCTGGGAGTATGTAGGAAAACGCAAGATGTAATGAAGGTGCTTTTACTTTTTAATTTACTCCTATTTTACTATAGCTGCTGGTCCTTGTATTTCTACAGCTGCAGAGCCCGGGTTAACTACTCCTTGTGGGAGGCACTTGTGTTTCACATTGCTTCATAATTTATGAAATGATATACATGAAATATAATAGCATTTTGAGGGTTGGTTGTTTTTATTAGTTTATAAATCCAGTCTCGGGAGCCCTGGTTATTTATTCCTTGTGAGAGTGGCTTAGGTTTAGCAAAGCTCCACACTTTGTTATTACATGTAAACATATTTTTTAGTGGATTAAAACTAAGAGAGGTTAGATTTGTTCATAAATTTGGTCTGGATAGCGGGGGGGGGGGTAATGTGTATGTGACATTCTGGGTTTTGGTCCACTGAAACCCCCCAGAACGCCCCAAAAAACTCACCTCACCCCGCTCCTACGGCTCGTGCGCGGCCGCTCGTCCAATCAGCGCGCTCGGAGCCTCTGCGGTATGCGCGTCTAAACGCCGTCATAGCTCAGCGGCTCCGAACACGCTGGCGACCGCATCTCGCGCTTCCCTCTAACAGGGAGCGCACCTGCGGCAGCTATTCACAAATGGGCAGCGCAGACACGCGCCCTGCTAGAGAGAAGCGCGAGATGCGGGCCCGGCCCACGCATGCACCCTTGGACCGGGAGTAAGGTAAGGTGAATGGGGCGTCCTGGGGGGTTTCACACACCGGGGCTTTCCAATTTGGGATGCCCCGCGGGGAGGGATCTGATCGACCTGGGAATATTATAGATTCCCGGGCCGATCAGGCAGGGTGTGGGCCACTTTAAACGATGTTAAATAAGCCATAAGTCTTACTCTCAAGTCACGCCAGCTTTCTGTTTCATCACACCACTCCAATCCCCCCCTCAAAAAATATAATAATATATGATTATATATGATGAATATATATAAATGTGGTTAATAATTCTTAGATATTTTTCATTATCATTATTTGTTTATTTTTATTGCGGAACTATTTTTGTTTGTTTTATGTGATCTATTCTCAAAGGTACATTTTTATGATGCAGTGAGCCATAAAGTGGGCAAGGCTTTTTAGTAAGGGGTGTGTCTTACCTTAAATATTTAAAAAAGCTTATTATGAAGTGTTGCTGATCTTTACCACAAGTTCAGCAACAGTAATTACTGAGCAATTCAAAACCTCACCCACTTCCCACCAGTAGTAGATAACCCGGGCCCCTCAGCTATCGGGATCATTAATGTTAAAATCATCTGTATGGGACTGTATGTATTAAAGGAGTCGTCTTTTGATATACATGTGGCAGCCTCACTGCACAATCCCAACCTGTCATACCACAAGGTATTCTAGGCACACACAAAAAGCTAAAATCAACAAGTAAACATTAATAATACAATAATACAATACATAATAGTAGTAACACAATAAAACAAATAATAATATTGTAATAAAATGTAATAAAATGAATAAGCCATGGGTGTCAGTGGCAGAGGCTTGGTTGGGTCACCACCTTGCTGGTCTGATGACTGGTTCTAACTCTGCCTTACTGTATCCAAAACAAAAAAACTTCTCCCTGGAGTTGGGCTTCACATTTGATTGGTGGATGGGAGTCAATGAAGACAAATAACACACGGGCCGGCTGCTGCTTGGCGGGCGCTATGTTCCTTTGACCCAACACCATGGGAATTTGGTGACATTTTGCAGGCGGGGCGGAACTTTCTATTTTTAGAAGCGCTCTGTGCGGTGATTTTATCTCACCAGGAGGGTCAGTGTCATGCTGGTTGCACTTCCTTTCTGCAAAGCCTGGAAAAAGTATTCACCCCCTGTGGGGGGGGGGGGGGGGGGGGACTAGATGCTTTAGTATTATAGTTAACAACCTATTAGGACAGAAGGCAGAATAAAGAAGCAAAAGAGCTTACAATTTATTAAGGTATAAAGGAGGATGCAGAAGGAGAAGAGCTTACAATCTATTAAAGTATAAGGGAGGATACAGAAGGAGGAAGAATTTACAATCTATTAGGGTATAAGGAGGGATACAGGGGAGGAAGATCTTACAATCTATTAGGATAGAAGGGAGGATACAAAAGGAGGAAGAGCTTACATTCTATTAGGGCATAAGGAGGGATACAGAGTAGGAAGAGCTAACAATCTATTAGGATAGAAGGGAGGATCCAAAGGAAGGAGAAGAGCTTACAATCTATTAGGGTATAAGGAAGGATACAGAAAGGGGAAACGCTTACACTCTGTCAGGGTATAAGGGAGGATACAGAAGGAGAAGAGCTTACAATCTATTAGGGTATAGTTGGTTGAATCAGAATAGGAGGAGCTTTCAGTCTATTAAGATATAAGGGAGGGCACAGAAGAAGGGAGGATACAGAAGGGGAAGAGCTTACAATCTATTAGGGTGTTAAGGGAGGATACAGAAGGAAAAGAGCTTACACTCTATTAGGGTATAAGGGAGGATACAGAAGGGGAAGAGCTTGCAATCTATTAGGGTATAAGGGAGGATAAAAGAAGAGGAAGAGTTTACAATCTATTATTGTATACGGGAGGATACAGAAGAGAGAAGAGCTTACAATCTATTAGGGTATAAGGGAGGATACAGAAGGAGAATAGCTTACAATCTATTAGGGTATAAGGGAGGATAAAAGAAGAGGAAGAGTTTACAATCTATTAGGGTATACGGGAGGATACAGAACAGAGAAGAGCTTACAATCTATTAGGGTAAAAGGGAGGATACAGAAGGAGAATAGCTTACAATCTATTAGGGTATAAGGGAGGATACAGAGGAGAAAGATCTTATAATCTATATAATCTATTAGGGTATAATGGAGGAGACAGAAGGAGGAAACACTTATAATCTATTAGGGTATAATGGAGGATGCAGAAGAATGAAAAGCTTACAAACTATTAGAGAAGTTTAAGAACGAGCAGTGCTTTAAGTCCATGCAGTGCTAAGGCCAGGCAGTGAAGGAGGAAGAGGCCAACCATGTGGAGGAGACCCCGATGGTGGAGGATACCTCAGCTGTACCTCCACCTAAAGTTGCAGAGGTGGCAGAGTAGGGAACTCCAGGAACAGCATTAGAAGACTCTTTTGCTGAGGCAACACGTCAGGAGTGTGCGACTTTGCTGGGTAGCCAGGAAGCCCCTACTGGACAAGAACCAGAGGATGGCCGCCAGCTTGAGGAGCCTGTGCCAGCCAAAGATGACATCCATCTTTTCAGCCAACCTGCGCAGTGCTCAGAGCAGTGCACTGGGTGCTGTGTTAGGGGGTAATGAAGACTGCAGGGCTCCTTGCCCTGAAAAGGGTGAGATGACACCAGCCGTAAGTGCCATCCTGGCACCCATCAGGGTTCCTGGGTGCGCCAAACTTGGTGGACCTGGTGACTTGCCAGCAGGGCTTCTATTGTGTCTGTTTCAGCTGGTGTGGGTGCTTCAATTAATGATCCTGATGTTGTTGCTTCTGTTACTGCTGATGTGTCTAGGGTTGAGTCCACTGGTGCTAAACTCATTTCTGGACTTTCTGCTGCTGCCCCCCAGTGACTGTCCCTGTACCTGCAGAACAGGTGGACTTTAAAGAGACTGTGCCGCTTAATGCTGGGGCCCCTGCTGCAGTCCGGCCTGCCCTGTATTTCATCCAGCGGGGGGCTGCGCATGGAGTGGCGCCGGTAATGCGGATGGTGCTGCAGTGCAGCCCCCTGTGTCCTTTGCCTAGGTTGCCAAGAGTAGAGTTGGAGTTGCTGGTTGGAGAACATCTGTTCCCAGTGAGGTCAATGCTCCTACCAGTAGCTTCAATAGGCACAACCTGGTCCAGCTTAGGTGGGGGAGGGAGGGCCTGTTATCACTTGGCGGGCAGTGCTGAACCTCTTCCTTGTCATGGGATCAACAGCCGCAGACATCTTTGCCCTGATAAGTCCAGTGGGGAGTGCAGAGCATGACCTGAACTTTGTCAAACTGGAGGGGATGATTTTGGGAGCGGTACAAGCTGCACAAGCAAAGCCTGGCTTGGAAGGGGTTAACAATCATCCATGTCTCCAGACAGCAGCTCGTAAAAAATGTAACTTTCTTGGTAAGAAATGTGTCCATTCCTCCCTCTGATCTAACGGTCTGGCTAAATCGATATGGTGATTATCTCACTCCCCCAAGAAGATCCTGGGTGATCGGGACATCTGGACTGGCGCTCGTCAGTGACCCTGAGGCTCCGCAGGAATGGCAACCAGGTCACTCACCTGCCATCATCTGCCTATATTGGCTGTTACCTCCCAACTGTCTTTTATTCAGGTCAGCCCAAGGTTTGCCATAAATGTGGTGGGTAATTTCAGCTCCTGCTCACTTCTGAGGTGCTCATGGTGCCAGGGCTTGGGCAAGGATTGTAACCCCATCCAGTGTAAACTTTGACCTTGGTCATCCTTATAGTCAGTGTCCTGAGGCTTGGTGCAACCTGGACAGGGAAGTGGTGCAGGAAATGCTGCTGATGGATGAGGAAGAATGTTCCCATGCCCCCATCTGCACTCAGCTGGGGGTTCCTCAGGCCCCTGCATCCACTCGGGTACTATCTGCAGGCATCCCTATTGTGAATCCCCTGTCTGCCCCCAAGTCAGTACCCCCTAGTGTAAGATCAAGCAATATAATAGCTAAGGGGGCTGGCACTGCAAGTGATCCTGATCCTGCACCCCCTTCTGAGCAGGGTGGGAGTTCAGACACCAAGGCAGAGTGGTCTGGACTCTCCCCGAGAATCAGGATTACATGAGTTTCAGGATTGCAATAAAGAAAAAAGGAAAAACCATAATAGAGTGCTGGAGGCAGTGGAGAGCTTTTGGGTGCGGCTCTCCAACCAGTTTCAGGTGCTCTCTGAGTACTTTTCTATAAAATTCTCTTCATTTGATTCAGAGGCCTCAGGCCTCAGAGGAGGAAGCACCAGTCACCTCCAGTAAGTGTAAGGGATCCAGTAGTGAGGCCAGAGGGAAGACTAAGAGACATTCTCCAGAATGACTCTGATGGCAGTGACTAGGCCCATGGACAGGAGAGGCTTCAAAGTCAAGCTGGTCTGCAATAGTCTCTGTTTGAATAGTATGGTTGAAGAGGCAGGTCTGGAGGATGTTAACTTTTGAGCGAGCTAGCAGCCAGAGAAGGATAGACAAGTTTTTTTGGAAGTGGGCTTGGCTTCTCAGCCTCCGCTGCTGCAAGCAGTCGAGTTCTCTGATCACCTTTTACTATCTATGGTCTTGAATGCCTCTGATACACCCCCTAGAGGAAGGGGCATCTGAAGGATGAATTTCTCTCTCGTTGAGGAGGAGAGGGTAAGTCAATAATTTGAGGATTTTTTTCCATTAAGGATTTTTACAGCAGCAGGTCTGAGTGGTGGGAGCTGACCAAAATGAGAACTGCTGGGCTAATCAGAGGCCTAGGAAAAAGCAAACAGCTTGATGAAGCTGGACCTCCTTGCCTTGAATAGTGGAGATCGGGGGGCAATCTCTGAAGTCAAGCTTCTCCCCAGGAAGTGTCAGTATGACCGGCATGCTTCTCTGGTTCTGGAGAGGGATTATGGGAAATACCACTCTCCCTAACCTTTACCAGAGTTGCTGACAGGCTGCGGCACTCAAGACTGTCCTTGGCCTGAAGGATAGCACATTTTCCCTAGTAAGATTGAAATCTGGGATCCTGGAAATTATTAGGTCCTTTTATGCTGACTCTTGGGCAGAAAGGTTCTGAGCCGGGCATGGATGGAACGTTTCCTGGACTCCAGGATTGGTAAATGGTGACCTTTCTATCACAAGCTTGACAAAGCTGGTCACAGACGATGAGGTGGTAAGTGCAATTCATCACTTTGCCTTGCATCTTACATCTAAAAGTCATCCGGGTCAGATGGTCTGACAGCAGAATTTTATAAATGTTTTAAGACCATCCTGGCACCACATTTGGTGGAGGTCTTTGCTGTCTGGCAGAGGGTTCCCTCCCTCCCTCCATGGGACGCTCGGCTTCTGTCAAAAGGTAAAGACTCTTCGATGATTGATGCCCCATCAGCCTTCTCAATGTTGATAAACAGATACTGGCAAAGATTTTGTTCTGGCGCTTGTCGTCAGTGGCAGAGCAACTGCTTTCCTGTCATCAGTACTGCTTGATCCAATGTAGAAGCACCTTCTCAGCAGTTTTAATTGTTCGGGATGCCTTGGAGCGATGCAGGGCGATAGACTGTGGAAAGTAAAGTTGGCGTTGGACCAGGCAAAGGCTTTTGAAAGAGTCAATAATAAGTACCTAAGGCTGCTTCTTGGTAAGTATGGTCTGCCGGGTAGATTCATTAATTGACTACAAATCCTGTGTGAGGGGGCTGAGAGCTTCCTTCTTGTTACACCGGACCTTCACCCTTAATAAGAGCATATTTTATATGTTTCCTGTACATACAGATTGCCCACATTAAAAATCATCCTACCTGCATCTACTGCATTTTCTGAGCCTTTAAACATCAAAGATGGTGGCACAGGAAGTGTCTTTTGACTGTGCCGCTCTGCATTCTGGGATTGCTGTCTTTTTTCTGACCCCAGCTCTGCTCTGTGCAGTGCACAGCTATAACTCACCCCCTGCTGCACTTTTGCCTCCTCTCCTCAGTATGCGAGGAGTATGGCGGCACCCGTATCCTAGAGTCCTGAAGAGAATTGCAGCCCAGTGGGGGAAAGAATAAAGAGTAAGTGATTAAAAACGTAAAATATATAAATTTTAGATGATGGGAAATTGTTTAAGGGTTTGGGCTTTTCAGTAAATGATGCTGATGGTCCAGTATAATGGTTGGGTTGGAAGGCCTTTAATAGGGATGCCCTCTGAGTCTCCTACTGTGTGTGTTTGCAATTGATCCTCCTTGTGAGCCTCCTTTGAAGGTAAATGCCTACGTTGATCTGTGATTGTCTTTGGGGCAAACGAGGCGCTGACCTCACTGATAGCACAGTATACAGAAGCATCGGGCTCCAAGGTCAATTATGAGAAGAGTGAAATTCTCTGGCTGAGTAGAGAGGGTGAGAGCTTCAATCTTTTGGACGCCGTCTCAGTGCCCCAGCAGGAAACTAAAATTCCTGGCTTTAATTTCAGCCCAGGTGATTATGGCAAATAAAACTGGGAGCACAGGTTGGAAATTGCCAATGCCAAGGTTGCAGTCTGGAAGAGGTGGAAAATGTCTCTCAGGGAAAGGGTTGACCTTATCAAGACCTACCTGATCCACAAACAGCTTTGTCTGTGTTTTGCTAGAGTTTCAAGCCTCCTGGCTACAACTATGGGGAGAGCTGAGCTGAGTTCCAGGTATGGGGCAAAGTGAAGCAAAATAATCCCAAAGAGCAAAATAAAAAGTCTGGGCAGAGTCCAAGGATGAATCCTGGGTCAGAGGCTGGCAGAAAACAAGCAAAGTCCACTGAGCAAATCCGCGTCAAAACCGAGTTATCCGTCCGTGTATAAATCCAGGTATTCAGATCAGGAATTCTGGAGCCAGGGAAAACAAAGTCCAGGAAGTAAGCTGATAACACAGCATTGGCTGTAGGCCAGCTGTCCTCTTAAATAGGGCTATCAATCAGCACAGGGAGGGATGTGTCAGAGTCTGGTGAAGTCACTTCCTGTCCATTCAAACTCAGGAAACCCAGAAGTGAAATCAAGCCCAAGAGCTTACACTCTAGGCTTTGTGTACTTCCAGTGGGCTGAACACCAGGTGTCACTGTGGAGCATGCGACAGATGAACAGCCTCCTGCTCTGTTACAAACATCAAGCTGAGCATGTCTGCTGCTGCATGCAGTCCGTGGCATAGCGCGCTCACGATGCTTTAAAGGGCAGGAAAGGCGAGGAGACTGACATTGCCCCCCTCTTAAAGGACGCCTCCGGGCGGCCGACCTAGAGAGTCTTCGCTGAAAAGCTCTAATTGTGGAGCATTGAGATTACTAGATGGCTCCCAGGAATCTTCCTCTGGGCCGTAACCTTTCCAACGAACAAGATACTGAATGGAGGCACCTCTCTTCCATGAATCCAGGATCTGTTCGACCTCATATTCCTCTTCAACATCCATAATAATTGGATCAGGAGGTTTATCCTGGCAATCTCTGAAAGTTCCTTTCTTTAAAAGGGACACGTGAAAAACTGGATGTATCTTCAGGCGATTAGGTAATTCCAATTCAAAGGCAACTTTGTTAATAGCTCTCTTGATCTTAAAGGGCCCGATAAACTTAGGACCCAACTTCTTTGAGGGAAGATGAAGCCTTAGATGAGTGGTAGAGAGCAGGACTTGACCTCCTACTGCAAAATTGGAAGCTGAAGACCGATGGGTGTCTGCTGTCCGTTTGTAACGTTCTTGGGTAGCTCTAAGGGTTGTTGTTCGGAGCATCTGATGAGTGGCAGTTAGATGAGCTCCTAAATCTGCAGCTGCCGGTACATTCACTGGGATGCAGGTATCAGGCAAGGTCTTGGCATCAAATCCATAATTTGCAGCAAACAGGGTGAGGCGGGTCGAAGAATGGACAGAGTTATTATAAGCCAGTTCAGCTAATGGAAGTAACTGTGTCCAATTGTCCTGCAGGGCCGAGGAGTAGCAATGTATGTACTGCTCCAGTGATTGATTCACACCTGATCCGTAAACTCCTACAGAGCGCTGTCCAGAATCGGGCAGTAAATTGGGAACCGCTGTCAGACACAATCTTAGACAGCAAGCCATGTAAACGAACAATCTCTTTCACAAAAACTTGTGCTAACTTCGAGGCCGAAGGAAGGCTGGGGAGAGCTATAAAATTAGCATACTTGGTTAAATAATCCACAACCACCAAGATAGTGTTGTTGTTGTCCGAAGGTGGAAGTTCTACAATAAAGTCCATAGAAATCTGTTCCCAGGGACGTTCTGGCACTGGGAGAGGCATGAAAAGACCTGCCGGTTTGGTGGTTATGTGTTTATTCTGAGCACACGTCCCACAAGAGGTAACATGTGATATACAGTCTGCTCTTAAGGTGGGCCACCAGAAATGACGTTGGATCAGATGTAGCGTCTTCTTGAGGCCGAAATGGCCTGCCAAGTGGTGATCATGGAATTCGGCCAGAACCCTGGAACGTAAAGATTCAGGAACAAAAATTTTTTCTCGTGATAGTTCAGATTGTAGGTCCTCTGGGATAGAATCGGATGCTCGTCGAATCTCAGCAATGAGTTCGGATTCCAGTAACAAGAAATGGTTCGGTTGCAAAATAGTGGGTTCAGCAGGTTCAGGACCTTGGTCAGAAGGATGAAGATGGGAGAGTGCATCAGGTTTGGTATTTTTGTTTCCTGGATGGTAAGAAATATGAAACGAGAATCTGGAAAAGAATAGTCACCACCTTGCCTGACGTGGCCGGAGTCTTTTCGCAGACCGAAGGTACTCCAGGTTCTTGTGGTCCGTGAGGATCAAAATTGGATGTCTGGCAGCTTCCAATAGATAACGCCATTCCTCCAGGGCAAGTTTGATAGCTAGAAGTTCTCGGTCACAAACATCGTAGTTTTGTTCTGCTAAAGACAGTTTTCTGGAAAAGAAGGCTACAGGATGGAGTTCTCCTTGCTCAGATTCTCGTTGAGAGAGTACTGCTCCTACAGCATTGACGGAGGCATCTACTTCAAGTACAAAAGGGAGCTGAGGGTCGGCATGTCTCAAGATAGGAGCAGAAGTGAAACGCTCCTTGAGATGAGAGAAGGCCTCTTCAGCAGCTTTAGACCAGACAGTATTCTTACGGGTGAGATCTGTGATTGGGTGAACTATTCGTGAGAAATCTTTAATAAAACGTCTGTAAAAGTTGGCGAAGCCAATGAAACGCTGTACTTCCTTGCGATTCATAGGTTGTGGCCAGTCCAAGACGGCGGCCACCTTCTCAGGATCCATCACAATGCCGGTACTGGTGATAAGTAACCCCAAGAACTGAATAGAAGGTTGTTCAAACTGACATTTCTCCAGTTTTGCGTATAATTGATGCTCTCGAAGACGCAGAATATTCCCGATATTCCAAGAGGGAGGAAGAGAAGATTAATATATCATCCAGGTAGATGATGACGAAAATATCAAGATAATCCCGGAACACGTCATTTACAAAGTGCTGGAATGTTGCAGGGGCATTACAGAGTCCGAACGACATGACCAGGTATTCAAAGTGACCATAATGTGTGCGCAAGGCCGTCTTCCATTCATCACCCTGACGGATCCGAATTAAGTTGTAGGCTCCTCTCAAGTCCAACTTGGTAAAGAACCGAGCGGACCCCAAACGCTGGAAGAGTTCAGAAATCAAGGGCAAAGGGTATCGGTTCTTTACTGTAATTTGATTGAGGGCCCGGTAATCTATACAGGGTCTCAGAGTCCCATCCTTCTTCTCCACGAAGAATATCCCTGCTCCTGCAGGCGAAGTGGATTGTCTAATAAAACCCTTAGCCAGGTTTTCATCAATATATTCGCGGAGAGTCTGTAACTCGGCTTCAGACAACGGATAAATACGTCCAAAAGGGATGGCCGACCCAGGTAGAAGGTCTATTGGACAGTCATAAGAGTGGTGAGGAGGTAGCCGGTCTGCACCTTTTTTGTCAAATACATCCTGAAATTGGTTGCAATAGGGAGAGAACAAAGAAACTGAACCGGAAGACCAGTCAATGACGGGTACAAAGGAGATTGTGTCAAAGTGTATTAATTCTGAGTGTCCATCAGGAGTAGAGCAGCCGAGCGATTTAGTTCTATGGGACACCGGTCCGGACTTGGCGGTGGTTCCGACGGCCAAAGTGAGAAGCAGAGGGGTAGGCCGAACTTCACATGGAATATTGTGAGTCTGTGCGAATTCTAAGTCCATGAAACAGCTGCAGGCCCCGGAGTCAATCATGGCCCTGGTCTCAACCCTTCCTCTGGGAAGTTGTAAACTTAGAAGCACAGAGATGTGAGAACCAGGCACAAGAAGTGGTGTGCTCTTAACTAGAGGTGTTGATCTCTTCATAGCTGCGGGTCTGGTGGGACAATTAACTCGAAAGGGTCCGGGGTTCCCGCAGTACATGCAGAGGTTTAGCCGCCTCTGGCGCAGTCTTTCCTCTTGGGACAAAGCAGCCCGAATGGTTCCCAGTTGCATGGGCTTGATAACCCCCGAATCGGTCAGCGGCGAGTCAGGTGATGCAGGCGAGGACTGTGGAGTAAACCATTGGGCAGAGGCTGAGCGCTCTTCACGGCGTTCCCGCAGCCGGCGACTCACCTGAATGGCTGCAAGAATAAGTTCATTCAAAGTTTCAGGAGTGTCGAAGTGGGCCAGTTCATCCTTAATCAGTTCAGAAAGACCTAAACAAAACTGATGTTTTAAAGCTGGCTCATTCCACTGGGTGTCAAAACTCCAGCAATGAAAATCGGCAACATACTCCTCAACTGGGCGGCTACCCTGTCGCAAATTACGGAGAGCTGCCTCTGCAGATGCAACATGTCCCTGATCATCATAGATGGCTGCCATAGCAGAAAAGAAAAGATCAACAGAGGCCAGACAAGGATGATTTTGCTCCAGAAGACGATGGGCCCATGTTTGGGGAGGCCCTTGCAGAAGGGAAATAACAATTCTGACCCGGACTTCCTCAGCAGCACAGGTTTGTGGTTGCAGAGAAAATAATAACTGTTCCTAAAAGCACGAAACTTGCGATCTCCTGAGAAAAATTCCGGTAAAGGAACTTGGGGTTCAGGGATGACCCCGGACTCTGCCCCCTGTGTGGTAGGCAAAGCTGTAGCAAAAGATACTTGACTTGATTTAGTCGATCCACAAGCTGAGTAAAGCCTTCCTGTAAGCCCTGGACGGCTGCACAGAAAGAAAAGACTTGCTGCATCAAATTATCAAATGGACAGGGTTCGCCACCGAAGTTCATGTTATGGCTGTGTTATACTGTCAAGCCTCCTGGCTACAACCATGGGGAGAGCTGAGCTGAGCTCCAGGTATGGGGCGAAGTGAAGCAAAATAATCCCAAAGAGCAAAATAAAAAGTCTGGGCAGAGTCCAAGGATGAATCCTGGGTCAGAGGCTGGCAGAAAACAAGCAAAGTCCACTGAGCAAGTCCGCGTCAAAACCGAGTTATCCGTCCATGTATAAATCCAGGTATTCAGATCAGTAATTCAGGAGCCAGGGAAAACAAAGTCCAGGAAGTAAGCTGATAGCACAGCATTGGCTGTAGGCCAGCTGTCCTCTTAAATAGGGCTATCAATAAGCACAGGGAGGGATGTGTCAGAGTCTGGTGAAGTCACTTCCTGTCCATTCAGACTCAGACTCAGGAAACCCGGAAGTGAAATCAAGCCCAAGAGCTTACACTCTAGGCTTTGTGTACTTCCAGTGGGCTGAACACCAGGTGTCACTGTGGAGCATGCGACAGATGAACAGCCTGCCGAGCATGTCTGCTGCTCCATGCAGTCCATGGCATAGCGCGCTCACGATGCTTTAAAGGGCAGGAAAGGCGGGGAGACTGACACAGAGTCTCTCTGCACAAGGTTCCACAGCGTGTTCTTACAGATGTTATTGGAAAACCGCATGAACCTGGTGAAAATAAATGTCACTTACCTATCCAGGCAGCAGGATGGCCTAGGGATGGTCAACCCGTCATGTTTTTCACTCTTCTGTTTATGTTGGCGTCTGGCTGGGTTTTTTCCAGTCCTGGTTTAAGCCTTTCCTGCGAGACTGGGAGAATGGTGGCCAGGTGAAAATCCCTTTGTTGCCTCATGCTTGAGACGACTGACACAGAGTCTCTCTGCACAAGGTTCCACAGCGTGTTCTTACAGATGTTATTGGGAAACCGCATGAACCTGGTGAAAATAAATGTCACTTACCTATCCAGGCAGCAGGATGGCCTAGGGATGGTCAACCCGTCATGTTTTTCACTCTTCTGTTTATGTTGGCGTCTGGCTGGGTTTTTTCCAGTCCTGGTTTAAGAATGGTGGCCAGGTGAAAATCCCTTTGTTGCCTCATGCTTGAAAATACTTCAGCAAGGGCAATTGGCAGCAGAGGACATTGAGTTCTGCATCAAGCTTCTGGCAAGTCGGGTCTAGGTCTGGCTTTTCATGAGCCATTGTGCCTCAGGGATTGCCCAGTCTCATCAATGAGAGAGGGTTTGAGGCTTATTAACTCCTCAAGGATTCAGTTGAAATTCCTGGAAATAACCTGGTTCTCTTTCCAAGGAAAACTCAATCCTGCCAGAGATAATTGGTCTCTGTGAAGAGTGTCATGGTAAGGTGGAGACTATGGATCACTTCTTGCTCCAGTGTCCCTTTAATGTAGAGGTGTGTAAACAGGTGGGGTTAGCCCTCAGTGCCCCTTCTTCTCCCAGCTTTCCTATGCAGAGTGTGTGTTGGGGCATTCAAGAACAGAGGGGATTTTTGTTTGGACACTTTATATCTAGTTAGTCTAGTGATCCGCTATTTCACTTAGAATGCACAGTGCCAGCTCTGCATTAGGAAGAAAGTCCTCCCTGTCCCAGTGGTGCTGCATGATTTTCTGCATGAGGTGAGTAAGATCCGGGTGCTGGAGAGGGAAAGGTGGGAACAGGGGGCCTGGATGAAGATGTAGCGGAACATCTGGCCTCATTAGTCCTCATGACTTCCTTCTGGGTGGGCTTTTCTGTCTCTTCTCACCTATAGATTTTTTGGTAACAATGGCAGAACGGCTGCGTGCACAGGTGACGGGGTCTCTTAGTCTTCCTGCTGAATTGTATATAGTGTAGTGTTAGGTTGTGTATATATAGGATTGTATACAGAATTGTTATTGTAATGCCGAATTGTTGGGCCTGTTTCTTTAGTTAGTTATTCTTTATTTTATTATTTATTTATTGTAACTTTGTATATATTGTATATGATTGATTGCTTTTACTCAATAAAAAATTTACAATTGATAGAGTATAATTTTCTCAGTTCAGTTCAATAATAGGTTTTCAGGAATCACAGCCCTTAGTGAATCACTTGCTGTATAACCCTTGATTAAGGAAACCACACAAAAACCACAGTCAACAGTTCTGTAGTTAAAAGCGTGATGAATGATATTTAATTCAAAGCAGCATGAGATATATATATATATGATTCTTCAAGTATATGCAGAAAAAGAAGAATTAAAAACAACTAATCAAATACAATTAGGTGGTCTAACAAGTACGGTATCCAAAAAATCAAGGTAACAAGCCGGATACATACATATATTTGGCTAATATCCGACTGGCACTGTGTTGGTTAACTGAAAAGCAAAATATATGGAGCATGCACAGTTCAAAGGACAAGGGGTCAGAAATCCAAATCAAATGTCAAACCTCAGGACAGATGACGGATTATGTAGTTTGCAATAAAGGAACAAAGTCTAGCTTTAGGGATTTTTTTATTTATAGTTTTAGAACTTACGGAACCTGTCTGGTTCCTGTATTGCTAAATCTAGTTGTGAAATATGGAACATAAGAATTAAAATTAAATTAAATTAATAAACCTTAAGAAATTACTCTTCACTCTAACACAATCTATTAGGGTATAAGGGAGGATACAGAAGGAGAAGAGCTTACAATCTATTAGGGTATAAGGGAGGATACAGAAGGGGAAGAGCTTACAATCTCTTAGGGTATAAGGGAGGATACAGAAGAAGAAGAGCTTACAATCTATTAGGGTATAAGGGAGGATACAGAAGAAGGAAGAGATTACACTCTATTAGGGTATAAGGGAGGATACAGAAGGAGAAGAGCTTACAATCTATTAGGGTATTAGGGAGGATACAGAAGGAGAAGATCTTACAATCTATTAGGGTATAAGGGAGGATACAGATAAAGGAAGAAGTTACAATCTATTAGGTTATAAGGGAGGATACAGAAGGGGAAGAGCTTACAATCTATTAGGGTATAAGGGAGGTTACAGAAGGAGAAGAGCTTGCAATCTATTAGGGTATAAGGGAGGATACAGATAAAGGAAGAGCTTACAATCTATTAGGTTATAAGGAAGGATGCAGAAGGGGAAGAGCTTACAATCTATTAGGGTATAAGGGAGGATACAGAAGGAGAAGAGCTTACAATCTATTAGGGTATAAGGGAGGATACAGATAAAGGAAGAGCTTACAATCTATTAGGTTATAAGGGAGGATACAGAAGGGGAAGAGCTTACAATCTATTAGGGGATAAGGGAGGATACAGATAAAGGAAGAGCTTACAATCTATTAGGATATAAGGGCGGATACAGAAGGAGGATGATCTTTTCTAGTAAGAACCTTAATTTACATCACTAGAGTAATACAAAGTTAGAGGAAACCCGTGGTTACCATGGTTCTGAGATTCTGGCAGTGGTTCTAAAGTTCTGCAGTGGATAAGAGGTGGTAGTGTTATGTACTAACATTTCCGGATGTTTCCTGCAGGGCTGGAGCGGCTGCTGAACGAGCTGGAGGAGTTTCTACACATCTTGGACAAGGAGAATCTCAGTAGCTCCGCTATCCTAAAAAAATGCCTTCTCTCTGAAATCCTCCAGATGTACCTCAAACCCAGCAGCAGTAAGTGCAACCCGAACTTGGGGTACTGTTATGTAAATTTTATATATAATGGCAGTTCCCCTTTAACTCAAAGATGCATTTTTAGAGTGAAACAAAGAAAGCCTTTGTTAAAGTGGACCAAAACCTGGGATTTACACTTCTCAGGTTTTGGTCCATCCCCCTGGGGCACCCCCGTTTGGCATACCTCTGTGAAATCCCTTGCTCTTCTTACCTTTCCTCGAGTACACAGTTCAGACACAGCTTTCGCACTCATCACCTCATATTAATGTGCGGCTGGAGAAGATGAATGGAATCCCAGCTGCATTTAGTTAAGGAGTGACCATGCCCAGTCAGAAAAGGATGCAAGTAATGCCGCGCACTCGCCGTGGGCTTATTAGCGAGGTAAGCAAACAGAGCGACTGGGGGAGGGTCAGACAGTGGGGCATCCCAATTAGGGGAGTGGGAATCATGCTATGAGACTCCAGGCCGCTTTTGATCTGTTTTAACCCCAGCAGAGGTCCCTTTGGTCATCTCATTTATTTGATAAAGATGTGAAGTATTAAACTTTAGTGCCATTTACATTTTAAACAACTTTCATTGTAACAATAAAAGTAATAAAAAGTGGAGCAAATGAACTGCTAAATATGCAAAGCTTACTAAATGTATCTCCTCCTCTTTTGATTTGGCTAAGGAAGACTTTCAGGTAAGCTAGTGGGGGTTGAAGTTGGGACAGAGGGTAGCTTGTGGGCGGGGCTTGTGGTTGTGGGTGGGGATATGTGGCTTTGGGACATTTCGAGTTGCTGTGCATTCTGTGTCTTTGTGGTTTCAGGCTGCGATGAGGAATATATCTACATGAACAAGGTGGTGGTGTCTGAGCAGAAGGAGGGCACCAGGAAATCCTCTTCAGGTATGACAAATAGCCCTGTGCACTTACATGACCTGAGAGTAGTCTTTTTTTTACAAGCTCCTAAAACCTCAACTATGCTTGCAAGTCAATGGAAGGTATAGTAGTGTTGGCAAGAAGAACAACAAGGGGTTAATATGTGCATGTGCATCAGCATGTCCTTAAAGGGCGAAACCTTCTTCAAATTAGTTTTGTGCTTTCTTTCATTCTGATTTTTTTTCATTTAAAATGAACTATCACGGCCACACTTGGATTTCTCACACAGTCTTCTAACCTTGCCTTCCCCTAGCTGAACTTCCAAACAAGGATGTGCTGACCAATGGGATGCTAGAGCAGCACTCGGCACCGCCCCAGAAGAGCCTTCCGGAGCTGCCCTCCAAAATTGTAAGTACACCACCTCTGTGAACCACTTACTGTTATTTAAAACAAACGCTGCAGCTTCTCCCTTATTTACTGCCCATTTCTCAACTACCTTTGCTTCCTCTCCCACACTTCATATTCTACCTTTCCTCTCATCCACCTCTTCATTTCCTTCCTTCCTCCCCTTTTCCTGCTCACTTCACTTTTTTCACCTGTACCTGCTCGAAATGTTTTCTCTCCCTGCACTCTTCCTATTTCTTTACACCTGATATTTACATTCTTCTTTTTTTTCTTTCCTTTAATTCTTAAAGAGGAACATCGGGGAAGGTTAAAACCTCACTGATCCGCTGCCCCCCCCTCCAGTTTTACCTTTTGGGTAGACTCTACTCGCCTCCCCGAGGGATATATTTTCTAGGTCCCTTGGATTCTGGCGACTTTCTGACAGAGAAGCCTTCTTGCATCCCATCAGATACTGTGCATGGCCACTGATCTCGCGCAGGGCCAATGGCTGGGATGCGATGGAGCCGCCCGAAATCTCGCGAGGGAATTTAAAGAGGCCGGCTAAAGCTGTCACTTACAGGCAGCTAAGCCGGCAGTGGGGGTGAGGATCGGGCGCTAAAGCAGGCAGCAGAAACATCCAAAAGGATGTCCAAAGTTCCTCTTTAGGTTTCACTCAGCTTTCTCTCTTTCCTTTTCTTTTCTTTATCTCTGTTTATAATTTCTCTACCTCTTTTACTTTTCTTGCTTGCTTTCCACCTTTCTCTTTTACTTTCACTCTTTTCCCTATCATTGTCTGTCTCTCTTTGTCAGTCTCCTCGACTCTGTTGATACATTCTCTTCCTTTTTTTTGCTTTTCTGACTCTCTTTTGATCCTACTTTCTATCTTTCTTTCTTCCGTTTTTTCCCTATTCTTTCTCTCTCACTTAGAGGCTGATTCATTACTAGTGCCAGGTAACGGCAGATGAGTGTCTGTACAGTGGCGCTAAGAGCGACCACTAGTGGTCGTGCTGATCGGCCGCTATTACAGAGCGCCTCAGTCACTCTAGTATCATGGCCGGCATTGATGAATTTGATGTGTGAGTCGCTATAACACCAGTACAGCATTATATGGGAGCGAACGGTAGCGACTGGTGATTGTGAGCGACTCAAACCATATTCATAAAAAAAAGTAACAAAGTAACAAAGCGAAAACACATGGAATGACATTGTTATTACATTGTGACATTAACACTTTAATACCAGACCTGTAATGACAATTCTGCATAAAAATATAAAAAATCCAAAAAGTTTTCAACAATGACATTTAATTGGCCAGGAGATGTCACACAATGATTTGATAAAAAAAATAAAAAGAAAACCGCGTTTAAAATGAAGAAAATTAACGTCCATTGAAATGTATGGGAGAGCGACAGGTAATACCTGGCACTCTGGTAGGCAGAGCGCCGGCGGTATACGCTGAGCCTTCTATGATGATGAATCGGACGCTACATGGTGCTGTTAGAATCGTTTTGATAAATGTGGTATTGTGTACAGTGCCCGGCATTCACCGTTCGCTATCTGCCGCTATTCCTTGATGAATAAACCCCTAAATATTTTTTTTCGTAGTTTTACTTTTCCTAATTTTTCTATGTTATCTATATTTTTCTTGTTCTTTACATCTTTCAGTTGTATTCTATTGCTCATTCCTCCCTTGTTCTCTCTTTGAAGCTTTCCAATACCTTTCTTCTTCCCACTACTTTTTTTCTCCTTCTGTCATTCTCTTTCACTCTCACCCTTTTCCTCCTCTCTCTTTCTTTCCTACGTTCTCTATTTTATTGCTTTGATGAGAGTTTGGGGTTCTGTGTTTATTACAGTCAGAGGATCTCAGTGAGATTTCCAGGGGGGAGATGTGAGCTTGGGGCGGCGGTTGTGCGGGGCGCATGGGCTGCTCCGTGGGAAAACACAATCCCTGGAACTAATAAAGGAATGTGCCGGCGCTGGGAGAGATGCGGCATTTCCTGTTCCCGTTTAACTGATTGTTGCAGTTGGGAGTCTTGCAAGGCTCTGAAATAAATGACCAAGAGAAGACGGGGGAGAGTGGACACTGCTGGCTGCTTGGCTTCTTGGTGTCACATAAGGGCCAGCAGACCCTGCAACTGCTGAGGCCCAAACCAACTGCAGGAAATGTCATTCAGAGTGGCTTTAACAATCAGTGCATTATTAACTGATGGAGCAGGAAACCACTAATAAATGATTGGTGAGCCCAATGTCAGCTCTCCCAATCTTGTGTCTGATCACCTCCCCCTCCCACATAGCAGATATCAAGCTGAGATTATCGGCAGCTTTCACCACATCCCCACACAGGGCTCCAAGCTGTCCAGACAGTCTATAAAGGGGGGATCAATTACTAACCAGTAAGTCCTACACTGGCCACACAGCTTACAATCTTATCTGTACAATCTGTCATATAAGATCACTTCATTCTGCTGAGAATAGATTGCGCTATGTGCATTTACTGCAGGGTATTGGTATGATTGTGTGGAGATTGTACAAATCAGATTGCAAGGCTGTGCCTCATATAACTAAGCAATCTATTCAAAGGATTATCGTTTCTATTAAACCCAATGCAAGCCAAGTGACCGGGCCATGGAATCTAAAAGATTCCTGGCCCAGCCGCTAGCCTTCCCCCCAGGATGCCTGATGATCTTACCTGACCCCAATGATCTTACCTGACCCCAATCTCTGCTGGCGCCGCATCCCCGCCATCTCGGCAGCCGTGCACTCCTGTGCCTTTCTGCACCTCGTCACAACAGCAATTCTGAAAGAGCCAATAGGGGGGGTCTGACTTCAGCTGGGGAAAACCACCGAGGCAGCAGCATCACCCAACTGCTCGGACCAGGGGGCACCCGACACACTGAGCAGTGGACCCTAAATTGGGTTTCCAACTACTTTAAAACTTAAAGTTTAGTTTGGCAGCATTGCACAGAGATTGTACAGATCAGATCTCTGTGCCATTTTACCAGACTTTATTGGACAATCTATTCACACTATTCAGGACTTTAGATGAGGTTGTTCAGGTATGATGATTTAGATTTTGTACAGATAAGATTGTAAGAGCTAAAATAATAATTGTTTATATTTAAACTTTGAAGTAAGACTGTTTGGCAGGATTGGATAGAGACTGTTTGTTAGGGCGAGTGCTGCACGCCCGTCTCACAGCAAGTCACTTACCTCCATGGCTGCATGCAGCCGTCATCCATCTTGCAGCACTTCCCTCATGGCTGCATCCAGCCGCCCTTCCCCGCATGCTTCCTCCTCACATGCTCAGGTGCGCGCACGTCTCCGTCCACTAGAGGGTGAGCACACTGGATTCCTGAAATTTAAAGGGCCTGTACAGCACTGATTGGTGTTTGGTCATCCAATCCTGCATCCTCTTCCCCTATTTAAAGAGGCACGTCCTTCCTTCAGTGCCGGATCTTGGTCTCTCCATGCTTGTTGAAAGTCAGACATTCTTGGATTGCTCACCCGTGTACCGACCTCTGCATGTCCCCGATTCTGAACCTTTGCTGCCTGCCCCGACTTCAGCTACTCACCTTTACCGCGAACCTGTGCTGCCAGCCCTGACCTCTGCCTGTACTTACTACGCCTTTTGCCTGCCACTTGTGTACCTCGCTGAACCTCGGCTGACTGTGGGACTGGGCCGCTGTTGGGGGGTAGCAACCTGGGGGTCACTCGCCGCACAAGACCAACCTGCCTTGCGGTGGGCTCTGGTGAATACCGGTGGCCCCTTAGACTCCGCTCCCCTGACACGGTACCCGCCATCAGTCCCACGGTTAAAGCGGATCCACACCTGAGTCCGCTCCACCTGGTCCGTGACACTGTTTATATGGAGCTCTTATCTGTACAAGGTATTTAAAGTAGGTCCTTGTCCCTTTCCACTGTTCTCACAGTGTATGTGGGCGCACTTGTCCAATTGCTTTATGCCATGCATACTAATGCATGTACTGTTGACTGTGATTTTAACTATCCTGGTGATTGGTCCCTGCCCCTGATGTAGGTCCACTTACCTTTCCCCTATTTCCATGCCGAATGCTCGGGCACTCATCCAATCAGCTCTTCATGCCATGCATGCTAATGTACGATATAAAGCCATTGCTTTGGACTGCGGGTCGGAAAGTGCGAGTGGAAGCACGCACAGGTACAGGGATGCTGGGGATGTGGAGGCCAGCTAACACAAAGAGCTCCGGGGAGCTGCCAGGAAAGGTATGATTACCGGCAAATGGGGGGGTTCACACAGCATCCCAGTATAGCGTGTCACTGGGGCAGACTAGCGGCCGGCCCTGGAGGCTTTAGACCGCCGTGGGGGGAAGATTGGTCCACTTTAAATAGATTTTTGGAGATGGAGATGAATTTGATTTGTACAATTTCTGTGCAATCCAGCCAAACAATCAGACGTTTTACAAGTTTAAATACAAATGATGATGATAAGTTTGTCCAGATCAGAGATTAGAAAAAATGTCGCCCTGTTCAAGCTTTCAGGATGGCGCCCCCTGGAGACACACACACAAACATTGGAAAGTGAGCAAAAAAGGAAGCACGGAAAAGAGAGCGACAGAGAGACATAAGGCAGAAAAAGAAGGACTGAAGGCAGACAGATGGAGTGAATTTGCAGATGAGAGCAAAATAGGGGGAATGTGGGAAACAGAGAGACAGAGAAAGAGAGAGAGAGAGAGAATGAGATGGGAGGCATGTAGCAAAACAAGAGAGTGGAGGAGAGAGGATAAGTGAGAGAGTTTAATAGAGCTAGAAAAAAAGATGGAAAGAAAGAGAGAAAAAGAAAAAGAGAGACTAAGAAAGAACGATAGAGAGAGAAAGAAAGAGAGAGAGTAATAGTGGGAGAGAAAGAAAGAAAGAGAAAAGATAGAGAGAAAAAGAAAGAAAATGAGAGAGAAAAAGAGAAAGAAATAAATAAACTGGTAAAGAGAGGCGGGGGAAGGTTAAAAAAAGGAGGAAGATGTGAAGAAGCTAAAATGAGAGTCAGACAGGAGGAGGGTGAAAAATGAAAGAATTTGGAAACAGCATATAAAGGGATGAAGACAGAAACAGAGGAAAATAGAGAGATCAAAAAATAGAAGAGACATGAGAAATGCAAATTCAAGGCGAAGGAAAAAGGTAAAAGGAAATAATAAAGAAATGTGCAAGTTGAGAGCTCCTGACCCCCACTTACAAAGAGGTTGGGATGGCGCCTATGCGGCTGCACACCTTGCACACCCCAAAGGCCGGCCATAAGCAGATCTTTATACAAAGTAGATAATCTCTTCAAATGATAAGATTATTACTTCCCAAATGTTTGTGTGATTTCCAGACGCCTGCGAGATTAGTGTTTTATTCGTTCCCGCTGCTTGTAACTGACAGCAGGTTTTTTTTTGGGGGGGGGGCTTTTTTATTCTTTAGATACAATTTTATCTAACAAAAAATGTTTTTTTTATTTGTATTTTTTCAGTTTTCAGTGTTTTATTGAATGACGCTTTTAACAACATTCAGGTTTCCTTATTTATTTATTTATTTTTGTAATTGTTTTTTTGCCATTTTTCTTAAAAGTCGTCTTTGTCAGAGAGATTCCTGGGATGCACAATAGCCAGCCAGGATGTTCTGCTCCTTTCTAAATGCTGGCAGGGCGTCCTTAGATGCCTCGCCAGCATTGATTTAAAGGGGCCTGCATAGAAGGCTGGATGAACAAGGTACGATAAGTATTCCATGGGGCCACATCTCCAAGTATAAAAGCAGCAAAATCAAACAGCAGCAATGACCTCCCCAGGTGAGAATGCTGCCAGTAACACGTTGGTGTACTGTTGCTAATGTAAACACAGTTGTCAACAAGGAGTTAGGGGTAAGGTCAAGAGACTAATCTCAGCTAATCGTTGCTGGGGAAGCAAAATTCCCTCTAGAACAGTGGTTCTCAAACTTTTTTATACCAAGTGCCCCCTAGTGACTAGAAGTTCCAACCAAGTACCCCCAAGGGCATGATCACTTGGGCATGAATAGTGCCAAAATAAGAAGTCTCATAGTACTTTTAAAGCACTGCAAAATTAATAAACCAGACCAGTCAGACATCCCTTATTGATGTGCCCCTGAACACTGCCATGTACCCCCTGGGGTACGCGTAACACAGGTTGAGAAATGGTGCTCTAGAAGACCCAAGGGCTGTGCGTGTTTCTACTGATTGGCTGGACGTGATGTCAATCATTTAAGAGAAAGTGGTTTTAGGCAGATTCGGCAATTTTCCGGTCAATTCATCTCTAATGTCTGCCTGTGAGGGGGGGGACCATTGCGGCTCAGACCGCAATTTTCTCCATAATTCTGTGAAATCATAGGCATGCCAGGAATCCTCCAGTGGCAGCGTGGGAAAAAGACCAGGGGCAACAAGTGGCGGTTGCGGCTTATTTTCATCTCCTAAATCTGATAAAGAATAATAAAGTACAGGGGTGAGGAGCAGGTCATCCACCTGGCATCCCAGGCAGGTGCTTGGGTCCCTTTAGACTGCTGCTGGTATCCGCCCTTATACGCTAATAGATTGTAACTTTTTTATTGAGTAAAATCAAACAATCATTTACAATATATACAAAGTTACAATAATAAATAAATAAATAAATAATAACAAAACAAAAAGAAACAGGCCTAACATTTCGGAGTACAGTTCGGAGTGTAATATATAATATCCATTATTCTATATACAATCCTATCTACAACCTAATACTACACTATACACAAAACAAAACGAAACAGGCCTAACAGTTCGGAGTGTAATATATAATATCCATTATTCTATATACAATCCTATCTACAACCTAATACTACACTATACACAAAACAAAACGAAACAGGCCTAACAGTTCGGAGTGTAATATATAATATCCATTATTCTATGTACAATCCTATCTGCAACCTAATACTACACTATACACAATTCAGCAGGAAGACTAAGAGACCCCGTCGCCTGTGCACGCAGCCGTTCTTCAAAAATCTGTCATTGTTATAAAAAATCTATGGGTGATAAGAGACAGAGAAGCGCACCCAGAGGGAAGTTATGAGGACTAAGGAGGCCTGATGTTCCTCCACGCCTTCATCCAGGCCCCCCGTTCCCACCTGTCCTTCTCAAGCACCTGGATCTTGCCCACCTCATGCAGGATGTCATGCACCACCACCGGGACAGGGAGGACTTTCTTCCTAATGCAGAGCTGGCACCGTGCATTCCACGTGAAATAGCAAATCACTAGACTAACTAGACTAACTATATATATGATCAAGGCCGAGGGACTCATGGATGGAGGGAACCCTCCACCAGATAGCAATTAAAGACCTTCACCAAATGTGGTGCCAGGATGGTCTGAAAACATTTATAATATTCCGCTGTCAGACCATCTGACCCAGGCGACTTTTTGATGGCAAGGTGATCAATTGCACTTACCACCTCATCGGCGTGACCGGCTCTGTCAAGTTTGATATAGAAAGGTCTCCATTTCCCAATACTGGAGTAGAGTCCAGGAAACTCACCATAATGCCCGGTCAAGAACATTTCTGCCCAGGAGGTCAGCATAAAAGGACCTAATAATCTCCAGGATCCCAGATTTAGATCTTAACAGGGAACCTGTGATATCCTTTAGGCCAAGCACAGTCTTGAGAGCTGCAGCCTGTCTGCAATTCTGGTAGGGATCGGGCGAGTGGTATTTCCCATAATCCCTATCCAGAACCAGAGAAGCATGCCGGTCATACTGACACTTTCTGAGGAGAAGCTTGACTTCAGAGATTGCCCCCTGATCTCCACCATTCGAGACAAGGATGTCCAATTTTCTCGGCAAGCGCTGGTAGGCTATGTATTTATAAAGCTGTTTTCTTTTTCTAGGCCTCTGAAAAGCCCAGCAATTCTCATTTTGGTCAGCTCCCACCACTCAGACCTGCTGCTGCAAAAATCCTCAAAGGATTGTCTTACCCCCTCCTCCTCAAGGAGAGCCGAATTCATCCTCCAGATGCTCCTTCCTCTAGAGGGTGTATCAGAGACATTCAAGACCAACGATAGTAAAAGGTGATCGGAGAACTCGACAGCCTGCAGCCACGGAGGCTGAGAAGCCAAGCCCTCCTTCAAAAAAACCTGTCTATCCTACTCTGACTGCTACCTCGCTGAAAAGTGAAGCCCGTGTGAGGTCTGGGGAGTGCTTAATGTGCACATCCTCTAGACCTGCCTCTATAACCATACTATTCAAAAAGAGACTATCCTGTCCATGGGCCTAGTCACGGTGTTAAAATCACCTCCAAAGACTACTGGCTGGGCTGTAAAAAGGAACGGTTTAATCTATGTAAGGAGCCATTTCCTGTCCCAATTAGTTTGGTGTCCATAGATATGTATTAGGCGCTGGTTCTGCCTCTTCACAATGAAGTTCAAGACCATGTACCTCTCGATCTCCACCTCAATGACTCGCCGGCAAGTTACCATGTCAGTTTTAAAAATCACAGCCACTCCGCTGTAAGGTTCTGCCGCAAGAGACCAAAAGGAGGGTCCGTGCCTCCACTTCCGCTTCACAGAGTGGCCAGCTTGGTCTCCTGCAAAAACAAAATGTCAGCACCAAACTGGCTGAGAAAAAATTAGGCCATGAAACAAGCGCTCACAGATTTAATGTTGGCAACATTAATGGTTGCCACCTTTATCGGAGGGGGAACTGCCATCAGAGTCATTCAGGAGAATGACTCTTAGCCTTCCCCCTGGCCTCACTATCGGATCCCTCACTCTTACTGGAGGAGACTGGTGCTTCCTCCTCCATATCTGAAGCATTTCCTGCACCACTTCCCTGGTGGTGCCAGGCCTCAGGACACTGACTATAAGGGTGGCCGAGCTGGTTACACAGATTACAGCGGATTGTACTGCAGTCCTTAGCAGAAGTGAGCAGGAGGAGCTGAAGTGACTCTTGGCCCCACATTTATGGCAAACCTTAGGCTGACCTGGATAAATGATGGTCAGCTGGTCACGGCCAATATAGGCAGATGATGACAGGTGAGTGACCTGGTTGCCATCCCTGCAGAGCTTCAGGGTCACTGACCAGCCCCCAGTCCAGATGTCTCGATCATCCAAGATCTTCTTTAGGGAAGTGAGAACATCACCATATCACTTCAGCCAGACCCTTATATCAGAGGGAGTAATGGACTAATTTCTTACTAAGATGGTGACATTTTTAATAAGCTGCTGTCTGGAGACCTGGATGGGAGTTAACCCCTTCCAGGCAGGACTTTGCTTCAGCAGCTCGTGCCGCTCCTAAAACAAGTCCATTCCCTCCGGCCTGACAAAGCTCAGGTCATGCTCTGCACTCCCCACTGGACTGATCAGGGCAAAAAAGTCTGCGGCTGTGAATCCCATGCCAAGGATGAGGTCCACCACCGCCAGTCGGGTGATAACTGGCCCCTCCCCCTCCCACCTAAGCTGGACCAGGTTTCGCCTATTGAAGCCACTGGCAGGGGCATTGGCCGCACTGGGCACAGATGCTATCTTACCAGTAGCTCCTCTTCCATTCCTGGCAACCTGGGCATAGGACACAGGGGGCTGCACTTCAGTACCAGCCCTACTCCCTGCACCACCCCGCTGAATAAAGTACAAGGCAGGACGCTTTGCAGCAGGGGCTCCAAAATTTGAGGGCACAGTCTTGTCCACATGGGTAGACATAGGGAGATTAACTAGACAGTCAGAGGGCTCCTTCACAGCAACAGCAGTCACAGTTGAGAGTTCAGAAGCAGAATTATCAAATGCAATAGGCATGTGGGAAAGTTTATCAGTGACCACAGGGGAAAGTTCAGCAGCAATGGTTCCATTGTATAGGCTAGCAACAGGAAGGGACAGTCCAGCAGCAGGCACAGGAGGCTGACAGGCACCTGACACAGCTAGCAGCAGCAGCAGCAGTGACAGAGGACAGGCTAGCAGCAGCAGCAGTGACAGAGGCCTGACCTGAGACCTGACCTCATTCTTGTATTTCTCCTGAAATGCGCCGCTGCTTTCCTTCAGTGATTTCACCAACCTCTCCCGTTGCTTCACCTGTGCCTCCAAATATGTCAATTCCGACTTGGCAGTGTGGCGATCCGACCCTTTCACTCGTCTGACATCCGCATGCTTCTTTTTTAAGGACAATTTTAAGTTGCAGAGTCTCTCCTCCTCCTTAACCACAGCTATAAGATTATTGCACACACGCTTTGGAAACGCCGATAAATTTTCACCGGGCTGGGGTATTGTGGTGGAATTTGTGCCGCTGGCAGATGGAGTCCCATGATCCGGTGGTTTGATATTCCTCTGGGGCTAACACCGCAGCTCTCACAGTGTGTGACCACACACACCTAATTACCCTAATAGATTGTAAGCTCTTCTCCTATCCTCCCTTATACCCTGTAGATTGTAGATTCTTCCCCTTCGGTTTCCTCCTTTATACCCTAATAGACTGCAAGCTCTTCCTCCTTCTGTATCCTCGAGTTTGTATGTGGCCCCAGCTATCACAATGGGTCACACTACAGGTCAGCACCAAACACACCAAGTAATCACTGGAATCACTGCATTAAATAATCAACCGAAATTTTATTGAATATTAAGACCATAATAGACAAGACATAAGACCACAAAGTCGACCACAGGGAAAGTACACAGTGCTATATAAAGTGCTAGTGCATATGTGCTAAATTCATTCAATAAGAGAAAAGAGAAAACAATAAACAACTAAAGCGCATGTAATATATAGTGGAAAAACACTACATGGAAAGAAATCACCTCAGTGCAAGACATGACATCCCCGCTGTATGACTATTGGAGCCCTTCTAACCCACGCGTTCCATGGTGTACCGCTTCCTCAAGGTGCCAGTGGTCGACTTTGCACGTTATCAAATAGTTTTATTTAGATAGAAAGGTGTGTGTTTTTGATTGGATGTACAGGGTCTTTCCTTGAAATGTTACACGAACATGATGGGGATGCCCCCGCTGTAGAACAATTTTAATCAATTATCTGTCGTCTTATGTCTTGTCTATTATGGTCTTAATATTCAATAAAATCTAGGATGATTATTTAATGCAGTGATTCCAGTGATTACTTGGTGTGTTTGGTGCTGACCTGTAGTGTGACCCATTGTAGTAGCTGGGGCCACATACAAACTTTTGGATTGTTAGGTGCATGGTATTGGGGACACCTGGCCAGACACAACACACATATTTATTTTTAAATATTGAGTTGGTGCAGGGTTTTTTCCTTTGTTTTTCCTTCTGTATCCTCCCTTATACCCTAATAGAGTGTAAACCCTTCTCCTTCTGTATCCTCCCTTATATCCTAATAGATTGTAAGCTCTTCTCCTTCTGTATCCTCCCTTATATCCTAATAGATTGTAAGCTCTTCTCCTTCTGTAACCCCCCTTATACCCTAATAGATTGTAAACTTTTCTCCTTCTATATCCTCCCTTATACCCTAATAGAGTGTATGCCCTTCTCCTTCTGTAACCATCCTTATACACTAATAGATTGTAACTTTTTTTATTGAGTAAAATCAAGCAATCATATACAATATATACAATATATACAAAGTTACAATAATAAATAAATACAAATAAAATAAATAATAACTAAACAAAAAGAAACAGGCCTAACAGTTCGGCATATAATATATAATATCCATTATTCTATATACAATCCTATCTACAACCTAAACACTACACTCTACACAACCCAGCAGGAAGACTAAGAGACCTCGTCACCTGTGCACGCAGCCGTTCTTCAAAAATCTGTCATTGTCATAAGAATCTATGGGTGATAAGAGATAGGAAAGCTCACCCAGAGGGAAGTCATGGGGATCAAGGAGGCCTGATGTTCCTCCACGCCTTCATCCAGGCCCCCCATTCCCACCTGTCCCTCTCCAGCACCCGGATCTTCCCCACCTCATGCAGGATGTCATGCACCACCACCGGGACAGGGAGGACATTCTTCCTAATGCAGAGCTGACACCGTGCATTCCATGTGAAATAGCGGATCACTAGACTAACTAGATATAAAGTGTCCAAACAAAAATCCCCTCTGTTCTTGAATGCTCCATACACCCACTCAGCATAGGAAAGCTGGGAGAAGAAGGGGGCACCGAGGGCCAACCCCACCTGTTTACACACCTCTACATTAAAGGGACACCGGAGCAGGAAGTGGTCCATAGTCTCCACCTCATCCCGACACTGCTCCCGGAGACAAATTATCTCTGGCAGGCTGCGACTCTTCCGGATCCCCCTAAGGTAGAATTTTTCTTTGGAAGGAGAGCCAGGCTATATCCCGGTATTTCAAAGGAATTCTTGAGGAGTTAATAAGCCTCAAACCCTCCCTCATGATGGAACCTGGGCAATCCCTGAGGGACAATGGCTCATGAAAAGCCAGACCCAGGACCCGACTCACCAGAAGCTTCCTCGGAGTAGATCTCATGTCCTCTGCTGTCAATTGCCATTGCCGAAGCATTTTCAAGCACGGGGCAACATAGGCCGGGAGCTGAGCCTGAGGAACTTGAGGGCTTTTCATCTGGCCACCATTCTCCCAGTCTCGCAGGAAGGGCTTAAACCAGGACTGGAAAATACCCACCCAGCCAGGCGGGCTCTCTGCCAACATGTTTCAGAAACAAGAGAGAGAAAAACACGACTGCATTGACCATCCCTAGGCCACCCTCCCGCCTAGATAGGTAGGTGACATTTCTTTTCACCAGGTTCATGCGGTTTCCCCATAACATCTGGAAAAACACGCTGTAGACCCTGGTGTAGAGAGACACTGGCAAAACACAGATGAAGCTGACATATAAAAAGATGGAGATCAGGTAGGTCTTGATAAGGTCAACCCTTTCCCTGAGAGACATTTTCCAGCTCTTCCAGACTGCAACCTTGGCATTGGCAATTTCCAGCCTGCACTCCCAGTTTTTTTGGCCATAATCGCCAGGACCGAAATTTATGCCAAGGATCTTAATTTCCTGCTGGGGCACTGGGAAGGCGTCCCGAAGTTCGAAGCCCTCACCCTCACCCATCCAGAAAACTTCACTCTTCTCGTGATTGACCTTGGAGCCCGACGCTTCTGTATACTGTGCTATCAGAGAGGCCACCTCCTCCGCCTCATTTGTCCCAGAGACAATCACAGATACATCATCAGCATAGGCAATGACCTTCAAAGGAGGCTCACCAGGCACACCCAGAGGAACCCCACATAACATGCTGCTCTCGACCCTCCTTATAAAGGGATCGATTGCAAACACATACAGTAGGGGACTCAGAGGGCATCCCTGTCGCACACCGGAGCCAACTTCAAAAGGCCTTCCAACCCAACCATTAACAAGAGGGAAGCTCTCAGCCCCATCATACAGGGTTTGTAGCCAATTAATAAACCGCCCCAGCAGGCCGTACTTACCAAGAAGCAGCCATAGGTATTCATGATTGACCCTATCAAAAGCCTTTGCCTGATCTAACGCCAACAAGTACTTTCCCCAGCCTGCAGCCCTGCACCGCTCCAAGGCTTCCCGGACAGCTAAAACTGCTGAGAAGGTGCTTCTACCTTGGATGGAGCAGTGCTGATGACGGAAAAGCAGTTGCTCCGCCACTGACGACAAGCGCCAGAACAAAATCTTTGCCAGTATCTTTCTATCGACATTGAGAAGGCTGATGGGGCGCCAGTTCTCAATCATCAAAGAGTCCTTACCTTTTGACAGAAGGAACACGGCTGAGCGCCACATGGAGGGAGGGAACCCTTTGCCAGACAGCAATTAAAGACCTCCACCAAATGTGGTGCTAGGATGGTCTGAAAACATTTATAAAATTCAGCTGTCAGACCATCTGACCGGGGCGACTTTTTGATGGCAAGGTGATCAATTGCACTTACCACCTCATCAGCGGTGACCGGCTCTGTCAAGCTAGTGATAGAAAGGTCACCATTTTCCAGTCCTGGAGTAGAGTCCAGGAAACTCACCATCCTTGCACGATCAAGAACCTTTCTGCCCAGCAGGTCAGCATAAAAGGACCTAATGATCTCCAGGATCCCAGATTTAGATCTTACCAGGGATCCTGTACTATCCTTCAGAGTTCAGATCAAGGACAGTCTTGAGAGCTGCAGCCTGTCTGCAATTCTGATAGGGATCAGGCGAGTGGTATTTCCCATAATCCCTCTCTAGAACCAGAGAAGCATGCCGGTCATACTGACACTTCCTGAGAAGAAGCTTGACTTCAGAGATTGCCCCTTGATCTCCACCATTCGAAACAAGGATGTCAAGTTTCCTCCGCAAGCGCTGGTAGGCAATGTATTTATCAAGCTGTTTTCTTTTCCCTAGGCCCCTGAAAAGCCCAGCAATTCTCATTTTGGTCAGCTCCCACCACTCAGACCTGCTGCTGCAAAAATCCTTAATGGAAACCTGCGCCTGAAAAAAATCCTCTAAGGATTGTCTTACCCCCTCCTCAAGGAGAGCCGAATTCATTCCCTAGATGCCTCTTCCTCTAGGGGGTGTGTTAGAAGCATTCAAGACCATCGATAGTATAAGGTGATCGGAGAACTCGACCGCCTGCAGCCGGGGAGGCTGAGAAGCCGAGCCCTCCTTCAAAAAAAACCTGTCTATCCTACTCTGACTGCTACCTCGCTGAAAAGTGAAGCCCGTGAGGTCCGGGATGTGCTTAATGTGCACATCCTCCAGACCTGCCTCTCTAACCATGCTATTCAAAAAGAGACTATCGCAGCCCAGCTTGCCTTTGAAGCCTCTCCTGTCCATGGGCCTAGTCACGGTGTTAAAATCACCTCCAAAGACTACTGGCCGGGCTGTAAAAAGGAACGGCTTGATCTTTGTAAGGAGGCATTTCCTGTCCCACTTAGTTTGGGGTCCATAGATATTTATTAGGCGCAGGTCCTGCCCCCTTACGACGTTCAAGACCATGCACCTCCCGATCTCCACCTCAATGACTCGCCGGCAAGTTACCATGTCGGTTTTAAAAAGCACCGCCACTCCGCTGTAAGGCTCGGCCGCAAGAGACCAAAAAGAGGGTCCGTGCCTCCATTCCCGCTTCACAGCCAATCTGGTCTCCTGCAAAAACAAAATGTCAGCATCAAACTGGCTGACAAAAAAATAAGGCCATAAAACGAGCGCTTACTGATTTAATGCTGGCAACATTAATGGTTGCCACCTTTATCGGAGGGGGAACTGCCATCAGAGTCATTCGGGAGAATGTCTCTTAGCCTTCCCTCTTCCCGGCCTCACTATCTGAACCTAAACGCTTCGTGGAGGAGACTGGTGCTTCCTCCTCCAAATCTGAGTCCTCAGAATCGAAAGAATAAATTTCTATAGAGTCCTCAGAGAGTGCCTCAAACCGGTTGGAGAGCTGCACCCCACTGCTCTCCCCCGGCTCCGGCACTCCATTGTACTTTTTTCTTTTTTTCTTTGTAGCAAATCTGAGAGCAAGGTAATCCTGATCCTCGGGGGAGAGTCCAGACCATGCTGTCTTGGGGTCTGAACTCCCACCCTGCTCAGAAGGGGGTGCAGGATCAGGATCACCTAGCCCCAGCCTGCAAGGTTTTACAGCAGGGGCCACGATTACTGGGACCCCCTTGGTACTTGCAGTGCCAGCCCCCTGGGCCGCCTCAGCTATTAAATTACTTGATCTGAAATTGGAGGCAGGCCAGCAGAAGCAGCAGCAGCAGTGGTAATAGGGGGCAGAGTTGGAGCAGACACAGGGGGCAGGTTGGCAGCCGACACAGGAGGCAGGTTGGCACCCGACACAGGAGGCAGGTTGGCACCTGACACAGACAACAGGCCTGCAGAAGCAGCAGCAGTGGCAATAGGGGGCAGAGTTGGAGCAGACACAGGGGGCAGGCGGCACAGGAGGCAGACTAGAAGGAGACAGAGAGGGCAGGCTGGCAACAGACACACCAGAGGATGCAGGAACATTTAAAACCTTCCCAGCCAGACCCAATCCTGTGGGTGAAACACTCATAGCCCGATGCCCACCAAGATCAGCAAGCCCCGGACCAGAGATAGGTGCCAGGACAGTAGACAAGACTGGTGCCACCCTATCCACTGCAGGACAAGGAGCACCAAAATCCTCACCACCACCTGACACAGCGCTATCAGCGCCCTCCACAAGATGGCTGACTAGGGTAGCATCGCACTGAGCCGGTATCAGCTCCTCACATACCTGCTGGTGGTCGCCCTCTGGCAGGTCTCCTCCACTGAAATACAAAGCTGCACACACCTGGTGAACTGCTCCAGACATAGATGCCACCGGTTCCGGGGCCCCCGACTCTGCCACTGCCATGGCCTGGGATGAACATGTAGCCGGTGAGTCCTCCATTGGTGTCTCCACCACATGGTCTGCCTCCTCTTCCATGGCCTGACCTGAGCGCTGCATGGTCTTAAAGCGCTGCTCATTCCTGTATTTCTCCTGAAAAGCGCCACTGCCTTCCTTCAGTGATTTCACCAACCTCTCCTGCTGCTTTACCTGCGCCTCCAAATCTGACATTTCAGATTTGGAGTGGGGGGAGGGACCGTAGATGGGGCAGCATGGGGACGTTCTTCCTCCCTATCCAGCCGCAGCATTTCCTGCACCACTTCTCTGTCCAGGTTGTGCCAGGCCTCAGGACACTGACTATAAGGGTGGCCGAGCTGGTTACATAGATTACAGCGGATGGTATTGCAGTCCTTAGCCAAGTGTCCCAAGCCCTGGCACAACGAGCACCTAAGAAGCGAGCAGGAGGAGCTGAAGTGACCCCTGGCCCCACATTTATGGCAAACCTTGGGCTGACCAGGATAAAAAATGGTCAGCCGGTCACGGCCAATATAGGCCGAAGATGGCAAGTGGGTGACCTGGTTGCCATTCCTGCGGAGCCTCAGGGTCACTGACCAGCCCCCTGTCCAGATATCCCGATCGTCTAGGATTTTCTTCAGGGGAGTGAGAACATCACCATAACGCTTTAGCCAGACAGCCAAATCAGAGGGGGGAATGGACTCATTTCTAACCAGTATAGTGACATTTTTTACGAGCTGCTGTCTGGAGACCTGGATGGGAGTTAACCCCTTCCAGGCAGGATCTTGCTTCAGCAGCTCGTACCGCTCCCAAAATAATTTCATCCCTTCTGGTCTGACGAAGCTCAAGTCATGCTCTGCACTCCCCGCTGGACTGATCAGGGCAAAAATGTCTGCGGCTGTAAATGCCATGCCAAGGATGATATCCACCACCGCTCGCCGGGTGATAACTGGCCCCTCCCCCTCCCACCTAAGCTGGACCAGGTTGCGCCTATTGAAGCCGCTGGCAGGGGCATTGGCCTCACTGGGCACAGACATCCTCTCACCAGCAGCTTCTCCTCTACGCCTGGCAACCTGGGCATAGGACACAGGGGGCTGCACTGCAGTACCACCACCACGCTGAATAAAGTGCAAGGCTGGACGCTTTGCGGCTGGGGTTCCAACATTTGAGGGCCCAGTCTTGTCCACATGGGTAGCAATAGGGGTAGATATAGGGAGATTAATGGGACAGTCAGTGGCCTCCTTCACAGAAACAGAAGTCACAGCAATAGTTCCACAGTATAGGCCAGCAACAGGCACGGGAGGCTGGTTGGCACCCGACACAGGAGGCTGGTTGGCACCCGACACAGGAGGCTGGTTGGCACCCGACACAGGAGGCTGGTTGGCACCCGACACAGGAGGCTGGTTGGCACCCGACACAGGAGGCTGGTTGGCACCCGACACAGGAGGCTGGTTGGCACCTGACACAGGAGGCAGGCCAGCAGAAGCAGCAGCAGCAGTGGTAATAGGGGGCAGAGTTGGAGCAGACACAGGGGGCAGGTTGGCAGCCGACACAGGAGGCAGGTTGGCACCCGACACAGGAGGCAGGTTGGCAGCCGACACAGGAGGCAGGTTGGCACCCGACACAGGAGGCAGGTTGGCACCTGACACAGACAACAGGCCTGCAGAAGCAGCAGCAGTGGCAATAGGGGGCAGAGTTGGAGCAGACACAGGGGGCAGGCGGGCAGAAGACACAGTAGGCACAGGAGGCAGACTAGAAGGAGACAGAGAGGGCAGGCTGGCAACAGACACACCAGAGGATGCAGGAACATTTAAAACCTTCCCAGCCAGACCCAATCCTGTGGGTGAAACACTCATAGCCCGATGCCCACCAAGATCAGCAAGCCCCGGACCAGAGATAGGTGCCAGGACAGTAGACAAGACTGGTGCCACCCTATCCACTGCAGGACAAGGAGCACCAAAATCCTCACCACCACCTGACACAGCGCTATCAGCGCCCTCCACAAGATGGCTGACTAGGGTAGCATCGCACTGAGCCGGTATCAGCTCCTCACATACCTGCTGGTGGTCGCCCTCTGGCAGGTCTCCTCCACTGAAATCCAAAGCTGCACACACCTGGTGAACTGCTCCAGACATAGACGCCACCGGTTCTGGGGCCCCTGACTCTGCCACTGCCATGGCCTTGGATGAACATGTAGCCGGTGAGTCCTCCATTGGTGTCTCCACCACGTGGTCTGCCTCCTCTTCCATGGCCTGACCTGAGCGCTGCATGGTCTTAAAGCGCTGCTCATTCCTGTATTTCTCCTGAAAAGCGCCACTGCCTTCCTTCAGTGATTTCACCAACCTCTCCTGCTGCTTTACCTGCGCCTCCAAATCTGACATTTCTGTCTTGGCAGTGCGGCGATCTGATCCTTTTACTCTGCTGACGTCCGCTCGCTTCTTTTTTAAGGCTAATTTTAAATTACATAGTTTCTCCTCCTCTTTAGCTACAGCAATAAGATTGTTGCAAACACGCTTTCGAAATGTTGCCAAACTCTCACCGGGCTGAGGCACTGTGGTGGAAATAGTGCCACTAGCAGATGAAGTCCCGGGATCCGGTGGTTTAGTATTTCTTCGGGGGTACCGGCGCGACTCACCCCCTGAATCCTCCATCTTGCCTGGGATAGGGCTCCCAGCAAGGCCTCTGGCTTCACAGCTCACAGCACACAGCACACAGCTCACAGCTCTCCAGCTGCAGGTAATCAGGGAGGAACCACTCACAGTAGGAGGTGACCGCACCCTCCTGATTACCCTAATAGATTGTAAGCTCTTCTCTTATCCTCCCATATACCCTCTAGATTGTAGATCCTTCCCCTTCGGTTTCCTCCTTTATACCCTAATAGACTGTAAGCTCTTCCTCCTTCTGTATCCTCAAGTTTGTATGTGGCCCCAGCTATCACAATGGGTCACACTACAGGTCAGCACCAAACACACCAAGTAATCACTGGAATCACTGCATTAAATAATCAACCGAAATTTTATTGAATATGAAGACCATAATAGACAAGACATAAGACGACAGATAATGTGCAAAGTCGACCACAGGGAAAGTACACAGTGCTATATAAAGTGCTAGTGCATATGTGCTAAATTCATTCAATAAGAGAAAAGAGAGAACAACAATAAACAACTAAAGCGCATGTAATATATAGTGGAAAAACACTACATGGAAAGAAATCACCTCAGTGCAAGACATGACATCCCCGCTGTATGACTATTGGAGCCCTTCTAACCCACGCGTTCCATGGTGTACCGCTTCCTCAAGGTGCCAGTGGTCGACTTTGCACGTTATCAAATAGTTTTATTTAGATAGAAAGGTGTGTGTTTTTGATTGGATGTACAGGGTCTTTCCTTGAAATGTTACACGAACATGATGGGGATGCCCCCGCTGTAGAACAATTTTAATCAATTATCTGTCGTCTTATGTCTTGTCTATTATGGTCTTAATATTCAATAAAATCTAGGATGATTATTTAATGCAGTGATTCCAGTGATTACTTGGTGTGTTTGGTGCTGACCTGTAGTGTGACCCATTGTAGTAGCTGGGGCCACATACAAACTTTTGGATTGTTAGGTGCATGGTATTGGGGACACCTGGCCAGACACAACACACACAACACACCAATTTATTTATTTATTTAAAATATTGAGTTGGTGCAGGGTTTTTTCCTTTGTTTTTCCTTCTGTATCCTCCCTTATACCCTAACAGAGTGTAAGCCCTTCTCCTTCTGTATCCTCCCTTATATCCTAATAGATTGTAAGCTCTTCTCCTTCTGTATCCTCCCTTATACCCAAATAGATTGTAAGCTCTTTTTCCTTCTGTATCCTCCCTTATACCCTAATAGATTGTAAGCTCTTCTCCTTCTGTATCCTCCCTTATACCCCAATAGATTGTAAGCTCTTCCTCTTCTGTATCCTCCCTTATACCCTAATAGATTGTAAGCTCTTCCCCTTCTCTACCCTCCCTTATCCCCTAATAGATTGTAAGCTCTTCTCCTTCTGTATCCTCCCTTATACCCTAATAGATTGTAAGCTCTTCTCCTTTTGTATCCTCCCTTCTACCCTTATAAGAGTGTAAGCCCTTCTCCTTCTGTAACCATCCTTATACCCTAATAGAGTGTAAGCTCTTCCTCCTTCTGTATCCTCCTTTATACCCTAATAGATTGTAAGCTCTTCCTCTTCTGTATTCTCCCTTATACCCTAATAGAGTGTAAGCCCTTCTCCTTCTGTACCCTCCCTTATACCCTAATAGAGTGTAAGCCCTTCTCCTTCTGTAACCATCCTTATACCCTGTATTACCTTCATTTTCAATGTAGCATTTACGGACAGTACAAGGAATAAGGTTGGAGCCCCCTGAGACAGTGGCATCTGTCGGGGGGGAGGCCAAGTATATCTCCCTATTTTCTATTGTGTTCCTGCTGGACGGAGGCTGTGAATCATGGGATGGGTGGGTTGGGGATCCAGAGGGGTCAGGCCGCCTTTTCATTGTCAATAGTACAGAATTCTGAGCTCTGTCCGGCTTTTCCCACACAGTTCCTGTGATCCCAGAAAACAAACCAGCGTGCTGTGTGCAGCAGACCGGACCCCAACCCCCTCACTGCTATAGAATGAAAACAGACAGGCTTGGACTAGCCTACCGGGTTACTAGGAAATCTCCCGATGGACCTGGACTCAAGGGCCACTTTGAGGACCTTCTTAACCAAAACCTGAATACAGGATGTATATGTGTAGCTTATTTGTGACACCCTAAGTGCACACACAGAGACAATACAGTCTGACATAATGTTTCTGTGCAGGGGCACTGAATGCAAGCTGGTGCTACATGCATCTAAGTGTGGGGTGGGACCCCAGAGTCAGTTCTACAGGTGTTCCCAAAACACTCCAGTCCGAGAAGTGAACAGAATTAAACTCAGAGGAGCTGCAGAGTGTCACAACCTTACTCCCCAACTGTCCCCCATTTTGAGGGTCTGTCCCTCTTTTGAGTCCATGGTCCCCTTGTCACTCGTTGTTCTCATTTGTCCCTCTTTGAGGTGTAACATGTAGATTAGCATCAATAAATGCTTCATTTGCCAATTCAAAGTGTTTATCTCCTATTCATCCCTCAAGGAGGGGTTGTGGCTTAATTTAAAACTTGTCCCTCTTTCCCACTCTGAAAAGGTGGATGGTATGTCCCCCCTCCCCCCATCTCATCTGACCACTCCTCGCAGCTCCTCCAACATGCTGCCAGTGAAATTAGCTTCTCCACATACAGTACATGAAAATGATGCCATAGTATCTGGCCAGATTGTGTAAAGGATGGAGAGCTGCTGCTGCTGTTGGCTAGTGGGGCCTTTTTCCAGAGGGGTTCTGTGTAAACATGCCTTGTCTTATCTATGAAATGAAACACGCCACTATATGCCATTGTCCTGGCTCTCCCTGGATCTGAATAAGGGAAGGGGGGGCTGTGATGGATTCCCATGACTGGGACTACAAACAGCCCTGTGATCTGAGCCCCTAACTGAGTTGTCTCTATTTTATATCAACAGTAGCACTAAAATATTCTGCAGCTCTGTACAGAGGACACAGAGCTAAGCCTCTGATCTAGAGACACTTACAATCTATTACCAGACACACACACACTTAGGGGTTTATTCATGAAACTCTAGTGCCAGGTAGTGCTTCATAGCGTCAGGCAACCACTGGTGAACGCTGGGCGCTGTACGCAATACCACATGTATGAAAGCGGTTCTGTAGTGCGACTGAAACAGTGCCATGTAGCTTACAATTCATCATTACAGACGGCTCAGCATATAGCGCTGGAGCTCTAGCTTCCAGGTAAGACCTGTCGCTACCTGTTGCTCTCCCATGCATTTCAATGGACATGTCTTTTCTTCTGTTTAAACAGGGTTTTTTGTCATTAATATTTCTTTCTCTCTCAAATAATTGTGTGACCTCACCTGGCCTAGAAAAAGTCATTTTTGAAAACATTTTAGTTATTTTATATTTATATGCAGAATTGTCTTTACAGGTCTGGCATTAAAGTATTAATGTTACAATGTTCAAACAATGTAATTCCATGTGTTTTCGCTTTGTTGCTGGTAGATATGTGTTCAAAAATAGACTTTAATCACACAGCGTCTGCCGCTCTATGTTATAGAGTTTTTTTGTTGAATATGGTGTGAGTTGCTGAGAGTCTGTCGCAATGAGCTGGGGCTACCTCTCGCTCCCTGCAGCGCTGGGTGTAAGCCCGGTGCTGACGCTTGCCCTGGTGGAATATATCAGAGCTATCCAAATGTATAATGGTTTATATAGCTTTGACATTGTGCTGTGTTGTACTGAGCCACTCCTATGAGCTGCTGTACCAGAGGAGCTCACAATAATATATTCTATATTATACATTTATACAGCACTGACATTAACCCACAGTACTGTACAGAGACATATATATAGCTTTGACATATACTGTAGCACTGTACAGATATTTCCTGTGGTCTGAAGTGAGTGATGCCCTGCAATCCTGTTTTTCTTTACATTACTGTCTGTTTGGAAAATGTTCCTGTTTTGAGCAGGCTCCTCTTTGAGGAACAGTGTGATAACAAATCACAATCTCTGGCAGGATGTGTTGTAAGTGGTGAGGAATAATTAATAACCTGCTCTGCTATCTTTCTGTGGCAGGTTCAAGAGAAGGGGCCACCCCCTACTGCCAAGGTGGACTCTCTGGAGGGCTACTACGAGGAGGCCGAGCCATACGACCCTTCCGTGAACGGTATGATCTGTGATGATAAATGTCACCCGGCTAACAGTCTTCATGAGATTGCATGAGCCCAAGATGCACCTAATTTGACTAAGAAAAAAATAGCCAATTCGGGATGCCCCCAGGGCATGTAACTAAACCTTGGATAGTTAAAATCCTTGGCTTTGTTCTGATTTAACTACCTTTACATGTCAGTTCTATTTATTTCTCCCATCTTCAACCAACGGCAGGTCAGGCGCCGCATATGGCCCTCGGGCTGCAGGTTGAGCATATGTGGTGTATATGATGCCATTTGAGCATGCATATGAGCCCTGACTTCCTGGGCCCAGGTACACCCCCTGGTTTTATGTTCCTAAGCGTATCTCTATGGATTGGTATAGGCATGGCAGGGGATTGTAACAGTGCCTGTACCATGGGCATACCAGCCACTAATGCTTGCAAGTACTAGAGGGGGGATCCCTCTCTTATTTTTTATTTTGTTTCAAAAATGCATATTACAAAATAAAAATAAAAAAGGGACAATCCACTAAATGAATGGTAGATGACCCCTCCTTCCTGTCTGTAGCCAGACGCCAGACTCTTGTACCTACCTAGATGGGGCCCTCACATCTGCTGGAGCTAGACGAGGCAGCGTTTATCTGCTGGGGGGGGGGGGGGCGTGTATGGGTCAGGACGCAAGAAGGCGGTGGAGGCCAGGCCCATGGCAGGAGGGGTCTGGGGGCAGCTGCCTTCGCTGTCCCTATGGCATGTACGCCTCTGTACCTACCCAATATTAAACACACAAACATGTAATAGCCAAAAGCGCGTCATGTTTGTCAGCAGCGTCTCTCTCTTCCTCAATGAGGGTTGCTCTTCTGTTCTCGCTATTAATGCTTCTTCCTTGTTTCTCCCCCCATCAGTTCCCTCTCATGTACTCACTTCATTTGTGTGCTTTTTATCATCTAAGAGAAAAAAAATGATTTTAAGGTGGATGTGATACCAAGGCAAACAATTCAATAACCTAGAGGGAGAAAGGACTGACAATCTATTAGGGTATAAGGGAGTTTGGGAAGAGTTTGCATTCTAAAGGGTTTAAGAGAGGATAGTGGAGAAATAGCTTACAATCTATCGGGATTTATTGGAGAATACAGAAGGAAAAGAAAATTGATGTTTTATTCAATTCAGAGTGAGAAATTGAACAAGTCAAATTAACTGAGAAAGTCAGTCGGATGAATAGTAAAATGTCAAAAGAATAAAACAGCCAGTTGCAGATTTATTCCTACAAATGCAGAGGTAGAAGAGCTTACAATCTATTAGGGTATAAGGGAGGATACAGAAGGAAGAAGAGCTTACAATCTATTAGGGTATAAGGAAGGATACAGAAGGAGAAGAGCTTACAATCTATTAGGGTATAAGGGAGGATATAGAAGAAGAAGAGCTTACAATCTATTAGGGTATAAGGGAGGATACAGAAGAGGAAGAGCTTACATTCTATTAGGGTATAAGGGAGGATACAGAAGGAGAAGAGCTTACAATCTATTAGGGTATAAGGGAGGATACAGAAGGAGGAAGAGCTTACAATCTATTAGGCTATAAGGTAGGATACAGGAGGAGAAGAGCTTACAATCTATTAGGTATAAGGGAGGATACAGGAGGAGAAGAGCTTACAATCTATTAGGGTATAATGGAGGATACAGAAGGAGAAGAGCTTACAATCTATTAGGGTATAATGGAGGATACAGAAGGAGAAGAGCTTACACTCTATTAGGGTATAAGGGAGGATACAGAAAAGGAATTTTACAATCTATTAGGGGGTATTAGGGAGGATACAGAAGGAGAAGAGCTTACACTCTATTAGAGTATAAGGGAGGATACAGAAGAGGAAGAGCTTACAACCTATTAGGGTATAAGGGAGGATACAGACAGAGAAGAGCTTACAATCTATTAGGGTATAAGGGAGGATACAGGAGGAGAAGAGCTTACAATCTATTAGGGTATAAGGGATGATACAGGAGGAGAAGAGCTTACAATCTATTAGAGTATAAGGGAGGATACAGAAGGTGGAAGAGCCTACAATCTATTAGGGTATAAGGGAGGATACAGAAGGAGGAGGCGCTTACTATCTATTAGGGTATAAGGGAGGATACAGAAGAGGAAGAGCTTACAATCTATTGGGGTATAAGGGAGGATACAGAAGGAGAAGAGCTTACAATCTATTGGGGTATAAGGGAGGATACAGAAGGAGAAGAGCTTACAATCTATTAGGGTATAAGGGATGATACAGGAGGAGAAGAGCTTACAATCTATTAGAGTATAAGGGAGGATACAGAAGGTGGAAGAGCCTACAATCTATTAGGGTATAAGGGAGGATACAGAAGGAGGAGGCGCTTACTATCTATTAGGGTATAAGGGAGGATACAGAAGAGGAAGAGCTTACAATCTATTGGGGTATAAGGGAGGATACAGAAGGAGAAGAGCTTACAATCTATTGGGGTATAAGGGAGGATACAGAAGGAGAAGAGCTTACAATTTATTAGGGTATAAGGGAGGGTACAGAAGGAGGAAGAGCTTACAATCTATTAGGGTATAAGGGAGGATACAGGAGGAGAAGAGCTTACAATCTATTAGGGTATAATGGAGGATACAGAAGGAGAAGAGCTTACACTCTATTAGGGTATAAGGGAGGATACAGGAGGAGAAGAGCTTACAATCTATTAGGGTATAAGGGATGATACAGGAGGAGAAGAGCTTACAATCTATTAGAGTATAAGGGAGGATACAGAAGGTGGAAGAGCCTACAATCTATTAGGGTATAAGGGAGGATACAGAAGGAGGAGGCGCTTACTATCTATTAGGGTATAAGGGAGGATACAGAAGAGGAAGAGCTTACAATCTATTGGGGTATAAGGGAGGATACAGAAGGAGAAGAGCTTACAATCTATTGGGGTATAAGGGAGGATACAGAAGGAGAAGAGCTTACAATCTATTAGGGTATAAGGGATGATACAGGAGGAGAAGAGCTTACAATCTATTAGAGTATAAGGGAGGATACAGAAGGTGGAAGAGCCTACAATCTATTAGGGTATAAGGGAGGATACAGAAGGAGGAGGCGCTTACTATCTATTAGGGTATAAGGGAGGATACAGAAGAGGAAGAGCTTACAATCTATTGGGGTATAAGGGAGGATACAGAAGGAGAAGAGCTTACAATCTATTGGGGTATAAGGGAGGATACAGAAGGAGAAGAGCTTACAATTTATTAGGGTATAAGGGAGGGTACAGAAGGAGGAAGAGCTTACAATCTATTAGGGTATAAGGGAGGATACAGGAGGAGAAGAGCTTACAATCTATTAGGGTATAATGGAGGATACAGAAGGAGAAGAGCTTACACTCTATTAGGGTATAAGGGAGGATACAGAAAAGGAATTTTACAATCTATTAGGGGGTATTAGGGAGGATACAGAAGGAGAAGAGCTTACAATCTTTTAGGGTATAAGGGAGGATACAGAAGGAGAAGAGCTTACACTCTATTAGGGTATAAGGGGGGATACAGAAGAGGAAGAGCTTACAATCTATTAGGGTATATGGGAGGATACAGACGGAGAAGAGCTTACAGTCTATTAGGGTATAAGGGATGATACAGGAGGAGAAGAGCTTACAATCTATTAGGGTATAAGGGAGGATACAGAAGGTGGAAGAGCCTACAATCTATTAGGGTATAAGGGAGGATACAGAAGGAGGAGGCACTTACTATCTATTAGGGTATAAGGGAGGATACAGAAGAGGAAGAGCTTACAATCTATTGGGGTATAAGGGAGGATACAGAAGGAGAAGAGCTTACAATCTATTGGGCTATAAGGGAGGATACAAAAGGAGAAGAGCTTACAGTCTATTAGGGTATAAGGGAGGATACAGAAGGAGAAGAGCTTACAATCTATTGGGGTATAAGGGAGTATACAAAAGGAGAAGAGCTTACAGTCTATTAGGGTATAAGGGAGGATACAGGGGGAGAAGAGCTTACAATCAATTAGGGTATAAGGGAGGATACAGAAGGAGAAGAGCTTAGAAATATATTAGGCTTTAGGAGAGGATAGAGAAGAAGGAGAGCTTACAATCTATTGAATAATATGAGAGAATACAGAAAGTATAAGAGCTTACAATCTATAATGTTATAAAAGAGATGATACAGAGGGATGAAGAGTTTACACTCAAATAGGGTATAATAGAAGATAAAGAAGGGGGGAGAGCATACAATCTATTGGAGTAAAAGGGAAGTTAGAGTAGAAGAGCTGTTGGGGTATAGAAGGCACTCTGTCCGATCAGACAGCAATGGCAGTCCCTATGTGTCTCTTAGTCAGGTCCTCTTTAAACCGGACCAACAAACAGTGCTCATATGTATCCCTCCCCAAGGCAGTTCAGATTGCTGCACATAAATTTAACTTACCTTTTCGAACTCCTGCTGTGGTCAATTTTGAAATCAGCATGGCATCTCCTGGAGCTGCAGGCCGCCTGCAAACAGGAGATGCTGGTGGGTTTCCTGTTATTGTCAGTTATGTCAGTTGAATACAGACAGAAGCACGTCTGGGATGCTGGAAAAGGAAGCTCCACTAGAAAAATCAGTGAGGCGGTGTTTTATCTTTGAGCGGATGCAGGAGACAATGTAAGTGCTGACAATGAATCATACATGCAGATGAGTTTTTGCCAGGCTGCTGGTGCAGTTTAAGGTTTAATGTAAATGCTATACCACGTAACAAAGAGCCAAAGCTCTATTTAGAAAAAATAAACCATGTGTCCGGTTCAGATGCTCTCCTGGCCCTCCCTCACCCTGCTCTTTCAGTGATAGGGCTGCAGGATGGTGAAGGGGACGATTGTGTCCCAAAAACGGTCGGTACCGGATTGTTTTCTTCCTGCTGCATCGCAGATTTCATGCTGAAAGAAGCCATTGTGGCTGTCCCTGAGCCGCAGCCACACAGACAAGGAGCACTTTATGGAACGTGCATGAAATGAGATGGAGCAATAAGATTGCAGCCAGCGGGGGGGGGGGGGGGGGGGGGGGGGGGGAGTAGCCTGTCAGCTGAACTACAAGTCCCAGCATGCCCTGAAATAGCCCCAGACAAAAAAGAGAAAATGCAGCTCATACCATACTAGTCTAATTGCACGCAGGTTCTCATTTTTATTTGAAGTTGGGCTCTACCTCTCTTGTGTGGGTGATATAAATCTATCCAGTCACTGGTTTGCAAAATGGACCTTTAAGAGAACCTGTCAGGAGACTAAAAAAAATGGCTACAAATTTTCTGTAAAGCGCTCTGGTATATGTCAGCGCTATGTAAATATATGACAACTGTGTGGTAGTGGTATTAGAGTGTAAACTGTGATGAAGAGGCTTGATTCCTCTTTGTTTATCCGACAGAGGACGGAGAGGCCATAAGCAGTTCCTATGAGTCGTATGATGAAGAGGAGAATCTGAAGAAGTCAACGTCTCACCAGCACCAGTGGCCATCCACAGAGGCATCCATCGAGCTGATGAGAGATGCACTGATCTGCGCCTTCCTCTGGAGGAAGAAGTGGTTGGGTCAGTGGGCAAAGCAGCTCTGCATTATCAAGGATAACAGGCTGCTGGTAAGTGTGTAACATGCATGTTTGGGGTGGGGGTGGCTCAGGTGGTACTTTACAGGGCCATCAATCTGGGTGCCAGAAATGCACAATGCATTGTATTGGTGTGAGTACTTTAAATTCTTCCATCCATTTTCCTGAAAAAATGTGTGTGTGGAAATGGGGGCTCAGCACTGGGAGGAGCAAAGTGTGGCTGGGAAGCATTCCATCAGAATAGTGACATTCAGGAAGCTTTCTGCATGTGTCGCCTACCTAAGTTATGTACAATGGGGCAGACTATGGCTACTATGGTGGGGACAGGGATAGATGGGGCAGAGCTGGGGGGCAGGGATAGATTTTTTGTGAGAAATTTTTATACTTTTTTCCCTTAGTGCAATTCTTAGATGTGCAAATTATTGAAATACTCGCACAAATAAATATGGTGCTGAATTGCACTAAGGGAAAAAAGTATAAAAATTTCTCACAAAAAATCTATCCCTGCCCCCCAGCTCTGCCCCATCCATCCCTGTCCCCACCAGCTTTACCCCACCCATTCCTGTCCCCTCACCTCTGCCTCATCCATTCCTGTCCCCTCAGCTCACTTAGGGAATCTATAGCCCCTCCCCCAGTACCCTAATTTCTTCATCTTCACCTCTCACCCGATGCATTTAAATGGACCTCTACAAGAAGTGATTGAGTACCCCTGCTTTACGGGATACATGGTGCACCAGCAGGTGCACCAATGTAACAGCAGCACTCATGACCCCAGGGTCAGAGGTTTTTTTTTTTATGGGGTGGGGGGTACAGGACAGGGCTGCCATCGGGACAGGACAGCCAATACTTCAGTATGGGATATATTTCCTTAGTGCAATTCTTAGATGTGCAAATTATTGAAATACTCGCACAAATAAATATGGTGCTGAATTGCACTAAGGAAATATATCCCATACTGAAGTATTGGCTGTCCTGTCCCGATGGCAGCCCTGTCCTGTACCCCCCACCCCATAAAAAAAAAACCTCTGACCCTGGGGTCATGAGTGCTGCTGTTACATTGGTGCACCTGCTGGTGCACCATGTATCCCGTAAAGCAGGGGTACTCAATCACTTCTTGTAGAGGTCCATTTAAATGCATCGGGTGAGAGGTGAAGATGAAGAAATTAGGGTACTGGGGGAGGGGCTATAGATTCCCTAAGTGAGCTGAGGGGACAGGAATGGATGAGGCAGAGGTGAGGGGACAGGAATGGGTGGGGTAAAGCTGGTGGGGACAGGGATGGATGGGGCAGAGCTGGGGAGCAGGGATAGATGGGGCAGAGCTAGGGGGCAGGGATAGATGGGGCAGAGCTGGGGGGCAGGGATAGATGGGGCAGAGCTGGGGAGCAGGGATAGATGGGGCAGAGCTGGGGGGCCAGGAATGGATGGGGTTGGGATGAATGGGACAAAGCTGAGGGGACAGGAATGGATGAGGCAGAGCTGAGGGGACAGGGATGGATGGGGCAGACCTGGTGGGGACAGGGATAGATGGGGCAAAGCTGGGGGGGCAGGAATGGATGGGGTTGGGATGGATGGGACAAAGCTGAGGGGGCAGGAATGGATGAGGCAGAGCTGAGGGGACAGGGATGGATGGGGCAGAGCTGAGGGGACAGGGATGGATGGGGCAGACCTGGTGGAGACAGGGATAGATGGGGCAGAGCTGGGGGCAGGGATAGATGGGGCAGAGCTGGAGGGCAGGAATGGATGGGGTTGGGATGGATGGGACAAAGCTGAGGGGACAGGAATGGATGAAGCAGAGCTGAGGGGACAGGGATAGATGGGGCAGAGCTGGGGGACAGGGATAGATGGGGCAGAGCTGGGGGACAGGGATAGATGGGGCAGAGCTGGGGGACAGGGATAGATGGGGCAGAGCTGGGGGACAGGGATAAATGGGGCAGAGCTGAGGGGACAGGGATAGATGGGGCAGAGCTGGGGGACAGGGATAAATGGGGCAGAGCTGAGGGGGCAGGGATAGATGGGGCAGAGCTGGGGGACAGGGATAGATGGGGCAGAGCTGGGGGACAGGGATAGATGGGGCAGAGCTGGGGGACAGGGATAGATGGGGCAGAGCTGGGGGACAGGGATAGATGGGGCAGAGCTGGGGGACAGGGATAAATGGGGCAGAGCTGGGGGACAGGGATAGATGGGGCAGAGCTGGGGGACAGGGATAAATGGGGCAGAGCTGAGGGGGCAGGGATAGATGGGGCAGAGCTGGGGGGCAGGGATAGATGGGGCAGAGCTGGGGGGCCAGGAATGGATGGGGTTGGGATGAATGGGACAAAGCTGAGGGGACAGGAATGGATGAGGCAGAGCTGAGGGGACAGGGATGGATGGGGCAGACCTGGTGGGGACAGGGATAGATGGGGCAGAGCTGGGGGGGCAGGAATGGATGGGGTTGGGATGGATGGGACAAAGCTGAGGGGGCAGGAATGGATGAGGCAGAGCTGAGGGGACAGGGATGGATGGGGCAGAGCTGAGGGGACAGGGATGGATGGGGCAGACCTGGTGGAGACAGGGATAGATGGGGCAGAGCTGGGGGCAGGGATAGATGGGGCAGAGCTGGAGGGCAGGAATGGATGGGGTTGGGATGGATGGGACAAAGCTGAGGGGACAGGAATGGATGAAGCAGAGCTGAGGGGACAGGGATAGATGGGGCAGAGCTGGGGGACAGGGATAGATGGGGCAGAGCTGGGGGACAGGGATAGATGGGGCAGAGCTGGGGGGCAGGGATAGATGGGGCAGAGCTAGGGGGCAGGGATAGATGGGGCAGAGCTGGGGGACAGCGATAGATGGGGCAGAGCTGGGGGGCAGGGATATATGGGGCAGAGCTAGGGGGCAGGGATAGATGGGGCAGAGCTGGGAGACAGCGATAGATGGGGCAGAGCTGGGGGGCAGGGATATATGGGGCAGAGCTAGGGGGCAGGGATAGATGGGGCAGAGCTGGGGGGGCAGGAATGGATGGGGTTGGGATGGGTGGGACAAAGCTGAGGGGACAGGAATGGATGAGGCAGAGCTGAGGGGACAGGGATGGATGGGGCAGAGCTGAGGGGACAGGGATAGATGGGGCAGAGCTGAGGGGACAGTAATGGATGGGGCAGAGCTGGTGGGGACAGGGATAGATGGGGCAGAGCTGGGGGGCAAGGATAGATGGGGCAGAGCTGGGGGCAGGGATAGATGGGGTAGAGCTAGGGGGCAGAGATAGATAGGGCAGAGCTGGGGGGCAGGGATAGATAGGGTAGAGCTATAGGGAAGGATAGATGGGGCAGAGCTGGGGGGGCAGGAATGGGTGAGGCAGAGCTGAGGGGACAGGGATAGATGGGGCAGAGCTGAGGGACAGTAATGGATGGGGCAGAGCTGGTGGGGACAGGGATAGATGGGGCAGAGCTGAGGGGCCAGGGATTGGATGGGCAATGTTGGGAGGACAGGAATGGATGGGGCAGAGAGACTGGGCTGAATGTAGCAGAGAGACTGGGATGGATGGGGCAGAGCTGGGGGGCAGGGATAGATGGGGCAGAGCTGGGGGATCAGGAAAGGATGAGAATGGGATGGATGGGGCAAAGCTGGGGGACAGGAATAGATGGGGCAGAGCTGAGGGGCCAGACGATTGGATGGGCAATGTTGGGAGGACAGGAATGGATGGGGCGAAGAGACTGAGCTGGATAGGGCAGAGCTGAGGGGACAGAAATGGATGGGGCTGAGTTGGGGGGACAAGATGGTGGGACAGGGATAGATGGGGCTGAGATGGGGGGATTATATGGGGCAAAGAGACCAAGAAACAAAAGTTTGTGTGTACCTTGCAATGCCACTTCTCTCCCATGCCAGGGAGCCATGACACTGGCAGGGAGACAAAGCACTATATTTTGCTGATCAAGTGGTCAGCTCTGAGCCTGGCAACACAGAACCAAGTGAGTGAAGGGCTGTCAGGACACCGGTCCAGAAATCTGGCTCCAAGGTCTGCATTCGGACCCCGGTCTGCAGCTGAGTATCGCTTCCATAAAGCAATGGTCAGGCTATTAATGAAGGTTTCCTCTTGATCTTAGGCATCATTTGTGGTAAAGCATGGCTAGTCCTGAATAGAGGCGCCAGGAGAAACAATTAAGACACCCCTTCAGAGAGAAGGCTGTAAGCTGGCTCAGCAGGACTTTCCCACATTTCCTCCATCTCCCTGTCTTACTTTTGCACATTGCCTTCGTCATTCTCTGCCTCTTTTTATCTAGCTTATTTTCCCCATCCTTTTTTCAGTTTCATATTGTCTTTCCTTATCTATGGTTGCTCGTTTACATGATCTCTCTACTTTCTGTATCATTTTCATTTGTTTTTCATATTTCTTCTGTCTTTTTACATCCATCTTTTTTTATTCTCCTTTGTTATTGCTTTTTCACCTTTCTTCTATCTTGCTTTGATTTCCACATCCCCATTTTCTTTTATCTCTTTCATATTCACTCATTCTCTCTCTTTCACATCATTCATCTGCCTCTTTTTTCACATTTTCAATTTTTTATCAATCTTAATTTTCTTATTTCACCTTCTAAAATTATTTCTCTCTCTCCTGTTTTTCGCTTTCTTTTCCCTTCTTTCTCCATTTTCTTGACTATGGGGTAAATTCAGAGCCAGGTGAGAATTCTCACTCCTTTAAGAGAGAAAAAAGCCATTCACTTTTATTGTCTACAGGTGTAAGTTTTTACCTGGCTCTGAATCAGCCCCAAGATAGACAATGAAAGTCAACGGCAGATTTCTCTCCTAAAAAGGAGTGAGAATTCTCACCTGGCTCTGAATCTACCCAATATCTATTTTTTCTGCATCCCTTCCTCCCTTTCCCTCCTTCCTAAGCTTCATTGCTTTTTTCTGACTTCGTCTTTTCTGTGTGGAAGTGTTATAACCAAGGGGCAGCTCTAGGCAGAGGCCAGGAAGGAAGCGGGCTCCGGTAGTGTAAATGCTGCATTATGGAGACTCCTAGAGAGCACAAAATGTAACTGCACAGCTTTAAATCACGTGGCGGGACAGCCTAGGTGTTCCCCAAGCCACCATCATGTCACCCCCTCCCAAGAAAAGCCCATTTATCAATTTAAGGGACAGTTGTAAGGAAGCAGCCTGGTGACCGGAGGATAGCTGGTTCAATTCCCAGCCATGGGACATGACTGAAGTGCCCTTGAGCAAGGCACCTACGCCTCTAACCGATCCCCTGTGCTCCATGCATGTGTATACTCACTGCACAAATGGGTTAAATGCAGAGAAAAATTCCTATGTGTGCGCAAACATACAATGGCGACCAAAATCCCCTTATTTTAAAAAAGGGGAGAGTGTATAGAGGGTATATATTGTATGCTATTATCTATTACTTTGTAAGTTAGGGTCCTTTTTAAAATAAATGTACATTACTGTACCTTTAATCGGTGCTTCCTGTATTGTTATAAACATTAAATTAATGAGATATTATTTCTGAAGTGCTACAAGAGCTCCAAGGACCAGAATCCCCAACTGGACATCTGTCTGGCCGGCTGCAGCGTCACCCACAAGGAGAAGCAAGTGCGTAAGAAGGAGCACAAGCTGAAGATCACCCCAACCAATGCAGACGTCATTGTACTGGGGATGCAGAGCCGGGAGCAGGCCCTCCAATGGCTGAAGGTAACTGACACCATCATCCTCCTGTAACATAGAACATAAAATCTGGAGAGCCACCGCGTCCCTCCTGTAACATAGAACATATCTGGTGAGCCGCCGTGTCCCTCCTGTAACATAGAACATATATCTGGAGAGCTGCCGTGTCCCTCCTGTAACATAGAACAGGCCCTCCAATGGCTGAAGGTAACTGACACCATCATCCTCCTGTAACATAGAACATATATCTGGAGGGCGGCTGTGTCCCTCCTGTAACTTAGAACATATATCTGGAGAGCGGCCGAGTCCCTCCTGTAACATATAACATATATCTGGAGAGCCGCCGTGTCCCTCCTGTAACATAGAACATATATCTGGAGAGCCGCCACGTCCCTCCTGTAACATAGAACATATATCTGGAGAGCGGCCGTGTCCCTCCTGTAACATAGAACATATATCTGGGGAGCGGTCGTGTCCCTCCTGTAACATAGAACATATATCTGGAGGGCGGCTGTGTCCCTCCTGTAACTTAGAACATATATCTGGAGAGCGGCCGTGTCCCTCCTGTAACATAGAACATATATCTGGAGAGCCGCCGTGTCCCTCCTGTAACATAGAACATATATCTGGAGAGCAGCCGTGTCCCTCCTGTAACATAGAACATATATCTGGAGAGCAGCCGTGTCCCTCCTGTAACATAGAACATATATCTGGAGGACGGCTGTGTCCCTCCTGTAACATAGAACATATATCTGGAGAGCGGCTATGTCCCTCCTGTAACATAGAGCATATATCTGGAGAGCGGCCGTGTCCCTCCTGTAACATAGAACATATATCTGGAGAGCCACCACGTCCCTCCTGTAACATAGAACATATATCTGGAGATCGGCCGTGTCCCTCCTGTAACATAGAACATATATCTGGGGAGCGGCCGTGTCCCTCCTGTAACAAAGATCATATATCAGGAGAGCAGCCATGTCTCTCCTGTAATATAGAACATATATCTGGAGAGCAGCCATGTCCCTCCTGTAACATAGAACATATATCTGGAGAGCGGCCATGTCCCTCCTGTAACATAGAACATATATCTGGAGAGCGGCCGTGTCCCTCCTGTAATATAGAACATATATCTGGAGAGCAGCCATGTCCCTCCTGTAATATAGAACATATATCTGGAGAGCGGCCATGTCCCTCTTGTAATATAGAACATATATCTGGAGGGCGGCCGTGTCCCTCCTGTAATATAGAACATATATCTGGAGAGCCGCCTTGTCCCTCCTGTAACATAGAACATATATCTGGAGAGCCGCCTTGTCCCTCCTGTAACATAGAACATATATCAGGAGAGCTGCCGTGTCCCTCCTGTAACATAGAACATATATCTGGAGAGCGGCCGTGTCCCTCCTGTAACATAGAACATATATCTGGAGAGCCGCCATGTCCCTCCTGTAATATAGAACATATATCTGGAGGGCGGCTGTGTCCCTCCTGTAATATAGAACATATATCTGGAGAGCCGCCTTGTCCCTCCTGTAACATAGAACATATATCTGGAGAGCCACCTTGTCCCTCCTGTAACATAGAACATATATCAGGAGAGCTGCCGTGTCCCTCCTGTAACATAGAACATATATCTGGAGAGCGGCCGTGTCCCTCCTGTAATATAGAACATATATCTGGAGAGCCGCCTTGTCCCTCCTGTAACATAGAACATATATCTGGAGAGCGGCCGTGTCCCTCCTGTAACATAGAACATATATCTGGAGAGCAGCCATGTCCCTCCTGTAATATAGAACATATATCTGGAGGGCGGCCGTGTCCCTCCTGTAATATAGAACATATATCTGGAGAGCCGCCTTGTCCCTCCTGTAACATAGAACATATATCTGGAGAGCCGCCTTGTCCCTCCTGTAACATAGAACATATATCAGGAGAGCTGCCGTGTCCCTCCTGTAACATAGAACATATATCTGGGGAACGGCTGTGTCCCTCCTGTAACATAGAACATATATCTGGAGAGCGGCCGTGTCCCTCCTGTTACATAGAACATATATCTGGAGAGCGGGCGTGTCCCTCCTGTAACATAGAACATATATCTGGAGAGCGGCCATGTCCCTCCTGTAACATAAAACATATATCTGGGGAGCGGCCGTGTCCCTCCTGTAACATAGAACATATATCTGGAGAGCGGCCGTGTCCCTCCTGTAACATAGAACATATATCTGGGGAGCGGTCATGTCCCTCCTGTAACATAGAACTTATATCCAGAGAGTGTCTGTATCCCTCCTGTAACATAGAACTTGTATCCAGAGGGTGTCTGTATCCCTCCTGTAACATAGAACTTGTATCCAGAGAGTGTCTGTATCCCTCCTGTAACATAGAACTTGTATCCAGAGAGTGTCTGTATCCCTCCTGTAACATAGACCTTGTATCCAGAGGGTGTCTGTATCCCTCCTGTAACATAGAACTTGTATCCAGAGAGTATCTGTATCCCTCCTGTAACATAGAACATATATCTGGAGAGCCGCCATGTCCCTCCTGTAACATAGAGCATATATCTGGAGAGCGGCCGTGTCCCTCCTGTAACATAGAACATATATCTGGGGAGCGGTCATGTCCCTCCTGTAACATAGAACTTATATCCAGAGAGTGTCTGTATCCCTCCTGTAACATAGAACTTGTATCCTGAGAGTGTCTGTATCCCTCCTGTAACATAGAACTTGTATCCAGAGAGTGTCTGTATCCCTCCTGTAACATAGACCTTGTATCCAGAGGGTGTCTGTATCCCTCCTGTAACATAGAACTTGTATCCAGAGAGTATCTGTATCCCTCCTGTAACATAGAACATATATCTGGGGAGCGGCCGTGTCCCTCCTGTAACATAGAACATATATCTGGAGAGCGGCCGTGTCCCTCCTGTAACATAGAACATATATCTGGAGAGCCGCCATGTCCCTCCTGTAACATAGAACATATATCTGGAGAGCGGCCGTGTCCCTCCTGTAACATAGAACATATATCTGGGGAACGGTCATGTCCCTCCTGTAACATAGAACTTGTATCCAGAGAGTGTCTGTATCCCTCCTGTAACATAGAACTTGTATCCAGAGGGTGTCTGTATCCATCCTGTAACATAGACCTTGTATCCAGAGAGTATCTGTATCCCTCCTGTAACATAGAACTTGTATCCAGAGAGTATCTGTATCCCTCCTGTAACATAGAACTTGTATCCAGAGAGTGTCTCTATCCCTCCTGTAACATAGAACTTGTATCCAGAGAGTGTCTCTATCCCTCCTGTAACATAGAACTTGTATCCAGAGAGTGTCTCTATCCCTCCTGTAACATAGAACTTGTATCCAGAGAGTATCTGTATCCCTCCTGTAACATAGAACTTGTATCCAGAGAGTGTCTCTATCCCTCCTGTAACATAGAACTTGTATCCAGAGAGTGTCTGTATCCCTCCTGTAACATATACCTTGTATCCAGAGAGTGTCTGTATCTCTCCTGTAACATAGAACTTGTATCCTGAGAGTGTCTGTATCCCTCCTGTAACATAGAACTTGTATCCAGAGAGTATCTGTATCCCTCCTGTAACATAGAACTTGTATCCAGAGAGAGTCCGTATCCCTCCTGTAACATAGAACTTGTATCCAGAGGGTGTCTGTATCCCTCCTGTAACATAGAACTTGTATCCAGAGAGTATCTGTATGCCTTCTGTAACATAGAACTTGTATCCAGAGGGTGTCTGTATCCCTCCTGTAACATAGAACTTGTATCCAGGGGGTGTCTCTATCCCTCCTGTAACATAGAACTTGTATCCAGAGGGTGTCTGTATCCCTCCTGTAACATAGAACTTGTATCCAGAGAGTGTCTGTATCCCTCCTGTAACATAGAACTTGTATCCAGAGAGAGTCCGTATCCCTCCTGTAACATAGAACTTGTATCCAGAGTGTGTCTGTATCCCTCCTGTAACATAGACCTTGTATCCTGAGAGTGTCTGTATCCCTCCTGTAACATAGAACTTGTATCCAGAGAGTATCTGTATCCCTCCTGTAACATAGAACTTGTATCCAGAGAGTGTCTGTATCCCTCCTGTAACATAGAACTTGTATCCAGAGAGTATCTGTATCCCTCCTGTAACATAGAACTTGTATCCAGAGAGAGTCCGTATCCCTCCTGTAACATAGAACTTGTATCCAGGGGGTGTCTGTATCCCTCCTGTAACATAGAACTTGTATCCAGAGAGTATCTGTATGCCTTCTGTAACATAGAACTTGTATCCAGAGGGTGTCTGTATCCCTCCTGTAACATAGAACTTGTATCCAGGGGGTGTCTCTATCCCTCCTGTAACATAGAACTTGTATCCAGAGGGTGTCTGTATCCCTCCTGTAACATAGAACTTGTATCCAGAGAGTGTCTGTATCCCTCCTGTAACATAGAACTTGTATCCAGAGAGAGTCCGTATCCCTCCTGTAACATAGAACTTGTATCCAGAGTGTGTCTGTATCCCTCCTGTAACATAGACCTTGTATCCTGAGAGTGTCTGTATCCCTCCTGTAACATAGAACTTGTATCCAGAGAGTGTCTGTATCCCTCCTGTAACATAGAACTTGTATCCAGAGAGTATCTGTATCCCTCCTGTAACATAGAACTTGTATCCAGAGAGAGTCCGTATCCCTCCTGTAACATAGAACTTGTATCCAGAGAGTGTCTGTATCCCTCCTGTAACATAGAACTTGTATCCAGAGAGAGTCCGTATCCCTCCTGTAACATAGAACTTGTATCCAGAGTGTGTCTGTATCCCTCCTGTAACATAGACCTTGTATCCTGAGAGTGTCTGTATCCCTCCTGTAACATAGAACTTGTATCCAGAGAGTATCTGTATCCCTCCTGTAACATAGAACTTGTATCCAGAGAGTGTCTGTATCCCTCCTGTAACATAGAACTTGTATCCAGAGGGTGTCTGTATCCCTCCTGTAACATATACCTTGTATCCAGAGAGTGTCTGTATCCCTCCTGTAACATAGACCTTGTATCCAGAGAGTGTCTGTATCCCCCCTGTAACATAGAACTTGTATCCAGAGGGTGTCTCTATCCCTTCTGTAACATAGAAATTGTATCCAGAGAGAGTCCGTATCCCTCCTGTAACATAGAACTTGTATCCAGAGAGTGTCTGTATCCCTCCTGTAACATAGAACTTGTATCCAGAGAGTGTCTGTATCCCCCCTGTAACATAGAACTTGTATCCAGAGAGTGTCTCTATCCCTCCTGTAACATAGAACTTGTATCCAGAGGGTGTCTGTATCCCTCCTGTAACATAGAACTTGTATCCAGAGAGAGTCCGTATCCCTCCTGTAACAGAGAACTTGTATCCAGAGGGTGTCTGTATTCCTCCTGTAACATAGACCTTGTATCCAGAGAGTGTCTGTATCCCTCCTGTAACATAGAACTTGTATCCAGAGAGTGTCTGTATCCCTCCTGTAACATAGAACTTGTATCCAGAGAGTGTCTGTATCCCCCCTGTAACATAGAACTTGTATCCAGAGAGTGTCTGTATCCCTCCTGTAACATAGAACTTGTATCCAGAGGGTGTCTGTATCCCTCCTGTAATATAGAACTTGTATCCAGAGAGTGTCTGTATCCCCCCTGTAACATAGAACTTGTATCCAGAGGGTGTCTGTATCCCCCCTGTAACATAGAACTTGTATCCAGAGAGTATCTGTATGCCTTCTGTAACATAGAACTTGTATCCAGAGGGTGTCTGTATCCCTCCTGTAACATAGAACTTGTATCCAGGGGGTGTCTCTATCCCTCCTGTAACATAGAACTTGTATCCAGAGGGTGTCTGTATCCCTCCTGTAACATAGAACTTGTATCCAGAGAGTGTCTGTATCCCTCCTGTAACATAGAACTTGTATCCAGAGAGAGTCCGTATCCCTCCTGTAACATAGAACTTGTATCCAGAGTGTGTCTGTATCCCTCCTGTAACATAGACCTTGTATCCTGAGAGTGTCTGTATCCCTCCTGTAACATAGAACTTGTATCCAGAGAGTATCTGTATCCCTCCTGTAACATAGAACTTGTATCCAGAGAGTGTCTGTATCCCTCCTGTAACATAGAACTTGTATCCAGAGAGTATCTGTATCCCTCCTGTAACATAGAACTTGTATCCAGAGAGAGTCCGTATCCCTCCTGTAACATAGAACTTGTATCCAGGGGGTGTCTGTATCCCTCCTGTAACATAGAACTTGTATCCAGAGAGTATCTGTATGCCTTCTGTAACATAGAACTTGTATCCAGAGGGTGTCTGTATCCCTCCTGTAACATAGAACTTGTATCCAGGGGGTGTCTCTATCCCTCCTGTAACATAGAACTTGTATCCAGAGGGTGTCTGTATCCCTCCTGTAACATAGAACTTGTATCCAGAGAGTGTCTGTATCCCTCCTGTAACATAGAACTTGTATCCAGAGAGAGTCCGTATCCCTCCTGTAACATAGAACTTGTATCCAGAGTGTGTCTGTATCCCTCCTGTAACATAGACCTTGTATCCTGAGAGTGTCTGTATCCCTCCTGTAACATAGAACTTGTATCCAGAGAGTATCTGTATCCCTCCTGTAACATAGAACTTGTATCCAGAGAGTGTCTGTATCCCTCCTGTAACATAGAACTTGTATCCAGAGAGTATCTGTATCCCTCCTGTAACATAGAACTTGTATCCAGAGAGAGTCCGTATCCCTCCTGTAACATAGAACTTGTATCCAGAGAGTGTCTGTATCCCTCCTGTAACATAGAACTTGTATCCAGAGAGAGTCCGTATCCCTCCTGTAACATAGAACTTGTATCCAGAGTGTGTCTGTATCCCTCCTGTAACATAGACCTTGTATCCTGAGAGTGTCTGTATCCCTCCTGTAACATAGAACTTGTATCCAGAGAGTGTCTGTATCCCTCCTGTAACATAGAACTTGTATCCAGAGAGTATCTGTATCCCTCCTGTAACATAGAACTTGTATCCAGAGAGAGTCCGTATCCCTCCTGTAACATAGAACTTGTATCCAGAGAGTGTCTGTATCCCTCCTGTAACATAGAACTTGTATCCAGAGAGAGTCCGTATCCCTCCTGTAACATAGAACTTGTATCCAGAGTGTGTCTGTATCCCTCCTGTAACATAGACCTTGTATCCTGAGAGTGTCTGTATCCCTCCTGTAACATAGAACTTGTATCCAGAGAGTATCTGTATCCCTCCTGTAACATAGAACTTGTATCCAGAGAGTGTCTGTATCCCTCCTGTAACATAGAACTTGTATCCAGAGGGTGTCTGTATCCCTCCTGTAACATAGAACTTGTATCCAGAGGGTGTCTGTATCCCCCCTGTAACATAGAACTTGTATCCAGAGAGTGTCTCTATCCCTCCTGTAACATAGAACTTGTATCCAGAGGGTGTCTGTATCCCTCCTGTAACATAGACCTTGTATCCAGAGAGTGTCTGTATCCCCCCTGTAACATAGAACTTGTATCCAGAGGGTGTCTCTATCCCTTCTGTAACATAGAAATTGTATCCAGAGAGAGTCCGTATCCCTCCTGTAACATAGAACTTGTATCCAGAGAGTGTCTGTATCCCTCCTGTAACATAGAACTTGTATCCAGAGAGTGTCTGTATCCCCCCTGTAACATAGAACTTGTATCCAGAGAGTGTCTCTATCCCTCCTGTAACATAGAACTTGTATCCAGAGGGTGTCTGTATCCCTCCTGTAACATAGAACTTGTATCCAGAGAGAGTCCGTATCCCTCCTGTAACAGAGAACTTGTATCCAGAGGGTGTCTGTATTCCTCCTGTAACATAGACCTTGTATCCAGAGAGTGTCTGTATCCCTCCTGTAACATAGAACTTGTATCCAGAGAGTGTCTGTATCCCTCCTGTAACATAGAACTTGTATCCAGAGAGTGTCTGTATCCCCCCTGTAACATAGAACTTGTATCCAGAGAGTGTCTGTATCCCTCCTGTAACATAGAACTTGTATCCAGAGGGTGTCTGTATCCCTCCTGTAATATAGAACTTGTATCCAGAGAGTGTCTGTATCCCCCCTGTAACATAGAACTTGTATCCAGAGGGTGTCTGTATCCCCCCTGTAACATAGAACTTGTATCCAGAGAGTATCTGTATGCCTTCTGTAACATAGAACTTGTATCCAGAGGGTGTCTGTATCCCTCCTGTAACATAGAACTTGTATCCAGGGGGTGTCTCTATCCCTCCTGTAACATAGAACTTGTATCCAGAGGGTGTCTGTATCCCTCCTGTAACATAGAACTTGTATCCAGGGGGTGTCTCTATCCCTCCTGTAACATAGAACTTGTATCCAGAGGGTGTCTGTATCCCTCCTGTAACATAGAACTTGTATCCAGAGAGTGTCTGTATCCCTCCTGTAACATAGAACTTGTATCCAGAGAGAGTCCGTATCCCTCCTGTAACATAGAACTTGTATCCAGAGAGTATCTGTATCCCTCCTGTAACATAGAACTTGTATCCAGAGAGTGTCTGTATCCCTCCTGTAACATAGAACTTGTATCCAGAGAGTATCTGTATCCCTCCTGTAACATAGAACTTGTATCCAGAGAGAGTCCGTATCCCTCCTGTAACATAGAACTTGTATCCAGAGAGTGTCTGTATCCCTCCTGTAACATAGAACTTGTATCCAGAGAGAGTCCGTATCCCTCCTGTAACATAGAACTTGTATCCAGAGTGTGTCTGTATCCCTCCTGTAACATAGACCTTGTATCCTGAGAGTGTCTGTATCCCTCCTGTAACATAGAACTTGTATCCAGAGAGTGTCTGTATCCCTCCTGTAACATAGAACTTGTATCCAGAGAGTATCTGTATCCCTCCTGTAACATAGAACTTGTATCCAGAGAGAGTCCGTATCCCTCCTGTAACATAGAACTTGTATCCAGAGAGTGTCTGTATCCCTCCTGTAACATAGAACTTGTATCCAGAGAGAGTCCGTATCCCTCCTGTAACATAGAACTTGTATCCAGAGTGTGTCTGTATCCCTCCTGTAACATAGACCTTGTATCCTGAGAGTGTCTGTATCCCTCCTGTAACATAGAACTTGTATCCAGAGAGTATCTGTATCCCTCCTGTAACATAGAACTTGTATCCAGAGAGTGTCTGTATCCCTCCTGTAACATAGAACTTGTATCCAGAGGGTGTCTGTATCCCTCCTGTAACATATACCTTGTATCCAGAGAGTGTCTGTATCCCTCCTGTAACATAGACCTTGTATCCAGAGAGTGTCTGTATCCCCCCTGTAACATAGAACTTGTATCCAGAGGGTGTCTCTATCCCTTCTGTAACATAGAAATTGTATCCAGAGAGAGTCCGTATCCCTCCTGTAACATAGAACTTGTATCCAGAGAGTGTCTGTATCCCTCCTGTAACATAGAACTTGTATCCAGAGAGTGTCTGTATCCCCCCTGTAACATAGAACTTGTATCCAGAGAGTGTCTCTATCCCTCCTGTAACATAGAACTTGTATCCAGAGGGTGTCTGTATCCCTCCTGTAACATAGAACTTGTATCCAGAGAGAGTCCGTATCCCTCCTGTAACAGAGAACTTGTATCCAGAGGGTGTCTGTATTCCTCCTGTAACATAGACCTTGTATCCAGAGAGTGTCTGTATCCCTCCTGTAACATAGAACTTGTATCCAGAGAGTGTCTGTATCCCTCCTGTAACATAGAACTTGTATCCAGAGAGTGTCTGTATCCCCCCTGTAACATAGAACTTGTATCCAGAGAGTGTCTGTATCCCTCCTGTAACATAGAACTTGTATCCAGAGGGTGTCTGTATCCCTCCTGTAATATAGAACTTGTATCCAGAGAGTGTCTGTATCCCCCCTGTAACATAGAACTTGTATCCAGAGGGTGTCTGTATCCCCCCTGTAACATAGAACTTGTATCCAGAGAGTATCTGTATGCCTTCTGTAACATAGAACTTGTATCCAGAGGGTGTCTGTATCCCTCCTGTAACATAGAACTTGTATCCAGGGGGTGTCTCTATCCCTCCTGTAACATAGAACTTGTATCCAGAGGGTGTCTGTATCCCTCCTGTAACATAGAACTTGTATCCAGAGAGTGTCTGTATCCCTCCTGTAACATAGAACTTGTATCCAGAGAGAGTCCGTATCCCTCCTGTAACATAGAACTTGTATCCAGAGTGTGTCTGTATCCCTCCTGTAACATAGACCTTGTATCCTGAGAGTGTCTGTATCCCTCCTGTAACATAGAACTTGTATCCAGAGAGTATCTGTATCCCTCCTGTAACATAGAACTTGTATCCAGAGAGTGTCTGTATCCCTCCTGTAACATAGAACTTGTATCCAGAGAGTATCTGTATCCCTCCTGTAACATAGAACTTGTATCCAGAGAGAGTCCGTATCCCTCCTGTAACATAGAACTTGTATCCAGAGAGTGTCTGTATCCCTCCTGTAACATAGAACTTGTATCCAGAGAGAGTCCGTATCCCTCCTGTAACATAGAACTTGTATCCAGAGTGTGTCTGTATCCCTCCTGTAACATAGACCTTGTATCCTGAGAGTGTCTGTATCCCTCCTGTAACATAGAACTTGTATCCAGAGAGTGTCTGTATCCCTCCTGTAACATAGAACTTGTATCCAGAGAGTATCTGTATCCCTCCTGTAACATAGAACTTGTATCCAGAGAGAGTCCGTATCCCTCCTGTAACATAGAACTTGTATCCAGAGAGTGTCTGTATCCCTCCTGTAACATAGAACTTGTATCCAGAGAGAGTCCGTATCCCTCCTGTAACATAGAACTTGTATCCAGAGTGTGTCTGTATCCCTCCTGTAACATAGACCTTGTATCCTGAGAGTGTCTGTATCCCTCCTGTAACATAGAACTTGTATCCAGAGAGTATCTGTATCCCTCCTGTAACATAGAACTTGTATCCAGAGAGTGTCTGTATCCCTCCTGTAACATAGAACTTGTATCCAGAGGGTGTCTGTATCCCTCCTGTAACATATACCTTGTATCCAGAGAGTGTCTGTATCCCTCCTGTAACATAGACCTTGTATCCAGAGAGTGTCTGTATCCCCCCTGTAACATAGAACTTGTATTCAGAGGGTGTCTCTATCCCTTCTGTAACATAGAAATTGTATCCAGAGAGAGTCCGTATCCCTCCTGTAACATAGAACTTGTATCCAGAGAGTGTCTGTATCCCTCCTGTAACATAGAACTTGTATCCAGAGAGTGTCTGTATCCCCCCTGTAACATAGAACTTGTATCCAGAGAGTGTCTCTATCCCTCCTGTAACATAGAACTTGTATCCAGAGGGTGTCTGTATCCCTCCTGTAACATAGAACTTGTATCCAGAGAGAGTCCGTATCCCTCCTGTAACAGAGAACTTGTATCCAGAGGGTGTCTGTATTCCTCCTGTAACATAGACCTTGTATCCAGAGAGTGTCTGTATCCCTCCTGTAACATAGAACTTGTATCCAGAGAGTGTCTGTATCCCTCCTGTAACATAGAACTTGTATCCAGAGAGTGTCTGTATCCCCCCTGTAACATAGAACTTGTATCCAGAGAGTGTCTGTATCCCTCCTGTAACATAGAACTTGTATCCAGAGGGTGTCTGTATCCCTCCTGTAATATAGAACTTGTATCCAGAGAGTGTCTGTATCCCCCCTGTAACATAGAACTTGTATCCAGAGGGTGTCTGTATCCCCCCTGTAACATAGAACTTGTATCCAGAGAGTATCTGTATGCCTTCTGTAACATAGAACTTGTATCCAGAGGGTGTCTGTATCCCTCCTGTAACATAGAACTTGTATCCAGGGGGTGTCTCTATCCCTCCTGTAACATAGAACTTGTATCCAGAGGGTGTCTGTATCCCTCCTGTAACATAGAACTTGTATCCAGGGGGTGTCTCTATCCCTCCTGTAACATAGAACTTGTATCCAGAGGGTGTCTGTATCCCTCCTGTAACATAGAACTTGTATCCAGAGAGTGTCTGTATCCCTCCTGTAACATAGAACTTGTATCCAGAGAGAGTCCGTATCCCTCCTGTAACATAGAACTTGTATCCAGAGAGTATCTGTATCCCTCCTGTAACATAGAACTTGTATCCAGAGAGTGTCTGTATCCCTCCTGTAACATAGAACTTGTATCCAGAGAGTATCTGTATCCCTCCTGTAACATAGAACTTGTATCCAGAGAGAGTCCGTATCCCTCCTGTAACATAGAACTTGTATCCAGAGAGTGTCTGTATCCCTCCTGTAACATAGAACTTGTATCCAGAGAGAGTCCGTATCCCTCCTGTAACATAGAACTTGTATCCAGAGTGTGTCTGTATCCCTCCTGTAACATAGACCTTGTATCCTGAGAGTGTCTGTATCCCTCCTGTAACATAGAACTTGTATCCAGAGAGTGTCTGTATCCCTCCTGTAACATAGAACTTGTATCCAGAGAGTATCTGTATCCCTCCTGTAACATAGAACTTGTATCCAGAGAGAGTCCGTATCCCTCCTGTAACATAGAACTTGTATCCAGAGAGTGTCTGTATCCCTCCTGTAACATAGAACTTGTATCCAGAGAGAGTCCGTATCCCTCCTGTAACATAGAACTTGTATCCAGAGTGTGTCTGTATCCCTCCTGTAACATAGACCTTGTATCCTGAGAGTGTCTGTATCCCTCCTGTAACATAGAACTTGTATCCAGAGAGTATCTGTATCCCTCCTGTAACATAGAACTTGTATCCAGAGAGTGTCTGTATCCCTCCTGTAACATAGAACTTGTATCCAGAGGGTGTCTGTATCCCTCCTGTAACATATACCTTGTATCCAGAGAGTGTCTGTATCCCTCCTGTAACATAGACCTTGTATCCAGAGAGTGTCTGTATCCCCCCTGTAACATAGAACTTGTATCCAGAGGGTGTCTCTATCCCTTCTGTAACATAGAAATTGTATCCAGAGAGAGTCCGTATCCCTCCTGTAACATAGAACTTGTATCCAGAGAGTGTCTGTATCCCTCCTGTAACATAGAACTTGTATCCAGAGAGTGTCTGTATCCCCCCTGTAACATAGAACTTGTATCCAGAGAGTGTCTCTATCCCTCCTGTAACATAGAACTTGTATCCAGAGGGTGTCTGTATCCCTCCTGTAACATAGAACTTGTATCCAGAGAGAGTCCGTATCCCTCCTGTAACAGAGAACTTGTATCCAGAGGGTGTCTGTATTCCTCCTGTAACATAGACCTTGTATCCAGAGAGTGTCTGTATCCCTCCTGTAACATAGAACTTGTATCCAGAGAGTGTCTGTATCCCCCCTGTAACATAGAACTTGTATCCAGAGGGTGTCTGTATCCCCCCTGTAACATAGAACTTGTATCCAGAGAGTGTCTGTATCCCTCCTGTAACATAGAACTTGTATCCAGAGAGTGTCTGTATCCCTCCTGTAACATAGACCTTGTATCCAGAGAGTGTCTGTATCCCTCCTGTAACATAGAACTTGTATCCAGAGAGTATCTGTATCCCTCCTGTAACATAGAACTTGTATCCAGAGGGTGTCTGTATCCCTCCTGTAACATAGAACTTGTATCCAGAGAGTGTCTCTATCCCTCCTGTAACATAGAACTTGTATCCAGAGAGTGTCTGTATCCCCCCTGTAACATAGAACTTGTATCCAGAGAGTGTCTGTATCCCTCCTGTAACATAGAACTTGTATCCAGAGGGTGTCTGTATCCCTCCTGTAATATAGAACTTGTATCCAGAGAGTGTCTGTATCCCCCCTGTAACATAGAACTTGTATCCAGAGGGTGTCTGTATCCCCCCTGTAACATAGAACTTGTATCCAGAGAGTATCTGTATCCCTCCTGTAACATAGAACTTGTATCCAGGGGGTGTCTCTATCCCTCCTGTAACATAGAACTTGTATCCAGAGGGTGTCTGTATCCCTCCTGTAACATAGAACTTGTATCCAGAGAGTGTCTGTATCCCTCCTGTAACATAGAACTTGTATCCAGAGAGAGTCCGTATCCCTCCTGTAACATAGAACTTGTATCCAGAGTGTGTCTGTATCCCTCCTGTAACATAGACCTTGTATCCTGAGAGTGTCTGTATCCCTCCTGTAACATAGAACTTGTATCCAGAGAGTATCTGTATCCCTCCTGTAACATAGAACTTGTATCCAGAGAGTGTCTGTATCCCTCCTGTAACATAGAACTTGTATCCAGAGAGTATCTGTATCCCTCCTGTAACATAGAACTTGTATCCAGAGAGAGTCCGTATCCCTCCTGTAACATAGAACTTGTATCCAGGGGGTGTCTGTATCCCTCCTGTAACATAGAACTTGTATCCAGAGAGTATCTGTATGCCTTCTGTAACATAGAACTTGTATCCAGAGGGTGTCTGTATCCCTCCTGTAACATAGAACTTGTATCCAGGGGGTGTCTCTATCCCTCCTGTAACATAGAACTTGTATCCAGAGGGTGTCTGTATCCCTCCTGTAACATAGAACTTGTATCCAGAGAGTGTCTGTATCCCTCCTGTAACATAGAACTTGTATCCAGAGAGAGTCCGTATCCCTCCTGTAACATAGAACTTGTATCCAGAGTGTGTCTGTATCCCTCCTGTAACATAGAACTTGTATCCAGAGAGTGTCTGTATCCCTCCTGTAACATAGAACTTGTATCCAGAGAGTATCTGTATCCCTCCTGTAACATAGAACTTGTATCCAGAGAGTGTCTGTATCCCTCCTGTAACATAGAACTTGTATCCAGAGAGTATCTGTATCCCTCCTGTAACATAGAACTTGTATCCAGAGAGAGTCCGTATCCCTCCTGTAACATAGAACTTGTATCCAGAGAGTGTCTGTATCCCTCCTGTAACATAGAACTTGTATCCAGAGAGAGTCCGTATCCCTCCTGTAACATAGAACTTGTATCCAGAGTGTGTCTGTATCCCTCCTGTAACATAGACCTTGTATCCTGAGAGTGTCTGTATCCCTCCTGTAACATAGAACTTGTATCCAGAGAGTATCTGTATCCCTCCTGTAACATAGAACTTGTATCCAGAGAGTGTCTGTATCCCTCCTGTAACATAGAACTTGTATCCAGAGGATGTCTGTATCCCTCCTGTAACATAGAACTTGTATCCAGAGGGTGTCTGTATCCCTCCTGTAACATATACCTTGTATCCAGAGAGTGTCTGTATCCCTCCTGTAACATAGACCTTGTATCCTGAGAGTGTCTGTATCCCTCCTGTAACATAGAACTTGTATCCAGAGAGTGTCTGTATCCCTCCTGTAACATAGAACTTGTATCCAGAGAGTGTCTGTATCCCCCCTGTAACATAGAACTTGTATCCAGAGAGTGTCTCTATCCCTCCTGTAACATAGAACTTGTATCCAGAGGGTGTCTGTATCCCTCCTGTAACATAGAACTTGTATCCAGAGAGAGTCCGTATCCCTCCTGTAACAGAGAACTTGTATCCAGAGGGTGTCTGTATTCCTCCTGTAACATAGACCTTGTATCCAGAGAGTGTCTGTATCCCTCCTGTAACATAGAACTTGTATCCAGAGAGTGTCTGTATCCCTCCTGTAACATAGAACTTGTATCCAGAGAGTGTCTGTATCCCCCCGTAACATAGAACTTGTATCCAGAGAGTGTCTGTATCCCTCCTGTAACATAGAACTTGTATCCAGAGGGTGTCTGTATCCCTCCTGTAATATAGAACTTGTATCCAGAGAGTGTCTGTATCCCCCCTGTAACATAGAACTTGTATCCAGAGGGTGTCTGTATCCCCCCTGTAACATAGAACTTGTATCCAGAGAGTGTCTGTATCCCTCCTGTAACATAGAACTTGTATCCAGAGGGTGTCTGTATCCCTCCTGTAACATAGAACTTGTATCCAGAGAGAGTCCGTATCCCTCCTGTAACAGAGAACTTGTATCCAGAGGGTGTCTGTATTCCTCCTGTAACATAGACCTTGTATCCAGAGAGTGTCTGTATCCCTCCTGTAACATAGAACTTGTATCCAGAGAGAGTCCGTATCCCTCCTGTAACATAGACCTTGTATCCAGAGAGTATCTGTATCCCTCCTGTAACATAGAACTTGTATCCAGAGGGTGTCTGTATCCCTCCTGTAACATAGAACTTGTATCCAGAGAGTGTCTGTATCCCTCCTGTAACATAGAACTTGTATCCAGAGAGAGTCCGTATCCCTCCTGTAACATAGAACTTGTATCCAGAGGGTGTCTGTATCCCTCCTGTAACATAGAACTTGTATCCAGAGAGAGTCCGTATCCCTCCTGTAACATAGAACTTGTATCCAGAGGGTGTCTGTATCCCTCCTGTAACATAGAACGTGTATCCAGAGAGTGTCTGTATCCCTCCTGTAACATAGAACTTGTATCCAGAGAGTGTCTCTATCCCTCCTGTAACATAGAACTTGTATCCAGAGGGTGTCTGTATCCCTCCTGTAACATAGACCTTGTATCCTGAGAGTGTCTGTATCCCTCCTGTAACATAGAACTTGTATCCAGAGAGTATCTGTATCCCTCCTGTAACATAGAACTTGTATCCAGAGAGTGTCTGTATCCCTCCTGTAACATAGAACTTGTATCCAGAGAGTGTCTCTATCCCTCCTGTAACATAGAACTTGTATCCAGAGAGTATCTGTATCCCTCCTGTAACATAGAACTTGTATCCAGAGAGGGTCTCTATCCCTCCTGTAACATAGAACTTGTATCCAGAGGGTGTCTGTATCCCTCCTGTAACATAGAACTTGTATCCAGAGGGTGTCTGTATCCCTCCTGTAACATAGACCTTGTATCCAGAGGGTGTCTGTATCCCTCCTGTAACATAGACCTTGTATCCAGAGAGTGTCTGTATCCCTCCTGTAACACAGAACTTGTATCCAGAGGGTGTCTGTATCCCTCCTGTAACATAGACCTTGTATCCAGAGGGTGTCTGTATCCCTCCTGTAACATAGACCTTGTATCCAGAGAGTGTCTGTATCCCTCCTGTAACATAGAACTTGTATCCAGAGTGTGTCTGTATCCCTCCTGTAACATAGAACTTGTATCCAGAGAGTGTCTGTATCCCTCCTGTAACATAGACCTTGTATCCAGAGAGTGTCTGTATCCCTCCTGTAACATAGAACTTGTATCCAGAGTGTGTCTGTATCCCTCCTGTAACATAGAACTTGTATCCAGAGAGTGTCTGTATCCCTCCTGTAACATAGACCTTGTATCCAGAGAGTGTCTGTATCCCTCCTGTAACATAGAACTTGTATCCAGAGTGTGTCTGTATCCCTCCTGTAACATAGAACTTGTATCCAGAGAGTGTCTGTATCCCTCCTGTAACATAGACCTTGTATCCAGAGAGTGTCTGTATCCCTCCTGTAACATAGAACTTGTATCCAGAGTGTGTCTGTATCCCTCCTGTAACATAGAACTTGTATCCAGAGAGTGTCTGTATCCCTCCTGTAACATAGACCTTGTATCCAGAGAGTGTCTGTATCCCTCCTGTAACATAGAACTTGTATCCAGAGGGTGTCTGTATCCCTCCTGTAACATAGACCTTGTATCCAGAGAGTGTCTGTATCCCTCCTGTAACATAGAACTTGTATCCAGAGAGTGTCTGTATCCTTCCTGTAACATAGACCTTGTATCCAGAGGGTGTCTGTATCCCTCCTGTAACATATACCTTGTATCCAGAGAGTGTCTGTATCTCTCCTGTAACATAGACCTTGTATCCAGAGGGTGTCTGTATCCCTCCTGTAACATAGACCTTTTATCCAGAGGGTGTCTGTATCCCTCCTGTAACATATACCTTGTATCCAGAGAGTGTCTGTATCCCTCCTGTAACATAGACCTTGTATCCTGAGAGTGTCTGTATCCCTCCTGTAACATAGACCTTGTATCCAGAGAGTGTCTGTATCCCTCCTGTAACATAGACCTTGTATCCTGAGAGTGTCTGTATCCCTCCTGTAACATAGAACTTGTATCCAGAGAGTATCTGTATCCCTCCTGTAACATAGAACTTGTATCCAGAGAGCATCTGTATCCCTCCTGTAACATAGAACTTGTATCCAGAGAGTATCTGTATGCCTTCTGTAACATAGACCTTGTATCCAGAGGGTGTCTGTATCCCTCCTGTAACATATACCTTGTATCCAGAGAGTGTCTGTATCTCTCCTGTAACATAGACCTTGTATCCAGAGGGTGTCTGTATCCCTCCTGTAACATATACCTTGTATCCAGAGAGTGTCTGTATCTCTCCTGTAACATAGACCTTGTATCCAGAGAGTGTCTGTATCCCTCCTGTAACATAGACCTTGTATCCAGAGGGTGTCTGTATCCCTCCTGTAACATATACCTTGTATCCAGAGAGTGTCTGTATCTCTCCTGTAACATAGACCTTGTATCCAGAGGGTGTCTGTATCCCTCCTGTAACATAGACCTTGTATCCAGAGAGTGTCTGTATCCCTCCTGTAACATAGACCTTTTATCCAGAGGGTGTCTGTATCCCTCCTGTAACATATACCTTGTATCCAGAGAGTGTCTGTATCCCTCCTGTAACATAGACCTTGTATCCTGAGAGTGTCTGTATCCCTCCTGTAACATAGACCTTGTATCCAGAGAGTGTCTGTATCCCTCCTGTAACATAGACCTTGTATCCTGAGAGTGTCTGTATCCCTCCTGTAACATAGAACTTGTATCCAGAGAGTATCTGTATCCCTACTGTAACATAGAATTTTATCCAGAGAGCATCTGTATCCCTCCTGTAACATAGAACTTGTATCCAGAGAGTATCTGTATCCCTTCTGTAACATAGAACTTGTATCCAGAGTGTCTGTATCCCTCCTGTAACATAGAACTTGTATCCAGAGAGTGTCTGTATCCCCCCTGTAACATAGAACTTGTGTCCAGAGGGTGTCTGTATCCCTCCTGTAACATAGAACTTGTATCCAGAGAGTGTCTGTATCCCCCCTGTAACATAGAACTTGTATCCAGAGGATGTCTGTATCCCTCCTGTAACATAGACCTTGTATCCAGAGGGTGTCTGTATCCCTCCTGTAACATAGAACTTGTATCCAGAGAGTGTCTGTATCCCTCCTGTAACATAGACCTTGTATCCAGAGGGTGTCTGTATCCCTCCTGTAACATATACCTTGTATCCAGAGAGTGTCTGTATCTCTCCTGTAACATAGACCTTGTATCCAGAGGGTGTCTGTATCCCTCCTGTAACATAGAACTTGTATCCAGAGTGTGTCTGTATCCCTCCTGTAACATAGACCTTGTATCCTGAGAGTGTCTGTATCCCTCCTGTAACATAGAACTTGTATCCAGAGAGTATCTGTATCCCTCCTGTAACATAGAACTTGTATCCAGAGAGTATCTGTATCCCTCCTGTAACATAGAACTTGTATCCAGAGAGCATCTGTATCCCTCCTGTAACATAGAACTTGTATCCAGAGAGTATCTGTATCCCTCCTGTAACATAGAACTTGTATCCAGAGAGCATCTGTATCCCTCCTGTAACATAGAACTTGTATCCAGAGTGTCTGTATCCCCCCTGTAACATAGAACTTGTATCCAGAGAGTGTCTGTATCCCTCCTGTAACATAGAACTTGTATCCAGAGAGTGTCTGTATCCCTCCTGTAACATAGACCTTGTATCCAGAGGATGTCTGTATCCCTCCTGTAACATAGACCTTGTATCCAGAGGGTGTCTGTATCCCTCCTGTAACATAGAACTTGTATCCAGAGAGTGTCTGTATCCCTCCTGTAACATAGACCTTGTATCCAGAGGGTGTCTGTATCCCTCCTGTAACATATACCTTGTATCCAGAGAGTGTCTGTATCTCTCCTGTAACATAGACCTTGTATCCAGAGGGTGTCTGTATCCCCCCTGTAACATAGACCTTGTATCCAGAGGATGTCTGTATCCCTCCTGTAACATAGACCTTGTATCCAGAGGGTGTCTGTATCCCTCCTGTAACATAGAACTTGTATCCAGAGAGTGTCTGTATCCCTCCTGTAACATAGACCTTGTATCCAGAGGGTGTCTGTATCCCTCCTGTAACATATACCTTGTATCCAGAGAGTGTCTGTATCTCTCCTGTAACATAGACCTTGTATCCAGAGGGTGTCTGTATCCCTCCTGTAACATAGAACTTGTATCCAGAGTGTGTCTGTATCCCTCCTGTAACATAGACCTTGTATCCTGAGAGTGTCTGTATCCCTCCTGTAACATAGAACTTGTATCCAGAGAGTGTCTGTATCCCTCCTGTAACATAGAACTTGTATCCAGAGGGTGTCTGTATCCCTCCTGTAACATAGAACTTGTATCCTGAGAGTGTCTGTATCCCTCCTGTAACATAGACCTTGTATCCAGAGGGTGTCTGTATCCCTCCTGTAACATATACCTTGTATCCAGAGAGTGTCTGTATCTCTCCTGTAACATAGACCTTGTATCCAGAGGGTGTCTGTATCCCTCCTGTAACATAGAACTTGTATCCAGAGTGTGTCTGTATCCCTCCTGTAACATAGACCTTGTATCCTGAGAGTGTCTGTATCCCTCCTGTAACATAGAACTTGTATCCAGAGAGTATCTGTATCCCTCCTGTAACATAGAACTTGTATCCAGAGAGTATCTGTATCCCTCCTGTAACATTGAACTTGTATCCAGAGAGTGTCTGTAACATGTGGTTTTGCTCCTCTTGTTTATACCATATGTACCTGTGTGTATAAGTATACATATTGTTGATAATTCTATGCAGCTGCGCCACCTAGCGGTCAATAACCAGGGCTACGGCCCTTACTTGTGTATTGCTAAGCCTGTCTTTGAGCTTAATCACCTTGTATATATGTACAGCACGTTACCTTTTGCCTTACAAATAAACTCTGCACTCCTTTTTTGCAATACATACCTTGGTTGTTCGCCCTCTTATTCTCTCTTTCTCTAGTAATTTTCCCCTGTATGGTAGTATGCAGGATTAAGAGGACTGAACACCTTCTATTTTTATTTCTCTTTGTAATTTTTGCATCACTCACCCTATATAGCGTTTAGGTGTGCTTCAACATATATGACTTTTTATATATTGCAATTGTCTTTCTATATATTACAGTTGTTTCCTTTCTTTAAAGTGGACCAAAACCCAGGATTTTGACTATAACAGGTTTTGGTCCTTGCCCTGTGGCACTCCAATCAGGCATGCCTCGCTGTGTGAAACCCTCAGGTTGCTCTATCTGACTCCCCCTCCCTGGTCCTACAGCACATGCACAGCTGCTCGTCCATTCAGCCCTCTCGGGTCCTCTCTTGCCCCTAAGATCTAAATCTCGCCCCTAAGGCCCTAAAGTCTAAGGTGACCAGATTGGAGCTTGCTGGCGGGCACATCCCCTGCTACCCTCTAACAGGGAGTGTGCCCGCGCCAGCCATTGACAAACGCTGGATGTGGACATGCACCCTGCTAAAGGGATAACGGGGATGCGGCTGCGGCTGCGGCTCGCGCGTGAGCCATTGGACTGGGAAAGAAGGTGAGTTTCAGGGCGACTTGGGGGGTTTCACACAGCAGGGCATCCGGATTCTGGATGCCCCAGGGGGAGGAAATCTAGGGGACCTGCAATCTTATATGTTACAGGAGGGACACAGCTACAGTTAATCTATAACTTATATCTGGAGAGTAGCCGTGTCTCTCCCGTAAAACTTTAGTATGTCGCTCTGTGTGTACCGGCATGAAACGACCAGCACCCTTTCTGTGACTCCATGGCTGGCTATGTGCCCCCAGAGCATACTTATTCGGGAGCCCCCACTGTGTGAACCCCCCCTTCCCCGCAGTGCAGCAAGAGTATGCAAAAACATAAAGCGCTGATTGGACGAGACCCTGCGCATGCGCCGTGGGAATGGTGCAAAGATGAGTGGTGTGGGTGACCTGGGCAGGCTTGACTCCCTAATCAGCATGCCCCATGGACAAGGTCCTATCACCAGGATAGTGAAAATCCTGAACCTTGCAGCCCGGTCCATGTCTAACTTTCCTGGGGGGCAGGTTCATAAAATCTACTTTTAGTGGTGTCAAGTTCGCTGTGCCTCCAGTAAGAAATAATATTATGGACCCCACACATACCAATTTGCCAGCACACATATACATATCTGTAACCCCCTGTATACACGTTAGACCCCTCTCAGCCATGCATGCACACCAATTTGTCATTCTTAGTTGCTTGTATATATAAAATGGCAAGCAAGGGTGAATGCCAGTTTGGGATGCCATACAATTAGAAATTTGCTCCTTCCTTACTTCTGTGATCCATCTGCAGTTGTAAAGATGGAGGCCAAATGGGGCTTCCCCAGGTCCCTCCACTTCTGTGCGCACCTGTCTGCTTGGTTTGATGGCGGTGGCGCACACATCAGAGGGAGTGGCGATTCCACATGTGCAGCTACTGGGGGAATGTGGGAGTAAGGCAAGTGCATAGTCTCGAAAACGGCTGTTATATTTTAAAAAGCAGAACATCCTGAATCAACATGCATCCTTTCTATATACATAGAAGCGTTCTAAAAGTTATTTATGGATCACTTTTACTCAAGGGAAGCAAAATGGAGTGTAAAGGACACTGAAGTGGAACAAAACACTGGAATTTGACTTTCTCAGGTTTTGCTCCTTGCCCCCAGGCCATGCCCCACTGTGTGAAACTCCCCAGTTCGCTCATAAAAACCTTTGCCACTCCCAATGGCACATGTGCGGGCTCTTATCCGCTGACACCCACCTGCTGTGACTACGTCATTCAGCAGGTGACTCTCACCGTCTTGAATTAGGAGCTTGCTCTGCCGTATCCCCTGCATCCCCCACCACTATCTGAATGAGAGCTACTTGCCGAATCACATAACACGAATGACACAGCAGGAGACCCTCAGCGGACGAAACCCTGCACATGTGCTGTTGGGGCACGTAGGAGTGAGCTCTATAGGCACCTCGGGGAGTTTCACAAAGTGGTTCATGATTTGGGATGCTACGGAGAAAAGCCAGCGACTGGCCCTAAAAGAATCCAGGCTGGACACTGGTTGGTTTAATCTGCTTTAAACAAGAAAATGAGCATAAAGCAGTAAAAAGAGGGAGCACAAGTGGAAGTACATGACTCACATATAGAAGCATAAAGGAGGACATATGGAAGGTAGAGGGGAGTATAGAAGACAGGGGGCACAAGGAGGTCAAAGCAGGCATATGAAAACATGAAGGTGGTCACAAAATGCATACCTCCCAAGTGTCCCTGATTTGGAGGGACTGTCCCTCTTTTGAGTCCATGTGCCCCTGCCCCTCATTCTCATTTGTCCCTCTTTGAGGTGTAATGTGCAGATCTGCGCCAATAATTGATTCATTTACCTATTCAAAGTGTTTCTATTGTTGTAACTGTTACAACCTATCTCCTATCCATCTCCTAATGAGGGGATGTGGCTTAATTTAACAATTGTCTCTCTTTCCCACCCTAAAAAGTTAGGAGGTATGTATAACTTATATCTGGAGAGTGGCCATGGCCCTCCTGTAACATAGATCTTATATTTGGGAGAGTGGCCATGGCCCTCTTATTACATAGATCTTATATCTGGAGAGTGGCCATATCCCTCCTGTAACATAGATCTTATATTTGGAGAGTGGCAATGGCCCTCTTATAACATAGATCTTATATCTGGAGGGCGGGCATGTCCCTCCTCTAACCTAGATCTTATATCTGGAGAGTGGCCATAACCCTTCTGTAACATATAACTTATACCAAGAAACAGGGCCGTATTTGCCCCAAGGCAAACCTAGGCACGTGCCTAGGGCGGGCTACAGGCGGGGGCGGGCTTGGGGCAGAGACCAGCAGGAATTTAATAATAAAAAAAAAAATCACAGTTGCCTCCATTGGCCGTCGGCGATGCGGAAGGGCGGCGATAGATTGACAGCTTCTTTACCCCTCCAGTCCCTGCGCATTGCCGCTGCTTCAATATGTGACTGGGCAAGCAGAAACCCATTGTGTCGGTCTCACCCCGCCCTGCCTCGCTCCAATCTATTCCATCTCCACCTCGCCCCGCCTCGGCCCAGCCTGCCCCACCCTGCCTCGCTTCCCTCCATCCCCACCTTGCGCCACCCGGCCTCGGCCCGACCCGACCCGGCGCGCCCGCCCCCGCACGCAGCCGCTGCCTGTCTTCTATGACAGGAGCTGCACAATAGGAGATGCGGAAGTTTGGCGGGGCGTGGTCGTGCTGTCTGCCGCCTGGTGAGGGAACATGTGCTTATCCACCCTCAAGGTAAGATTATGTTTGTGAGTGGGAGGGGGGTAGAGGGGGCCAACCACCAGTGCCAGCTAAAAAAGTGACCTTAGTGAGCCCCTAAAATCCCCAGGTCAAGAGCAGGGGTGGACTGGCCATCGGGTGCACCGGGAGAATGCCCGGTAGGCTGGTGCCTCCCCCTGCATTGGCCGGGCCCAAGCTATTATGTGTTTTAGGGTCCGTGAGCCGCAGAAACAGGGTGGCTGCAAGTGAGTGGCTGATGTGCAGGAGGGCGCATGGGGTAGCGGACAGCATGGAGCTGGTGGGCAGAAATGGGGCAGCATGGAGCTGGGGGTGCAGTGTGGAGCTGGGCAGAAATTGGGCAGCATGGAGCTGGGGGTGCAGTGTGGAGCTGGGCAGAAATTGGGCAGCATGGAGCTGGGGGTGCAGTGTGGAGCTGGGCAGAAATTGGGCAGCATGGAGCTGGGGGTGCAGTGTGGAGCTGGGCAGAAATGGGGCAGCATGGAGCTGGGGGTGCAGTGTGGAGCTGGGTTGAGATGGGGGCAGCTTGGAGCTGGGGGTGCAGTGTGGAGCTGGGGGTAGAGGGGGCCAACCACCAGTGCCAGCTAAAAAAGTAACCTTAGTGAGCCCCTAAAATCCCCAGGTCAAGGGGATGGGGACATGAGATGGGGGCAGTGTGGAGCTGGGAGTGCAGTGTGGAGCTGGGCAAAAATGGGGCAGCATGGAGCTGGGGGTGCAGTGTGGAGCTGGGCAGAAATTGGGCAGCATGGAGCTGGGGGTGCAGTGTGGAGCTGGGCAGAGATGGGGGCAGCATGGAGCTGGGGGTGCAGTGTGGAGCTGGGCTGAGATGGGGGCAGCATGGAGCTGGGGGTGCAGTGTGGAGCTGGGCTGAGATGGGGGAAGCTTGGAGCTGGGGGTGCAGTGTGGAGCTGGGCTGAGATGGGGGAAGCTTGGAGCTGGGGGTGCAGTGTGGAGCTGGGCTGAGATGGGGGGAGCTTGGAGCTGGGGGTGCGGTGTGGAGCTGGGCTGAGATGGGGGAAGCTTGGAGCTGGGGGTGCAGTGTGGAGCTGGGCTGAGATGGGAGCAGCATGGAGCTGGGGGTGCAGTGTGGAGCTGGGCTGAGATGGGGGGAGCTTGGAGCTGGGAGTGCAGTGTGGAGCTGGGCTGAGATGGGGGAAGCTTGGAGCTGGGGGTGCAGTGTGGAGCTGGGCTGAGATGGGGGAAGCTTGGAGCTGGGGGTGCAGTGTGGAGCTGGGCTTAGATGGGGGCAGCATGGAGCTGGGGGTGCAGTGTGGGGCTGGGCAGAAATGGGGCAGCATGGAGCTGGGGGTGCAGTGTGGAGCTGGGTAGAAATTGGGCAGCATGGAGCTTCGGGTGCAGTGTGGAGCTGGGCTGAGATGGGGGCAGCATGGAGCTGGGGGTGCAGTGTGGAGCTGGGCAGAAATGGGGCAGCATGAAGCTGGGGGTGCAGTGTGGAGCTGGGCAGAAATTGGGCAGCTTGGAGCTGGGGGTGCAGTGTGGAGCTGGGCTGAGATGGGGGAAGCTTGGAGCTGGGGGTGCAGTGTGGAGCTGGGCTGAGATGGGGGCAGCTTGGAGCTGGGGGTGCAGTATGGAGCTGGGCTGAGATGGGGGCAGCATGGAGCTGGGGGTGCAGTGTGGAGCTGGGCTGAGATGGGGCAGCATGGAGCTGGGGGTGCAGTGTGGAGCTGGGCAGAAATGGGGCAGCATGGAGCTGGGGGTGCAGTGTGGAGCTGGGCAGAGATGGGGGCAGCATGGAGCTGGGGGTGCAGTGTGGAGCTGGGCAGAAATTGGGCAGCATGGAGCTGGGGGTGCAGTGTGGAGCTGGGCTGAGATGGGGGCAGCATGGAGCTGGGGGTGCAGTGTGGAGCTAGGCAGAAATGGGGCAGCATGGAGCTGGGGGTGCAGTGTGGAGCTGGGCTGAGATGGGGCAGCTTGGAGCTGGGGGTGCAGTGTGGAGCTGGGCTGAGATGGGGGCAGCATGGAGCTGGGGGTGCAGTGTGGAGCTGGGCTGAGATGGGGGCAGCTTGGAGCTGGGGGTGCAGTGTGGAGCTGGGCTGAGATGGGGGAAGCTTGGAGCTGGGAGTGCAGTGTGGAGCTGGGCTGAGATGGGGGAAGCTTGGAGCTGGGGGTGCAGTGTGGAGCTGGGCTGAGATGGGGGAAGCTTGGAGCTGGGGGTGCAGTGTGGAGCTGGGCTGAGATGGGGAAGCTTGGAGCTGGGAGTGCAGTGTGGAGCTGGGCTGAGATGGGGGCAGCATGGAGCTGGGGGTGCAGTGTGGAGCTGGGCTGAGATGGGGGGAGCTTGGAGCTGGGAGTGCAGTGTGGAGCTGGGCTGAGATGGGGGAAGCTTGGAGCTGGGGGTGCAGTGTGGAGCTGGGCTGAGATGGGGGCAGCATGGAGCTGGGGGTGCAGTGTGGAGCTGGGCAGAAATGGGGCAGCATGGAGCTGGGGGTGCAGTGTGGAGCTGGGCAGAAATTGGGCAGCATGGAGCTGGGGGTGCAGTGTGGAGCTGGGCTGAGACGGGGGCAGCATGGAGCTGGGGGTGCAGTGTGGAGCTGGGCAGAAATGGGGCAGCATGAAGCTGGGGGTGCAGTGTGGAGCTGGGCAGAATTTGGGCAGCTTGGAGCTGGGGGTGCAGTGTGGAGCTGGGCTGAGATGGGGGAAGCTTGGAGCTGGGGGTGCAGTGTGGAGCTGGGCTGAGATGGGGGCACCATGGAGCTGGGGGTGCAGTGTGGAGCTTGGCTGAGATGGGGGGAGCTTGGAGCTGGGAGTGCAGTGTGGAGCTGGGCTGAGATGGGGGAAGCTTGGAGCTGGGGGTGCAGTGTGGAGCTGGGCTGAGATGGGGGCAGCATGGAGCTGGGGGTGCAGTGTGGAGCTGGGCAGAAATGGGGCAGCATGGAGCTGGGGGTGCAGTGTGGAGCTGGGCAGAAATTGGGCAGCATGGAGCTGGGGGTGCAGTGTGGAGCTGGGCTGAGATGGGGGCAGCATGGAGCTGGGGGTGCAGTGTGGAGCTGGGCAGAAATGGGGCAGCATGATGCTGGGGGTGCAGTGTGGAGCCGGGCAGAAATTGGGCAGCTTGGAGCTGGGGGTGCAGTGTGGAGCTGGGCTGAGATGGGGGAAGCTTGGAGCTGGGGGTGCAGTGTGGAGCTGGGCTGAGATGGGGGCAGCTTGGAGCTGGGGGTGCAGTGTGGAGCTGGGCTGAGATGGGGGAAGCTTGGAGCTGGGAGTGCAGTGTGGTGCTGGGCTGAGATGGGGGAAGCTTGGAGCTGGGGGTGCAGTGTGGAGCTGGGCTGAGATGGGGGAAGCTTGGAGCTGGGGGTGCAGTGTGGAGCTGGGCTGAGATGGGGGAAGCTTGGAGCAGGGGGTGCAGTGTGGAGCTGGGCTGAGATGGGGGCAGCTTGGAGCTGGGGGTGTAGTGTGGAGCTGGGCTGAGATGGGGGCAGCTTGGAGCTGGGGGTGCAGTGTGGAGCTGGGCTGAGATGGGGGAAGCTTGGAGCTGGGGGTACAGTGTGGAGCTGGGCTGAGATGGGGGAAGCTTGGAGCTGGGGGTACAGTGTGGAGCTGGCTGAGATGGGGGCAGCTTGGAGCTGGGAGTGCAGTGTGGAGCTGGGCTGAGATGGGGGAAGCTTGGAGCTGGGAGTGCAGTGTGGAGCTGGACTGAGATGGGGGAAGCTTGGAGCTGGGGGTGCGGTGTGGAGCTGGGCTGAGATGGGGGCAGCTTGGAGCTGGGGGTGCAGTGTGGAGCTGGGCTGAGATGGGGGAAGCTTGGAGCTGGGAGTGCAGTGTGGAGCTGGGCTGAGATGGGGGAAGCTTGGAGCTGGGGGTGCAGTCTGGAGCTGGGCTGAGATGGGGGAAGCTTGGAGCTGGGAGTGAAGTGTGAAGCTGGGCTGAGATGGGGGAAGCTTGGAGCTGGGAGTGCAGTGTGGAGCTGGGCTGAGATGGGGGAAGCTTGGAGCTGGGGGTGCAGTGTGGAGCTGGGCTGAGATGGGGGCAGCTTGGAGCTGGGGGTGCAGTGTGGAGCTGGGCTGAGATGGGGGAAGCTTGGAGCTGGGAGTGCAGTGTGGAGCTGGGCTGAGATGGGGGAAGCTTGGAGCTGGGGGTGCAGTGTGGAGCTGGGCTGAGATGGGGGAAGCTTGGAGCTGGGGGTGCAGTGTGGAGCTGGGCAGAAATGGGGCAGCATGGAGCTGGGGGTGCAGTGTGGAGCTGGGCAGAAATTGGACAGCATGGAGCTGGGGGTGCTGTGTGGAGCTGGGCTGAGATGGGGGCAGCATGGAGCTGGGGGTGCAGTGTGGAGCTGGGCTGAGATGGGGGCACCATGGAGCTGGGGGTGCAGTGTGGAGCTGGGACGAAATTGGGCAGCATGGAGCTGGAGGTGCAGTGTGGAGCAAGGCTGGGATGGGGGAAGCTTGGAGCTGGGGGTGCAGTGTGGAGCTGGGCTGAGATGGGGGCAGCATGGAGCTGGGGGTGCAGTGTGGAGCTGGGCTGAGATGGGGGCACCATGGAGCTGGGGGTGCAGTGTGGAGCTGGGACGAAATTGGGCAGCATGGAGCTGGAGGTGCAGTGTGGAGCAAGGCTGGGATGGGGGAAGCTTGGAGCTGGGGGTGCAGTGTGGAGCTGGGCTGAGATGGGGGCAGCATGGAGCTGGGGGTGCTGTGTGGAGCTGGGCTGAGATGGGGGCAGCATGGAGCTGGGGGTGCAGTGTGGAGCTGGGCTGAAATTGGGCAGCATGGAGCTGGGGGTGCTGTGTGGAGCTGGGCTGAGATGGGGGCAGCATGGAGCTGGGGGTGCAGTGTGGAGCTGGGCTGAGATGGGGGCACCATGGAGCTGGGGGTGCAGTGTGGAGCTGGGACGAAATTGGGCAGCATGGAGCTGGAGGTGCAGTGTGGAGCAAGGCTGGGATGGGGGAAGCTTGGAGCTGGGGGTGCAGTGTGGAGCTGGGCTGAGATGGGGGCAGCATGGAGCTGGGGGTGCTGTGTGGAGCTGGGCTGAGATGGGGGCAGCATGGAGCTGGGGGTGCAGTGTGGAGCTGGGCTGAGATGGGGGCACCATGGAGCTGGGGGTGCAGTGTGGAGCTGGGACGAAATTGGGCAGCATGGAGCTGGAGGTGCAGTGTGGAGCAAGGCTGGGATGGGGGAAGCTTGGAGCTGGGGGTGCAGTGTGGAGCTGGGCTGAGATGGGGGCAGCATGGAGCTGGGGGTGCAGTGTGGAGCTGGGCAGAAATGGGGCAGCATGGAGCTGGGGGTGCAGTGTGGAGCTGGGCAGAAATTGGGCAGCATGGAGCTGGGGGTGCAGTGTGGAGCTGGGCTGAGATGGGGGCAGCATGGAGCTGGGGGTGCAGTGTGGAGCTGGGCAGAAATGGGGCAGCAAGGAGCTGGGGGTGCAGTGTGGAGTTGGGCTGAGAGATGCTGCCCTAGGAACTATTTGTGTTTCACCCCCCTCCCCCCAACCAAATGAAAGAGGTAGAATGGATCGAAGACCCAGTACAGGAGACTCCACGCTGCCCCACGTCTCTACCCAGCTCCAAGCTGCCCCCATCTCAGCCCAGCTCCACACTGCACCCCCAGCTCCAAGCTTCCCCCATCTCAGCCCAGCTCCACACTGCACCCCCAGCTCCAAGCTTCCCCCATCTCAGCCCAGCTCCACACTGTACCCCCAGCTCCAAGCTTCCCCCATCTCAGCCCAGCTCCACACTGCACCCCCAGCTCCAAGCTGCCCCCATCTCAGCCAGCTCCACACTGCACCCCCAGCTCCAAGCTGCCCCCATCTCAGCCCAGCTCCACACTGCACCCCCAGCTCCAAGCTGCCCCCATCTCTGCCCAGCTCCACACTGCACCCCCAGCTCCAAGCTTCCCCCATCTCAGCCCAGCTCCACACTACACTCCCAGCTCCAAGCTTCCCCCATCTCAGCCCAGCTCCACACTGCACCCCCAGCTCCAAGCTGCCCCCATCTCAGCCCAGCTCCACACTGCACTCCCAGCTCCATGCTGCCCCCATCTCAGCCCAGCTCCACACTGCACCCCCAGCTCCAAGCTGCCCCAATCTCAGCCGAGCTCCACACTGCACCCCCAGCTCCATGCTGCCCCCATCTCAGCCCAGCTCCACACTGCACCCCCAGCTCCATGCTGCCCCCATCTCAGCCCAGCTCCACACTGCACCCCCAGCTCCAAGCTTCCCCCATCTCAGCCCAGCTCCACACGGCACCCCCAGCTCCATGCTGCCCCCATCTCAGCCCAGCTCCACACTGCACCCCCAGCTCCATGCTGCCCCCATCTCAGCCCAGCTCCACACTGCACCCCCGCTCCAAGCTTCCCCCATCTCAGCCCAGCTCCACACTGCAACCCCAGGCCCAATGCTGCCCCCATCTCAGCCCAGCTCCACACTGCACCCCCAGCTCCATGCTGCCCCATTTCTGCCCAGCTCCACACTGCACCCCCAGCTCCAAGCTTCCCCCATCTCAGCCCAGCTCCACACTGCACCCCCAGCTCCAAGCTGCCCCCATCTCAGCCCAGCTCCACACTGCACCCCCAGCTCCAAGCTGCCCCCAGTTCTCTACCCAGCTCCAAGCTGCCCCCATCTCAGCCCAGCTCCACACTGCACCCCCAGCTCCAAGCTTCCCCCATCTCAGCCCAGCTCCACACTGCACCCCCAGCTCCAAGCTTCCCCCATCTCAGCCCAGCTCCACACTGTACCCCCAGCTCCAAGCTTCCCCCATCTCAGCCCAGCTCCACACTGCACCCCCAGCTCCAAGCTGCCCCCATCTCAGCCAGCTCCACACTGCACCCCCAGCTCCAAGCTGCCCCCATCTCAGCCCAGCTCCACACTGCACCCCCAGCTCCAAGCTGCCCCCATCTCTGCCCAGCTCCACACTGCACCCCCAGCTCCAAGCTTCCCCCATCTCAGCCCAGCTCCACACTACACTCCCAGCTCCAAGCTTCCCCCATCTCAGCCCAGCTCCACACTGCACCCCCAGCTCCAAGCTGCCCCCATCTCAGCCCAGCTCCACACTGCACTCCCAGCTCCATGCTGCCCCCATCTCAGCCCAGCTCCACACTGCACCCCCAGCTCCAAGCTGCCCCAATCTCAGCCGAGCTCCACACTGCACCCCCAGCTCCATGCTGCCCCCATCTCAGCCCAGCTCCACACTGCACCCCCAGCTCCATGCTGCCCCCATCTCAGCCCAGCTCCACACTGCACCCCCAGCTCCAAGCTTCCCCCATCTCAGCCCAGCTCCACACGGCACCCCCAGCTCCATGCTGCCCCCATCTCAGCCCAGCTCCACACTGCACCCCCAGCTCCATGCTGCCCCCATCTCAGCCCAGCTCCACACTGCACCCCCGCTCCAAGCTTCCCCCATCTCAGCCCAGCTCCACACTGCAACCCCAGGCCCAATGCTGCCCCCATCTCAGCCCAGCTCCACACTGCACCCCCAGCTCCATGCTGCCCCATTTCTGCCCAGCTCCACACTGCACCCCCAGCTCCAAGCTTCCCCCATCTCAGCCCAGCTCCACACTGCACCCCCAGCTCCAAGCTGCCCCCATCTCAGCCCAGCTCCACACTGCACTCCCAGCTGCAAGCTGCCCCCATCTCAGCCCAGCTCCACACTGCACCCCCAGCTCCAAGCTTCCCCCATCTCAGCCCAGCTCCACACTGCACCCCCAGCTCCATGCTGCCCCATCTCAGCCCACCTCCACACTGCACCCCCAGCTCCATGCTGCCCCATTTCTGCCCAGCTCCACACTGCACCCCCAGCTCCATGCTGCCCCATTTCTGCCCAGCTCCACAATGCACCCCCAGCTCCAAGCTTCCCCCATCTCAGCCCAGCTCCACACTGCACTTCCAGCTCCATGCTGCCCCCATCTCAGCCCAGCTCCACACTGCACCCCCAGCTCCAAGCTGCCCCCATCTCAGCCCGGCTCCACACTGCACCCCCAGCTCCATGCTGCCCCCATCTCAGCCCAGCTCCACACTGCACCCCCAGCTCCATGCTGCCCCCATCTCAGCCCAGCTCCACACTGCACCCGCAGCTCCATGCTGCCCCCATCTCAGCCCAGCTCCACACTGCACCCCCAGCTCCATGCTTCCCCCATCTCAGCCCAGCTCCACACTGCACCCCCAGCTCCATGCTGCCCCCATCTCAGCCCAGCTCCACACTACACCCCCAGCTCCATGCTGCCCCTATCTCAGCCCAGCTCCACACTGCACCCCCAGCTCCATGCTGCCCCCATCTCAGCCCAGCTCCACACTGCACCCCCAGCTCCATGCTGCCCCCATCTCAGCTCAGCTCCACACTGCACCCCCAGCTCCATGCTGCCCCCCATCTCAGCCCAGCTCCACACTGCACCCCCAGCTCCATGCTGCCCCCATCTCAGCCCAGCTCCACACTGCACCCCCAGCTCCATGCTGCCCCCTAAATACGGCCCTGCCAAGGAACCTCAGCCTCCAATGCTATATCCCCGGGATCATAGCTGTGTGGGGGGGGGGGGGGTAGAGGGGCACAGCATGAATTTCTGCGGAAGTGAGGGGCTGGTAAAATCCAAGGCTTATTTTTGGCCCTAGTCCGCCATTGTTTTCCTGTTACATATAACTTATATCTGGAGAGTGGCCATGTCCTTCCTTTAACCTATAAGTTATATCTGAAGAGTAGCCATGTTCCTCCTGTAACATATAACGTATACCCAGAGAGTGTCCTTGTACTTCTTGTAACATATAACTTTTATCTGGAGAGTGGCAGCTTTCTCCTGTAACATATAACTTCTATCTGGAGAATGGCTGTGTCCCTTCTGTAACATATAACGTATACCCAGAGAGTGTCCTTGTATTACTTGTAACATATAACTTTTATCTGGAGAGTGGCCGCTTTCTCCTGTAACATATAACTTCTATCTGGAGAGTGGCGGTGTCGCTTCTGTAACATATAACGTATACCCAGAGAGTGTCCTTGTACTACTTGTAACATATAACTTTTATCTGGAGAGTGGCCGCTTTCTCCTGTAACATATAACTTCTATCTGGAGAGTGGCTGTGTCCCTTCTGTAACATATAAGGTATACCCAGAGAGTGTCCTTGTATTACTTGTAACATATAACTTTTATCTGGAGAGTGGCCGCTTTCTCCTGTAACATATAACTTTTATCTGGAGAGTGGCTGTGTCCCTTCTGTAACATATAACGCATACCCAGAGAGTGTCCTTGTACTACTTGTAACGTATAACTTTTATCTAGAGAGTGGCCGCTTTCTCCTGTAACATATAACGTATACCCAGAGAGTGTCCCTGTACTACTTGTAACGTATAACTTTTATCTAGAGAGTGGCCGCTTTCTCCTGTAACATATAACGTATACCCAGAGTGTGTCCTTGTACTACATGTAACATATAACTTCTATCTGGAGAGTGGCTGTGTCCCTTCTGTAACATATAACTTATACCCAGAGAGTGTCCTTGTACTATTTGTAACATGGAGAGTGGCCGGTCTCTCCTGTAACATATAACCTCTATCTGGAGAGTGGCAGTGTCTCCCTCCTGTAACATATACTGTAACTTCTATCAAGGCCCTGATAGGGGATGATGAGCTTCCCTCCTGGCAGTGTCCCTCGCCCCTGGCTGGCAGGTCCCCCTCCTTACAAGAGGCTGTTTGATGTGACCATGAAAGGCGATTGACACAAAGAGGCTTTGATGGGCGAGTTCCACTTTAATGAAGATTAATAGTAGACTGTTTCAGAAATTTGGGGGTGATGTTCCCCCCACCCAGCATGAGAACATATTGACTTGAAACTTCAAAGCTCTGCAGATAAAAGCCGATCCTCCGCCGTAAAACCCAATTGGAGCCAATAAAACAGGGGACGAAATGTCGGGTGGCAAAGGGGCAGTCTCCATCATAAAACTTGTGCTTATTGGCTACACTGGGGAAAAGTCAGCTAGTTAAGCTGTAAAGTTACAAAGTAATTATTCAGGTTTAGGAATTTAACCAACAAAGCCAAGATGGGTCAGTTAAAGGAGCGCTATCGTGAAAAAATGGCCAGTTATAAAAGTCCATATGCTGTTAATATGCTAAATAGCAAGAGGGGGGGCCACTTGTTCATCCTGCATCAAAAAATGTTTCTTTCTTTTCATAAAAGGATTAGGGGTGACGGGTTTGGAATGAACCATTCTGCTTTTACAGGGGAGATCGGCTCAACTGTTAATGCCTCTCCCGCTGTGCTAACAGCTTATTGCTATTGTATTTTTTCTGATATGTGTGTAGATGCTTTAACCCATCATGCAATGCTTCAGGCACATATTTGAGGGGTTTTGCTACAGTTCCCCACAGGCTGGATCAGGAGACAAGCATTGGAATTAATCACTGTGAAGAGGAATCCAGCTCTCACATCCAAGGAACAAAATTAAAACGTAGCTTTTAATTGGTCATGTTAAAAAAAATCCTAGAATGCAAAATTCACCCCTGTATGGGCATTGGAATGGATCACCCTTGTAATAGTGGAATAGAACTCAAAAACCTGTCACCTGGGGACTGGAACAAAACTCAGGAAGTTAAATGTAATTGTTTTGTTCCTCTTCAAACCTTGGAGATGTGGTTCAGAGCTAATCATCTTAGGGGTGACCTTTATTTACCATATTGACGCATATTAGTCCTGGCTAGCGTCCGGTCACCATTATTAGGTTTATTCAATTTTCTTTTTTAGAATCATTTCAGGATTTTTCTTCCTTCTGCAGGTCATTCAGGATATCGGCAACCTACAGACCGACACAATCCCGGAAATCTCAGTGAACCCACCAGACACCCCACTAAACGCTAAAAGCAAGGTAACATCAGCTGGTCATTCTATTCACATTGTGATATCATGTCAAAATTTACAACCAGGGGTACAGTGCAGCACAATAGGGGAAAAAGAAAAGAATCAGAGAGCAGTATAGTCCCTGTCAGCAAAATATGAATATCAGCTGCACTATGCAGAACACCCATGTTTTAAGTCTCTCTAGCATATTCTGGAGATAGAGAGCGTCTGAGAGAAGAAAATGACAGCACAGCGTAGGCTGGAATAGAGAGCAGCTGGGAGAAGGAGATGACAGCGCAGTATATGCTGGAATAGAGAGCAGCTGGGAGAAGGAGATGACAGCACAGTGTAACAGTGTATGCAAGAATAGAGAGCAGCTGGGAGAAGGAGATGACAGCACGGTGTATGCTGGAATAGAGAGCAGCTGGGAGAAGGAGATGACAGCACAGTGTATGCAAGAAGAGCGAGCAGCTGGGAGAAGGAGATGACAGCACAGTGTATGCAAGAATAGAGAGCAGCTGGGAGAAGGAGATGACAGCACAGTGTATGCTGGAATAGAGAGCAGCTGGGAGAAGGAAATGACAGCACAGTGTATGCAAGAATAGAGAGCAGCTGGGAGAAGGAGATGACAGCACAGTGTATGCTAGAATAGAGAGCAGCTGGGAGAAGGAGATGACAGCACAGTGTATGCAAGAATAGAGAGCAGCTGGGAGAAGGAGATGACAGCACAGTGTATGCAAGAATAGAGAGCAGCTGGGAGAAGGAGATGGCAGCACAGTGTATGCTGGAATAGAGAGCAGTTGGGAGAAGGAGATGACAGCACAGTGTATGCTGGAATAGAGAGCAGCTGGGAGAAGGAGATGACAGCACAGTGTATGCTGGAATAGAGAGCAGCTGGGAGAAGGAAATGACAGCACAGTGTATGCTGGAATGTAGAGCAGCTGGGAGAAGGAGATGACAGCACAGTGTATGCTGGAATAGAGAGCAGCTGGGAGAAGGAGATGACAGCGCAGTATATGCTAGAATAGAGAGCAGCTGGGAAAAGGAGATGACAGCACAGTGTATGCTGGAATAGAGAGCAGCTGGGAGAAGGAGATGACAGCACAGTGTATGCAAAAATAGAGAGCAGCTGGGAGAAGGAGATGACAGCACAGTGTATGCAAGAATAGAGAGCAGCTGGGAGAAGGAGATGACAGTACAGTGTATGCAAGGATAGAGAGGAGCTGGGAGAAGGAGATGACAGCACAGTGTATGCAAAAATAGAGAGCAGCTGGGAGAAGGAAATGACAGCACAGTGTATGCTGGAATAGAAAGCAGCTGGGAGAAGGAGATGACAGCACAGTGTATGCTGGAATAGAGAGCAGCTGGGAGAAGGAGATGACAGTGCAGTATATGCTAGAATAGAGAGCAGCTGGGAAAAGGAGATGACAGCACAGTGTATGCTGGAATAGAGAGCAGCTGGGAGAAGGAGATGACAGCACAGTGTATGCAAGAATAGAGAGCAGCTGGGAGAAGGAGATGACAGCACAGTGTATGCAAGAATAGAGAGCAGCTGGGAGAAGGAGATGACAGCACAGTGTATGCAAGAATAGAGAGCAGCTGGGAGAAGGAGATGGCAGCACAGTGTATGCTGGAATAGAGAGCAGCTGGGAGAAGGAGATGACAGCACAGTGTATGCTGGAATAGAGAGCAGCTGGGAGAAGGAGATGACAGCACAGTGTATGCTAGAATAGAGAGCAGCTGGGAGAAGGAGATGACAGCACAGTGTATGCAAGAATAGAGAGCAGCTGGGAGAAGGAGATGGCAGCACAGTGTATGCTGGAATAGAGAGCAGCTGGGAGAAGGAGATGACAGCACAGTGTATGCTGGAATAGAGAGCAGCTGGGAGAAGAAGATGACAGCACAGTGTATGCTGGAATAGAGAGCAGCTGGGAGAAGGAGATGGCAGCACAGTGTATGCTAGAATAGAGAGCAGCTGGGAGAAGGAGATGGCAGCACAGTGTATGCTGGAATAGAGAGCAGCTGGGAGAAGGAGATGACAGCACAGTGTATGCTGGAATAGAGAGCAGCTGGGAGAAGGAGATGACAGCACAGTGTATGCTGGAATAGAGAGCAGCTGGGAGAAGGAGATGACAGCACAGAGTATGCTGGAATAGAGAGCAGCTGGGAGAAGGAGATGGCAGCACAGTGTATGCTAGAATAGAGAGCAGCTGGGAGAAGGAGATGACAGCACAGTATATGCTGGAATAGAGAGCAGCTGGGAGAAGGAGATGACAGCACAGTGTATGCTGGAATAGAGAGCAGCTGGGAGAAGGAGATGGCAGCACAGTGTATGCTAGAATAGAGAGCAGCTGGGAGAAGGAGATGACAGCACAGTGTATGCTGGAATAGAGAGCAGCTGGGACAAGGAGATGACAGCACAGTGTATGCTGGAATAGAGAGCAGCTGGGACAAGGAGATGGCAGCACAGTGTATGCTAGAATAGAGAGCAGCTGGGAGAAGGAGATGACAGAACAGTGTATGCTGGAATAGAGAGCAGCTGGGAGAAGGAGATGGCAGCACAGTGTATGCTGGAATAGAGAGCAGCTGGGAGAAAAAGATGACAGCACAGTGTATGCTAGAATAGAGAGCAGCTGGGAGAAGGAACTGACAGCACATTGTATGCTGGAATAGAGAGCAGCTGGGAGAAGAAGATAACAGCACAGTGTATGCTGGAATAGAGAGCAGCTGGGAGAAGGAGATGACAGCACAGTGTATGCTAGAATAGAGAGCAGCTGGGAGAAGGAGATGACAGCACAGTGTATGCAGGAATAGAGAGCAGCTTGGAGAAGGAAATGACAGCACAGTGTATGCTAGAATAGAGAGCAGCTGGGAGAAGGAGATGACAGTACGGTGTATGCTGGAATAGAGAGCAGCTGGGAGAAGGAGATGACAGCACAGTGTATGCTAGAATAGAGAGCAGCTGGGAGAAGGAGATGACAGCGCAGTATATGCTAGAATAGAGAGCAGCTGGGAGAAGGAGATGACAGCACAGTGTATGCTAGAATAGAGAGCAGCTGGGAGAAGGAGATGACAGCACAGTGTATGCTAGAATAGAGAGCAGCTGGGAGAAGGAGATGACAGCACAGTGTATGCTAGAATAGAGAGCAGCTGGGAGAAGGAGATGACAGCACAGTGTATGCTAGAATAGAGAGCAGCTGGGAGAAGGAGATGACAGCACAGTGTATGCTAGAATAGAGAGCAGCTGGGAGAAGGAGATGGCAGCACAGTGTATGCTGGAATAGATAGCAGCTGGGAGAAGGAGATGGCAGCACAGTGTATGCTGGAACAGAGAGCAGCTGGGAGAAGGAAATGACAGCACAGTGTATGCTAGAATAGAGAGCAGCTGGGAGAAGGAGATGACAGCACAGTGTATGCTGGAATAGAGAGCAGCTGGGAGAAGGAGATGACAGCACAGTGTATGCTGGAATAGATAGCAGCTGGGACAAGGAGATGACAGCACAGTGTATGCAGGAATAGAGAGCAGCTGGGAGAAGGAAATGACAGCACAGTGTATGCTAAAATAGAGAGCAGCTGGGAGAAGGAGATGACAGCACAGTGTATGCTGGAATAGATAGCAGCTGGGACAAGGAGATGGCAGCACAGTGTATGCTGGAATAGAGAGCAGCTGGGACAAGGAAATGACAGCACAGTGTATGCTAGAATAGAGAGCAGCTGGGAGAAGGAGATGACAGCACAGTGTATGCTGGAATAGAGAGCAGCTGGGAGAAGGAACTGACAGCACATTGTATGCTGGAATAGAGAGCAGCTGGGAGAAGAAGATGACAGCACAGTGTATGCTGGAATAGAGAGCAGCTGGGAGAAGGAGATGACAGCACAGTGTATGCTGGAATAGAGAGCAGCTGGGAGAAGGAGATGACAGCACAGTGTATGCAAGAATAGAGAGCAGCTGGGAGAAGGAGATGACAGCACACTGTATGCTGGAATAGAGAGCAGCTGGGAGAAGAAGATGACAGCACAGTGTATGCTAGAATAGAGAGCAGCTGGGAGAAGAAGATGACAGCACAGTGTATGCTGGAATAGAGAGCAGCTGGGAGAAGGAGATGACAGCACAGTGTATGCTGGAATAGAGAGCAGCTGGGAGAAGGAGATGACAGCACAGTGTATGCTAGAATAGAGAGCAGCTGGGAGAAGGAGATGACTGCACAGTGTATGCTAGAATAGAGAGCAGCTGGGAGAAGAAGATCGCAGCACAGTGTATGCTAGAAAAGAGAGCAGCTGGGAGAAGGAGATGACAGCACAGTGTATGCTGGAATAGAGAGCAGCTGGGAGAAGGAGATGGCAGCACAGTGTATGCTAGAATAGAGAGCAGCTGGGAGAAGGAGATGACAGCACAGTGTATGCTGGAATAGAGAGCAGCTGGGAGAAGGAGATGGCAGCACAGTGTATGCTGGAATAGAGAGCAGCTGGGAGAAGGAGATGACAGCACAGTGTATGCTAGAATAGAGAGCAGCTGGGAGAAGAAGATGACAGCACAGTGTATGCTGGAATAGAGAGCAGCTGGGAGAAGGAGATGACAGCACAGTGTATTCTGGAATAGAGAGCAGCTGGGACAAGGAGATTACAGCACAGTGTATGCTGGAATAGAGAGCAGCTGGGAGAAGGAGATGGCAGCACAGTGTATGCTGGAATAGAGAGCAGCTGGGAGAAGGAGATGACAGCACAGTGTATGCTGGAATAGATAGCAGCTGGGACAAGGAGATGACAGCACAGTGTATGCTGGAATAGAGAGCAGCTGGGACAAGGAGATGACAGCACAGTGTATGCTGGAATAGAGAGCAGCTGGGAGAAGGAGATGACAGCACAGTATATGCTGGAATAGAGAGCAGCTGGGAGAAGGAGATGAGAGCACAGTGTATGCTGGAATAGAGAGCAGCTGGGAGAAGGAGATGAGAGCACAGTGTATGCTGGAATAGAGAGCAGCTGGGAGAAGGAGATGACAGCGTAGTGTATGCTGGAATAGAGAGCAGCTTGGAGAAGGAGATGACAGCACAGTGTATGCTGGAATAGAGAGCAGCTGGGAGAAGGAGATGACAGCACAGTGTATGCTAGAATAGAGAGCAGCTGGGAGAAGGAGATGACAGCACAGTGTATGCTAGAATAGAGAGCAGCTGGGAGAAGGAGATGACAGCACAGTGTATGCTAGAATAGAGAGCAGCTGGGAGAAGGAGATGACAGCACAGTGTATGCTAGAATAGAGAGCGGCTGGGAGAAGGAGATGACAGCGTAGTGTATTCTGGAATAGAGAGCAGCTGGGAGAAGGAGATGGCAGCACAGTGTATGCTAGAATAGAGAGCAGCTGGGAGAAGGAGATGACAGCGTAGTGTATGCTAAAATAGAGAGCAGCTGGGATAAGGAGATGACAGCACAGTGTATGCTGGAATAGAGAGCAGCTGGGAGAAGGATATGACAGCACAGTGTATGCTGGAATAGAGAGCAGCTGGGAGAAGGAGATGACAGCACAGTGTATGCTAGAATAGAGAGCAGCTGGGAGAAGGAGATGACAGCACAGTGTATGCTAGAATAGAGAGCAGCTGGGAGAAGGAGATGACAGCACAGTGTATGCTAGAATGGAGAGCAGCTGGGAGAAGGAGATGACAGCACAGTGTATGCTAGAATAGAGAGCAGCTGGGAGAAGGAGATGACAGCACAGTGTTTGCTAGAATAGAGAGCAGCTGGGAGAAGGAGATGACAGCACAGTGTATGCTAGAATAGAGACCAGCTGGGAGAAGGAGATGACAGCACAGTGTATGCTAGAATAGAGAGCAGCTGGGAGAAGGAGATGACAGCACAGTGTATGCTGGAATAGAGAGCAGCTGGGAGAAGGAGATGACCGCACAGTGTATGCTAGAATAGAGAGCGGCTGGGAGAAGGAGATGACAGCGTAGTGTATTCTGGAATAGAGAGCAGCTGGGAGAAGGAGGTGACAGCACAGTGTATGCTAGAATAGAGAGCAGCTGGGAGAAGGAGATGGCAGCACAGTGTATGCTAGAATAGAGAGCGGCTGGGAGAAGGAGATGACAGCGAAGTGTATTCTGGAATAGAGAGCAGCTGGGAGAAGGAGATGACAGCGCAGTATATGCTGGAATAGAGAGCAGCTGGGAGAAGGAGATGACAGCACAGTGTATGCTGGAATAGAGAGCAGCTGGGAGAAGGAGATGACAGCACAGTGTATGCAGGAATAGAGAGCAGCTGGGTGAAGGAGATGACAGCACAGTGTATGCAGGAATAGAGAGCAGCTGGGAGAAGGAAATGACAGCACAGTGTATGCTAGAATAGAGAGCAGCTGGGAGAAGGAGATGGCAGCACAGTGTATGCTAGAATAGAGAGCAGCTGGGAGAAGGAGATGACAGCGCAGTATATGCTGGAATAGAGAGCAGCTGGGAGAAGGAGATGACAGCACAGTGTATGCAGGAATAGAGAGCAGCTGGGAGAAGGAAATGACAGCACAGTGTATGCTAGAATAGAGAGCAGCTGGGAGAAGGAGATGGCAGCACAGTGTATGCTAGAATAGAGAGCAGCTGGGAGAAGGAGATGACAGCGCAGTATATGCTGGAATAGAGAGCAGCTGGGAGAAGGAGATGGCAGCACAGTGTATGCTAGAATAGAGAGCGGCTGGGAGAAGGAGATGACAGCGTAGTGTATTCTGGAATAGAGAGCAGCTGGGAGAAGGAGATGAAAGCGCAGTATATGCTGGAATAGAGAGCAGCTGTGAGAAGGAGATGGCAGCACAGTGTATGCTAGAATAGAGAGCGGCTGGGAGAAGGAGATGACAGCACAGTATATGCTGGAATAGAGAGCAGCTGGGAGAAGGAGATGACAGCACAGTGTATGCTGGAATAGAGAGCAGCTGAGAGAAGGAGATGACAGCACAGTATATGCTGGAATAGAGAGCAGCTGGGAGAAGGAGATGACAGCACAGTATATGCTGGAATAGAGAGCAGCTGGGAGAAGGAGATGACAGCACAGTATATGCTGGAATAGAGAGCAGCTGGGAGAAGAAGATGACAGCACAGTGTATGCTGGAATAGAGAGCAGCTGGGAGAAGGAGATGGCAGCACAGTGTATGCTGGAATAGAGAGCAGCTGGGACAAGGAGATGACAGCACAGTGTATGCTAGAATAGAGAGCAGCTGGGAGAAGAAGATGACAGCACAGTGTATGCTGGAATAGAGAGCAGCTGGGAGAAGGAGATGACAGCACAGTGTATGCTGGAATAGAGAGCAGCTGGGAGAAGGAGATGGCAGCACAGTGTATGCTGGAATAGAGAGCAGCTGGGACAAGGAGATGACAGCACAGTGTATGCTGGAATAGAGAGCAGCTGGGACAAGGAGATGACAGCACAGTGTATGCTGGAATAGAGAGCAGCTGGGAGAAGGAGATGACGGCATAGTGTATGCTAGAATAGAGAGCAGCTGGGAGAAGAAGATGACAGCACAGTGTATGCTGGAATAGAGAGCAGCTGGGAGAAGGAGATGACAGCACAGTATATGCTGGAATAGAGAGCAGCTGGGAGAAGGAGATGACAGCACAGTATATGCTGGAATAGAGAGCAGCTGGGAGAAGAAGATGACAGCACAGTATATGCTGGAATAGAGAGCAGCTGGGAGAAGAAGATGACAGCACAGTGTATGCTGGAATAGAGAGCAGCTGGGAGAAGGAGATGACAGCACAGTATATGCTGGAATAGAGAGCAGCTGGGAGAAGGAGATGACAGCACAGTATATGCTGGAATAGAGAGCAGCTGGGAGAAGGAGATGACAGCACAGTATATGCTGGAATAGAGAGCAGCTGGGAGAAGGAGATGACAGTACAGTGTATGCTGGAATAGAGAGCAGCTGGGAGAAGGAGATGACAGCACAGTGTATGCTGGAATAGAGAGCAGCTTGGAGGAAGAGCTGACAGCACAGTGCATGCTGGGAACAGTAATCTTTAGTATATCCCTCATCTTCCTAATACAATAAGTGGTAAAACATGATGTCAGGCATTGTGTGTTTCTTCACAGGCTGAGCTCACTGATCGATACTCCGCCGCCTCTGAGAGCGGGAGCAGCACCGATGGCCACCCGGAGACTACCGACACCAAGGAAGGTAGGAGACTAATTTAAAGGGATGGGATGTATGACTACCAAGAATAACGTTTGCTGTAGCTGACAAAAAAAAAAAAGCTGGACTATTCCCTAAATGCAGAAAGAGAACAAATACTGAGAACTGATTTTAGCACATAGATTATGGATTAGTACACCGCAGTGTTGGCACATACAAAAATAATAATAATCTAAAACAATAATACATTTTACAGAGGAGGTCCAGTCAGAAACTGGACTACCTCTATATTATGCAGCAGCTGGGTCCCCCGCTGTGCATGGGCACCACTATACTACAGAACAGGGATACTCACCTCTTAATGTGAGAAGCCTATCAGGGTGAGCAATGGCCGAGCACATTACTGTGCAGCTGCTACGCGGCTGCCGTAAAAGGATCCCAGAACAGGTGCGTATATGGACCCGGTCTGTAGTATAGAGGCGCTGCTGTGTATTTTGCCCAGTGTATTGAACATCGCAACAGATACTGAGATACTGCTAGTAAAACAACAGAATTACAGTTGCTGTATATAACAATAAAAAAAATAACAACTGATGCTGATTGTCAGCATGGGAACAGATACTGAGAATTACAGATGATGTAACACATAGAGGCAGTGCTGTGGAGCATAAACCCATCCAAAAGAGGTACAGGTCCAGATAATTATCACTGATATACAGAACCAAAGATAGAGTACTATGGATCATCCTGCACATCTAATAATAATATTGAGAATAATTATAATAATATTACATTTATCAAAATCTAGTATAGGAACAGATACAGCATATAGCAAAATATACTGAGAATTACAGCAGAAATAGAAGCAGTGCTGGGGGACATGGGGACATGCCGCATATCCAGCATAGAAACTAAGAATTAGAGCTGGTATTTTGAACATAAAAAGCAACACCATGAAGCATTCTGCATAACCAGGAACAGACACTGGGAATTACCACTGTGAAGAATAAAAGCAGTATTGTGGGAATGAGATTTATATCAGGAGGGGTGATTCCTGTACATACAGCACAACCAGGGGCTGGCTGGCTGTAGGGCATACTGGGACAAATCTCGGTAATCCACCCCCCCCCCCCCCTTCCCGGCCACTGGTCCCATAGTTGGTAATGTCGGTCCACTGTGGCCCTGGCTATATATCCAGGGAGGTGAGTATAAGCCTGGACAGAGGGGCAGCTGTGGATATAGTTTTTCTAGGTTTTGCAAAAGCATTTGACACTGTCCTTCATAGATGCTTAATGTTCAGAAACTGCGGATGACACAGATATGTAGCACAGTGCAGTCTATTGAAGATGTTCACAAGCTTCAGGCTGACTTGGACACTTTGAGTGTCTGGGCATCCAATTGGCAAATGAAGTTCAATGTGAATAAGTGTAAGTGATGCACTTGGTGTCTAACAACCTGAAGGCCACATATATCCTCGGGGAAGTAAAACTAGGAGAGTCACTTGTTGAGAAGGATCTGGGGGTACTGGTAGATCACAGGCTAGATAACAGCATGCAATGCCAAGTAGCTGCTTCCAAGGCCACCAAGATACTAAAGAGGCATGGAATTGTGGGATAGGGATGTAATATTACCTCTTTACAAGGCATTAGTACCCTCACCTGGAATATGCCGTCCAGTTCTGGGCACCCATTCATAGACAATACGCTCTGACTCTGGAAAGAGTGCAAAGGAGAGCCACCAAACTAATAAGGGGAATGAAGGATCATAGTTATGGGGAAAGATTACAAGAATTAAATCTGTTTAGTCTTGAGAGGAGATGACTGAGGGAGGACATGATTAACATATAAATGGGCAATACAAAAATATATGGTGAAAAACTATTTCAGCTAAAATCCTAAAGACAAAGGGGCACTCACTCCGCCTGGAAAAAAAAAAAAAGATTCAAGCTCCGGAGGCGACAATCAGAACTATAAATCTGTGGAATAGCCTCCCACAGAAGCTTGCTACAGCATCAACCGCTGACAGCTTCAAAAAAGGAAGAAAGAAGAAAATAACATTAACAGTTACTATTAGCTGTTATCAGTAAAAAATAAATAACTTCTCCCAACCCCGTCCTTTGGTTTAACTGTATGGACACTGGGGGTGCTCTGCTGCACTGCTTGTTATGAGGTGATTTGGGGGGGGTGCTCTGCTGCACTGCTTGTTATGGGGTGATTTGGGGGGGGTGCTCTGCCGCACTGCTTGTCATGAGGTGATTGGGGGATGCTCTGCTGCACTGCTTGTTATGGGGTGATTTGGGGGGGTGCTCTGCTGCACTGATTGTTATGGGGGTGATTTGGGGGGGGTGCTCTGCTGCACTGCTTGTTATGGGGTGATTTGGGGGGGGTGCTCTGCCGCACTGCTTGTCATGAGGTGATTGGGGGATGCTCTGCTGCACTGCTTGTTATGGGGTGATTTGGGGGGGTGCTCTGCTGCACTGATTGTTATGGGGTGATTTGGGGGGGGTGCTCTGCTGCACTGCTTGTTATGGGGTGATTTGGGGGGGGTGCTCTGCCGCACTGCTTGTCATGAGGTGATTGGGGGATGCTCTGCTGCACTGCTTGTTATGGGGAGATTTGGGGGGGTGCTCTGCTGCACTGCTTGTTATGGGGTGATTTGGGGGGTGCTCTGCTGCACTGCTTGTTATGAGGTGATTGGGGATGCTCTGCTGCACTGCTTGTTATGGGGTGATTTGGGGGGGTGCTCTGCCGCACTGCTTGTTATGGGGAGATTTGGGGGATACTCTTCTGCACTGCTTGTTATGAGGTGATTGGGGGATGCTCTGCTGCACTGCTTGTTATGGGGAGATTTGGGGGGGTGCTCTGCCGCACTGCTTGTCATGAGGTGATTGGGGGATGCTCTGCTGCACTGCTTGTTATGGGGTGATTTGGGGGGTGCTCTGCCGCACTGCTTGTTATGAGGTGATTGGGGATGCTCTGCTGCACTGCTTGTTATGGGGTGATTTGGGGGGGTGCTCTGCCGCACTGCTTGTTATGAGGTGATTGGGGGATGCTCTGCTGCACTGCTTGTTATGGGGTGATTTGGGGGGGGTGCTCTGCTGCACTGCTTGTTATGGGGTGATTTGGGGGGTGCTCTGCTGCACTGCTTGTTATGGGGTGATTTGGGGGGGTGCTCTGCTGCACTGCTTGTTATGGGGTGATTTGGGGGGGTGCTCTGCCGCACTGCTTGTTATGAGGTGATTGGGGATGCTCTGCTGCACTGCTTGTTATGGGGTGATTTGGGGGGGTGCTCTGCCGCACTGCTTGTTATGAGGTGATTGGGGGATGCTCTGCTGCACTGCTTGTTATGGGGAGATTTGGGGGATACTCTGCTGCACTGCTTGTTATGGGGTGATTTGGGGGGTGCTCTGCTGCACTGCTTGTTATGGGGAGATTTGGGGGATACTCTGCTGCACTGCTTGTTATGGGGTGATTTGGGGGGTGCTCTGCTGCACTGCTTGTTATGGGGAGATTTGGGGGGGTGCTCTGCTGCACTGCTTGTTATGGGGAGATTTGGGGGGTGCTCTGCTGCACTGCTTGTTATGGGGTGATTTGGGGGGTGCTCTGCTGCACTGCTTGTTATGGGGTGATTTGGGGGATACTCTGCTGCACTGCTTGTTATGGGGTGATTTGGGGGGTGCTCTGCTGCACTGCTTGTTATGGGGTGATTTGGGGGGGTGCTCTGCTGCACTGCTTGTTATGGGGTGATTTGGGGGGGGGTGCTCTGCTGCACTGCTTGTTATGGGGTGCTCTGTTGCATTGCCTTCTATGAGGTTATTTTGGGGGGTGTTCTGCCACACTGCTTGTTATTTGGTTATTTTGGGGGCAGGGGTTCTTCTATTATGCTACACATGGGGGGGGGGGGGGGGGTATTATATTGGCCCAAACACATGAAGAGCCGGTGTAACCAAAAAAGTCTAGGGCCGTTTTTAACCCCAGTCTGCCCCTGAGCACAACCACAGATACTGGGAATATTGTCCAGCACATAAGTAGTTGTACTGGGAATGACCTCAATTTACCAGGCTAAGGGGTCATGTAACAAACTTCTCCGGAAGCAGCTGAGATGTTCTCCGCGGCTGCATAATTGAATTTTTGCAGGTCCGAAGCCACAACGACTCTTTGTTTGGCGGTTTTGGCCTCAGTGGGCAATTATAAAAAAAGCATTGGGAGCCTGACGAGCAGACCTTCTGTGGCTGGCTTCCAACCCAAAATTCCCTGACCTCATACTGAGCGCTAATTAACAGATTAAACTGATTAACTCAAATTGAGAAGCCATTCAGCTGTGAATTCCAGACAGAGCTGTCCAAGCTGCACACTGGAAAAACCTAAGAAACCGATCTCTGAACCTACAGTGCTAGGTTTTAACTATAATTTAGACATGGCTGCTCATCACAATATTTACTGCAGCAGGGCCAAAGCTCTGTAATGTCAAAGCAACTGAATTGCTTGTAATTTCTTCTTAAAGCAAACCAAACCCCCTTAAATCAAGTCCTAGAGTGGGGTGAAGGTGCACCCCTGTATGTGCCCCCTTCCCTAGTCCAGGGCAGCCCTCCATCCCCTGCATGTACCCACGACAGGCATATCTGAATGGCAGGCAGTGGGTTTACACAGCCAGAGGGAGTGGCCATTGGGAGGTGCACAGCAATAACCATGCATTGCCCATTAATATGCACTTACCTCTTGCCCCAGATCAAATGTGACCCTGCGGTTGCCCAACGGCGGTCACAAGGTCTGCATCGCTTTTAGCTGCGCTAAATTCTGGACCATGTGACCACCACCAGCTTATCACAGGACCACATTTTACTGGGGCAGCAAGAAGCAGGTGAGGCACTGATTGCTGCATTACTTACCTATTTCTATGCATAATGGCCCCAAGTGTCTGTCGCCCAGCAATCCCCACTGAACTTTATCTGGCAATCGGCAAGAGCCATCCTCCAAGACCGAAGTATGTGGTGCAGGGCATCAGATGCCCTAAACTAACTGTTAAATCAGGACAACACTCATTTTTAAAGGTTTTATTTTAATCCACAAGTGGCTACCAAAGGGAGCAAACAGCAAAATAAATGGGTAAGCACATGAAAAAGTATTATTGAGCGATAAGGGAAGGTTGTCGGGAGATTTTTATATGCAGGATTTTCATTTTTGCCAACAGTTGTTTATAAACACTTGTGTCCAGGCATCAGCTTTCTTAAAGTGGACCAAAACCCAGGACTTTGATTATCCTGGGTTTTGGTCCTTGCCCCTGGAGCACCCCAATCAGGGATGCCCCGCTGTGTGTGAAACACATGATCGAACTCATCCTTTCTCGGTCCTACGGCACATACGCAGGCCACTCTTCCAATCAGCGTTCTCTGATCCACTCCTGCCCCTCTGTCGAATAGCTTGTCTAAGGCGAGTGGATCTGAGCGTGCTGCCGACATAATCCCCTCTTTAATTACATCTTGACAAATATGTATGATAAGTCCTCTAAGCCACTGTTTCTCCACCTGCTGTATGTGTGCCCCAGGGGGTACACAGAGATGCTCAGAGGAACACCAAAAGAGGAGTCTGGCAGGTCTGGTATATTATTTCAAAAGTAAAACATTATTCTTTATTCCTTGTACTACAAAGCCAGTGGCCTACTTATTTTGAAAGAATTAATAATTGATCTCCTCCTTGGTGGTACTTGGTAGTAACTGCTTGTCGCTAGGGGGTAAAAAAGTAGAGAACCACTGCTCTAAACAGATACATGGTTCTGCCACGGGGTCCATTGTTGCACAACCTGTACACTGAGACAGCCCAAGGGAATGTTTCTTTCAGCCATCAAAAAGGCTTTTGGCTTACATGGAAATCTCCTTATTGTATATATAAGTGAGTGTATATAATAAATATTTATAGTGTTATGTCTTGAAATAGTAAAAGGAAGTCCTACAGGCAGAAACCTGGTACAGCCATGGAGTCAACGGTTGATTCCATTAAGAATATTTGTATCCTGCTCTCTTTCTGTCTATTAACCTCATATTCCCAGAATATTTGTATCCTGCTCTCTTTCTGTCTATTAACCTCATATTCCCTTTTCCATCTGTTAGTGAAAAAGAAAGGACCATCTGGCCTAAAGCTCAGCAACCTGATGAACCTGGGCAGGAAGAAGTCTACCTCTATGGAGAGCGCTGAGAAGAATCTAGAGACCTCTAGTAAGTTTCACCCCACACCCTACACAGATTAACTACACCAGCGTATCCCCTCAATTCCTTGCCCTTGGAACAGTTGGGAGCCCCCCAAACTTCTTCATGTTGTCACCAGCCTGGTTGTCATGGTGCTTTTCTATGTACTGCACAGCAGGCCAGGGGTTCCCAACCCTCTCCTATAAGGGCCACCAACAGGCCAGGTTGCAGATCTCCACAAAGATGTACAGGTGAAGTAATCAGTGAGACAACAGTGCTATAGAGAAAGCTACAGTATGCGGAGATCCACAAAACATGAGCTGATGGTGGGCCTTGTAGGAAACAGTTGGATACTTCTGCAACAGGCTACTGATCTGGAACAATTGTTTAGCTCTTGAAGTTTAAAGTGAGTCTTCCTGGCAACTCAGGTCCTGGTTCCCAGGGACCCTGAACAATGCTAATTCCCTCCTTCCCAAGGCTAATAAACTCCAAAGTGGATTTAGTAATGGCTCTGCTGACTTGTGGCAGCTGAACCTCTGCCAATGTGCATGTGGAGCTTCAGGAGTAAAACAATACAGTACTGGAGGTATCTCTTTACTAGAGGTGGGAGGGCATGGGTGAGGGTACCATTTAATTGGACACTTCCTGAACTGGCACAGCTTTACTAGGTAAGGTTTAGGTCTTTGTTCTATGGTAAAGCAAAGGCCAGATCAAGATTGTTACCTTAAAAAATGTAGTGGGCCACAGAGCAGCAGGTGGTAACTTTTTGGAATATTATAAGTGGGTTGTGGGATTTGTATCCTTGAAGAGTAAAGGTAGGCCTCAGGGTAGTAGGTTTGATACCAAGGGGCCCTGAAAATTAAGTTGCATGGGGCCAGAAATTTGTGAAGGGGGCCTTCACTTGAAGTTTAGATGGTAAAAGGGTTCAGGTGCTTACTTCTCAAAGGTGAAGCTCTATAGCACATTAGAGGTGGGAGTATGTTCAGGACTACAGAACTCCTGTAGATTTTATCCTCTGTCAACTGTGTCACAGTCAATATTCGAATACTCTCTGCTGCTGTTTCAGATTACCTGAACGTGCTCATCAACAGCCAATGGAAGTCTCGCTATTGCTGTGTCAAGGATGGGCAGCTACACTTCTACCAGGACAGAAACAGGAGCAAGGCTGCCATCCAGCCGGTGTCGTTGTCAGGGTGCGACATAATTCCACAACCTACTCCAGACCACTTGTACTCCTTCCGTATCCTGCATCATGGCGAGGAGCTGGCCACCCTGGAGGTGATCACCCTGCTGCTTCTTATTTAGCAGACCTGCCACAAAATCCAACATGACAATCAGTTAATGCCATTATGATGTCCAGAATAAGAGAAATCCCCCCCGCCATATACAGTACCTGCATCCCCTGGTACCTTACTGTGCCTGCTCCCTACTAATAGCTGCTAATAGCCTGCTGACAGTCGTAATTTATTTATTAAGCTGGTTTAACCAATAACCCTGGCTAAATGCATCAAATTCCAGCTTACCATTTGGTAGAAAGTAAAATGAGCATGGCTTGTAAAGACATCAGCACAGTGGCCATGCTGGGGAAAAGCACTATGGAAGGTTAGAGGACTTATTCTGGGCTAGAAGGCAAGGGCCTAGGTGGGTATTTGATCAAGGTGACAGGGGATTAGGGGTCAGGTGGGAGGTGGGTCTTGGTGACTGATGCTTGTGGAGCTCAGGAGAGGAGATGGTCCAGGTGACATAGGATTAGGAGTAGTTTGTTGATTGGTCCAGGTGACAGAGTAAAAGGGGTCAGTAGGTGATGGAGTAAAAGGGGTCAGGGCATATGTCCAGGTGATAGGATTGGGAGTTTGGTGGGTGATTGGTCCAGGTGACAGAAGATAAGGGGTCATCTGTGGGTTTCATCTGGGTGACAGAATGTGGGCTAAGCTGAGCAACTGGTCCAGGTGAAAAAAGGTTGGGGGCTTAGGTGGTTGCTTGGCTTAGGTGACAGCAGGTTGGGGGCTTAGGTGGGTGATTGGCTTAGGTGACAGAAGGTTGGGGGCTAATGTGAATGATTAGGCCCAGGTGACAGCAGGTTTGGGGGTCAGGTGGTGGATTGGCCCAGGTAACAGCATGTTTGGGGGTCAGCCTGAGTTTAGCCCAGGTGACAGAAGGTTGGAAGGTCAGGTGGGGGATTGGCCCAGGTGACAGAGGGTTGGGAGGTGTCAGGTCGGAAAGTGATCCAGGCCCAGAACTTCTTTAAACAAAACAAGCAAATAGGTTGCATAAAGGCTATTAATAATCCGATTGGTTTACCTTGCAAACTGCAGCACGTCTTGATAAACCAGATGGCAGTAGGTTTTATTGCATTTATGGTGAAGTAAGTGGTCACCAGAATTGCACATTGTATTTGGCAGCCACATAAGTGTGTTCCCATTGTCTGTGTGTTGTATCATGTCATGGAATGAGGCTACATATTTTCCCTTGGTTGGTGACCTTCTGTGCTTCTTCCTTAGGCCAAATCTTCGGAGAACATGGGGCACTGGCTGGGCCTCCTGCTGGCTGAATCTGGCTCCAAAACCGACCCTGAGGAATTTGATTATGATTATGTAGATGCAGATCGCGTGTCCTGTATTGTGAGTGCAGCAAAGAACACCTACCTGTAAGTAGGCAAGCTCACTCATTTTTATTAAAGCAGAGCATGCAGCGCTACCTAACCTAACCCTGTAGAACTCTCTGACGTTTAGATCAGTAGCACATAATTATGTCAAAGAAAGGTCTGAGGTCTATGATCTGTAGATGAAGGTGCAGAAACTGACTGTCATTTGAGGAGGGCCTCTATAGTTCTTCTTCAGCCTGTTCTATCTCATGGTCACAATGGTCTTGTATCTGAGTGTTAATTTGAAAATTTGAGTCTCGAACTCTAGAGAAGCAATCCTGTGCAAGCTAGGTTCTCGTTTGTTCGTTTTTTCACTCTTGATTGGATGTTTGAAATCGGAACAAGTCTCCATTTTATATATATTTCTCCCCACTTATCACTAGAATGAGGTACCTACCTCAAAAGAAATAAAAGGCTACAACCTCTGGTCAGAAGAACTTCAAGTACCACAGCATAATAAAAGTTGTCAAACTGACAGCTGCATTCTAAACAGCATCCCGGCTAAACTCCTGCCCACAAGTCAACACTTGGACCCACCTACTTTGCTTTATTGGCTAAAGGGAATTCACATGACCAGGGAGTGATTTTTTTTTAATTAAGTTGACGAACAGAAATTACAGGGCCCAACAGAACCTTGATTTTCATCAAATCCCAAGACTTAAAATTGTACACTTACTGTAAACTAACCATAATTATTGGAGTTTGCTATAAAGATGCAACCAGACAAGGCGGCAAGGCAGGATAGGTGCTCCTGCTCGCCACCTGCTGGTGGGTAATGGTAAATATAAATGTCAACAGAATAACATAACGTTATTAATAATAATAATAATAATAATATAATGTAAAATAACATAATATAATGGAACATACAATTATACCTTTTAACAATGAGATCCCTTTGATGATAATGTAAGCCATTTACAGACCATGACATTTTAAAGGTATATAATGTGCTTATATGCTTGCATGTCACCCATCCGTGCAGTGAGACAAACTCATACCGGTGAACACACTAGGGGGGAAGTGAGTGCACATGTGCCTGGAGTAGTGGGCTGCCTGGGGAGCAGCTGGGGGGGTAGGTGCTTTACTTACTCTTCACTCATGTCCCAGATGAGAATCGAACCTGCAACCCTCCTCAAAAGATGATTTCTTAACCACTAGGCCATTTCTGCCCTATAATCTTATTCTACACTATACACTATGTAATTAAAACCTTATATGGACATAACCTAGAACACTTTTGGTCAGGGTTGATGTCACAATGATGTCATAATATCAGAACGTTGTTGAGAATATCATGACTGATCTCTTTTAACATTGGGTTATTGTTTGATGAGCTGATAAAAAGTCAAAGATTTCCCCAGATATCTTGTTTGCGATAAAACTAACCATCTAACCTTTTCCTCTTGCCTTTCTAGCTTCATGCAGAGGAAATATTCTGAGCCCAACACATACATTGACAATCCACGTGATGGGAGGAATCAGCAGGATGACCTCTATGATGATGTTGATGTGTCAGACACCATGGTAAGTGAGGGGCAAAGGCCCAGGAAAGTAGAGGAATGGAATGGGAATTGTGAAGCACCAACTGTACTGTTATTATTGACTTGCTTTCTCTACTAACATTGCCCACACACACACCAATTTGATTTGATTTTTTTATTCAATATTTTATATTGATTCGGAATTATTTGAATTTAAAAAAAAAAGTTATTTTTGGAAGAAAATGTGATCTATTAATTATTTAATAACTAATGTAGCACCTTGAATGATGGTTGTAAGTTACTGATCTAAATGATCAGTCAAACAAGAACATTTATTACGTGTTCATCTAAAGATGTGTCTTTCTCAATCAGATGCTGTGTGACAATTCAGTAGGCTGGTGTATAAGATATATATATATATATATATATATATATATATATATATATATATGTATCAGATACCAGGTAATGGTCAGTATTAGATAACAGGCAGTGGTCAGGGACAAGAGGCCAGGTAGTGCGTACTATTCAGATGGCTTAATGTGTTGATCAATGCAAGGCATTGGTCAGTAACATAGTTTGTGCAATTCAATAGACTGGGAGGGCAGTAGGCGTGTACAATTCAGTAGGTGTAAATCAGATGCTGGTTGGGGATGTTCAGTGGTAGGAGAGCAGAAAGTTTGTACAAACAGTAGGCAGGAGGTGTAAAACTGGTACTAGGTAATGTTTGGCAACAGTTGAGCAGAAGGCATATAAAATTTACAGTATGAGGCTGGGGTGTAAACCATTTTCCAAGAAATAGTGGGGACAAGGTGGGTGGGTAGTGCCCATACTTCAGTAGGCTGATGGTGTGAAAGTGTACCAGCCAAATGTCAGTAACATGAAGACAGAAATTGCTGCAATTCAATAGTTCGAGAGAGGTAATTCAGATACCAGGCAATGCTCAGAAGCAGGGTGGAAGATGGCATATACAATAAATTGGACTTGGGAAGTTAACCAGTTTCAGGGAAAGGTCAGGGGCAAGAGGGCATGGTGGTGTGTACAATCCAGTAGACTGAAGGTGTAAAGCAGGTACGAGACCATGGTCAGTGTCAGAAGGACAGGTAGTGTGTATCATATGATAGACTGGAGGTGTAAAGCAGGTACAACACTATGGTCAGTGTCAGGAGGACAGGTAGTGTGTATCATTTGGTAGACTGGAGGTGTAAAGCAGGTACGACACTATGGTCAGTGTCAGGAGGACAGGTATTGTGTATCACTTGGTAGACTGGAGGTGTAAAGCAGGTACGACACTATGGTCAGTGTCAGGAGGACAGGTAGTGTGTATCATTTGGTAGACTGGAGGTGTAAAGCAGGTACGAGACTATGGTCAGTGTCAGGAGGACAGGTAGTGTGTATCATTTGGTAGACTGGAGGTGTAAAGCAGGTACGAGACTATGGTCAGTGTCAGGAGGGCAGGGTAGTGTGTATCATTTGGTAGACTGGAGGTGTAAAGCAGGTACGAGACCTTGGTCAGTATCAGGAGGGCAGGGTAGTGTGTATCATGTGGTAGACTGGAGGTGTAAAGCAGGTACGAGACCATGGTCAGTGTCAGGACGACAGGTAGTGTGTATCATTTGGTAGACGGGAGGTGTAAAGCAGGTACAAGACCATGGTCAGTGTCAGGAGGACAGGTAGTGTGTATCATTTGGTAGACTGGAGGTGTAAAGCAGGTACGAGACCATGGTCAGTGTCAGGAGGACAGGTAGTGTGTATCATGTGGTAGACTGGAGGTGTAAAGCAGGTACAAGACCATGGTCAGTATCAGGAGGGCAGGTAGTGTGTATCATTTGGTAGACTGGAGGTGTAAAGGAGGTACGAGACCATGGTCAGTGTCAGAAGGACAGGTAGTGTGTATCATGTGGTAGACTGGAGGTGTAAAGGAGGTACGAGACCATGGTCAGTGTCAGAAGGGCAGGTAGTGTGTATCATTTGGTAGACTGGAGGTGTAAAGGAGGTACGAGACCATGGTCAGTGTCAGAAGGACAGGTAGTGTGTATCATGTGGTAGACTGGAGGTGTAAAGGAGGTACGTGACCATGGTCAGTGTCAGAAGGGCAGGTAGTGTGTATCATTTGGTAGACTGGAGGTGTAAAGGAGGTACGAGACCATGGTCAGTGTCAGGAGGGAAGGGTAGTGTGTATTCGTGTTTCGCGACAATTAATATTGTAATTTGCGTGCATGACCAGGAGGAAGATCCCAAACCTGATGCTCCAAAAGAATTGGAAGATCACACTTACTTGGACTTATTGCCAATAAAATCCTTCCTGTATACGTCAGGAAGTAAATCGGACAGCAGGAGCCTGCCAAGCTCCCCGGGACCAGAAAGAGCCAACAAAGGAAAGGAGGAATTGGAGAGGGACTCTTGTACTGAGCCAGAGCTGCCATGCATTGTACCAGAGGTGAGGCACAGGGCATTTTTTAGGACATTATTCCTAATAACCTAGCAAATTCCTGTAGAGTCCCTCCACATCACCTGCTCCAACGCAAGGAACATTTAGTCCTGTTGCTTATGGACTGATTCTTCATATCATCTGAATATTCTTTATATTAAAAGTTTCAACTGAAGCAGTTTCCCTGACATCACTTCCCGAGCTCCAGTAAAAAAGGTCTAGTCAGACCAGCATTTAAAGGGGCACTCTACAGCTGGAGCTTCTTTATAATCGTCTGTGTGTGTGTAAGTGCTGAATCCTAAAAGTTCTAAAAATGATATTTTCTTACACACAAGAGACCTATTCTAACTTGCATAATTAAGAAAGCATCTTTTGGGAGACCTCTTGTGAATCAGCGGAGAGTTGGACTCTTAGGGGAGGTGGGTGTTGGGGTGGGAATTGGGGGAAGCTCATCAGGTGTCACACTGTGTTTGTGTTGCAGGACACTGACCAGACAGCGGAAGTGGCTCCCAATCAGCTGGTAAAAACAGAGGTCACTGAGACAGCAAGTCCTCAGCCCAGCAAGGTGGAGAAGGTGAAGCCAGTGTGCCCTGGTGAGTTCTTCTGTTTTCTGTCACGTCTGTCAATAACGACATCAGGCACAGGGTGGGTTCGGGCCGTTATATATGTGGCTAAAGCTGACCCTGTTAAAGTGGGCCAACACCCAGGGGTGATCGGCCCGGGAATCTATAAGATTCCCGGGCCGATCACCTCACACACCGCGGGACATCCGAGATCGGGATGTCCCGCGGGGTGTAACCCCCCCAAAACCCCGAAAAATCCTTACCGGTGGCCGCCGCCTCTCGCGCGCTCCTCTAGACGTGCACGCGCCCGCGCCGGCCGTCTCTGAATGGCCGGCGCGGGCGCGCACACGTCAAGAGTGACACGCGGGAGGCGGTGGCGGCGGGCGCGATCCTTTTTCCGTCGACGGACGTCACTTGTCCGTCGGCGGGCATTGGACAGCGCACTCACGTGGGAGCGTGGAGAGGTGAGTTTTCGGGGGGTTTGGGGGGGGTTCCAAATCGGGGTGCCCCGGGGAAGTGGACCAATACCCAGGATAGTCAAAATCCTGGGTGTTGGTCCACTTTAAACAGGTTGCCAAATCCTATTTGTATTTTTCTTTGACCCCATTGGAACAACTAAAGCAGTGACTAAAGAGGAAGTAAATCTAACAAAGCACCATGTTGCTGGTGCAGGAGCCTCATTTATGTGCTAGTCCTACTTTTCCATTGCAGATAGGTGTTCTACTAAAGAATCTTCCTGACTTTGGGGGACCCAACAGGAAGCATCTAGAGCCTCCCTATAGGGTTAAAGGCCACATAATGATAAAAGGGGCTCTACTGTTTCCTCGTGGTGTCTAAAAGTAAAAAAAAGTTAAATGATATTTTGACTGGAGTATGGCTTTAATCAGGTAATCCCTGTGCTTTCCCTACTTGGGGTATGACTTTGAGGGGTTATGCTCCTTATAAAAGTCACAATGACAGTGGAGCCCTGGGAGCTTCTAGAGGGATAATCCACAGGAACTGCATCAGGCCACCCCTCCCTGGCTGTTGAGACTCAGCAGGATTGTAGCCACTACCAGTGTCAGACTAGGTAGTCTTGAGGTCCACCCCACATTTAGATGCAAGTATTACTGGCCTACATTTAGGACCCATTCACAGAAACATGATGCCAGACTGTATTGTTTTTGTGTGTGGATTTGGGATCACACAAATAAGCTAAACATAAATTAAAGGGCCCCATCAAGGGTTTCTTTGGTAGCCCTGTGGGCCAGTTCGGGCCTGGCTGCTATGGGAAATGGGGGAGAGTTGTTACAATCTAACAAGCACAGGACTCTAAATCTAAAGGTCCTGTTCATTTGTGAACTTCTTAGAAAGGAAAATATGTTTTAAAACAAATGTTTCTGAGCCGGATCACTGCCTGAATATCACCTGTAACAAATGACAGGTCTCCTTCAAAATAAAATACACCCCAACAGAAACCAATAACAACAAAGTTGAGCCCTGTCACCCTTGGGTGTATTGTCCATTACATACCCAGATGGCTGCATCGCTAAGCCCAAATTTTAGGACAATATTTGGCTGCTTTAAAGTTCCACTTTTATTAGATTTGAGCTGTTGGTGGTAGCCATTTTGGGAAAGCTTGTGTCCCAATAAGACAAAGTCTAAGTCAGGAAAGCCTAAGCAACAGCTAATGTTTCAGGCAGGCTAGGATTGGAATTCTTTAGAAGGGCCCTAAAATAATTAAGACCCAGTGCCTAATGGCAAACCCAGGCCTGAAGCCGTGCCATGTGTATCTCTTGAGTGTAGATCTCACCTGCCATTTCTCTGCTCCTCAGCTGCCATCGAGACCAAACTTGGCAAGAACAGGACAGAAGCAGAGGCCAAGCGATTCACCGAGGTGAAGGAGCGCCTGGAGCGAGAGAGAGAAGAGATCCGAGTGCAGCTGGCGCTGCTCCGAAAAGAGAAGCGGGAACTGAAAGAAAGTGTCGCCCACTGTGACGGTAGCGTCTCCACCCAATGACACTGTGTATTGATTGTATTGAATGTAGACTGATTCCTAGAACATTGTTCATAGTCCAGCTGGGGGTAGGGTTGGCTCATTGTGGCCCATTCCATGCTCAGTACCCCCAGCCCAGGGAACAATGCAGCATACATACAAGAGCTTACACTATTAGTGTATAAGGGAGGATACAGAGAAGGGTAAAGAACTTACAATCTGATGATCAACAGGCAATCTATGTGGTGATGGGCCTATGTACTGTATGTAGCATCTGCCTAATCTAACAGGTCTTATTTATCTCGGTGACAGACAAGGAGACACTGGCCAGCCTGGAGGAGAAGCTGAGGTATAAAGAGGAGCAGTGTCGGGAACGGGAGAGCCAGCGGGTGGACCTGGAGCTTAAGATTGTGGATGTGAAAGAGAATCTGAGAAAGGCGGAGTTGGGGCCTGTGACACTGGGTACTGCTGTGGACCCTGCCCACCTGGACGCAAGCCCCGGAGTAAGTATTGGGAAGGTCTAATAACACAAAATACCAAGCTTGGATTTGTAATTCAGGCCAAGGTCACTCATTTTATTTGTACCATTATAAAAGAAAATAGTGATTATTAGATTAACAGTCAAGCTTAAGTGTAGATTGGGTAAGACACAGGCCTTGCTTCTAAGCGATAAAAACATTAATTCTATTAACCTACATTTTTGGAGTAACGTTCTTTTTTTGTTTGAACAGAGAGCTACTTTTTTGTACCTATACGGTCCAATATTGGAATAAAGTGCACCTAAATCATTTTGCATTTATATAACGAATGCATGATTCAGCTGCATTTTTGATGCCTGTTTTTTTACTGTACATGCAATAGACAAAAATCACACAACATGACCCATTCATTGGAGAAAGAAATTTGAGGAGGACATTAGTACAGCTAGAATCTATGTACTTCAGCATCACTCCGGTGACACCTATAGAAACAGGGTGCAACTGTAACGGGGCCATGTGAGGCAGCCACCTCAAGCAGCTCTGCAGGGGGAGTGGTAATTGTAAATAGTTTTTTTATTTTATTAGTGGTGCAGTGGAAATTGGGGGGCACTGCTGCATGCTGTTATGCTATTTACATCAATCATTGGAGGCTCAGTGGCCATGGCCCTGCACAATATCAATCGCATCAGCACGACTCTCATCATAGGAAGGAGCCATACAGACCCTCCTTCCTATGATGATAGGAGCAATGCTGAAGTGATAGGAGTGGCATGTCTGGGGGGGGGGGGGGGGGATGCGCCAGTCTATTGTTCTCCATAGACAGCAGAGAGGCTAGGTTCTCCCCTTAGTAGAAGGGTGCCTGAACAATGCACACAGGCTCTTCTGATAATCTTAAAGTGGAACAAAACCTGAGATTTTGACAGTTGGGGTGCCCTGATGTATGAACGCCCCCTCCGTTCGCCAATAAAAACTCACCATTCTAGGTTCCAATGGCACATGCTCTAGTCAAATGAGAGCTGTCTGCTGTGAATACCCCATTCGGCAGGCAGCTCTCATTTACTAGATGTTTATTTTACATTCCAAAAGAGGAAAATAATAAGGCAGAACAAAAACCTGCCAAATAGAGACGTAAGCTGTCATATGTTTGGAATACTGGTGCATGTGGGTGAGCTGTTTTTTCTTGCAAATCATTTCATTGTCATGTTTAAGATGATGATGGTAAAGGAAAATTTGGGTGCAGAGCAGCCAGACAGGACTGGGTTACTGTGGCCCGTTTTTACATATCAAAATATTTTTCAGGTTAAGAGCTGCAGCAGTCCGTGCCACATCCCTGAATCTTCACCAGTCAATGCGGCAGTAGCACTGAAAAGTCGTCCACTATCTATCATGCCCGGTAAAGGTATCGTCCTGCAAAAAGCCAAGGTAACTGCACCAGTGTGGCATCACAAGAGCACACACATTGCACACGTTGCATACAAACAAAACACACACACATAGTGATCACATAAGTATATACAGATCATATCATCTATAACAGATAGCTGTCATCTAGAAAGCCAACTGTATACTCATAATATCACTATTCTACAGGTGAGTAATCACAGAATTGTATTATTCTTAGTATACAGTACGTCCTGCTCCAGATAAGAATCATAACACATGGGACATCCAATAGCAGTGTCCATAAAGTAGGGTGGGATCCCCAAAGTTAACAACAGACAGGTCAGACCACTGCCGCCTGTAGAACTTTGCGGCCAAAAGCAGCATCAGCTGAGGCCCTAACATCAACCTTATAAAACTTTGAAAAAGTATCAACAGAAGACCAAGTAGCGGCCTTGCAAACTTGTTCAACAGAAGCCTGGTGCTGAAAAGCCCAAGAGGCCCCAATAGCACGAGTGGAATGAGCAGTAAGGCGGAAGGGAGGATTCTTCCCCTTAGCAGAATAGGCCTGAATCACCGCCTGACGGATCCATTTGCTGATAGTAGATTTGGCAGGTGCCAAACCCTTCCTAGGACCAGAAGGGACCACAAAAAGAGCATCAGTTTTTCTGAAAGGTGCAGTAGCCACCAGATAGTACTTCAGATACCTAACTACATCCAAAGAGTGCAAAACTCTCTCCTTAGCATTGCTAGGATTAGGGCACAAGGAAGGAAGAACAATGTCCTGATTCAAATGAAAGGCAGACACAACCTTAGGCAGAAAATCGGGCTTGAAGCAAAACACCACCTTGTCCTGGTGTCTCTCAAAGTAGGGGGGCTGGATGGAAAGCGCCACCAACTAGTAAGAATGGCCAGGGAAGCCTACTGCACAGGTTCAAAGGGAGCACCATGCAACGCAGACAAGACCAAATTCAAATCCCAAACAGGCAACATAGGCTTACGTTGGGGACGCACATGAGTAACCCCTTGGAAAAAAGTCCTGAACAGAGAATGCTGGGCAAAGGACCTCTGGAAGAAAACAGCCAGGGCAGAGACATGACCTTTCAGAGTACTGAGTTGTAGCCCCAGCTCTAACCCATGCTGCAGGAACTCCAGGATCCTGGGAATAGAGAACACATGACAGGGAAGAGTCCTAGACTCACACCAGTCAATGTAGGCACAACAAACCCTATAGTAAATGGAAGAAGAAGACTTCTTTCTAGCCTTTATCATGGTATCAACAACAGAGGCAGACAGCCCCTTCTCCATCAAGATGGAGGTTTCAGCAGCCAGGCCGTCAAAGCCAGAGTTTGTAAATTGGGATGGCGTAAGTGACCCTGAGTGAGCAGGTCTGGCACCCTGGGCAGAGCGTACTGATCTACTGCCTGCTGCACCACGTCTGCGAACCACGCTCTTCTTGGCCACCTGGGGGCCACCAGTATTGCTGGCACCCCCTCCTGAGCTATCTTGCGCAGACCCCTGCCCAACAGGGGGAATGGAGGAAAGACATACAGGAGCTGAAAGTCCTGCCATGACATTGCTAGAGCATCCGTGGCCAAGGCCAGAGGATACTGGGACAGGGAGACAAGGGGATCCACATCTGGTTGGCCCCAACGGTGACACAGAGATTGAAACACCCTGTTGCAGAGGGACCATTCTCCCAGGTGAGAGGTCCCCCTGCACAGAGAGTCTGCCTGCAGATTATCCACCCCCAGGATCTACACAGCCGATATGCAGGGAACATTGTCCTCCACCCAGGCCAGCATCAGAGACACTTCCTGGAGGGCCCTCTTGCTCCAGGTCCCTCCCTGATGATTGATGTAGGCAACCGCTGTCTGGTTGTCTGAGCGTACCTGAACAGGTCGGCCCCGAAGGTGATGAGTCAAATAAGTCAGAACCAACCTGATCGCCCGCAGTTCCAGAATGTTGATAGGTGTGTGGGCCTCCTGAGGGCCCCACCGCCCTTGGAACTGCAGGGATTTCCAGAACCCTCCCCCCCCCCCAACCCGTCAGACTGGCATCTGTGGTGACCATCTCCCAGCAGGGGGCCAGAAAGGATCTGCCCACCAACAGGTTCCTGGAGTCCAGCCACCACGAGAGGGACCATCTGACTAGGGGGGAAAGCACAAGGACCTGGTCCAGGGACGCAGGATCCTTGTCCCATAGTGACAAGAGGTGGAGCTGCAGAGGCCTCATGTGGAACTGGGCATAAGGGACCGCCTCGAAGCACGACACCATCAGGCCCACCAGCTGCATTCCCTGCCTGATGGAGGGATGAGGGCAAGATAGCAGGAACTGAACCTGCACTAGCAGACTGTCCACCTTCTGCTGAGGAAGAAAAATCTTTGCCTGAACTGTATCCAGATTCATTCCCAGGAAGGGAGTCACCAAGGAGGGAGACAGGGAAGACTTGGGATAGTTGATCACCCAGCCAAATGACTCCAGAGTGGACACTACCAGCTGAGTATCCAGTTCTGCCTGTTGGAGGGACTGGGAAGCGATGAGAATGTCGTCCAGATAGGGCAGCACGCGAATGCCCTGAGACCTGAGCAGAGACATTACTCCTGCCAGCACCTTGGTGAACACTGGGAGCTGAAGTGAGGCCAAAGGGCAATGCCACAAATTGGTAGTGCTGATCCTCCAGAGCGAACCTGAGGAATCTTTGATGACATGAAAACACAGGAATATGAAGGTAGCCATCCTTGATGTCCACAGACATCCTAAAGTCCCCTGGACACAGGGAACTGATGGCAGAGCGCAGGGTTTCCATGCAAAAGCGCCTGCACCTGACAAATTTGTTGAGGATCTTCAAGTCCAGGATGGACCTGACTGACCCATCTCTTTTGGGCAAGGTGAAAAGGTTGGAATAGAAACCCTTGCCCCTTTCTCGTAAGGGGACCTGACAGATGACCCCCAGCTCCAGAAGGCTTTGCACCGCCAGAACTAAAGCCTGAGCTGACACAGGGTCCTGAGAAATCCGGGATCTGATGAATCTTGGGGGCGGCCAGGAAGCAAACTCTATCTTGTAACCGGAGGACACTACCTCCTGAATCCACCGGTCTGAGACATGAAGCCTCCAGACATGAGCAAAGTGCTAAAGCCGTCCCCCCACCCGGATGGGTGAGGGCGCCCCTTCATGCCTGAGGGGGCTTGGGAGAAGACTTAAGCTTGGAGCCCCAGGAGGAGCCAGGGCGCCCACGGGCCTCTGCCCCTACCCCAGAAATCTCCTATGGCCCCGGTAAGGGAGACCCCCCTCCCCTGTCTGGCACCACGGTAGGGGGAAGCAAAGGAGCCCTGCCCCCGAAAGGGCCGAGACTGCTGCCTGCACTGGGGTAACCTGCCTCCCTTAGCAAACAGGTCCCCAAACAGGCGTAGTCCTTTGAAGGGAAAACCAGTGAGAGCTTTCTTAGCAGCGTTGTCAGCAGCCCACTGACGCAGCCAAACCCAGCGGCGTATAGCCACCACAAGGGCAGAGGTTCTGCCACACATCCTAATGGTATCATCCAAGGCAGAGAGGACATAAGTCACAAAAACAAGAGAGTGCATTAAACTCCTCACTAGACACATCATCAGGGGCACCATCCAGAATACTTCTAAGCAGGGTCCTAATGGCCACAGCCGTAATGGCAGAGGCACAGACCGGGCGCAACGCCGTCCCCACACATGCAAAGGCATGGGACGCCAGCTGATCAATACGCCGGTCCTCACCATCCCGCAGCGTAGGAGAGTCAGGGGAATGCATGACAGAGGTGTTAGACAACCCTAGGACCGGGGCATCCACTTCAGGAGTGGATGACCAACGCTTCACCACATCAGCAGGAAAGGGATACCTCTTATCCCAACTCTTAGGTACACCGCGAAGCCTGCTGGGGCGCTCCCATTCCCTGAGTACGAGATTATTAAAATGGGCTTGCTCAGGAAACTTTAAGCGTGGCTTAGCAGTATGAAACAATTCCCCCTGTTGCCTGGGGGCCGCAACCGGGGGAGAGATAGACAGTACCTCAAAAATCTGAGCCAACAGCCTATCAGTATCATCTGGGACCCAGGGGTCAGAACCAGAATAATCATAACCCCTGGGCCTCTCATCAGATGACTCCAAGTCAGAGAATAACCCCCCTTCTTCCAAAGGGGTATAGCCAGACAGTTCCAAAAACTCATCAGCCTCCATAGGGAAAAGATTGACATCAGGCATTAAGTGCCGCTTTTTAGCAGAGGCCTTACGCGCCAAGGTATTAGCAAGCAACTTCTCAATACTAGCCATTCTAGAAGACACATCAGGCTGAGATTCCCCACTTGTATGCAACTCAATGGGAGTCAAATTTAAGCTTGGGGGAGTAGGTGAAGCCATAGGAGGCGCAGGCCCAGCTACTGGTAAACCAGGCTGCAGCGCAAGCACCTGCTGGGCACAAGGTACACAGGCCCGCACATTGTCAACACTAATAGGGGACACCCCACAAGCAACACACAGCCGGGCTTGTCCTGAAGGAACCCCGAGCACATAATCCTGAGACGCCTTCATATGGTGATTATAGCGGCACAATAGGCCGATAGGGTTTCACGCTATAAAAAGCAACCCGGGATGCCCCAATAGCCCGCTAGGGAAATGGGAGTAATTTACACACTAGGCCTCACAAGTTTAAGAACTAAATAGAGGTAGTAGGGGCCGAGAGAAACCAATAAAGGTCGGCCCGTCTAAAAGATATAAGCGAAGAGAACCCCGTAAGTGACATGCATAATGACATAGGGTAATAACCACCCGCGAGGGCACTCACGGACCGCGGTAGGTAGACGCCAGTCACGCAGCAGCCGAATCCAGAGAAAATAGCGCCGGGTATACCTCGAGGGGCGGGCGATGGAGACAGTGACGCGGAGCGGGCCCCGCCCTCCCCCAAGAGCGCGAAGCAGCACACGTGACAAGCAACCAATAGCGACGCACCAGTGCCTGGGGTAACGCCGCCGCCAAGCGCGGAGCACAGTGGAAGCGCACGGCGGCAAATTAAAAAACGCAACCAGTGCAACCAAGTCAGCGCGGCGACTGACACCAACCAGACAAAACAAAATACAGTGAAGCACCAAGACATATTCCCCCCCCCCCCCCCCCCCCCCCTGAGAGCTACAAGGGAGAGCGAGGGAGGGCAGCGGCCACTTAACATAGGGCCCACCGATAGAAAGGGGCAATAGGGTGGGAGGGGCATCCCATAGAGGCTCACTATATGCCTATACCGCCTACCCTTTGGTGGGGGACTGCGGTGGAGCAGCGCTCCTAAGCACCTGACAGCGGTGCTGCCTACCATCACCCAGACCAGCGCAGCCAAGGCTGGGAGGCACATTAAGAATGGAACGGGTGGGAACAGTCCTACAGGGCCGCAGGCTAATAGCCCCGCTCATCTGCAAGGAGAGAGCCATCTTCTTGTCCTTCGCAGACCAGACTGCAGAGAAATTCTGGGGATTTGTGGGAGGTCCCGGGTATTTGAGGGGCCGGGAGGAGCCAATTTCGCTGTCTCTGCAGTCCAGCGCCATCTGGCGGAGTAATACCCATGTGTTGATGATTCTTATTTGGAGCAGGACGTACTGTATACTAAGAATAAAGACAATGCAGCCCTTAGACTTAAAAGGGCACGTGCATCACTGATTTAGACTATCAAGTTAGTTAGTTCTGCTCAGTTGTAGTAATTGTACTGACGTACTAATGTTCTCCCTCTCTCTCCTCTTATTAGGAATGGGAGAAGAAAGGAGCAAGCTAGAACCACCTATACCGATCTATTCTGGAATAAGAGACTGAATGACATTTATTTATGGGATGTCGGGGGGCTGCCCCTTCTTTGATGAAGAACCAGCAGCTTTGGATTGTCCACCTCCGTTGAGGGGGCTTCTTTTCATTGTGTTGCACATGTGATGATGCTCCTGTGGACCAAATCTAATACCACTTGTCCCCCTCATATGACCACTGGGACCTTCTAGACAAAACATTTTAGGAAACACGGCAGCATTTACGCCCATGTGTCACTCTAATCAAGACACCGAAGACCTCAAACTCTGGATTATATATTAGAAATAAAGCAATATATTCACAAAACATGGCACAACATTGGGGAATGGTTATTGTACTTCAAGAAAAAAGGTGGAGAAACCAGATTACCTCTGTAAATGATAAAAAAAGCATTAACCCCCCCCCCCCCCCATATCAGTGTTAAGTGACCAAAGCCCTAGGCCTCTTGATACCATGTTTTTATTAGTCTATAGACAATTTCAGGAACCATAGCTGCAATATTTACATGGTTTACACGTCCTTTTCCAATCATCCCAGCCATGATGATGCCATCGGGAACCTGGATTGTACACACAGAAGAACAATGTACCAAGGAAAGGTCAATTCTTGGATGATGGTCATGTTTCTACCCAATTTCTTCCATAGAAAAAACTGTTTTATTCACATTTTAATACAAAAAAATGCACAAAAAAACACCATAGCCAGATAAACCTTTTAACACATGACCTAGGAGATGAAGGGAACAAACCACTTGTGATGACAGTATGGACTAATTCAGGACATTACCTATAAGACTTTCCTACTGTATGGATTCCAGTCCTTGTATTTAAAAAAACAATGAAATCTTGGTGGAACATTAAGAAATGCTGCATTCCCCACGCTAGGAATAGGGGGGTGGTGGCAGCACGTGCTTCCCATCGATTTCAATTAGAGCCAGTTGTCGAAATAACTTAGTCAAGGCAAAGGGCTCAAAGAGCCCACACATGCCCCATTAGAGCAGGGAATGGGGAGTTTTAGTGGGTGTACTCGGGGGTTTCACATAGCGGGGCATGAGTTTTTTTTTCCGCTTTAAGTAAAGTTCCTCCTGACATATAGACTCTGTACATGGGAAGACATAGGAAGCCAAGGAATCAATCCTGAATAACATACCACTTAACCACTCCGACAGCACTGGTGAACTTGTAGATGTGAACTATGAATTAAATTTGCAACAAGGCTGTCTAGATGCTGTTTCTTTTAAATGTGATCAACACAATGTGGTCGATTCAGCGCCAGGTGAGAATTCTCACTCCTTTTTTAGGAAAGAAAATTGACATTCACTTTCATTGTCTACCTTGGGGCTAATTCAGAGTCAGGTAAAAATTTACACCCAGTAGACAATGAAAGTGAATGGTTTCTCTCCCAAAAAAGAAGTGCATTTTCTCACCAGGCTCTGAATCAACCTCAATATCAGACCTTCAGGGTCTACAGCTACTAAATAAGATGGGTAACAGAATAATTACCATATTTCTCCTGGATTTAGCATTATCTATTTACCCCTTTAAGTATGTACTATATAGGCCGACCTTAGAGTATATGTAAGACCAGTTACAACCACCCTCTCATGGTGCAGACTTTATAGACAGAACAAACTAATTCAGGTCTATAAAACAGACTGGTCTAATAGTTCCAGAGATATTCTGAAGATTGTGCGAATAATGACTATAATACAGATTTGCATTTTCCAGACAGTCGCCTACAAAGGAAAGTCAAACCTCTCATGGTGGAGACTTGACAGATAGGACAAACTAATTCAGGTCTATAAACAGACACGTTGAACCTTGAAGAGCCTGTTTTTCAACATAAAAAAGGGAAATCTACCCAGGAAACATGGAATAAGAAACTGAACTGCCATAAGCCTCCAAAGGTTAAGGAATCGAGGTTACCTAAGCAATGAAACACATGTTGGTAAAAGGGCCAGTGTTGAGTAACACACTTTTGGCAGTGAAATGTTTTACATATGAAGACGTGTTTGAAAAGTAGCCATATTCCTACCAAATTAGCATTCTCCAGGCAGCTTCTTTCACTGTTACCTATTGCATAACTGAGTGGAGATGAGCTCCAATAGTCCTTCCAACATAAGCCTGTAAAGTCAACAGACCAATGACAATTCATAGCACTAATGGTGCCAGAGACATTCTGAAAATTGTTCCAATAATGTCCATATTACAGATTTGCATTTTCCAGACAATCCCCTCCAAAGTAAAGTCAAACCTCTCAGTTATCTTTTCTACTACAAAAAAAATATGTGGATGAGAACAGATAGACCTTGCAAAACAAGTCAATGATCCTGTACATCACTTCACTTGTGGGAGCAATGTTCTTCAGGGCATACGAAACTCATTCAGTCACAGTCCATAGTGAACCTTCAGGAACATGGATTATATTCTAACAGAGAAACAGGGTCATACAATTGGATATGAATACTGTTCAGTGCCACCCCAACACAATGCATAATGCAGAATTGGATTCTGTTGCAATGGCTTGGGCCAAGTACATTGGACCTTTTCTCTTTTTGTGATGTTTTCCACAAATACAGGAAACCCTGTTGTGTTTGACACAGAGGATGACGCACATTAATATAAAAACTAGAGCTGTGGAACATGTGCAATCTTATGCTTTCATGGAACAGCTGAACTCAACATTTTGGGCATAAAAGCCACGATGAACATGCCAGGCGATCACATAAACATGGTCTCCAAGCAAACCTGAAAGTGTATATAGAGTTAAACTTTTTTAAGGACAATCAGGTGAAGGTGGCTTGGAATACCTACAGAAGAGGTCCACAAAACAAGATTCGTAAAGTGAATCCCTCCTTCTCCTCTATATATGTATCCACACTGGTTATGCAGGTTTAAACTGCGTCTTGGTCCCAACCGTCCAGGCACAGAGGCTGCGATACTCTGCCAGAATCGCTTTTTGAGCATAATGACAGAAAATATTTGACAGTATTTTATAAATCTAAAAAATAAATATATATGTTTATAAATGTAACCACTAATGTTTTTTTGGTTTAACTTCCTGTGACCTCACACAACTTGTATTATTGGTTGTTGTGCCTTTATGATAAGAGCCATTTAGATTTTTTTTGCATCCTTTCCAGCAGAGCCTCCAGCTTTTGTTTGTTTAAGGTGGTCTTATTTTATTATTGGGGATAGGTAAAAGTTCTATTAAAATTTTGACGATTTCCTTTGGTACAAATTGAATTTTGCATATGTTTGCCCAACCCTGTTTTTAAAAGATTTTCTTTTTATTTACTCAATTACTACAGCAATTTCATCTGAAGATAGTGGCAGATATTCCTTTTTTATTGTACTGTACTAACATTTTAGGGTGAAGATACAAGCCCCCTGTAACTATAACAACATTTGTATATACAGATGGAACATAGGTATGGATTCTCTGGCGGTGAAGCACTTCTGAAAACTATTGCAGGAGATGCAGGTTTTCCCAACTGTTAAGCTCTTGTCATTCTTCATTTCCACCACTAGATGGCACATAGATCAATGCTCAGTAAGGCACATGGCACAATCAATGAAGGTGAACTAAAACTGTTTTACCCTTAAAAAGTTAAGTCGGACAGTTTTTTTAAATGTTTTTCAAAATGCTTTATATGGTGTTGTGTAGCCACACCTGTACTTGTCCACATAAGAAATCAGGAGGCCTTTATTCTCGGCCAGATTCTGCATCTTTCTATCGGCTGGAATGGGGCCCTTTGTTGTTGCAGAAAATACAATTCTGTGATTTCTCACCTGTAGAATTTTTTTTACTATGCATGGCACGGCCTGCTTCAAGAAGTCCTTACATATGGGATATTCCGCCACAAGGTGGCCCAGTGTACCGCAGAAGAGTTGTGGCTCCTCCCGGCACCATATAAAAACAGGATCACCAATAGACCTCCCCAGTGTTGACAAGCAGTTATACAAGAAGCCGGGAGATAATAAAGGTAAAAAATGTAACAACCCCAACTAATTTGGAACAATCATCATAAAGAGGCAACGAAGAATAACGATACCAAGGGTGGGGTGAAGCAAGCCGTGCCATGCATAGTAAAAACAATTCTACAGGTAAGTACTCACAGAATTGTATTTTTCCTATTGCATGGCACGGCCTGCTTCAAGAAGTCCTTACGTATGGGACATCCAATAGCAGTGTCCGTAAGGTAGGGTGGGATCCCCAAAAAGTAGCAGCAGGCAGTTCAAACCACCACCGCCTGAAGTACCTTGCGACCAAAGGCAGCATCAGCTGAGGCCTTAACATCAACCTTGTAGAACTTAGAAAAGGTATGAACAGAAGACCAAGTCGCAGCCTTACAAACTTGTTGAACAGAATAGCACGAGTGGAATGAGCAGTAACCCGGAAAGGAGGAAACTTCCCTTTGGCAGAATAGGCCTGTACCACCGCCTGGCGAATCCACTTGCTGATAGTAGATTTAGCCGGAGGCAAGCCCTTCCTAGGTCCCGCAGGAAGAACAAAAAGAGCATCAGACTTCCTGAAAGACTCAGTAGCAACCAAGTAAAATTTCAGAGCCCTGACAACATCCAGAGAATGCAGAGTCCGTTCCTTGGAATTAGCAGGGTTAGGATACAAGAAAGGTAATACAATGTCCTGATTGAGATGAAAAGCAGACACAACCTTGGGCAAGAAATCCGGCTTAAGCCTAAACACCACCTTATCCTGATGCCGCTCAAAATAAGGAGGTTTGATGGAAAGCGCCCCCAGCTCAGAGCCTCGCCTGACTGAAGTAATAGCCACCAAAAAGGCCACCTTAAGAGTCAGAATGGGTAACGCCACCCCACGGATAGGCTCAAAGGGAGGACCCTGCAGAGCAGACAGCACCAAATTCAAGTCAAAAAATCAAAAAAATTGCCAGAGCTGACACCTGTCCCTTGAGGGTACTAAGTTGAAGTCCTGAATCCAAACTATGTTGTAAAAATTCCAGAATCCTGGGGATGGAAAACACCCGACAAGGAAGAGACTTGGACTCACACCAGGCAATGTAAGCATGCCAGACGAGGACTTCTTCCTAGCCCGAATCATAGTAACAACAGAGGCCGGCAACCCCTTATCCGTCAAGATGGAGGTTTCAGCAGTCAAGCCGTCAAAGCTAGCGTTGGTAAATTGGGATGGCGCAGCTGTCCCTGAGTGAGAAGATCTGGATCCTTGGGCAAACCTTACCGATCTACTGCCAACTGTACGACGTCTGCGAACCACACCCTCCTTGGCCAACAGGGGGCCACCAGAATGGCTGGTACCCCTTCCTGGGCTATCTTGCGCAGCACCCTGCCCAGCAGAGGGAATGGAGGGAACACATAGAGGAGCCGAAACTCCGTCCAAGACATTGCTAGCGCATCCGTGGTGAAGGCCAGAGGGTCCTGTGACAGGGAGACAAACCTGGGAAGCTTGTGATTGTGGCGGGACGCAAACAGGTCCGCATCCGGCTGACCCCAGCGGTGACACAGGGAGCGAAATACCTTGTTGCTGAGGGACCATTCCCCCAGCCAAGACTTCCCCCTGCTCAGGGAGTCTGCCTCCTGGTTCTCCACTCCCGGAATGTAGACCGCCGAGATGCAAGGGACATTCTGTTCCGCCCAAGACAATATCAGGGACACTTGACACTTGCGTGGTCAACTGAGAAAGAACCAACCTGATCGCCCTCAGTTCCAGGACACTGATGGGAGTATGGGCCTCCTGGGGGCCCCACCGACCCTGGAACTTCAGAGACTTCCAAAAGCCCCCCCAACCGGTCAGACTGGCATCTGTGGCGACAGTTTCCCAGCACAGAGGCAGAAAGGTCCTGTCCACTATAAGGTTCCTTGAGTCCAGCTACCACGAGAGGGACTGTCTCTCCAGGGGGGACAGAGCAAATTCCTGATCCAGGGACATAGGGGCCCGATCCCAAACTGACTAGAGGTGCAACTGAAGAGGTCTCATGTGAAACTGAGCAAAGGGGACAGCAGGACACCATCAGGCCCACTAACTGCATTCCTTGCCGGAAGGAGGGATGGGGACACAAGAGCAGGGCACGTGCCTGCTTCTGAAGGCCCTCCACTTTCTGCTGAGGCAGGAATACCTTGACCTGAGAAGTATCCAGAGTCATGCCCAAAAAGGACCTTGCCAAAGACGGAGACAGTGAAGACTTGGGAAAGTTGATCACCCAGCCGAAGGACTCAAGAGTGGAGGTCACCACCTGAGTATCCTTCTCGGCCTGATGAAGAGACTGAGCCGCAATCAGAATGTTGTCCAGGTAAGGGAGAATGCGAATGCCCTGGTTCCGCAGCAGAGCCATCACGCCCGCCAGCACCTTGGTGAACACCTGAGGTGCCGAGGTTATACCGAATGGTAAAGCCACAAACTGGTAATGCTGATCCTCCAGAGCAAACCTCAGGAATCTCTGATGACCTGGAAAGATGAGCATCCTTGTGGTCCACGGTCATGAAGTCGCCCGGGCGAAGACTACTGACAGCCGAGCGTAGCGTCTCCGTGCTTGAACCTGACAAACTTGTTGAGACCCTTCAAGTCCAGGATAAGCCTCAAAGACCCGTCCTTTTTGGGGACCGTGAAAAGATTGGAGTAGTACCCCTGACCCTGTTCTTGGGAAGGCACCAGGCAAATGACTCCTAACTCCAACAGGCGTTGAACTGCAAGGCACAAACCCTGAGCTGACAGAGGGTTCTGAGACATCCGGGATCTGAGGAATCTTGGGGGCGGCCAGGCTGCAAACTCTATCTTGTAACCGGAGGATACCACCTCCTGAATCCACCAGTCTGAGATGCGGATCCTCCAGACGTGAGCAAAGAGACGAAGTCGTCCCCCCACCCGGATGGGCGAGGGCGCCTCCTCATGCCTGAGGGGCCTTGGGAGGGGGTTTGGGCTTGGGACCCCAGGAGAGACCAGGACGACCAAGGGATCTGCCACGGCCCCAAGAATCTCTGCGGCTACCCAAGAAGAGAGAGCCGTGACCTCCTCTGGAAGCACGAAAGGAGGGGAAGGAAGCAGAGGGCCCCCGAAAGGACCGAGTCTGCTTCCTACGCTGAGGCAACCTACCATCCTTGGCTAGAACATCCAGACGCTCACCAAAGAGCCGTAGCCCCGCAAAAGGGAGCCCAGTGAGAACCTCCTTAGCTGCGGTGTCAGCTGCCCACTGACGCAACCAAACAGAGCGGCGCATAGCCACCAAGAGGGCAGAGGCCCTACCACCCAGCCGGACCACATCAGCCATGGCAGTAAGGACAAAGACAACAAAATCAGAGCAAAGCAAGAGGGCCCTATAATCCTCCCTACCAGCCATAGCGCCATCAGTGAGACGCTTGAGCTTTTTCTTAAGGGCAATAGCTGTAATGGCAGTGGCGCAGACCGGACGCAGCCCAGCCCCCACAAATGTAAAAGCATGGCAGGCCAGCTGATCCATACGCCGGTCCGCACTGTCCCGCAATGTAGTAGTGTCAAGGGAATGCATGACCGAGGCGTTGGACAACCCTAGAACGGGAGCGTCCACCTCAGGGGGACACAACCATCGCTTGACCAGGTTAGCAGGAAAGGGATACCCTTTGGACACCACAGGCAATCTATTAGGTCGTTCACACTCCTTGAGCACCATATTAGAGAAATGGCCCTGCTCAGGGAACTCCAGATGTTGTTTATCGGGATGAAAGAGCTTACCCTGCTTCCTCTTAGCCACCGCGGGGGGGTGATGTGCAAGGTTTCAAAAATGTCAGACATGTCTATCAGTGTCATCGGGGAGCCATGAATCCTCCCCGGACGCAGACACAGGGTCACTGTCATACCCCTCCTGCTGGTCCCCAGAGGAGTCAGAGCCCTGGAAAAGCTCCCCCTCCTTTAGGGAGTAAGGGCCCCAAGGGCATCAATTCCCTCATCCTCCTCAGCAAAGAGGGAGGGCGTGGGAGCCAGGTGCCGCTTCTTGCCAGAGGTCTTACCTGGAACAGGCCTGGCAAGCTGCCTTTCAATGCTGGCCACACGAAGTGCCAGATCAGATTGTGACCCCCTGCTAGTGTCCCTCTCACTGGGGGCAAAATGCAGGCGCGGGGGGGTTGGCGATGCCGAAGGGAGCAAAGAACTGGGAAGGGAAGCGCTCAGCCCAGCCTGGGCCGCAATGATACCTTGGGCGCACGGCACGCACACCGCGGCACTATCACTCAAAGGGGATGCCCCGCACATGGCACACAGCCGGGATTACCCCGAAGGACCCCCGAGCACGCTATCCCCAGAAGCCTCCATATGGTGATTAACACAGGCGCAATAGGCCAGCACAGGGTAAGGGCTAACAAAACAAGCCACCCGGGATGCCCCCAGAAGAGCCAGTAAAGGGGAGATGAGGGGGGGTAAGGAGCAGAACCGGGAGAAACCACAACCCACGGTTGTCCCGCCTTAAAGACATGCATATAAGCATCCCGCAGTCCATGGCACAAGGAAACAAAACCCCGAAAGGGGACCAAGGAGACCGAAGGATCCCCAGCCGCCAACACGATACGCGTCATCCCCCGGCCCCGCCCTCCCCGAAGAGTGTGAAAGCGGCACTCACGTGACCGCGCCGGCGCCATCATAATCCAAAAACGCCTCACAGCCATAGCACCGCCCGTCGCAGAGTACAAAGCGGCGACGGCAGCGAAAAACAACGTTAAAAACACCTCGCAACCGACACCCGCCCCCCCCAAACACACGCCAGGGAGGGGTGGGGAGAGAGCAGGCAGCGGCAGGAGCCGGGCCAGGGTAGGGGGTGGGACCCTAGAAACCAAACAAGGCAAAACAAGGGGATGACCAGAACACAGTCCCCAGAAACACTCACCCCCTCAGAAGCTAGTACAGGAACTCCACGTCCCTCAGTAGGCTCAACATAAAGCCTATGGCCGGCTACCCTTTGTGGGACAGGGTCTGCGGCTTGGAGCAGCGCTCCTTGAGCACCTGACCCTAGTACTCCTCTACCCTCACCCGATCCATCAGCCGAGGCTGGGAGGCACAGAGGGTCCGGAAACGGGTGGAAATAGACTTGCAGGGCAGCAGGCTTGGTTGCCCCGCTCACCTGCGCAATATAGAGAGCCATCTTCTAAATATCTCAGTATCACTGCAGAGAAAACACTGGGGAGGACTATTGGTGATCCTGTTTTTATATGGTGCCGGGAGGAGCCACAACTCTTCTGCAGTACACTGCGCCACCTTGTGGCGGAATATCCCATACGTAAGGACTTCTTGAAGCAGGCTGTGCCATGCAATAGGAAAATGTGGCTGGATGCAGTTTGCAGAAGGCAGGTACAGGTTTTACAACCTTATTTCAGTGGCAGCTATCACCCTGCAGGAATCCTGTTGCCCTGACACGAATTTTTCAGATTAACTTTACATTAACTGGTAAATGTATACTTTAATTAAGATAACATGAGATTAATTAAGATAACATGAGATAACAGGCTGTGGCTTGGGCTCAGATCCAACAATAAAGCAAGTTACTGATCACCGGTTTCTGGGTCCCTCATCCTTCGGGATAATGCTCTTACCACCCTCTTGTGGACAATAAATGCACTGCCATGCCGGAAAGTAATGGCATCCTCTTTAAAACACATTGGCTTCGCCGGTAGAGGCAATTGGATTAATATCCTTTATTTCAAACTCTCCCCTAGGGCATCCCAATTTGGGATTCCCACCTTAAAGTGATTGACCACTCAAAAAAGAAACAAAAGTGTACTCACACAATGTACAATCATTGTAAACACAAGGTACAGATGAGGGTAAGACTTTTTTTTTTTTTTTTATTAACGTCTCGGTCAATTTTTCATTTTCATTTCATATTAACAAATATACAAATAAGTCTTAAATATAAAAAGGATTAAAAATGAGGACTACAAATAAAATCTTATAAATACGATACAAAAATGAAACAATGTATACATTAAATATTTGCTACAAATATATGAAAGTGGGCAAACTGGTCCCATCCAGACTTGCCCTGAATGCTGAATGTTTCAGGCAGTCACTGCTGAGAGCAGAAGGTCCAGTGCTCACACTTGCTCCCTCCACAGGTCATTCAATAAAATCACAAGGTGTATAAAAAATTCCCTGGTGGGCTGAACATTTGGCAGGTCCAGCCCCTGAGGATCCTGGTGCTAATAACCCACATGATAATGGTTACTGTGCTTTCTTGTGGTGTAGCAGTTTTAAGCTGCGGTGTGATCTGGAGGAATGCCTTTGACGGCGGGTCTTGGTTAGAGGCAGCGGCCAGGCACTGTCCCCTCTAGGGACTCCTTAAAAAGAAGACACAAAATAGTTATTACTTAATGAACAGATGAGGGCCTTGTACAGCATGCACCCTCCAACTGACCAAATGTTGCTGGGAAGGACCGAACAGAACTCGGGGCACCCCGAATCGGGACACTCCACTGTGTGACCCACAAGGTCAATTTCGTCTAAGGACCAAATCTAGCCGACAACAGCTGAGCGCACAAGCCATCCGCAGGTGCGCTCTCTGTTAAAAGAATAGCTTACAGTGGCCACGGCATTGGATCAGGGAAGGGTAGGTTTGTTTTTTTGGGGGGGGGGGGGGGGGGGGGAGTTTCACACAGCGAGGCATACCAAATCTGGATGCCCCGGGAAGTGGGGGCGGCAAATCAGGCACCTTTGGTCCATTCTAATGCGAAAGTCACTTTCATGGAACTTCAGGCGGTCAGAAGTAAATGGGAACGCTTTGTACTCCACCTACCAGGGCAGTTTCTCGTACCAGCGCTGTGGGGGAGATATGTGCCGTGTGGGAGTGTGTGGCAGGTAAGTGGGGAGTCATTCTGGTGTAAGGTTTAAAGAAAAGTCCAGTAGTCCATGGAAGTGGACGTTCCTTTAAAAGGCAGGGGCAGAACAACAGAAGGTGCAGCTGCATTGGGCCACAAAGGTCTTGGCGCCCCATCATTGTTGCTCCTTTACTTTTATCAGATTTGTGCTCACGTGGAATCATGTACAGAAAGAAAGCTGCTATTGTTTACTCCATTTTAAAGGAACACTATCGCTAAAAATGGCCCAATGATAAAAATCCATATAAATATGCTGGATGGGGGGAGGAGAGGTCACTTATACATCTGGCATCAAGAAATTCAGCCAGGCTTGTTTTTTTTTTATTTTAATGGGAGGAAGAGGAAATCAGGGGTGACAGGTTATGTCACCTTTGGATTTTTTTCCTACCATGAGAAGAAACCACAAGCTTGGCAGGAGTTTTATTCAGTTTGGGTGCATAGGTGACCCCTCCTCTCATTAGCCAAAGTGTTTATATGGATTTTTAATATTACATAATTTCGTGATAGTGCTTATTTAAGTGTTTCATAGTCTTATTGTATCTAGTTTTGTTAAAAATGTTACTGCATTAGCAGCCCCAAGGTCTGGTCATATTTATTTATGCCTTTCTTTTAAGGTGTATGCAGATGGCAGGGGACCTGCACATAGAAGCTTACAATCTATAGCACGGGTCCCCAACCTTTCCTACCGTGACAAACACATTCAGCATTGAAAGATGGTCAGGGGCACATTCCACATATCATATAACGGGGCACAAATAGAAATGGTACCAAATAACGACACAGTGAAGTAATCAAAGGCATGTGTGTGCAGATCATACCCCCCTGCCCCATAAAATGCCCCTAGTCTCAAAAACAGCACATTCTTTCCACCTCCCCATCTCTGCATTAAGCCCCAAGCATGTTGCTAACATTGCCCAGCCCTGGGCAACATGTAACCCCCTAACCTTAATGGTGTGAGAAAGTCTATTTACTAGCTGGGAATAAAATAGTCAGACTAGGAAATTATGAGAGCAAGCAGTTTTATTTGTGAGTGTGTGTGCTTATATACCATATACTTACGGTTTTCACAGTGTGGACCGTCCCAGCCATGACACTCACAGTAGTAGCTGTTCTGCTGCAGGATGCACGTGCCGCCATTCATACAGGGATTGGGTTTACAAGGATTCACCTTGGATTTAGCGTCTGTAACACAGAAAGGCTACACGGTCATCAACTGTTTCTTTTGATATGTCATTATAATGACACTCTATTTGCAAGAATTGTACACAGACCTACAACTTATATGGGAAGCCTTGCCCTATGGCACATAGGGGCACAAACATCCCTTCCCTCACAGATCACTTAAAAAATACAATTCTGTGAAACTCACCTGTAGAATTGTTTTTGATTATATCCAGTCCAGGTTATCCCAGTGATGACATGTGGGTATTCCGCCCCCAGGGGGTGCTCGACTCAAGATCAAAAAGCTGTCGCTCCTCCAGGCCCCCTATAAAGGCAGGTGTCCCTCTATCATTCCCCAGTGGTTAAAAAGCAGTAAAGAGGAGAGAGGGGGAGAGAGCAGGCAGCGGCAGGAGCCGGGCCAGGGTAGGGGGTGGGACCCTAGAAACCAAACAAGGCAAAACAAGGGGATGACCAGAACACAGTCCCAAAAACACTCACCCCCTCAGAAGCTAGTACAGGAACTCCACGTCCCTCAGTAGGCTCAACATAAAGCCTATGGCCGGCTACCCTTTGTGGGACAGGGTCTGCGGCTTGGAGCAGCGCTCCTTGAGCACCTGACCCTAGTACTCCTCTACCCTCACCCGATCCATCAGCCGAGGCTGGGAGGCACAGAGGGTCCGGAAACGGGTGGAAATAGACTTGCAGGGCAGCAGGCTTGGTTGCCCCGCTCACCTGCGCAATATAGAGAGCCATCTTCTAAGTATCTCAGTATCACTGCAGAGGAAACACTGGGGAGGACTATTGGTGATCCTGTTTTTATATGGTGCCGGGAGGAGCCACAACTCTTCTGCAGTACACTGCGCCACCTTGTGGCGGAATATCCCATACGTAAGGAAGAGGAGTAGTCCAGCAAGATAGAGCCAAACTGAAGGCTCACTGCTTCAATAAAATCAGTAGGTAAATGGCCCCACCTAGGAACCACGGGGGATTTTAGAAGAAACCCCCCCGTCAACCTGCTAGACTTGGTACCCATGGTGACCATCTACAGGAAGATGCAAGAAAGGGGGGGGGGTACCCCCTGACGGGTTCCTTGAATTTAACCATCTCAAGAGGAACCACCGTACCAAGTGGGAATGTGCATAGACCCAGCTCCAGGGGTGCCGGAACCCCGTCCAGAATTAACAATATAAGTTGCCTAAGAGCCCAAGGGCACTGAGTAAAAGGGACATCATCTGAGCAGCCACCAGCTGCAATCCTGCCTGGTGAAAGTAAGGTGACAGCAATGAGGGACAGAGCCCATGTAACCAGAAAGTCCACTTATTGCCAAGGAAGAAGGTTCTAGCCTGAACCGAAACCAAATGCAACCCTAGGAATGGAGATACCGAATAAGGGAACAATGAGGAATTGAGGTGACTGAGCACCCATCCAAATGACTCCCAATGGACACCACCAGCCGAATAACCCACTCGGCCTGACGTAGAGATTGGGAAGTAAAGAAGGACGATCAAGTAGGTCCTAGTGCGGACGCCCCATGGTCACATCAGAGACATCACCCCCGTCCGTGCCTTGGAGAGCAGTCTGGGAGCAGAAGAGAGGCCAAGAACAAGGCCACAATTCGCCGTGTTGGCCCTTCAACACTGACCTGTAATGGCCTCGGAGTCCAGAAGACAGCGGCAAGAGGCCCACTGGGCGCAGAGCGCCGGCGGCCCAACACAGAGATACCATGCAGGAACTATCTGTGAATGTAGAATTGCCGAGCCTACCAAATGCCAGCATGGGCCAGACTGCCTCATCCCTATGAGGGAAAGAGGAAAGGTTAATGTAGAGGCCTTCGCCCCTGCCTGTTAAGGGTAACCTGCAAGTGAGCCCAGACCCTGCAGGCCGAGCCCGGCCTGCGCCAACTCCTGAAGAGAGACAGGGACTAGAAGCACCATGACAACCTCGGAAAGGGACCGCCCAGCAAACTCTATCCTGCATCCAGTGGAAACTACCTCCTGGATCCACCAGAAGGAGCCATGACGCCCCCTGATAGGAGCAAGGTGCTGCGGCAGTCCCCTCACCCAGAAGGGCGAGGGCGTCCTTTCATGCTTTGGCAGATTTGGACTTAGTCCTGCCGGAGGGGCCAGGGCGTTGTCTGCCAACCCTGGGGCGGGAATCTACGCCGAATAGCTGGAAGCACACCCCTGGTTCGTGTTTGACACTAACATAGGGAGGGGTGTCCCTGCCCCGAGGAGGCCGAGACGGCCTTCTGAGTAGGGGTGTTTTGCCCTTTTTACCAAAAAGGTCCAAACGGGCCCCAAATAGACGTCGCCCTCTAAAGGGAAGGCCAGTGAGAGCCTTTTTTGTATCATCGTCAGCACCCCACTGTCGCAGCCAGACCAGGCGGCGAATAGCTACCACAAGGGCAGAAGTTCTCGCACACATCTTAATGGTGTCGTCCAGCGCTGTGAGGATAAACCTCACAAACACATCACAATTGGAGAGTGCATTAAAGACCTCCCAGGGGAGATCCTCAGGCTGGTGATCCAAGTATCTTTCTGATGAGGGTCCTGGCGGCCACCGCAGTGATGGCCGCAGTACAGGCCGGGCGCAGCGCCGTACCTGCACAAGAAAAGGCGTGGGAAGCCAATCTATCAATGCGCCGGTCCTCAGCATCCCGAAGGGTACGATAAGTAGGAGCTGTCATGAAGGGGGGGGTTAGCAACCCCTATGATTGGTGCATCCACCACGGAAGGTGCTGACCAACAGTTAACCACATCAGGGGGAAAAGGGTACTTCCAATCCCAGTCCCCTGGAAGTTTACAAGGTGATTCCCATTCTTTGGATATAAGAGCCTGGAAATGATCCTGCTCCAGAAATTCCAAGCGCGGTGTCGCTGTGTGGAAACTCTCCCTTCTAGGCTTGGGAGCCTCACCAGGAGGAGAGATAGACAAGACCTCAAATATCTTTATCAGTAATTCATCTGTGTCACACAGGAACCAAAGCCAGAATCATCACGACTCCCCAGCATCTCATCAGAGGAGCCCGAGTCGGAGAACAGCTCGCCTACATCGGAAGGGGCAAGGCCCTGGGGAGCAGAGAATTCCTCAGTTTCAGCAGGAAAGAGAGAACCCGGGGGCGTCAGGGACCGCTTCTTCCCAGAGCCCAATTCGCTCTGCCAACCTCGAAATGACCTGATCAGCCGTGGGCAGGCTGTGCGCCACCTGATCAGCCGTGGGCAGGCTGCGCGCCACGACTTGCTGGTCATCCCCACTCGAGTGCGACTCATCGGGCGTGAGATTTAAGCATGGGGAAACAGGTGTATTGAACCGAGGTGCAGCCACTGGCAAGCCTGATTGCAGGGCCAGTACTTGTTCAGCACACGGTCCGCAGACCCGTGCCCTGTCAGCATCAGCATGGGGCTGTCCACACACTGTACACAGCCTGTACACATAATTCTGAGATGCCTCCATATGGTGATTTATCAAAGCAATATGCCAGCAGGGATTTATGCCATAGGCAACCCTGGATGCCCCAAGACCCGCTAGGAATGTGGGAGAATTTACTGTGAACCCGTTATAATTCATGCCAGGCCGGGAGAAGCCACCGGAATCTTTGGCGTCTGAAAGACATAAAGAGAATAAGGGGTGTCAGAGCCATAAGCAGCAGAACCAAAAACTCATAAAGAACCACCCTCGAGGGCACTTACAGACCAAGGAAGGAGAAGGACCGCAACCATGCACGCGCGAAGATCATCAAAATGGCGCCAAGCGAACCTCGAGGGGCGGGCCGATCTGGCCGTGACGCGGAGCGCGCCAAGTCAGGGCACCGCATCCCCCAAAGAGCGCGAATCTCTGAGCCAGCGGTCAAATCTGACAAGCAGTAGATAGATATACTTAGTATAAGCTAATGTAGACGCCGTAGCTTCTGAACGACGCCGCCGCCCGGCGCAGCACACTTCAGTAAGGAAAATACACACGCACGGCAACAGCTAAAGGCTAAGAGGAGCAAACAGCACGGCTCTGACACCCAGTTGCCAGTCAAGGGCAAAACAACGTCCATAAGCGTGTACAGCATTACACTAAGACCGCCACACACATAACACCCCCCCTTTCTTTTCCCCCGAGCTATGGGGGGAAACGAGGGAGGAAGGCGACCCTTTACACAGGGTCCACGAATCACGCTACACACTCACGCTCACCCGCACCCCCCCCCCTTCTTTCCCTCCTGAAGGCTACAGGGAGAATGAGGGAGGATGGCGGCCTTCTGTACAGGACCCACTGCTACACGGGGCATGGGGCAATAATGCGGGAGGGGCATCCATAAAGGCTCACCATCAGCCTATACCGCCTACCCTTTGGTGGGGGATTGCGGTGGAGCAGCGCTCCTCAAGCACACATGGTGCTGCCTACCCTCACCCGACCAGCGCAGTCCGGGCTGGGAGGCACATCAAACGAGGAACGGGTGGGAATAGTCCAACAGGGCCGCAGGCTAATAGCCCCGCTCACCTGCGAGAGAGTGATAATTTCATGTCTTCGCAGTAAGCACTGCAGAGAAATCTGGGGATTTGTGGGAGGTCCCGGGTATTTAAGGGGCCGGGAGGAGCCGGTTTTACATGTCTCTGCAGTGCAGCGCCATCTGGCGGAGGATAACCCCAAGTGTAAGTACTATATCTGGAACAGGACGTACTGTATACTAAGAATAAAGTCCTGATCAGAGAATGCTGGGCAAAAGACCTCTGGAAGAAAACAGCCAGGGCAGAGACATGACCCTTCAGAGTACTGAGTTGGAGCCCCAGCTCCAACCCATGCTGCAGAAACTCCAGGATCCTGGGAATAGAGAACACACGACAGGGAAGAGACTTAGACTCACACCAGTCAATGTAGGCATGCCAAACCCTATAATAAATGGAAGAAGAAGACTTCTTCCTAGCCTTTATCATGGTATCAACAACAGAGGCAGACAGCCCCTTCTCCATCAAGATGGAGGTTTCAGCAGCCAGGCCATCACAGCCAGAGTTTGTAAATTGGGATGGCGTAAGTGACCCTGAGTGAGCAGGTCTGGCACCTTGGGCAGAGCGTACTGATCTACTGCCAGCTGCACCACGTCTGCGAACCACACTCTTCTTGGCCAACTGGGGGCCACCCCCTCCAGAGCTATCTTGCGCAGAACCCTGCCCAACAGGGGGAATGGAGGAAAGACATACAGGAGCTGAAAGTCCTGCCATGACATTGCTAGAGCATCCGTGGCCAAGGCCAGAGGATCCTGGGACAGGGAGACAAAGACTGGGAGCTTGTGATTGTGACGGGACGCAAACAGATTCACATCTGGTTGGCCCCAACGGTGACACAGAGATTGAAACACCCTGTTGCAGAGGGAGCATTCTCCCAGGCGAGAGGTCCCCCTGCTCAGAGAGTCTGCCTGCAGATTCTCCACCCCCGGGATGTACACAGCTGATATGCAGGGAACATTGGCCCCCGCCCAGGCCAGGATCAGAGACACTTCCTGGAGGGACCTCCTGCTCCGGGTCCCTCCCTGATGATTGATGTAGACAACTGCTGATCGCCCGCAGCTCCAGAATGTTGAAAGGTGTGTGGGCCTCCTGAGGGCCCACCGTCCTTGGAACTGCAGGGACTTCCAGAAACCCCCCCTGGACTGGCATCCTTGGTGACCGTCTCCCAGGAGGGGGCCAGAAAAGATCTGCCCCCCAACAGGGTCCTGGAGTCCAGCCACCACGAGAGGGACCGCCTGACTAGGGGGGAAAGCACAAAGACCTGGTCCAGGGAGGCAGGATCCTTGTCCCATACTGACAAGAGGTGGAGTTGCAGAGGCCTCAAGTGCACTGAGCATAAGGGACCGCCTCGAAGCACGCCACCATCAGGCCCACCAGCTGCATTCCCTGCCTGATGGTGGGATGATGACAAGATAGCAGGAACTGAACCTGCGCAATCAGACTGTCCACCTTCTGCTGAGGAAGAAAAATCCTTGCCTGAACTGTATCCAGATTCATTCCCAGGAAGGGAGTCACCAAGGAGGGAGACAGAGAAGACTTGGGATGGTTGATCACCCAGCCAAATGACTCCAGAGTGGGGTGGTTAATTGGTCAGCTCTGGATTTTCACAACTTTCTAAAATGTTGCATACATTCAAAGTGGACCTAAGTGGATTTCCTCCATCCGGGGAATGCCGTACTGGGATGCCCGCAATTCTTTCTAACGAGTGCATGGCGCTTGCGTGGCATCACTGACATCCCTTCTCGGCTGTCTGTGCACACCGCAACTGAAAGGCTGTGCATGGCCGAAGGGTTGCGGTTGATGCCACACACTGCTGATGTGTGTGGCTAGGGATTCCATTCAGCCTCTTCAGCCACACATTAATAAGCATGACTGGAGAAGCTGACTGGATGAATGGCCATGGATTTTCAACTCCCCCTATTATTCTAATGCTGGGTTGTGTGTACTGTAACTGAATGAATAATCAATGGAGAGCACCAGGGGGTGCTGCTGCACGGCCAGAGAACCATATGGCCACCTGATTCAAATATCATACTGCATCCGGTTAGTGTTATGAATATTGTGCAAAAGGCTTTAGTAAAAAGAAAAAAAGAAAAGAAACACAGGCTGCTTTGGGGCACTTGGCTTGGGATAGAAGGTAAGGACATACAAACTTCCTTTCTGGGTATAGGATCACGTTAATATAAAATAAATATAATTAAATATAATATAAATATAATAAAATATAAAATAAAAATATAATGATATCCCTAACCTTTGGATTGGTGATCTAAACAGTTGTCTGCATACGTGGATAATTTATGATTAGTTTTCTTTACATCTACAGTACTTATGTATATTTATATACATATTTTTCTATCTTTTGCAAAAATGGTTCCATCACCAATGTAAAAACTACTACTCTTGTGCCATTTTCTATATTTTTAGAGAAGTTTCAATTAATTTTTTTCTTACCTATTCCTAATGGACCAAAGTTTAGTTTCCTGTCATAAGTATCTCGCTAATGCTGGACTCACTGATGATATGAAGGGGGAGGTGAGGCAAATTTATTGACCCAGTTGCTAGAGAGGATTTAGGTCCTCTTGCAAGGCCCACTACAGATCCCCCTCATAATAATCACCATATAAAAGATCCCTTAGAACAAAAAAGGGCGGGGGAAGTGGGGTGTGTGACATACTCATAATAACCATTTTACAGGTGAGTACTCACAAAATGGTATTATTCCTAGTATGTCACACACCCTATTTCCAAATATTCATGACACTTGGGCCATCCAATAGCAGTGTCTATAATGGGTGGGGATCCCCAAGGAATAATGCATACCTTAATTTACTACAGCTTGCAGAATTTTGCGGCCAAAAGCAGCATCCACTGAGGTCCACACATCAACCTTGTAAAACTTAGAAGCTCTGTAAAAGCCCAGGAAGCTCCAATATATCCTGCAAAGGCTCAAAGGGAGCGGCCTGCATAGCTGAAAGCACCAGGTTAAGGTCCCAAACAGGAAGTAAAAGCTTTCTGGGAGGCCGCACATGCGCGATTCCTTGGAAAAAGGTCTTAACCAAAGGATGAAGAGCAAACGACCTTTGAAAGAAAATAGCCAAGGCAGAGACTTGCCCTTTCAAAGTACTAATCTGGAATCCCATATCCAGACCTCATTGAAGATATTCCAGAATTCTAGGAATAGAAAATACCCTACAGGGCAAAGCCCTGGATTCACACCAATCAATATAGAACCTCCAAGTCCTGTAATAAATGACAGAGGAAGACTTCTTCCTAGCTCTAATAAGAGTCTGAATAACCGCATCAGAAAGACCTTCTTCTTTCAAGATGGAGACTTCAGCAGCCATGCCGTCAAAGCCAGCGTTTGTAAATTGGGGTAACAAAAGTTGACCCTGAGTGATGAGATCTGGAAGAAGAGGCAGATGGAAACGATCCACTGCCAGCCTTACGACGTCTGCAAACCACAGACGTCTTGGCCACCTTGGCGCCACCAGAATTGCTGGCGCCTCCTCCAGTGCTAACTTGCGCACCACCTTGCTGATCATGGAGAATGGGGGAAACAGATATAGGAACCCCAGATCCTTCCAGGCCAGAGACATGGCATCCGCTGCCACTGCCAGAGGATCCTGGGATAGAGACACAAAAGCTGGTAGCTTGTGATTGTGGCGAGAAGCAAACAGGTCCAACCGTGGAGTCCCCCAATTGTGACAGAGGAACTGAAAGGCCCTTGGATTGAGAGACCATTCTCCCTGGCGAGAACATCCCCTGCTCAGGGAGTCTGCCTCCACATTTTCTATCCCCGGAATGTAAACTGCTGATATGCAGGGTACATTGATCTTTGCCCACTGAAGGATCAGAGACACTTCCCGGAGGGCACCCCAACTGCGAGTCCCTCCCTGGTGATTGATGTATGCAACAGCTGTTTGGTTGTCTGACCGAATCTGAACTGGCAGACTCTGTAAGAAATGGGTCAGTCGAAGTAGAACAAGACGTATGGCCCGAAGCTCTAATACATTGATTGGAGAATGCGCCTCCCGAGGCCCTGACAAACCTTGGAACTGATGCTTCTTCCAGAAGCCCCCCCCAGCCCACCAGGCTGGCATCCGTGGTAACCAGTTCCCAACGCAGTCAGAAATGACTTGCCCTTCTGGAGGTTGTGCGATATTAACCACCACTGAAGGGACTGCAGTGGGCACCTGTCCCACTTTGCCAAGAGGAAGAGCTGAAGCGTCCTTATGTGAAACTGGGCAAATGGGACTGCCTTGAATGCAGCTACCATCAATCCCACTAGTCTCATCCCTAGACGGATAGACTGACAAGGGTTGGACAAGAATAGACGAATCAAGTCCTGAATCAGAACCATTTTGGACTGAGGAAGAAAAACCTTGGCCTGAAATGTATCCAGAATCAGGCCCAGGAACGGAATTTCCCTGGACGGACAGAGAGAGGATTTGGGGTAACTTATTACCCATCCGAACCTCTCTAGCGTAGAGACCACCGTCCTGGTGTCCAACTCTAATTGTTTGAGGGAGGAGGCCGCGATAAGAAGATTGTCCAGAAAAGGCACAATGCGGATGCCCTGGACCCTGAATATAGCCATCACTCCTGCCAGCATCTTGGTAAAGACTCTTGGGGCCGAGGTAAGGCCGAATGGCAGGGCCACAAATTGATAATGCTGGTCTTCTATCGAGAACCTGAGAAATCTCTGGTGACCTAGGAAATTGGAATGTGCAAATATCGGTGGCCACGTCCCTTTCCTCTATTCCATGCATTCCCTCTAGGGGCTGAAAAGGCAGATCCTCTACCGGATCTAGACCCCTGAAAGGAAAGGTTAAAAGAGACCACTCCACGAAAGGAACGACATTGTTTCTTACGCTGAGGTAATATACCTCCTTTAGTGACAGAATCCAATTTTTCTCCAAAGAGGCGCAATCCCACAAAAGGGAGCGCTGTAAGCGATTTCTTGGCTACAATATCAGCTGCCCACTGCCGCAACCATACTGACCACCGGATGGCGACTAACAAGGCAGAGCTTCTGCTGCACATGAGCAGAGTATCATCTAAGGCAGAAAGTACAAAAGATGCAAATATCTCACATCACTTAAGAGCGGCGTTCTCATCAGAGGCCGGATCAAGCCCTGAGTAATTCATTAGGCCTCTCACAACAGACTTAATAGCCACTGTCATGAGCGCTGAACAGGTAGCAAGGCCGAGCCCACACTGGAAAAAGCGTGGCACGCCATTTGATCAATACGCTTATCCTCTCCATCTTTAAGTGTAGTGGAGTCAGGAGAATGCAACACAGAAGAATTGGATAAATTAAGCACAGGGGCATCCACCACAGGTGGTGATGACCAACGCTTAACAGTATCAGCTTAAAGCTTTGTCAGCGCTCATGACAAAAACAGAGGCACTTTGGCGTAGTGGTGCAGCTTAAGCATACTTCTGCAGATGTGTGTGACCAAGTCCTCTGTTTTTAACCAAGTTTAGAGACAGATTATAGGCTGGCCTGCAAGCTAACAGGGTTGAGTGCTGTGGTTCCTTTAAGACTTTTGTATTCTAATTGCCCTGCTAACGTGCACCTCCCAGGTTAGTTATAAAATGGTCTGAGCGGCTGCCACCCCCCCTTTGTTTCTTTTGAATTTGTGCAAGCACATGGTTTGTGGGGTCTAGGCTGTATTGCAAGGTCTTTGACCCTTCCACCCCATGGCTTGCACTTGAGAGGTTTAGGGCAACCTCAGGCAAGCCTGCTCCCAATTTATCTATTGCACTGTATGTCCCTAGCACTGTATGGGCTCTCAGAGATTAGAGTTAGGAATGCACCCCATAGAGGAACTTTGGCGTAGTGGTGCAGCTTAAGCATACTTCTGCAGATGTGTGTGACCGAGTCCTCTGTTTTTAACCAAGTTTAGAGACAGATTATAGGCTGGCCTGCAAGCTAACAGGGTTGAGTGTTGTGGCTCCTTTAAGACTTTTGTATTCGAATTGCCCTGCTAACGTGCACCTCCCAGGTTAGTTATAAAATGGTATGAGCGGCTGCCACCCCCCCCCCTTTGTAACAGTATCAGTTGGGAAGGGATATTTCTTGTCCCAGCCCAAGGGAATGCCAGAAAGCCGCGCAGGCTTCTCCCATTCTTTAAGAATAATTTCATCAAAATGCTTTTGATTTGGAAATTCTAAACGAGGTTTAGAGACTCCAAAGAATTCCCCTTTTTGAGGAGGGACTACTTCAGGAGGAGTGATAACCAAAACCTCAAATAACTGAGCAAGAGCCTTTGGGGTATCCACAACACTAGCTTCACCCTGTTCAATCACAGTACCAACAAATTGCTGTTCATCAGAAACATCTGATTCCTCATATAATTCTCCTTCTTCTAACTGAGAAGGATCAGACCAATAAAGCATTTCACAATTATCCGACTCACTTACCGGAACGGTCAAATGTTTCTTTTTAGCTGAGGCCTTCTTGGCCACAGAGCTGGACATTATTTTTCAAGATGAGCCAATCTGGCACATAAATCAGAATGCGACAAATGTTTCCTTTTAGCTGAGGCCTTCTTGGCCACAGAGCTAGACATTAATTTTTCAAGATGAGCCAATCTGGCACATAAATCAGAATGCGACTCACCACCCATGACAATATCACTGGGGGTACGGACAAGACATGGCGGAGTAGGAGATAAGGCAGAAGCCGCAGACGCCGAAGCCTGGGCCCCAGTTTGCTGCATAATAGTTAATTGAGCACAAGGGACGCAAAGAATTGCGTTATCCCCAACAAGGGATGCCCCACATCCAAAACATTGCCGAGTCTGTGCAAAGGAAACTGCATGCCCGTTGTCCTCAGATGCCTCCATATGGTGTTTAGTATTATACTATACCTGATTATAGTCGCCAAGTATATATGGGATTTACGCAATTGCTACCCGGGATGCCCCTTTAAATAGTCCCAAGTGGGAGGATATTAACACAAATGGACCCCCAAATAGGGCTTTAAGGGCTAAAGACCAGGAGAAACCCCTTTTAAAATAAAGAGTTTCCACCTACAAAGAAAACAAACAGTCACCAATGCACACAATACAATAAACAACAAAGCATGAAAAAAATGGCAGAAAACTCCCTTCAGCAAGCTGAGGAGTGCCACAGCACCAGGAAATCAGCTCGCACCATGAGGAAAGACGCAGGAGCCAGGCAGACAAAGAGAGCACACCAGGGTGCTCTGAGAATGAAATGATGCTGTGTGCCTAAGCCCCGCCCACCCCCAGAATCACATGACCAAGAATGGAGGGAAATTCAAATCTGAACACAGCCAGAAACAAAGAGCTTTAAATGTTAAGCAAAAAAAAAGAATGCTGCCTAGATAGAGATAGGAAAATCTAAATAAAACATATCCTATTAAATAGTACAGTAAACATACATAATAATATATATATGTAATAAAGATTTATATTATATATCTTTTTTTTTTTTTTTTGTGTGCATGGTGACAAATAAGTCCAGATAACGCCCCCCCCCCCTCCATTTTACCCCAGCATGTTAAAGGAGAACTAAAGGGGAGAGGATAGAAATGCACCCATAAGGCACAAGGGGATTATAAAGGGACAGGGGCATCCCATGCCGGGAACACCAACCTGGAAACCGCTTACCCACATTTGGGTCTCACGGAGGAGTAAAACTCCTGTATACACCAGAAGGTGTATGTATCTACCTTTGCCTGAACCATACAGCCAGGGCTGGGAGGCATACAATATAACCACAGGTTTAAAGAGTTTCAGACAGAAATAGAGAAAAAAAGGGGCCGGGAGCAAACCCGGCTACCTGCAGCTTGAAGGAGAGTCATCTTCTGAATGCTTCGCCGACTGCAGAGACGAAAAGACTGAGGAATAGTGGAAGGAACCCAGTACTTATGGACCAGGAGGGGCTCCTTTTTTCATGTCATCTCTGCAAGATCGCCCTCTACAGGCCGGGTTCCCAAGTGTCATGAATATTTGGAAGTGGGGTGTGTGACATACTAGGAATATATAATCATCTAAGCAATAACAAGACGGGGAGACACCAGGATTCCACCAGCAAACAAAAGAAGACCTAAAGTGTCATTGAGGGTTTTAAATTAGGACTGGAGACCCCCTTTACCATCTCACCCACTGCGGTTTTATCTACGTAAGACCTAAGCTGATTTTGTGGCGGGTCCTGTGAATCTGCCCCAGAAATTAGTGTTGCTTTTATTTACCTTCACACACTCGCTGTACAATTTCATCTTCAAACTGGCTGAGTGCATTGTAGTTGGGTATATGAGTGAGTGATCTTTCTGTTCCGGCAATCCGCAGCAGAGCGTTTCTCTGGATCTTCGCAATCCCAATGGTAAAGACAGAGATCCCATTATCCCGCAGCTTTTGTGCTGGCACAGCCGCATCTTCTGCTCCCTTTCCATCTGTGATCACGACCACAGCCTTCTTGACCCCAGGTCGGGCACCCCTTTGGGTGGTCATGACATCGTTGAGAACATGGAGCAGAGCATTACCAGTGGAGGGTGAGCCTCCAAGATAGCCTGCTTGGTTGATGGCACTTAGGAGACCTGATCCAGTTTCATAGGTGTCCAGACCAAACACGGTCTCCGGTTGTTTGCTGTAGGTGACCAGAGCCATCTGGGTGACATCAGCATTTATATCGAACTGCAGGGAGACCATGGTGACAAAGTTCAGAAGACGGTTGAAATTTTCTCTTCCAACTCCAGATGAGGCATCCAATACGAAGACCAGATCCAGAGGTTGTGCCTGGCAGCCTGCAAGAGACAGCTACATGTTACTTAGAAACTCTACTGACTTCATGCATGATGACAACAACCAGCAGTCGACATTACCCCTAACCCCCAGGATAGATCCTATTACTTTGATGGAAAAACTGAAAAGCAGCAATGAAGAAAAAAAAGAAAAAGGCTAAGATAGGAATGGCAAATAGAAAGAGAAAAGACTGGAAGGAATGATGATGGGATGGAGGAGATGCCAGTAATAGAACATACGTTGTATGGTGGATTTACAGCGATGATGAAAGAGGAATGAAAAACATTTAGGATAGAATTGGAAAATTAATGAACTGCAGGAAGGAAAATGAAAATGTTTCAAAGAAAAAGGAAGCAAAGTAAAGAAAGTAGAGACAGGAGGAGATGAAAAGAAAGGAGGACAAAGGAAGTGAAAGGGATAGGTGGGAAAGGAAACAAAGGAAGAAAATGTTAGAGATAAAAGAATGAGGAGGACTATGTGAGAAGAGAAAATAATGGAAAATAAGGTCAGATATACATAAGAAGGAGTGACCAAGGAAAAAGCAATAAAAAAATAAATTAACTAATGAATAAAACAATGGGATTCCATAGTGAAAAGAGAAAAGTAAGAAAGGCAGAATGATGTGGGTGTTGTGTGAAAAAGAAACAAGAAGAGGATGGGAAATTGGGAGGAAGAAATGAAGCAAGAGAGTAAAGGAGAAAGAAATGTGGGAAAGGCAGTAAGGATGGAAGAAATAAAAAAGGGAAAAAGTGAATAAGAAGGAAAAAGGGTATTAAGGGGGGGATAACAAAATAAAGAAATAGGGGAAAAGAAAACCTTACCCTGGAAGTCGACGCTGCAGATCCTCTTCTGAAGCTGAGGCAGTTGGTTGAAGAGCTGCTGAGGGCTGTCGTATGTGATTGCATTCTGTGGGGTGCCTGTGATCTCCAACATTTCCTCCTTTATCCTGTCAGTGGACACTCCTATGAGGAACACCTCGTGGTCCCTGGCATATATGGCTGGCTCGGACACAGAATCTTGGGACATAGATCCGGAGAGGAGCACCACCACACGGGGCAGATCATCTCGTATGTCAGAGAAAGCGGGGGTGCTCTTGAACCCGTGCTGCGTGACGTAGCGCAGAGCTTTGCCTGTATAAGCCCCACCTCTGAGGAATTGCATGCCATCCACAAGCTGCAACAACTCAGCAATATTCTCATACTCGCTAATCTTTACCACCATCTGAACATTATCGCTGTACTGTGCTACGCCCACATTGACAGGGGAGTCATCTGCCAGGGATGCCTGGATGAAGCGCTTCAGGAATGACTTGTGGCGCATGAAGGTCTCCAGGGAGGAGCTGGAAGAGCTGTCCAGCAGGAACAGGAGGTCAATGCTACACTCCAGACTTAACTTTGGAGCTGGAACAAACATACAGAGAGGGGTCACATAGGACACTTGTAAATAATCCTGTAATAATAATGTAATTGCAACTTCTAATCTTCAAATTATCTATGCCAAGGTAAGACAAAGCCATAAGTGTTTGCAAGCCCCACCAAACAATTCTCAATTTATTTGTTCCTAGTAACACAACAGTGTCTCAGACCATGCTGAAAAATACCATTTTGTGAATACTCACCTGTAAAATGGGTATTGTAAGTATGTCACACACCCCGCTTCAAAACTATTATTACACTTGGGTTTACTCACCTCTAGAGGGCGAACTTGCAGAGAAGTCAGGAAAAAAAGAGATCCCCTCCCGGTCTATAAATACCTGGGACCTCCCACTATATCCCAGTTTTCAAACAGCAGTAAGGCAAAGGGACCAGGAAGATCCAACTGTAAACCTTAAAATTGAAAAAGCTTCACCATACAAAGAATCCAGGATACCAAAAAGGGCGGGTGAAGCGGGGTGTGTGACATACTTACAATACCCATTTTACAGGTGAGTATTCACAAAATGGTATTATTCTAAGTATGTCACACACCCCGCTTCAAAACTATTATTACACTTGGGACATCCAAAAGCAGTGTCCACAAAGGGCGGGTATCCAACAAAGCAACAATGCAAAACTCAAACCACTGCAACTTGCAGAACCTTGTGGCCAAACACAGCATCCGCTGAGGCCCGCACATCAACCTAATAAAACTTGGAAAAAGTGTGAACAGAAGACCAAGTAGCAGCCTTACAAACTTGTTCAACAGAAGCCTGGTGCTGAAAAGCCCAAGACGCTCCAATAGCACAGGTAGAATGAGCAGTAACACGAAAAGGGGGAACATTCCAAGCCTGGCGAATCCATTTACTAATGGAAGACTTAGCAGGAGCCAAACCTTTCCTAGGCCCACAAGGAACCACGAACAAAGCATCAGTCTTACGAAAAGGAGAAGTAGTAAGCAAATAGTACTTCACACAGCGTACCACATCCAAAGAATGCAAAACCCTCTCCTTGTCATTCCTAGGCTTAGGACACAAGGAAGGAAGAACAATTTCTTGGTTAAGGTGAAAGGAAGAAACCACCTTAGGAAGAAAATCAGGTTTGAACCGAAAAACCACCTTGTCCTGATGCCTCTCAAAGTAAGGAGCCTGAATTGAAAAGGCCGCCAACTCCGAGACACGCCAAACAGAGGTGATGGCAACCAAAAAGACAACTTTCTGAGTTAACATAGAAAGAGCAATATCCTGCAAAGGCTCAAAGGGAGGACCCTGAAGAGCAGAAAGAACCAAATTCAAATCCCACACTGGGAGCATAGGTTTCCTAGGAGGTCGCACATGCGAAACCCCCTGGAAGAAGGTCTTAACCAAGGGATCAAGCGCAAAACACCTATGAAAAAAGACAGACAGGGCAGAGCCCTTTCAAGGTACTCAGCTGGAAACCCAAGTCCAGCCCATGTTGCAGAAATTCCAAAATCCTAGAAATAGAGAACACCCTGCAGGGCAAGGCCCTGACCTCACACCAATCAATATAAGACCTCCAAGTCCTATAGTAGATGGTAGAAGAAGATCTCTTCCTAGCACTAACAAGAGTCTGGATCACAGAATCAGAGAGACCTTTCTCCTTTAAGATGGAGGTTTCAGCAGACAAGCCGTCAAAGCCAACGTTGGTAAATTGGGGTAAAGTAGTTGACCCTGAGTGAGCAGGTCCGGCCGAAGGGGCAGAATGAACTGATCCACTGCCAGCCGGACGATGTCTGCAAACCACACCTGCCTTGGCCACCTTGGAGCCACCAGAATGGCGGGAACCCCTTCTAGGGCCAGCTTTCGCAACACCCTGCCCACCATGGGAATCGGAGGAAACAGATAAAGAAACCCCAGGTCCCTCCAGCTCAGGGACATGGCATCCACTGCCAGAGCCAGAGGATCCTGAGAGAGAGACACAAAAGCTGGAAGTCTGAGATTGTGATGAGAGGCAAACAGGTCCACCTCCGGTGTCCCCCACCGGAGGCAAAGAGACCGAAAAACCTTGGGATTGAGAGACCATTCCCCCCCGGCGAGAAGAACACCTGCTCAGAGAGTCCGCCTCCGTGTTCTCCACGCCCGGGATGTACACCGCCGAGATGCAAGGGACATGTCTCTCCGCCCAGGCCAGAATCAGAAACACCTCCCTGAGGGCACTCCAGCTTCGAGGCCCTCCCTGGTGATTGATGTAGGCAACTGCTGTCTGATTGTCCGACCGAACTTGAACCGGCAAGCCCTGTAACTGCTGTGTCAAGTGAGACAGAACCAACCTGATGGCTCTCAGCTCCAGAACATTGATGGGCAAGTGGGCCTCCTGAGGCCCCCACAGCCCCTGAAACTGAAGATCCTTCCAGAAGCCTCCCCACCCCGACAGACTGGCATCCGTGGTGACTGTCTCCCAAAGAGGCATCAGAAAAGACCGGCCCCTCAAGAGATTGGCCGGAACCAGCCACCACTGAAGAGACTGCCGAACCCGGGAGGACATCCGGAAAGACAGATCCAACGACCTTGGACACCGGTCCCAAGCCGCTAACAGATGAAGCTGAAGCGTCCTTGTGTAAAACTGAGCAAAGGGAACCGCCTCGAAGGAGGCCACCATCAATCTCACCAGTCTCATTCCCTGCCGGATAGACGGGCAAGGGTTGGACAGACGAAGCTGAGTCAATTCATGAATCAAAAGAGCCTTGGAGTGAGGAAGAAACACTCGGTGATGGAAGGAATCCAGAGACATTCCCAGGAAGGACACCACCCTGGAAGGAGAGAGGGAGGACTTGGGATAATTGATCACCCAGCCGAAACTCTCCAGAGTGGAGACCACGGTCCTGGTGTCTGTCTCCGATTGACTGAAAGAAGAAGCCATGATGAGAAGGTCGTCCAAATAAGGCACGATGCGAATACCCTGGGCTCTGAGGAGGGCCATCACCCCTACCAGCACCTTGGTGAACACCCTTGGAGCCGAGGTAAGGCCGAACGGAAGAGCCACAAATTGAAAATGCCGATCTTCCACCACGAACCTGAGGAATCTCTGGTGTGCCGGGAAGATAGGTACATGAAGATAAGCGTCATGAAATCCCCTTGACAAAGAGAATTGATAGCTGAGCGCAGAGTTTCCATGCGGAACTTCCGAGGGCGGATAAACCTGTTGAGGAACTTCAGATCCAGAATGGGACGAACGGATCTGTCCTTTTTGGGCACCGTAAACAGATTGGAATAAAAGCCCAGGCCCACGTCCGGGGGAGACACCGGACAAATAACCGCCATGTCCTGAAGATTTCTTACAGCCGCCCGGAGCCCCTGCGCGGCCAGAGGATCCGAAGGCACACGAGACCTGAAAAACCTGGGAGGAGGTCGGGACTCGAACTCCAGCTTGTAACCGGACGACACCACCTCCCGGATCCACCTGTCCGAGACCGCCTGGTCCCAGACCTGGGAGAAGTGTCGCAACCGTCCCCCCACCCGCAAGGGTGAGGGCGCCCCCTCATTGCTGAGCGGGATTAGCAGCGGGTTTGGGCCTAGAGCCCCAGGAATGACCAGGACGGCCACAACCTCTGCCCCTAGTCCAGGCGGCCCCTCTGGAGGAGGAGAAGGCCGAACCCCTGCCAGCTCTGGCTCCCCGAAAGGATGGATTAAAGGCAGCCGTCCCCCGAAAGGACTGGCGCTGTTTCTTGCGCTGAGGTAACTTACTGCCCTTGGCAACAGAATCCAATTTTTCTCCAAACAGGCGCAGACCCACAAAAGGGAGAGCCGTCAGAGACTCACAACGTTTGAGAGCACTAAACTCCTCACAATCCGGGGCAAGGCCGGAAGAAGTCAACAAATCCCTGACAATGGACCTGGAAGCCAACAACAACAGCGCCGAAGCACAGACAGGCCGCAATGCCGACCCAACACTAGCAAACCCATGGCAAGCCAACTGGTCAATACATCTATCCTCACCATCCTTGATGGTAGTAGTCAGGAGAATGCAAAACAGCGGTGCTAGACAACCCCAAAACCGGAGAATCAACCTCAGGAGGGGAAGACCATCGCTTAACCAGGTCCGCCGGAAAGGGATATCTCTTATCCCAACCCGGAGGAACACCAAGAAGGCGGCTAGGCTTTTCCCATTCCTTAAGAATGACATCATCAAAATGCTTCTGATGAGGAAACTCCAAGCGTGGCCTGGCCACCTCAAATAATTCCCCTTCTGGCGGAGGAGCCACCTCAAGAGGAACGATAGACAAAACTTCAAACATCTGAGCCAGGATTGAAGGGGTGTCAAAGGCATCCCCCTGCGCCTGCTCACCAGTCGCACCAAAGAATTGCTGATCGTCAGCCTCATCCAATTCCTCAGAGAGCTCCCCCTCCTCAAGTGGGGGACAATCGGACCAGATGCTTCCGCTTAGCCCCGGCCTTCTGGGCAACCATATTAGAAAACCTTTTCTCAAGAATGGCCAACCTGGCACACACATCAGATTGCGACTCCCCACCCATGACCACGTCACATGGGGTACGGAACAGGAGGGGAGGGGTAGGAGATGACACGGGCGGTGAGGAGCTGGAAGCCGACGTACCGGACTGCCGCGTAATGTTCCGCTGTGCACATGGAATGCAGAGTATGACATCATCCCCTGGAAAGGAAGCCCCACACCCCAGACATTGCCTGGATTACCCCGAGGGGCCATTTCCGGTATCGCTGGAAGCCTCCATATGGTGAATTATGGTAGTCGCAATGACCCAGGGATTTACGCAATAAGTGACCTGGGATGCCCCTTTAATGTCCCGCGTGGGAGAATATATAGGAAACCTAAGCCTACCCAGGTATCTAAGACCGGGGGACCCCTTTAACTTGCAACCAGGGATCTGGAAAACAAGAGTACAGCAGTCACTCCAGAGCAAGGATTCCCACACAGCAATGACATACACAGACATATAATACATATACATGTATACACAGGATATGCACAAAATGTCATCAGCGCTATCAAACTTAACTATAAGGAAGAAGTACTCACAAGATGGAAGCTCACGAGCACGTGACGGCAGCAGCAGCCGCAGCAGAAGGAAGGAGAAGGGGGGTGTGCCGGACCAACGCGCGCGAAGCGCCCCGGCCCCCCTACCAGCCACACAGCACAGCGCGGGCCGCGCGAAGCGCAACCCCGCCCTCCAACAGAGCCCGGCAATGCCGAACCGCCAAGAGGAAGCGGCCACCTGACGAGCAACGCGTCCGGCCCGCCTCCCTCTGCGGAGAAGAGCAAGGAGCCCGGCAATGAGCGGGCTCCTCCACAGCGCGATTTTGGGAGCGGGCGGGCCGCCGGCTCGCGCGCCGAGACCGGCCCCGCCCCTCCCGCAGCACCACTGAGGTGGGGAAGTTCCCCAGCTCCGAGTCAGCGCCGCATGTTCCTCACGGGACCAGGCGGCCAACAGTAAAAAACCAAGCACACACACACGTAAAAGCACAAGCACACATTTCCCACACAGCAATGAGGGCAGACCCCCCCCCCCCAGCGTAGGGAGAAATGGGGACCGAGCGGGGGAGAAGTGCCAAAACCCCAGGGATGGGAACAGGGACGGGGCATCCCAAATCCGGGATCACCAGACCGGATAACCGCTTGCCCCATAGTATGGTGCCTTGCGGTGGAGCTAGACTCCTAGGCACCATAAAGGTGCCGTCTACCATCGCCCGGCCCCCCAGCCTAGGCTGGGAGGCTTCTCTAAGGGGAATAAAAGAGTGCCGGGCAGAAATAGAACCGAGAGGGGGGCTGGGAGTTATCCTGGCTACCTGCAATCAGGAGACTTCATTCTTCTGACTTGTCGCCGATCTGCAGAGAAGAAACACTGGGATATAGTGGGAGGTCCCAGGTATTTATAGACCGGGAGGGGCTCTCTTTTTTTCCTGACTTCTCTGCAAGTTCACCCTCTAGAGGTGAGTAAACCCAAGTGTAATAATAGTTTTGAAGCGGGGTGTGTGACATACTTAGAATAGATTCATGAGATGCAAGGTGCCTCCTTTTTCATAGCACATACTAGGACCTAGGACTAGCCCAGGATCCCAGCCAACCCACAGTGTTCTTCCCAGCCAGTCAACAAGTGTGTTTATCAGCTGAGACTATAGCATGGCAAGAATAGATCACAGTCAAGGTGGAATATGGTCATTCTTAAATTACTGTGGCTTTAGGGGCCACTGTGGCTGGTTGGTGCGATTATATGAGGAGAGAGGCTGAGGGGGAAAACAAGGGGGGGGGGGGGGTTATGAGTAATAAACTATTGGAGCCTATGGGTAAGGTGGACTGCATGCTGGCGGCTACCCCCAGCCCAAAGCGGTGGAGCCCACCGGGAATTCTCCTCATGAACTCATGCTCTCTATGAACGATGACGATATGTACAGTGTTTCTGTACGCAGAGGTGTGAACAGACCCTAACAGGTGTTTCACTGTTTGTTTGTATACAATCATCTATAGTGACAAACATTAACAAGCATAATAAGAGTAAAAACTGTTTATAATATATAAAGTTAATACATGTGCCTGGTGACCCAAGATAAGAAGACAATATAAATTAACGATTGTGACAGTGCGGTGAGATGAAGCAAAATAAGGGACTCAAATTTTGCATACCACATTCCCCATCGCCTCCAAAACCAGCCGGACACACACAGCGGTACTTGTCAGACTCCTCCACGATGCACGTTCCCCCATTCTTGCACGGGCTGGAGTCACATGGGTCTGCAGGAAGAAAAAAGATAGGGGTGTCACAGCAAGGGCCTAGTCATGGCTGACATTCTAGAGTAATAGACACACTGTAGGAAAGAGGTGGTAAGGGGTTTGGGGAGGTTAAGAAAACTTGGGCCATAACTGCTTACAATCTAGAGAAATAACCTAAGAGGTGTGTAGGGCTCCACCACATGAGGAGAGAATGGTAGATTTAATGTTATACTAAAGGAAAGCCCAATTGTTGTCCCATTGTCTCGGGCTACATGTTGCAGTGTCCCAAACTTAAATCCGTTTTCAAAAAGACCCTGAAGTTCCTAAGTCACTAGCAAAATTACAGCATTGGAGATGCAGATAATGAGGAGAAACGGTGGGTGTGGCGACAGTGATGTGATGTAAGCACACTGTGTGCTCTACATATTCATAACAGACAGTCTCTAACATGTTTACCCAAGATCGCTCTATATCATAGCAAAAAAAAAGTACATTGTTGTGCCTCTAGTTATTATTGCCAGCACATAGTGTGATCAATTAAAAGGGGGTGAGAGATGCTGCAGGAGATCATAACTGCAGAGAAAGGCAGCCCCTCAGGACGTTTGGGCAGGGTGTGGGGGGCGATTCCATTCTTAGTCCCCCGAAGGTTGGTGGACCACGTCGGTGGGGTGGGGAAGGAAACCAGAATGAGGAAGTGGTTTTCCTCGGGAGAAGACATGAGAGGAAGGAGAGTGCTGGAGCCACTCAATGAAAGATAAGGTACTGATTTTTTTTTTTACTTTTGACTTGCCAAGGCTATAATACACAGTGAGACACGAACTGGGAACAGGTGAATAGATCAGTACTATTTTGACATTACAATATGCCGGTTCCAGTGCATGAGGTTATGAGACCACAGCCTCTTTAAAGTCTTATAATAAGGGCAGTTTAAGCAAACAGTTTCAGATTGGCCTGAGGGGGCATTACCTGGGCACACAGTGCGATGGCATTCCGCTTGGTGCTTTGTGAAGAAACGTTTCCAGCTGCAAGACATGAATCACAGAACTTAACATTCAACTGAAGGAAATAAAAAAAAAGATTTTTGAAAGAGAAGAGGGGAGCTATTACATGTAAAGTGACATCAATAACAGTACCTGCTGCTGCAACACAAGGGGTCAGGAATGGCAATCACAGTTCTCTCAATACTGGCTGCTAGACATCAGTGCTTATATATATGTCAAGTCTTCTAGGAATAGTAGCTTTATTAAAGCGTCTCTGGGAGAAAGGGCCAAGGCACTACCTGCAGAAATGGCACAGGGTCATCTGCAGAAAGGGGGGAAAGTCCTCTGTAGAAACGGCAGTGTGTCTCATGTAGATGGGCCAGGGTGTCCGCTGTAGTAGGGGGAGTGGGTCACCCATAGAAGGGGTGTAGAAACCCTCTAGAAGAAGGGTTAGTGAACTCTATGTCTCCACCAGTTAAAGTAGGTCAACACTCCAAAGTCTCTTTTTTTGTTGGAAGTTCACTTTTTATTGTTGACAGCAAAGAAACATTTATCTCCAGACCTTTTAAACAGGACTGGAGCAATGCCCACGTAACACACACGTCTCAAGGAAGGCAAGCAGGCCACCCCACTTTTTTCTCTTCAAATGGTTGAGAGGTGTCCAGAGGCCTCTGCTGAGCACCCTTCTATTCCCCCAGGGAGCTAATCACTTTAGGTAGGCGACAGTGAAAAAATATCTGTCCGGCTCGCAGCCCCCTAGACAATGGACCTCATGGCACTTACCTCTGGGTTGGAATGCTGGAGTGTCTAGTATTCTGGAGTAGCCTGGTGGTGCAGCAGAACTTCCTCGCTCTGTCAAGCACAGCCCCTCTCGTGTTCAGTGCTCCCACGCTTTACGCCTGGAGGCTCCATTCCTGCTCTTTTATAACCACTATACTTGGTGCCTAAAGGGGAATACCACCCTGCCACTTATGGCTTCACAACTGGAACCAGCAAAGGACATCTCTATTGGAAGCAAGTTGAATACTCTGACCTATCTCTAATGCCTTCACTCTACTGCCCCACATTCCCTTTTCCTATGGGGGACCTATGGCCCTCACCCTGAATGCTGACCTACCTCTCAACCCTAATGTTAGACCCCCCTGAACCCTGACCACCAACTCAGCCCTACCTACATACCACAAATGTTTCACTGTGTTGAGTTCCCCCAGTAAAAGTTTTCCCCTCCCAAGGGCATTTTAGCAGAGGTTTTAGGTTTTTATTTTATGTTTGATACAGGGGAAGAGGGTCATCTGTAAAAGGGGTTAAAGGGTATCTATAAAAGGGGCAGATGATCACCTGTAGAAGGGGCAGTGCCCAGCAAACACGCTGCTTGCAGTAGTTGAGCCTCTCCAGCACACATAATTTCCAGCAAGCTCCTTCACCGTCTCCAGAGTGCGCCGTTCACATGGGTAAGACTGGACACTGCACCCTGCATAGGACAGAACCAACAATGGTCACCAATTAAAGTTCCCTCAGTAGTGAGGGATTTGTCATTTGTGATTCTCTGCTCCAGTTGGGATGTCAGGTGGTTGGTAGGGTTGAGCTACATACCTACTGGGATAGTGTTACACACCGAGGAATTGCTCAGAGAGCTGCACAGGCCATTGACTGCATCATCAACATGTTCGGCAAAGAACACATGCTGCTCTACCCAATCACTGGCCAGAGAGTGAAGCTCCGCCCACCTGTTAAAAAATAGAATAAATACAATTGTTTTATATGTGCTGGGTGGAATTCCTGCTATTAATATAATCACATGATCAGCCCCACTGTTGTGACCCCAAACGATGCACCTTGCATCCCTTAAAGCAGAGCTTCAATCAAAAGTTGACCCCCGCCCTGCCACCCTTTTGACTAAAGTTCCACTTGAAGACAAGCTGCACCCCATTCTGAAGCCGTCAATGTCACACAATTTCTATATTTTTCCTGAAAACTCACACAAAAAGATAGGGGCGTCATGTCTGAAATGTTCTTCCTATCCCTATTCACCCCAACATTCTGAGACTGGAAGGATGAACACCTCAGCAGACACACTCTTCCTACAATGCCTCCAACAAGAGACAATCGAGAGATACTGTATGAAGTAACCCATACAATAAGTCTGAGTGTCAGAAGGCTCAGGTCATATGCTAGTAGCACTCTCACCTGGGAAACCTCACTCCGATAGCAAACACCTCAATTCCACTCTCCTTTATGAGCGATGCCGGTCCACCGAGATGCCCCTGAGACTTCCCATCGGATAGGATGATGAGGATCTTTGGTACAGAGGAGCCTCGCCCTCCAGGAAATCCCTTACGGAGAATATATTTCAGAGCCAGGCCAGTCTCTGTACTGCCACTCCTGATGGGACAGAAGAAATGCAGAGGGGTCACTTACACAGGAGGAGAAGTTCCACATCTTACATACACATCACAGCAGTGCGATGAACCCCTGATCTATATAGCCCTCTTAAGAGAATGTCCTTCCTTTTATTATTGCCTGCCTCCCCCTCCCTCCCAGTACCACATTTCCCGCAATCCCACAATGCATCCGCAGGCGGCGACACATCTCTGGCTTCCCTGAACTGAGGCACGCTTCCATGTCCTGCCATTCAGATAGACTGGGAGCAGGAGCATGCTGCAGGGAGCCTGGGGACGTGGCCACCCCTGTTTCTCTATGCTGGTGCTCTGTTCCAAACAGAGCTGTATGCCGTGCACAATCATACACCGCTGATTGAATGAAAGCCTGCACAATGGGACCAAAGGAAAGGTACATTTTTAGGGTGATCCTTGGGGTGGTTTCACGAACAGGGCATCCCAAATCTGGATGCTCAAGGGACGAGAACCAAAAATAGTGATAGTGAAAAATACAACTCTGTGAAGTACTCACTTGTAGATTTGATATTATATGCATACAGCACGTCCTGCTCCAGATATAGTAATAACATGTGGGTAATCCTCCGCGTCCGGCGCCGTGCACTGCAGACATGTAGAAAACAAGCTCCTCCCGGCCCTACATATACCGAGGGACCTGCCACAAATCCCCAGCATTGAAAAGTAGTGAGAATGAGAGGCCAGGAGAAAACAACCACCCAAAACTGGCAATAATACCAAAGATAACAATCACCAAACAGGGGATCCAGAACAAGGTGAATCAGGGTGGGGTGGAGCAGGACGTGCTGTATGCATATAATATCAACTCTACAGGCGAGTACTTCACAGAGTTGTATTATTCTAAGCATACAGCACGTCCTGCTCCAGATATAGTAATAACATGTGGGACATCCAATAGCAGTGTCCGTAAATAAGGGTGGGATCCCCAACAGAAGGCAACAGCAAGCAGTTTAAACTACTGCCGCCTGCAAAACCTTGTGGCCAAACACAGCGTCAGCTGAGGCCCTAACATCAACCTAGTAAAACTTTGTAAAGGTATGAACGGAAGACCAAGTAGCGGCCTTGCAAACTTGTTCCACAGAGGCCTGGTGCTGAAAAGCCCAAGAAGCCCCAACAGCTCTAGTAGAATGAGCAGTAAGACGAAAGGGGGAAGTCTTCCCCTTAGTAGTATAGGCACAACGAAGAGAGCATCCGTCTTCCTAAAGGCCTGAGTGATAACCAGGTAAGACTTGACACACCTAACCACATCCAAAGAATGCAAACCCCTCTCCTTAGGGTTACTAGGATTAGGGCACAAGGAAGGAAGTACAATATCTTGATTCAAATGAAATGCAGACACAACCTTAGGCAGAAAGTCTGGCTTGAAGCGAAACACCACCTTATCCCGGTGTCTCTCAAAGTAGGGAGGCTGAATAGACAAGGCAGCCAACTCAGACACACGTCTAACCGAAGTGATAGCTACCAGGAAGACAACCTTGACAGCGAGAGCGACCTCCTGAATAGGCTCAAAAGGAGCACCCTGCAGGGCCGACAAAACCAAGTTCAGATCCCAAACAGGAACCATAGGTTTCCGAGGAGGGCGCACATGAGTGACCCCCTGAAAGAAAGTCTTGATAAGAGGGTGCTGGGCAAAGGTCTTCTGAAAGAAGATAGACAGGGCCGAAACCTGGCCCTTCAGAGTACTAAGCTTGAGACCTAAGTCTAGACCATGTTGTAAAAACTCCAGCACCCTGGAGACTAAGAATTCCCGGCAGGGAAGTGACCTGGATTCACACCAGTCAATGTAAGCACGCCATACTCTATAATAGATAGCAGCAGAAGTCTTCTTCCTGGCTTGCACCATGGTAGCCACTACAGATGCAGACAAACCCTTTTCCATTAAGATGGAGGTTTCAATAGCCAAGCCGTCAAAGCCAGAGTTAGTAAATTGGGATGGCGTAGAGACCCCCGAGTTAGAAGGTCTGGCAACCTTGGCAGATCGTACTGATCTATTGCCATTTGAACCACGTCTGCGAACCACACTCTTCTTGGCCACCTTGGGGCCACCAGAATCGCGGGTACGATTCCAGAGCAATCTTGCGCAGCACTCTGCCCAGAAGGGGAATTGGTGGAAACACATACAGCAGCCGAAACTCCCTCCAAGACATTGACAGGGCATCCGAGGCCAGAGCCAGAGGATCCTGAGACAGGGATACAAAGCTCGGGAGCTTGTGATTGTGACGGGATGCAAACAGATCCACGTCTGGCACACCCCAACGGTGACACAGGGATTGAAATACCCTGTTGCAGAGGGACCACTCCCCCTGACGGGACGACCCCCTGCTCAGAGCATCTGCTAGCAGGTTTTCCGCCCCCGGAATGTAGACAGCCGAGATGCATTGGACATTGGACTCTGCCCATGTTAGAATCAGAGACACCTGGAGAGCACCCATGCTTTGGGTTCCTCCCTGATTGATGTAGGCCACCGCCGTCCTGTTGTCTGAGCGTACCTGAACTGCCAGACCCTTCAGGTGCTGGGTCAATTGTTCCAGCACCAATCTGACTGCCCTGAGTTCCAGGACATTGATAGGAAGATGGGCCTCCTGAGGGCCCCACCTCCCCTGGAAGCGCAGAGACTTCCAGAATCCCCCCAGCCCGACAGACTGGCATCCGTTGTGACCGTCTCCCAGGAGGGAGCCAGGAAGGATCTGCCCCTTGTCAAGTTCCTGTGGTCCAGCCACCACGCAAGGGATTGTCTGACCGAGGGGGGAAGCACCCAGATCTCGTCCAAGGACGCTGGGTCCTTGTTCCATACTGACAGAAGGTGAAGCTGCAGGGTTCTCAAATGGAACTGTGCAAAGGGCACCGCCTCGAAGCTTGCCACCATCGAGCCCACCAACTGCATTCCCTGCCGGATGGAGGGATGAGGGCTCGAGAGCAGGGACCTTGCCTGCGTTGTCAGAGCTTCCACCTTCTGTGGAGGAAGGAATATCCTTGACTAAACCGAATCCAGAATCATCCCCAGAAACGGGGTCACTGAGGAGGGGGACAGAGAGGACTTTGGGTAATTGATCACCCAGCCGAAGGACTCCAGGGTGGACACCACCAACCGAGTGTCCAACTCTGCCTGCCGCAGAGACCGAGAGGTGATGAGTATATCGTCCAGGTAGGGCAACACGCGTATGCCCTTTGGTCTTAACAGAGACATCACTCCTGCCAGCACCTTGGTAAACACCCTGGGAGCCGACGTAAGGCCGAATGGCAGGGCCACAAACTGGTAATGCTGATCCAGCAGCGCAAATCTGAGAAACCTTTGGTGCCCTGGAAACACCGGAACGTGCAGGTAAGCGTCCTTGATGTCCACAGGTGTCATGAAGTCCCCTGGGCGCAGTGAGGCAATGGCCGAGCGCAGAGTTTCCATACGAAAATGTTTGTTTCTGACAAATCTGTTTAGGATTTTTAAATCCAGAAAGGGTCTGACTGACCCGTCCTTTTTGGGCACCGTGAAAAGGTTGGAATAAAACCCCATGCCCCTGTCTCTTAGGGGGACCTTGCAAATGACCCCGAGACTACAGCTGAGGCAGGGTCCTGTGGGATCTGGGACCCAACGAACCTGGTAGGGGGCAGTACAGCAAACTCTATCTTGTAACCGGAGGACACCACCTCCTGAATCCACCGGTCTGGGACATGGCGTCTCCAGACATGCTCGAAGTGCTGTAGACGTCCCCCCACCCTGACGGGCAAGGGCGCCCCTTCATGCTTGGGGGGTCTTGGGAGGGGCTTTGGGCTTGGGCCCCCCAGGAGGAACTGGGACGGCGTCCTCTGTTCTTGTTCCAGGAATCTGCGCGAGACCTAGCGAAGGACACCCCTCTCCCCTGCTTAGCCCCACGGTAGGGAGTCGAATGGGAGCTTGGGCCACGAAAGGACCGAATCTGACGCTTGCGCTGGGGCAACTTGCCACCTTTGGCAAAGATATCTAACCTTTCTCCAAACAGGCGCAGCCCTTTAAATGGAAGCCCTGTAAGGGCCTTCTTGGCGACATTGTCAGCAGCCCACTGGCGTAACCAGACCGCACGGCGTATGGCTACCACCAGAGCAGAGGATCTAGCGCTCAGCTTAATAGCATCATCCGATGCAGATAGGATATAATTCACAAAAGTCTCACAGGTGGCCAAAGCATTGGCGGCATCAGAGGGCAAGTCATCCGCCCCTTCAAGAGCAGTCTTAACCACAGTCCTGAGCACCACCGCCGTGATGGCTAAGGCGCAAACCGGACGGAGCGATGCTCCCCCAAATGCAAAGGCATGACATGCCAGTTGATCAACTCGCCGATCCTCTAAATCCCGCAGCGTAGTAGTGTCAGGGGAGTGCATAATAGAGGTATTGGACAGACTAAGAATCGGGGCATCGACCTCGGGCGGCGATGTCCAACACTTGATCAGGTCGGCAGGAAATGGATACTTCTTATCCACAGCTTTAGGAATCCCATGGAGTTTGCTGGGATGTTCCCATTCTTTCAGCACGAGACTATTAAAATGAGTTTGTTCGGGAAACCCCAACCGCACCCTAGCGGTATGAAACAGATCACCCCTTTGCCGTGGAGCCGCAGGAGGGGGAGAGAGGGATAACACATCAAAGATCTGGGTCAGCAGTCTATCAATGTCATCCTGGGACCAATGATCAGAACCAGACTCATCCTGACTCCTGGACTCGCCGTCGTAGGACCCTGAGTCAGAAAACAGTTCCCCTTCCTCTGAGGGGGAATGTGCATAGGAAAGCAGTAAATCGTCAGATTCTACAGGAAGAATAGTAGATTCAGGATTCAAATGACGCCTCTTGGCAGTAGCCTTGCGAGCCAAGGAGCCAGCGATTACGTTTTCCACACTATCCAGTCTAGTGGCCAAATCAGCATGAGAGTCCCCACTAGTATTGGGGGTTAGGCTCAGGCTTGGGGGAGTAGGGGAAGCAAGGCGAGGTGCGGGCCCAGCCTCGGAAGAGGTGGGGAGACCGGCTAGCGCCTGCTTGGCACAAGGGACGCAGACCCGTGCATTGTCACTGCTGCTAGGTAAGACCCCACAAGCTACACACAGACGGGCTTGTCCCGAGGGAACCCCGTTCACAATATCCTGAGATGCCTCCATATGGTGATTATTATATTCAACATGCCAGTAGGGACTGACGCTATAAAGCAACCCTGGATGCCCCAATAACCCGCTGGGAAGTGGGAGTGACTTCTTAAAATGGTCTGGACCGGGCGCTACACCGGGCCGGGAAAAGCCACCGAAGTCCGCGGTCTGAAAGACACAAGGGGAACAGGGATGTCAGAGCCAAGCACGAAGAAGCAAAGCTAGGGAAAAAGTCGCCCATGAGGGCACTTACAGAACAGCGAGGGGAGGACCATCTTCACCACGCGCATGTGAGAAGGAAATGGCGCCAAGCGAACCTCGAAGGGCGGGCCAGAGCGGGCGATGACGCGGAACGCGCCAAACCGAACCACGCCCCCCCGGAGAGCGCGAAGCTTGAAGGCGCGCAGCCAATCAGAAAGAAACAGTAGTTATGCTAGAAATATCACCTCAGAGAAAAAATCTGACAGGGTGAATACAGGGATAAGCGTCCCCGAACAGAGCCGCCGTACGCGCCAAGTAGAATACAATAAAGGCGCTGCGGTTAACTAAAACTTAAATGTGAAGCGCGGCTCTCACACCCGGTAACCGTTAAAGGCTATAGGTCTCTAGTGTAATTAGGGCAAGGTTAGGCCATCGTACACACAACCCCCCCCCCTCTTTTTTCCCCCACTAACGGGGGGATCTAGGGAGGAAGGTGACCCAATATTCGGGGTTCACCGTTACATGGGGCGTGGTGCGGGAGGGGCATCCAACTGAAGGCTCACCATTCGCTTTAACCGCCTACCCTATGGTGGGGGATTGCGGTGGAGTCTAGCTCCATAAGCACACTAGGTGCTGCCTATCTTCACCCGACCAACGCAGCCCAGGCTGGGAGGCATTAATTCACAATGAGGACGGGTGGAAATAGTCCCGCAGGACCTCGGGCTGTCAAGCCCCGCTCACCTGCGAGAGCGTGATACTTCATGTCTTCGCAGTTCCAGCACTGCAGAGAAATCTAGGGGATTTGTGGGAGGTCCCTCGGTATATGTAGCGCCGGAGGATTACCCACGTTATTACTATATCTGGAGCAGGACGTGCTGTATGCTTAGAATATCCCAGGTTTTGGTACACTTGAAGCAACTCTTATAACCTTCACAGGGCACACAAAGCCAAACTCAATACCCACCCAGTTGTTATCCTTCCCCTATTGTCTCCACCAATCATTCTTTAGACTGTACGCTGGTAAGGCTCTCTTTCCTATTGTGTTCGGTTTTCATGAACTGACCAAACGCACCATTTTTGTGGGACATTCCACTTTGAGTCCCACTGCCCCTTGCAAAACTCTGGGGTCACCTAAATGTCCCACTTTGCTAACATTATGGTGAAGACTGGCTCACTGATGCTGGATGTCTGGTCTGTTTACAACTGCTGCCTCTTTGGTTGAATGGCAGAAGTGAAATGTATGGATTGGCAGAGCATTGGCTCAATCACCAACATCTTTTATGGACCACAAATCCCTAGAGCATGTGACTGTGGGGCTGGGATATGCCTACTTATACACATGAGTAGCATAGAACACTGTGGATATTTGTTTCTGAAAACCAAGTAAATAAGCCACACCCCTAAACCACAAACTTGTTTTAACTGTCCCATTTTGGGGTCCCAATGGTCAGTTTATGTTTTCATTTTGCTTGTAGCTTCTGTTTGTAATTGTCTACGGACTGTATGTTTTACCTTGTCTGTAACTGTATCTTGTATACCAATGGTACTATATAAATACAAAATAATAAACAGAAATATGGGAACAGGTGAAACACATGACTATATGAACGTACCTGAAGGTGACAGCCTTTATCTTCTCCCTCAGGTCTTCCTTAGTAAAACCAGAGTCCAGGCGGAATTCCAGGTGCGGGGTGGTGCTGTACTGGATGACCCCCACCCTGACCTGCACACAGAGTGACAGTAGGTAACACATAACCTCCATTACCACAACATATTTTTACCTGTAGATAGTAAGCTCCAGGGATTCTGTACCTCTTGGTTCAACCACCTAATTTTCTGGATTGTAAGCTTCTATGCCTGCTGTATTTCCGCTCCTCATCATGGGCACACATACCGTAGAGGCAGAGGAGGCAACTGCTACAAGGCCCATGCCAGAAGGTGGCCCAGGGCAAGCTGCCTTGCAGCACCTGTGGCATCAGCATCAGACTGGGGCCACAGCAGCATGTAGTATTGGCACGCTGGCTACAAGGAGTGACCTAGGCTCTGCAGGGCAGAACTAAGATGCCATTACACTGTTTTCCCCTGGCACTTTTTGTATAGGGCTCTCAGGGACCAAGCACCCCAGGAAGAAATAGACCTCACGGGCCCCACAGCATGCCATCACTACCTTGAACTCCAATCAGAACACAGTCTCATATCCAGCATTACCTACAGCTTCTATCATAGAAAAATAGAGCACAGTATTTGATATCACATAGTACACCATCTCTTTTGGAAATGGGAGCCCTCAAAGGACACATTTCAGAGGCCCACCTGGGGATTTCCTGGTATGGTGGGCCAGTCCGAGTCTGATCTCTGACTGATTGGTCTAACAACAAACCAAGGCTGCAGTGCAGGTAATTTACTGCTGGGGGTTTAGTTTTGGGGGCCCACTCTGACCTTTGCTATGGGGCCCTGTGAAATATATATACCCACCTGCTCCTCATTCTTCTATTGCATCTACAAAGCCCCCTTTCTTTCCTCCCCAAATTCTTCTAAATTGTAAGCTCTAATGACCAGTACTCCTCTGCCTCCTATTTCTCTACATTATACTCTTGTTTCTCGGATTATTCATATTTCATTCATTAGATTGTAAGCTTCCATGGCCAGGATTTCTCCACTATCTCACATATGCTAACCAATTTTTTTCTATACATAATAACATAGCACTGACATTAGCCACAGCCCTGTATAGAGCACAAGGAAGCAGTCACATCGCTCCTTATCCCCCAAAGCTTATACCCTTATGCTCTCCCACACTATTATTATACTTAAAGTGGACCAACAGTCAAAAATGACTAAAACCGCACCAACACAACAAACAGTGGTCATATGCATCCCATCTCACTGCAATTTAGATTGCTGCACATAAAAATTAATTTACCTTTTTATAACTCCTGCTGTAGTCAATTTTAAAAATTAAATGGCAGCTCAGGATCTGCAGGCCACCTGCTCTGCTTCCTGTTACTGTGCATTATGTCAGTTGAATCCACATCTTTTGTCTATTACTCTATGTGATCCCCTATAACTGGGGCTCCCTTATCTTTCCTCCTCCCTTTACAGCTTTAGTTTTGCAGTTCAGATTTTAAGCTTCTATGACCAGAGACGTTTTCTCTTGCTTCTGTCACTATTCATTTTACATTATAAAATCCTATAGCTGGGGCCCGGGTCTAGAGAATAATCCCAGCAGGTCCTCTTTGGTATGGTTTGCTGCAGCCTAGAAACCTGCCTCTGTATATACATAGAGAGTGTCAGTGAGCGGCATCAGGCAACGCTGCTTGACTTTTATTGCAGCCATTCAATTACTGTACCGTAAGGTGCCAACACCTCCCATTCCTCAGAAAAGGGCCCCTCTCAGGCACCTGACCTGCAGTACCTCTCAGGATTAGCAGAGGAATTTTCATTCTCTGAATAACACTCCTCTAGATGAAACCCTCCCAACTCCAGGACTTCTCTCTGAGAGCTCCTCTCCCTCTTGTTTATTTTTTTATGCTACTTAATGTTTCCATACTATATCCCTCTAGACTCCCCTAATTTCCAATTCCTAATCTTCTGGATTGTTAGCTCCATTGCCAGCAATCACCTTATTTTTCAACCCCTTTTCCTGTAAATGTTACCTATGACCAGGGCACCCTACTTTTTTAAAAACTCTACTGTAAGCTGTTACTACCAGTGTAATTTTGCTACTAGTCAATTAAATTGTAAGCGCTTATGGCCAGGACCATTCCTAACTAAATTTTCCACTCTCCAGACTGTAAGCTTCTATGACCAGGACTAAATTGCTTCCTTTTTATGCTCTTTACTCCATGAGACTGTAAGCTCCTTTGGACAGGGCATCCCGAACCTCAGTCTCTAATTTTGAATTCTGTAGACTGTTATTGCCTATGGTCAGGGAAATGCCATCCTTTTCTGTATTGCTTTAGAGTGTAAGCTTAAATGTGGATATCTTTTATTTATCTCTTAAAGCCTTTAGATCGTAAGCTTTTGTGGGTGGACTTGCCTATCTTTCTCTCTCTCTTATTTAGATTATGAGCTCATGAGGCCAGATGTCTCTAATTGCATATTTCTCCTTATTCCTTTAGTATAAAGGTTGCTTTGATTTCTCTTTAGTCCTTTAGAATGTAAACTTCCAATATCACGAATGTTCATCTTTTTATTCTTGTTTTTTTAAGTTGGTAAGTTTCTAAGGACAAGATTCTCCTATCTTTTATTTCTCTTTTGATTTTAATCTCCTATGGCCAGCATGCTACTATATCATTTTATCTTCTTATTTCTATAGCTTGCAAGCTTTTATGTCTCCATGCCTCTTCTACTTTTAATTCCTCTCTTTCTTCCTTTAGATTATACACTTTTAGGACCAGTAATCTCCTTATATTTTGTTTCTCTTATTTTTTCTCTAGATTGTAGGCTTCTCTCCAAACAATTTTTCTATCTGTATTTCTATTGTTTACACTATAAGCTCCTATGGCCGAAGCTCCCAAACCTTCATGTATACTTAGATGTGAGCTTCTATGACTCTCCTATCTCGTTTTATTCATGAACAGTAGTAAAATCTCCCATGGCCAGGGGTCTTTGTTTTCTCTCTTACATTTTATTTTAAACTGATAAAATTGGAGAACCTCAGTCTTTTATTTCTCAATGTATGCCAAGGCTCTGCTATATTTTACCAATCACTTTATTCCTTTAGATTGTAAGCCTCTATGCCTAAGGCTCGGCCCTCTTTCATTTCTCTGTTCATTCTTTTAGCTTGCAAGCTTTTATGGCCAGAGCTCCTATTTTTCATGTTTGGTCTTTATTCCAACAACATCTATAATCAGGTGTCGCCTAACTTATTTCTCTTTTAATCTTCAATTGTGCTATTTATTCAGTTATAATGTCTCTAGGACAAGAGCTGTCCTATTCATACTTTAAATTGTTCTATAAACACCCTATTCTTTTAATTAATAGTATATGCTCCTAAGGTTAGGGTTCTCTCACATCTATGCTGATTTAGATAGGAAGCTCTTATGGACAGGGATCTCCCAAAGCCAGGGCTCCAATAGCTCTCTTTATTCCTCTAGACTGATGCTCCATGCCCTCTCTGCCTCTCACTTTCAAATGCTTTAAACCAAAATGTGAAGCTCCTACATGTGAAACAATCTCGCATGTTTTCGCTCCTTGTTCCCTTAGATTGTAAGCTCCTGTGGCCAGGGCTTCACCATTTTTATTCTGTTAGCATGTAAGGCTGAATTATTTGTTCTCAGGCTTAGCTTTAGCTGTAGGTTCTTCCTATTTGAACTGTTGTCCTACACAATCAGTATATATGCTTCCTTTGTACAGTACTAAAGCATACGATGGTACTCCATTGATAAAAAAAAACGCAGTATCACACAAAAAAATAAACTATCCCCTTACCTGATCCGTGCCAATATCCAGGGCTTCAGTCAACTTCAGCACAAAGTACTTGGAGCGCTCAAAGGTACCCTTCCCAATACTATTGGAGCCATCTAGCAGAAACAGGACATCCAGAGGGGCTGAACAAGACATCCCTAGAAGAGAACAAAGGCCTGACATCAAAATGCTAACCCAACAACATAGCACTGACATTAGCCACAGCACTGTACAGAGCACAAGGAAGCAGTCACATCGCTCCTTATCCCTCCTTATACTCTTCCCACATTATTATTATATTTAACAGTCAAAAATGACTTAAACCTGGTCAACACAACAAAAGGTGCTCATATGCATCCCTCCCCAGGGCAATTTAGATTGCTGCACATAAAAATTCATTTACATTTTTATAACTCCTGCTGTGGTCAATTTTAAAACAAAACGGCAGCTCATGGTCTGCAGGCCGCCTGCAAACAGGAAGTGCTGCTGGGTTTCCTGCTAATGTGCATTGTTCATTAGGTCAGTTGAATCCAGGCAGCGGCATGGCTGAGATGCTGGGAGAGGAAGCTCCAAAATGGCAGCTACCACTAGAAAATCAGTGAGGAGGTGTTTCAGCTTTGAGTGGATGCAGGAGCAAATGTAAATGCTCACAATGCTTCAGTATCATGTATGCAGATGGGGCAAGTGAGTTAGGGGGAGTTTTCTTTTCCAACTGTGCCTGGCTGTTGGTTGGACACTAACACACAGCCAGTCAGTGGGGCTCAGCAGGACATCCAGGGCTGAGAAAGGCAGGGGGAAGCCAGTACTTACCAGCGCACACACCCCCACATATCTCTATATATATATTTTTTTTATTTTTTTGCTTAAAGTTACAATTTAAGATCTGCAGATCACTAGATGGACCTGAACCTGTTGGTTTGTTATGTATTTTTATGTTTGGCATTTTTCGATCCTATCAGAAATAGTCACTAATAAAATGCAGAGCAAAGCTGGCCAACTAATGAGGTACTGTGCTCAGGTTTATTTAAACAATGGGACTGAATTGGTTGCCGTTTGTATCTGCCCCAGTATTGAAGGAAAGGGGTTCAGCTGCAGCCTGAGTACTAACAATAATAGAGTGCTACGTGCAGGCCTGGATTAACCTCTCCTTTGCTGAGCTGAGTCACTATGGCCTGAGGACTTGAAGGGCCCTTGAGGGCGTCAGAGCAGCCTGTGTCAACACGTCCTGGGGTGACTCATTGTCTGCACACACAGGACCCTGGACCCCTATTGTACATCCAGATACCGGGGCCTATTCTGACCCCAGGACCAGTCAGACCTGTTTATCTATTAGCTCAACATCTAATATAATTTTCTTCCTAAAAATTCTAATTTCTGTGGTTACAGGCAATAGTAGAAACAAAGGATATTTGTACTCAGGAACTACTACAGTTCCTTTATTATTTATTTATTTATTTTAATATTTTTATTTTATTTATAATTAAAATTGTTAGGAGCTCAAACTTGGCAAGCTTTGCTGAAATGCCTCCACGTTGGGTATTTATTGATGTCTGAGACCTCTTTATAAAGTCTTTTTTAAGTTGGTGACCCAAAAGAAAGCAATATGTAATGCTGGGAATAAAAGTGCTTACTTTGTGCAGCCGCAGAAATCTTAGCAGTTATTTCTGGTCCCACGTGCAGATCTTGGACAGCCAAACATGGCAGCACTGAGGGCATAAGAGAAATCACTATCATTTATAAATATATATATATATGGCATTTCATACCTTCCTACAGCAAAGGAAACCCACAGTAATAACAATAGAAAATGTAAAAGCAAAACGGAGAGAGAACAAGAGAGAAAAATAATAAATGGGTCATTATTATAAGCCTTAAAATAATTTATTATAATATTTTATAAATTAATATTCTTTGCAATATTTTTAATCATTATAAAAATACAATTCTGTGAGAATCTCACCTGTAGAATTGGTATTATATGCATACAGCACGTCCTGCTCCAGACATATTCATAACGTATGGGTATACCTCCACCTTCAGCGCCGTGCACTGCAAATCATGAAGAAAACAAGCTCCTCTCGGCCCTACATATACCGGAGGACCTCCCACAATCCCTAGCATTGAAAAGCAGTGAGAAGAGAAGCCAGGAGAAACAAAACCACCCAGAATAACTGGCAATAATACCAAGTGATTACAATCACCACACAGAGGATCCAGAACAAGTGAAACCAGGGTGGGGTGGAGCAGGACGTGCTGTATGCATATAATACCAATTCTACAGGTGAGATTCTCACAGAATTGTATTATTCTAAGCATACAGCACGTCCTGCTCCAGACATATTCATAACATATGGGACATCCAATAGCAGTGTCCATAAATACAGCCAACAGTAAAGCGCTGTCACCCTTAACCATGCTATTAAGCAACGAGAGCAATGCTCTAACCTCAACCTTTGAACCTTGTAAAGGGAGAACTGAACACAAGCAGCCTGCTCGCCAGAACACAGTGCTAAAAGGCCCAAACCGAGCACCAACAGAAAAAGAACGAAAAACAATAGGGAGGAATAATCATCCCTTAAAAGAATAGACCAGAGCCACAGCTTAATCATGCTACTACAAACGAGGTTAGTCATGGCAACTCAAACTTTCCCCAACAGGGAACACAAGTCCAGGTCATGGACGGAACCAGCAGTAATGCTAACAACAATACTCGGCAGAAGCCGAAGAGTACTTCAGGACCGAAAGGTCAATCAACCGAATAAGATCAACCAGAGGGCCCTATGCCCATGGAAGCAATTAAACCGGTGCTTCAAAAAGGAGGCACCTGTAGGCCCCAAAAGGTAAAATCCCTATCAGGGACAGAGACAGGTCAGACAGGCCTCTAACTCCAGTAGAGGGCACAGATCCCTTTATCTCGTAATAAATTAGACGATAGCCCAGAGACCAGAGGATCAGGGTCAAGGCAGAAGGAAAACAAACATCGCCTGGATCCAAATTGGCATAAGGCGGGCACCCTCACCTCATGGTATAGAGCTATATAACAAGGTATGCATATATATATATATATATATATATATATATATATATATATATATATGTAAATATATATATGATGACTAGGACCGCCCACCGAGCCATTCTCAATGGTACACTTCTGACTGGAGCAACCGCCCCGGGAGAGCAACATAATGGAGAGTGCAGGCCAGACAAGGACCTGAATAAGGCCCATGGGAACCCTTAGCAGGGCATTAGAATAAGTCATCCCCCAAGGGGAACTAAGAATCCCCCAGGAATGTACCTGAACAGACCCTGAAGAATGCGCAATCAAAAGATTGGATCAAGCTTTGTAATAGATGAACAGGGCAGGTCCAAACCCTAGGCCAAGCCAAGTCGTGAGCCAATACCAAACACTGTTGATAGGTCCCTAGTCCCAGGAACGGAGATCGTCCCACCAGGGAAGGATCTTAGACCCAGCAAAACAGTATGTACCACATAACCTAACATAGCGTGGCAGAAGGAAGAAAACGAAGAGACAGAACAAGTCCTTACTCTCCAAGGAAATAGACACCCCGACATCTGTCAACTCCAACGGGGTAAGCCCAAAGGCCTGCCAACGCTAAGGTGGACCTAAGGAAACGTCACCTTACTTGTATCAATAGGCCTCGAGCGAGAACATACATTCCTACTGTTCTCAGCAGAATCCCCTGCATACCAACACCCCACGTGGCCACCCAGGCCCCTAGCATAAGGGTGCTGCTTGGTGTCTGAGACTAGCGCAAGCCCCCCCCCCCCACGCCTGGTAGGGCAAGGGGATAACATTTTTCAAGCAAAATATCCAGCCAGAACCACTAACCCCAACCAGGGCAGACCCATCTGGCCAATAACAGGGTAGAACCCTGCGATAGAAACGGGGTCCAACGGAACCCTGCCAGTGTGAGCTCCACTTCACAACAGTTTTCTTCATGATCTGCAGTGCACGGCGCTGAAGGCGGAGGTATACCCATACGTTATGAATATGTCTGGAGCAGGACGTGCTGTATGCTTAGTATAAACATAACATACAGAAACATGTAAATCAAATACTTCACACCATTCCAAGTCATCTGTACTTACCATATAAGTATAGACATATAAGTACAAACCATTAACATTATACATTGCGATATAAATAACTCATGCATAAATCATAATTTTACATGCTAATGGGCTTAAAATGTATATTATTATATACACTCGCCCCGGGTAGCATGAAGAAGTGGGAGCACAGTGCCAGCATCAGCAGCAGAATTCAAGGTAGCAACTGGAGAAGGCAGTGGCTGCCCCCTGGAGCTGACAGCAGCAGCAGAAAAAAGGTTAAAAACACTGCAGGACAGCATTGATAGCAGCAACTGGAGAAGGCAGAGGATGGACCTCTAGGGGTGACAGCAAGAAGAAAGCAGCTCACAAAATCCACCTTGAACACTACCCCCCCCCCTCATGTGCATACTGGTCGATCAATAAGCACGCCTTTAAAGTGGACCAACACCCAGGATTTTGACTATCCTGGGTTTTGGTGCCCCGCTGTGTGAAACCCCCCAGAAAGCCCCAAAAACTCACCTCTCCCCGCTCCCACGTGACCGCTGCTGCCAATCCCCGCCGACGGACAAGCGGGAGGCAGCGACGGACAAGAGAGCGCGCCCGCCGCCGCCTCCTGCGCGTCACTCTTACAGGGCGCACGCCCGCGCCGGCCATTTACAAACGGCCGGCGCGGGTGCGCGTCCTGCTAGGGGTGCCCCGCAGTCAGGGGGCTGATCGGTCCGGGAATCTTATAGATTCCCGGGCCGATCACGGGAGGGTGTTGGTCCACTTTAAGAATGCAGAGACAGATCATGGGCTTTAGTATTGTAGCGACAGACACTGTGGCTACAGTATTAAGGCTATAGAATTGAAGGGGGGTGTTGAACAAGTGCTGTGGGGTACAGTAGGACCGTCCTTGATCAAGAGAACAGGGAAGTAAGGATTGAATTAGAGTTAATGCAGCGGCCCAGCCAACCCCAAACCAGTTCGGCCCACCGGGAACTCTCCCAGTTCTCCCTAGGACCCTAAGACTCTATAAAGATGTAGTTATTCCTAATTCCAGCGTAGTGAGATTGGGAAAAGCCACCTGTGCCTGTACAGATCACGGCACTGTGGATCTCAGGAAACCATCAATATTATGCAGCCGAAGGTCGCCAGGTCACACGTTGAAATGTAGGAATTCCAAGCATAGCATGGCCAAGATTCTCTTGCCGGATACAGGATGTATTTATAACAGTCCGGCATGGGACAGTCAGAGGAAATCATTTAAAAAGAACGTGTCATGACAGAAATAAAGGGACTTCCATCACTAAACTTTCCTCTAAAAAGATACTGAGACTTGGCTGGAGGTGAAAAAAGGAACTTTGTGTACTCCTTTATCGTCCTCTTTCATTCCGGGGCATCACCAGTAGCAACGTGTGGGTTAAATTCAGCAGTAGGTGGGGACTGCAAGATATAAGAAAAAATAGCTCCTCCCGCCCTATATAAGACAGGCTGTGGCAGGATCTCCTTAGTTAATTAAAAAGTAGTTCAGCCACAGCCCTGGGAGGGGAGAATGCTAACCTGCGCATAATGCGCACACCTAGAAAACAATGCAACAAAACTAAAATCTTGTAGAAGGCATCAACCGCCATCAACACAGTGGTAACACAGCAGAAGGGCGGGTGTGGTGCCCCGAATTGGAAGAAGACGAGAAAGTAATTTTACCGGCGAGTACACAAATTTCATTTTTACACATCTCTAGACTGCGTCAACCTAACCAAGAACAACGGCACTGACACCTTAAGTTTAGACCCCCAGAGAGGGGTTCACCACCGTTTGTAACACCTTACGCTCCAGACCAGCATCGGCAGATACCCTGAAATCAAGTCTGTAAAACTTGGTAAAGGTGTGGAGAGATGATCAGGTTGCCGCCTTACAGACCTGTTCCACCGACACCTGGTGATGGAAAGCCCAAGACATGGCAATCGCTTTGGTGGAGTGAGCGGTAACCCGAAGGGCCCCTTTTGCAGGCCTGTATGACCGCCTGCCTAATCCATCTGATAAGAGTGGACCTGGCAGCAGCCAGACCCCTCCTTGAACCTTCTGGGATCATGAATAAGACATCTGTCTTACATACTCTAAAGTAGCATCCATGTAATACTTGTGGCCAGTGAGGCGTGGACACAAGGACTATCTCTTGATTAAGATGGAAGGGAGAGACCACCTTGGATAAAACATCCTATTTCACATGAAACACCACTTTGCCCCGGATCTCGCAAATGCGGTCATCACGCCCCCACCTTCAGTCCTCCACTGTAAGGCCCAAGCGGGCTGAAGCCACGCTCCTGCCGGCATCGCAGGCGTGGCCGGGCCACCCCTTCCCCAATTAACCAATAGGTGGGCTGCATGGCCAGCCGCTGCACCCCTGCCTCCCCCTCCAAAGCAGTAGTAATCACAAACACACTGACATCAGGGAGCCCGGCGACCTAGCTCAGACCCCAACCAGCAGCCATGGGGAAGGCAGGCGTCTCTGGCAAGGTGTCATGGGGTAGAGGGACCAGGGCTCAGTGGGAGACAAATAACAGGGTCACCATGCAAGGCCCAGAGATCAGGATACTGCAGTCAGACAAGCCCTGACTGTACCCATGCACGCTCCCCTCACGATCCCCTGCTATTGGCTTAGGAACAGACTTCAGGCATCTAATGGGGGTCCCCAGGAACGCTGCAACTGGTGGGGAACTGGGAGACAGACGGAGTTGAAGCCCCTGCTCTCAGCACTGTAACTAAAAAAAAATCCAGACATCTTCACAGTCCCTTGTGACTGTAAGAAAAGAACTGAGGAGATCCTGCCAGAGCTTGCCCTATATAGGCCGGGAGGAGCTAGTTTTATTCTATCTCACAGTCCCCGCCTACGGCTGAGATTAACCCATGCGTTGCTACTGGTGGTGCCCTGGAATTGAAGAGATGAGAAACTATTGCTCCAGGTTAGAGACCTAAAGGACAACTAACATTGAACGCCTGAGAAAATGAAATGCTGTTATATGATAAGCTACAGAAAAGTAAATTATTGATGAATACTTTATTTTAAAGAATAAACTTCCCCTCTGTACTTTTTTTCACCACCTGAACACACAGACACACGATGAGCCTTGACCCAGGGTTCTTTATCCAATTACCAGGACAAAGCATTTAAAGTGGTAGCTGTTTATCTCTCATCCTACTGATTAGGCCATACAATGGTGCTCACCCTTTAACAATCTATTAAAAACTAAAATGTACATTTACATACCACAAATTAGGAGCGGCGCCACCCACAAAAGCTTCATTCCTCAAACTGACCTGTAACAGTAAATTATACATTAGAAACCACTGTCAGGAATCATTCCACAATAAAGCATAGCTGACACCATAGATATCAATTATGGTCAACATGTCACTAAATGTCTCACATAATCACCTTGCCCAATACAAAGTTTGCGTGCCATGGGGAATAACAGGCTGAACGCACATAGTCGACACTTTCTCTGCCCTGTATGCTGCGCTTCGCTTCCTAGTACACCATCTCGCAGAGATAAGATGCATATGTTAAATTGAGTGGCAGATGAAACCTCGTGGGTTTCCGGGCAACTAAACAGCATGGGCTGGGCTGAGACGTGCCCAGTCTGTCATATGGGGGGGGAGGGGGGGGGGTCGGCAGTGTTCCACAATATAAAGAGCACTGAGGATGTGGTCACTCTGACTCCCAATTGCTGAGCTCTGGTCTAAACAGAGCTGTATTACCGAATATGAATATGCACAGCATAAATAGCTGACTAGATGAAAGCCTGTGCATGCGTAGTATGATGGGGAAAGGTACATTTATGGATGACTGGGGGGGGGGGGGGGGGTTGTTTCACACAGCTGTGCATCCCAACAAAACCCAGAATAGTTACTGTAAACCTTCATTCTAGCAAAAAATAAAACATACTTAGGCATTAAAAACAGCTCAATGATTGTATACATGTACAGTGAGAGCTTCTCTGAGAATGCAAGAGCAGATTCATCACCGTCATCCAGGAGTTCAGTGACCCCTGGCCATCTGAAGGGGTCAGCTACCTCCTGTATTCCAGAAGGGTCAGTGACCTCCATGTAAGAAACAGCATCCCTACGCATCATTACAATCTATTAGGGTGTAAAGGAGGATACAGCTGGAAGAGCTTTATTAAAATCTAAGTTCGGATGGCTGGGCATATTGTTTAAGTGCTAAGAAGAATTAAACCCAAATTAAATCCAAAGTAATCTGAAGTGCCTAGGCAGAAGAAACCCCTCGCCAACCACTCCACTCACTGTTGATAATGCTGATCTACTGCCTATTGTGCTACCATTAATAATCAGAACCATACATACAATGCATCCCCCTGCTATTAGTAAATCCTTCTTCATCTCCCCCTTAATTCTACCCTGCTTGCATCCGTTCATCACCAAATCCTTTACAGTCCTGTGCTCAACAGAGACATGGCTGCCCTCGTCATACACCGTCTCCCTAGCTACCCTTTCATACGAGAGTTCTACAATTTAGCCACACCCCCAGCCAGACCAAGCAACAAACAATGTGGGGGTGCCAGGGTCCTACTTTATGAGTGCTGCTCCTTTAGCCTGACCCCTGCTTTGTTATCACCATCCTTTGAAGTTCATGATAGTTCACCTATATTCCCCCACACCCTCTGTTCCTTCACCAACAGACTGTTGCAGCCTTGCGCTACCACAACACTATAACCTCAGCTGTGGACTCCCTTGCCCCCTCACTTAAACTCAATGCACAAACAACCATGGCTCAATATGAACATCAATAAAATGAAACGTCACTCCCGAGTCACTGAGCAGTGTTGGCAGAAATTGAAATCAACAAGGCTTTTCTGCTATACAAACAAGCCCTTCAGGAACTCTGGACTGCCCTTTCAATTGCTAAACAAGTGTATTTTAACTCTCATATGTACACAGTCCCTGAATCCCAAACAACTTTTAACTCTGGCCCCTGGGCGATCTTCGAATGGCAAAGCAAAAGCCACTTTGGCTGGCAAATTTGAAGCGACTGCTCAGCTCCTGAGGAAGCGACACACTCCTGTCGGCTGTGATAGTGCTGTCTGTGCAAACCCAGTTGGAAGGGCGGCAGGCCTGGCGCACATTCCACCTCAAAGGGTGAAAACTTTTATTTTATCTGCAATTTGGATAGCTTGGGTGTGCAATCCAGATGCAGCAGACATATTTGGGGGATTATTCTGGTTTAACCCATCTATATACATTACTCCTCCCTAACCGTTTCACTCTTCTATCAGAACAAAGACTGCCCCTCCCTCATGTCTAAGGCCCACCTCACTACTTGCCTCTTAGACCCTATTCCACAATTGTCCTCATCCCTCACCCCGGCTATTACATTAATTTCTCATCCGGCACCTTCCCTTCACTATTCAAACACGGTCATAACCCTAACACTCCAGAAATCCTCTCTGGACCCATCTGCCAAATCTGTAGGCCACTACTTGATCCTTATGCTTCTTGACCTATTCTCTGCTTTTGACATTGTTGAGCATCCTCTTCTACTCCACATTCTGCGAATTCAAGGTTACATGCTTTCATGGCTTTCCTCTTACCTCTCTGATGGCACATTTATTGTATCCCACTCAAACATGATTTTCTCTCCAAGCCCTTTGACTGTTGAAGGCTCTGTTCTTGGACCCTTCTCTTCTCAGTCTACACCTATGGTCTTGGACAACTCAATGTCATTTTGCTTTCAACATCACTTCTTTGCAGACGACACTCAAGTCTACCTCTCAGGTCCAGATCTCTCTTCTCTACTATCCTGTGTTCCTGACAGCAATCTCTTCATTCATGTCATCTCGCACTCACAAACTAAACATGGACAAGACTGAGTTTGTTGTCTTCCCACCATCCAACGCTCCTATTACCGCCACACCAAATATATTGGTTAATAAACTCACAATTACTGCAACTTTCTCATCCACACTTAACATTGAATCACTAGCCACTTCCCATTTTTTTTTTTAAATAGTGCCATTTGCCCTTTTCTCTCACCTGAGACCACCAAAATCCTAGTACATGCCCTCATCATATCTCGACTAGACTACTGCAACACACTCCTTTGTGTTCTACCAACAAACAGACTGCCACCCCTTGTATTTCTCAGCTCTTTCATTTTTCCTTGTTTCTCTAGTGCTGTTAGTCCCCTCCACTAGCTGCTAATTTCTGAGAGAATTCTATTTAAAATGCTAACCTTAATATACAAACGACTCTGCAATCAGGACATTAAATGAGCTATACCCTATATAATTCGACACTCCCAAACCTTCTAAACTCCCTATTCAGATAAGCCTATCGTGTGGCCTAAATAACTGACTATTCAGACGAGCCTAAACTGTGGCCTAAGTAACCTCAGCCATAGTAATTTCAGATCACTTGCCATCATAATAAGTACATAAAACGTTTGACCTACCTATTGTCTCCACCGCTAATCCTTTGGATTGTAAACTCGCAAGGGCAGGGTCCTTTCTCCTAGTCTATTGCAGTATCATTATGTATTTATCCATTCATGTCACATCTGACATGAATGTTTATGTATTGTAAGTTAGTTGTTTTTGTGTTTCTGTAATTGCACAGTGCCATGGAAAAACACAGTGCTTTATAAAAAAAACAAGAAGAAAAGGCCTACAATTTATTAGGGAAGATACAGAAGGAAGAAGGGGTGCAATATTTTAGGGCATAAGGGAGACTACAGAGGAAGGAAGATTTTACAATAATTTAGGGTAGATACAGAGGGGCAAAAGCTTAAAAAACAATTAGGGTGTGGCTACAGAAGACCAAGCTTATGATCTTTTAGGGTATAACAGTACAGTACAGACCGGGAAACAGCTTAGAATCTTAGAAAATTAGGGAAGATACAGAAGGAGGAAGCTTAGTATCTCTTAGCTTGGTTTACACAGTGACTATAGAGCAAGAAATCACTAAAGCGCATGCAAGTTAGTGATAATTGCTCTGTAGGAACAGTCGCTGCAATCAAGCGATGAACAAGAATTGGTTAATTGGTTGGCTGTTAAATCGTTTCGGCTGACCAAATATTAAATAAAAGTCACACTCAAAACAATGTGTTTTGTTATGAGAACCAGCGACATGAGCAATCACATTGGCGACCAACAAATCTTTGGCGTCTGAACTGGCTCTATTGGAGACGATTTGTATGGTTGCTCACTCGCTGTGCAAACAGCCAATCGATCTGCCCATGTAAACCCAGCATTAGAACATATGAAGGGGCGGGGGTACAAAAAAAGGATTAGTGTATATGGGAGATAGCGAAAGGGAAGAGCTTAAAATGTATTCAGGGATATACAATGGGGAAAAGAGTTTATAATTAATTGGGGTATAAGAGAGGATACATAAATGAGAATAGCTTACAATCTATTAGGGTATAAGTGAGAATACAAGAGCACACAGAAGGAGAAAGATTGGCTTATTATACTATATTTTAAAGTATAAGTGCAAATATACAATAATAATATATTACAATATGCTAGGAAAGATACAGAAGGAAGAGGAAGGTGGAAAATTCCAAAAGACAAGAGCTTGCAATATTTCAGGCAAAAAGAGGTAGGGTACAGAAGAGGAAGATCTTTTAGAAAATAAGGGAAGATAAAGAGGGTGAAAGAGCTTACAATATATTAGCATATAAGGGAGGAGATACAAAAGGTGGAAGAGATTAAAATCACTTCATGGGGATTACTGCATAAGTGGTAAATGGTGCCTATTTTGGCTTGCAAAGCTGCTCCACTGTGTAAGTGGTAGATTTGACTACAAGTCTCTGCTGGAAGGACAGTGTGAATCAACCTTGCGGCATTGTGGGTGGTCAGAAATACAATTCTGTGAAATACTCACCTGTAGAATTGGTATTATATGCATACAGCACGTCCTGCTTCAGATGTAGTAATTACATGTGGGTAATCCTCCGCCTGAGGGCGCTGTTCACTGCAGACATGTAGAAAACAAGCTCCTCCCGGCCCTACATATACCGAAGGACCTCCCACAAATCCCCAGCATTGAAAAGCAGTGAGAAGGAGAAGCCGGGAGAAACCAACCACCCAAAAACTGGCAATAATAACAATGATAAGAATCACCATACAGGGGATCCAGAACAACGTGAAACCAGGGTGGGTTGGAGCAGGACGTGCTGTATGCATATAATACCAATTCTACAGGTGAGTATTTCACAGAATGTATTATTCTAAGCATACAGCACGTCCTGCTCCAGATGTAGTAATTACATGTGGGACATCCAATAGCAGTGTCCATAAAGGTAGGGTAGGATCCCCAACAAAAAAAAGGCACAGCAGAAAGTAAAAGCGCTGTCACCTGCAAACCTTGCTACCAAGCACGACATGAGCAAAGGCTCTAACGTCAATTCCATAACAAAACCTTTGAAAAGGTACGAACAGAAACAAGCAGCCGTCTAGCAAACCTGCTTAACAGAAACCTGGTGCTGAAGGGCCAAAGGTACCCAAGCACAAGTGGAACAGAACAGAAAGAGAGGGAAGTTCTTCCCCCTTAAAGGAATAGGCCAGAGTAACTGCCTAACCAAATAAAATGCAACAGAAGCCTGGGTAAAACTCAGAACTCTCCCCAACGGGGAATAGAAAACAGGGCTCCGGCAAAAAAGGCGGGGATACCGACCCCTTCACTAACAAGGATCAGCCAGAAGCCGAAACCCGTACCCAGGACTAGGAAGGCAAGGCATCCAAGTAAGAACAGTCCAAAGGGCGCATAGGCCCTGGAAGCAAACAAAATCAGGCGCATACTTGTGGAGGCGCCCGTCGACCCCAAAGGGACCAGAAATGACCAGGAAAAGTGCCACACCTGTTGAGGGAATGTAGACCCCTTACTTCAACATTGCTAAGAATAAGGCCCATAGGCAGACCAAAGGACTTAACAAGGACCATAAAAACACCACCTTGGACAAAAAAGGTCCGGCCGAAGGCGGAATACCACCACATCATGATATATATATATATATATATATATATATAATGAATGAGGGCTAAGCAATAAGAGCCACCTTCTCAGGCACACGCCCAGAGGGGCGACAAAAACAGCTCAGACAGCAACCAGAATCAGACCCAAGGGAAAATCCGCAGGGCAGACAGAATGAAAATTGATCCCAACAGGGACCCTAGCACCACTTGAGAGATGCCCTGAGCAATCCCCAAGAGAACACCTGACAAAAAAGACTGAACCAGACTTCTACAGGAAGGCAGACAGGACAGAACCTGAACCTTGAAAGTACCTAGATGGGGAACCAACCCCAACCTATGCTGGCACAACTCTAGACCCCCAGGAACCGAGAACGGCCAACAGAGGAGAGACCAAGACTCATGCCAATCCATATGGGTACACCCCAACCCATAACGCACGGAGGAAGAGGAAGCTTGCTCCTAGCCCCCCACATACCAAGTCACCCAGAAGATAAGCCCGTCTCCAAGGGCTGAATTAATCAGCTGTCAAGCCCCAGACTAGAGTCTGTAGATTGGGACGACATAAGAAGGGGCCTGACAAGGGCAGAACCGCACTCCTGAGAGAGCGTACAGGTCAACTGACCTTAGCAGAAGCATCTGCGAACCACAGTTCACTAGGCCACTCAGGGGCCATCAAGCTCACGGGTCTCATTATCAGCACGACCGTGCGCAGAAAACCCACAGCAGGGTGAATGAAGAGAAGACATATAAAATAGAAGTCTATACAGAATTTTACTAAGCCCCCATGACCAGAGTCAGAATATTCTGGGACAGTAAAAACAAGGGCAGAGCCCCTGAGATATAGGCAAGACCCCACAGAGCCACCCTAGATGGCTCTCAGAGAGACACCAGGATAGCACAACCTGCCACTGAAGGACATCCATTGAAGCGAATACCACTGAGGAGCAGGGGACGCCGACCCCCGCCCAGATCAGGAACCTCCCAGGGGAATCATCCTGCTTCAAGCTCCAGACCAATAACAAAAGCAGACCATTGTCTTCCAACAGGCCAAGAGTCCCCAAATAGACAGGCCCTGAAGAGGAGAAGTCCAGTAGTATAGCGACAACTGAGGGCTCATTGTTTTAAGAAAGCCAGTAGGTAAGATGGACCCTCTAAGGGACCCTACCTAGGAACCACGGGGGTTTTGGAAGAAATTCCCCCCCCCCCCCCGCCAACCTGCGAGACTTGGTACCCAAGGTGACCATTCACAGGAAGATGCAAGCAAAGAAAGCGGTGCCCCCTGACAGGGTCCTTGAATATAACCAGCTCAATAGGAACCACCGTACCAAAGGGGAATGAGCACAGACCTAGCTCACGGGGTGCTGGAAACCCCAGCTAGGATCAATAACCTACGGTGCCGAAGAGCCCAAAGGCTCTGTATATAAGGGACATCATCTGATATGCCACCAATGGGCCCACCAGCTGCAACCCTGCCTGGTGAAGATAAGATGTCAGCAAAAAGTAACCCCCCGTAACCAGGACTCCGCTTGTTGCCAAGGAAGAAGGCTCAAGCCTGAGCCAAATCCAAGGAATGGAGATAGTGGATAAGGGACCATGAGGGATTGAGGTGACTGAGCACCCATCAAGTAACTCCCAGGAGACACCGCCGGCCGACTAACCCACGCGGCCTGACATAGAGAACGGGGAGTAAGGGAAGACGACCCGGTAGGCCCTGGTGCCGACGCCCCGTAGGCATGTCCGAGACAACACCCCCATTCGCACCAAGGCGAGTAGCCTGGGAGCAGAAGAGAAACCAAAAAATAATGCCTCAATCCGCAGGATGATCCTGCAAAACTGACTAGCAAGGGGCTTGATGTCAAAGGAACCGGGAAAACAAACAAGATCCAGACTTCACAGGAGACTGGAAGCCCCCCCTTACACAGGGCGCCTGTGTCCCAAGACAGATATCATATGGGGACTACCTGCGATAGTAGAACTGTCAGGCCTACCATAGGCCAGCATGGCCCAGACTGCCTCATCATTTTGAGGGAAGGGTGAGGGTTAATATAAAGGCTGTAGCCCCGTTCTGCTAAGGGCAACCTGTAAGTAAGCCCAACTCTGTAGGCCTAGCGCGGCCTGCACCAATTCCTGAGGGGAAAACAGGGGCTAGAAGCACCCTGACAACATTAGAGAGGGACCGCCCAGCAAATGCCATCCTGTGTCCAGGGGAACTACCTCCTGGAACCACCAGAAGGAGAAGATACATTCCTAGATAGGAGTAAGGGCGAGGGCGTCCCTTCATGCTTGGGAAGTCTTGGCAGATTTGGACCTAGCCCTGCCAGAGGGCCCAGGGTGTTGCCTGCCCCCCCCCCCGTGGTGGAAATCCACACCAAACAGTTGGAAGCACACCTGAGGCTCGCGTTCGACACTAACGTAGGGAGGGGGTGGTGTGTCCCTGCCCCGAGGAGGCCTGGACGGCCTTCTGCGTAGGGGAGCCTTACCCTTTTTTCCAAAAAGATCCAAACGGGCCCCAAATAGACGCCGTCCTCTGAAGGGAAGGCCAGTGAGAACCTTTTTCGTAGAATCGTCAGCACCCCACTGTCGCAGCCAGACCAGGCGGCGAATAGCTACTACAAGGGCAGAGGTTCTAGCACACATCTTAATGGTGTCATCCAGCGCTGAGAGGATAAACCTCACAAACGCATCACAGTCTGAGAGCGCATCAAATACCCCCCAGGGGAGGTCCTCAGGACGGTGGTCAAGTAGTTTTCTAATGAGGGTTCTGGCGGCCACCGCCGTGATGGCCGCGGCAGAGACCGGGCGCAGAGCCGTCGCTGCACACGAAAAGGCGTGGGAAGCCAGTCTGTCAATGCGCCGGTCCTCAGCATCCCGAAGGGTACGGTAATAAGGAGCCGTCATGAAGGGGGGGTTATTAACCCCTATAATCGGCGCATCCACCACAAGAGGTGCTGACCAAAAGTTAACCACATCAGGAGGGAAAGGGTACTTCCAATCCCAGACCCCCGGGACCCCTTTAAGTTTACAAGGCGATTCCCATTCTTGGGATATAAGATTCTGGAAATGCTCCTGTTCCAGGAATTCCAAGCGCGGCGGCGCTGTGTGGAAACTCTCCTTCCTAGGCTTGGAAGCCCCTCCAGGAGGGGAGATAGACAAGACCTCAAAGATCTTAATAAGTAGTTCATCTGTGTCACACAGGCCCCAAGAACCGGGCCCCGAATCATCACTGCTCCCGGGCATCCCATCCGAGGAGCCCGAATCGGAGAACAGCTCACCTTCCTCAGAAGTATCAAGGTCCTGCATAGCAGCAGAGTCATCTGTATCATTGGGAACAGGAGAACCAGGAGGCGTCAGGGACCGCTTATTTCCAGGGCCCAAACGATCCGCCAAACTAGACAGCACCTGCTCAGCCGTAGGCAGCCTGCGCGGCACTACTTGCTGGTCATCCCCGCTCGAGTGAGACTCATCAGGAGTGAGATTTAGGTCCGGGGAGACAGGTGTATTGAAGGGAGGTGCAGCCGCTGGCAAACCTGATTGCAGGGCCAGTGCCTGTTCAGCACACGATCCGCAGACTCGTGCTCTGTTGGCATCAGCATGGGGCTGACCACACACTGTACACAGCTGGTCATGTCCCCGAGGGACCCCGGACACATAATTCTGAGATGCCTCCATATGGTGATTATCTGAGCAGTATGCCCGCAGGGAATTACGCAATAGGCAACCCTGGATGCCCCAAGACCCGCTAGGAATGTGGAAGAATTTGTTAAGTGGACCCGCTATAATATATGTCAGGTCGGGAGAAGCCACCGAAATCCTGGTGTCTGAAAGACATAATGGGATAAGAGGGGGGTGTCAGTGCCATGCGCAGCTCAAATAAAAAATCATAGGAAGAAACACCGCCCTGGAGGGCACTTACATGACCAAGGAAAGAGGCGCGTGCGCGAAGACGGTCAAAATGGCGCCAAGCGAACCTCGAGGGGCAGGCCTGATCTGGCTGTGACGCGGGGCGCGTCATGCCAAGTCCCCGCCTCCCCAAAAGAGCGCGAAGCTCTAACCAGCTTAACGTGAATGACAGAAGTGGATATACACACACATACCTAATGTAATTAAGGAGATTGCTCTCACACTAGAGAATGATGCTGCCGCTCGGGCAAAGAAAGGTTCATGGAGCAAGGAGCGCGGCACCGACACCCGAAATGAAATAAAAGATAAACGGCCTTAAACGTGTCACATTACACTGGAACTGCCACATGTACCCACTCCCCTTTTCTTTTCCCCCCGAGCTACGGGAGGAAGCGAGGGAGAAGCGGACCTGCACCCAGGGATAACCGCTATGAGGGGCCAGGGCAACAATGCGGGAGGGGCATCTAATGGAGGCTCACCATCGGCCTAAACCGCCTACCCTATGGTGGGAGATTGCGGTGGAGCATGGCTCCGTTAAGCACACGAGGTGCTGCCTACCTTCACCCGACCAATGCAGCCCAGGCCGGGAGGCATATTCTTCACAAAGAGGACGGGTGGAAATAGTCCCAGAGGGCCACGGACTCTAAAGCCCCGCTCGCCTGCGAGAGCGTGATACTTCATGTCTTCGCAGTTCAGCACTGCAGAGAAATCTGGGGATTTGTGGGAGGTCCTTCGGTATATGTAGGGCCGGGAGGAGCTTGTTTTCTACATGTCTGCAGTGAACAGCGCCCTCAGGGGGAAGATTACCCACATGTAATTACTACATCTGGAGCAGGACGTGCTGTATGCTTAGAATATATGATTTTGTGCACTGGAGGTTCATGATGATGGTCAGCAGATTTGTTTGTCTTCCATGACAGGTTCTCCCCAAATGCCGCACACACATTTATAATGTGATCTGTTGATATTACCAAATTATTGTAGCATAAAAGTCAACTAAAGAATTCAAAACCTATTCTCTCGCTTATTCTCCAAATCTGGGTGAGATTGATCAGATCAGAAGACGTGCGATCTTCGGTGATTACCTGCTGGCAGTAGTTACAGAGCTCAATTGTTGCCAATTCATTTATGTCTCATCACCAGCTGCAGGCAGCTCCAGTGACCTAAATAGACCAAATAATGGGCCCTAGGCCAAACTCTACAGTCCAAAGGAAAAGTTTCAAAGGGCCAGAGCCTAATAGTCTGGTGGGGATAGAGGAGTGAGCGGCCTGGTGATATCGCTACACAGTTTTTGTCCTGTTTATTCACCAGAGTTGTGTCAACTTTCAGCCAAGGGGCCCCTTTGGGCAAAATCACCTGCAGCCAACTTGTAGCCATTCGTACCAAGCCTATACTCACATTTTCCAACTGCTTTTTATTGGTAGATATTGCATAGGATTGCATAGCTAAAAATACCATTTTGTGAATAATCACCTGTAAAATGAGTATTATAAGTATGTCACACACCCCGCTTCAGATAGTCATTACACTTGGGTTATACCAACCTGTAGAGGGCGATGTCATGAAAAAGGGAGCCCCTCCCGGTCCATAAATACCTGGTACCTCCCACTCATTCCCCAGTATTAAGACAGCAGTAAAGGGACCAGGAAGAGCCAAAATAACCAGTAACAGTAAAAAAGGTTCACCATAGAAAGGATCCAGAATACCAAAGGGCGGGGTGAAGCGGGGTGTGTGACATACTTATAATACCCATTTTACAGGTGAGTATTCACAAAATGGTATTATTCTAAGTATGTCACACACCCCGCTTCAGATAGTCATTACACTTGGGACATCCAATAGCAGTGTCCATAAAGGGCGGGGATCCAAAACAAGGCAATAAAGCACAAACTTAAACCACTGCAGCTTGCAGAACCTTGCGGCCAAAAACAGCATCCGCTGAGGCCCGCACATCAACCTTGTAAAACTTGGAAAAAGTGTGAACAGAAGACCAAGTAGCAGCCTTACAAACTTGCTCAACAGAGGCCTGATGCTGGAAAGCCCAAAAAGCGCGTCAGTCCTACAAAAAGAAGAAGTAGCCACCAAATAGTACTTTACACAGGGAACCACATCCAGAGAATGCAAAACCCTCTCCTTGTCATTGCTGGGCTTAGGACACAAGGAGGGTAGAACAATGTCCTGATTAAGATGAAAGGCAGAGACCACCTTAAAAAGGAAATCTGGCTTGAAGCGGAAAACAACCTTGTCCTGATGCCTCTCAAAATAAGGAGCCTTAATGGACAAAGCCGCCAACTCCGATACACGCCGAATGGAAGTGATAGCAACCAGAAATGCAACCTTCTGAGTAAGCGCAGAATGAGCAATATCCTACAAAAGTTCAAAAGGAGGACCCTGAAAAGCAGAAAGAGCCAAATTCAGATCCCAAACTGGGAGCAAAGGCTTCCTAGGAGGCCGCACATGCGTAACCCCCTGTAAAAAGGTCTTAACCAGAGGATGAAGAGCAAAAGACCTTTGAAAGAAAACCGCCAGGGCAGAAACATGCCCTTTCAGCGTACTAAGCTGCAAACCCAGGTCCAGACCATGTTGCAGAACTTCCAAAACCCTAGGGATAGAAAACACCCTGCAAGGCAAGGCCCGGACCTCACACCAATCAATATAAGACCTCCAAATCCTATAGTAGATGGCAGAGGAAGACTTCTTTCTAGCCCTAACCAGAGTCTGAATGACAGCATCAGAAAGACCTTCCTCCTTCAGGATGGAGGATTCAGCAGCCACGCTGTCAAAGCCAGCGTTGGTAAATTGGGGTAGAACAGTGGACCCTGAGTGAGCAGATCCGGCAGAAGGGGCAGATCTAACTGATCCGCTGCCAACCGCACCACGTCTGCGAACCAAACCTGTCTTGGGCATCTTGGAGCCACCAGGATTGCTGACGCCCTCTAGGGCCAGCTTGCGCACCACTTTGCCCACCATGGGAAATAGGGGAAACAGGTATAGAAACCCCAGATCCCTCCAGTTCAGAGACATGGCATCCAGAGCCAGCGGATCCCGCGAGAGAGACATAAACGCCGGAAGCTTGTGATTGTGACGAGAGGCAAAGAGGTCCACCTCCGGAGTCCCCCACCGGTGGCAAAGCGACCGAAACACCTTGGGGCTGAGCGACCATTCCCCCCGGCGAGATGAGCTCCTGCTCAGGGAGTCCGCCTCCGTGTTTTCCACACCGTCGAGATGCATGGGACATTGCTCTCTGCCCAAGCCAGGATCAAAGACACTTCCCTGAGGGCACGCCTGCTGCGAGTCCCTCCCTGGTGATTGATGTAGGCGACCGCCGTCCGATTGTCCGACCAAACTTGAACCGGCAAGCCCTGTAACTGATGAGTCAAGTGAGCCAGAACCAACCTGATGGCTCTCAGCTCCAGAACATTGATGGGATCGTGAGCCTCCTGTGGCCCCCACAGTCCCTGAAACTGAAGATCCTTCCAAAATCCCCCCCAACCTGACAGGCTGGTATCCATGGTGACCGTCTCCCAACGAGGGGTCAGAAAGGATCTGCCCCTCATCAGATTGCTCGGTTCCAGCCACCACCGAAGGGAATGCCGAACCCAGGGGGACATCAGAAAAGGCTGATCCAATGACAGCGGAGCCCCTCCCCAGGCCGCCAAGAGATGAAGCTGGAGCGTCCTTGTGTGAAACTGGGCAAATGGAACCGCCTCGAACGAAGCCACCATCAATCCCACCAGTCGCATCCCCAGCCGAATGGACGGGCGAGGGATGGATAGGAGAAGCTGAGTCAATTTCTGAATCAAAAGAACCTTGGGCCGGGGGAGGAACACCCTGGATTAAGAAGTATCCAGAGACATTCCCAGGAACGCCACCACCCTGGACGGAGAGAGGCAGGACTTGGGATAGTTGATCACCCAGCCGAATCTCTCCAGGGTGGCTACCACAGTCCTGGTATCTAGCTCCGCCTGGACGAGAGAGGATGCCATAATAAGAAGACCATCCAGATAAGGCACGATGCGGATTCCCTGGGCTCTGAGGAGGGCCATCACCCCCGCTAGCACCTTGGTGAAAACCCTTGGAGCCGAGGTCCAAACGGAAGGGCCACAAACTGAAAATGCCGATCTTCCACCACGAACCTGAGAAAACTCTGATGCGCCGGGAAGATTGGAACATGCAGATAAGCATCCTTGATGTCTATGGACGTCATGAAGTCCTCCTGCCGAAGTGAATTTATGGCAGAGCGGAGAGTTTCCATGCGGAACTTCCTGGGACGGATAAACCTGTTGAGAAACTTCAGATCCAGGATGGGACAAACGGAGCCATCCTTCTTGGGCACCGTAAACAGATTGGAATAGTATCCCAGGCCCCGGACCGAGGGAGGCACCGGGCAGATGACAGCCATGTCCAAGAGATCTTTTACTGCCGCCCGGAGCCCCTGCGCGGCCAGAGGATCCAAGGCCACGCGAGACCTGAAGAATCTGGGAGGAGGCCGGAACTCGAACTCCAGTTTGTAACCGGAAGACACCACTTCCCGAACCCATTTGTCCGAGACCTCCTGGTCCCAGACCTGGGAGAAGTGTCACAGCCGCCCCCCCACCCGCGAGGGTGAAGGCGCCCCCTCATTGCTGAGCCGGCTTAGCAGCGGCTTTGGGCTTGGAGCCCCAGCTGTGACCTGGACGGGCACGTCCTCTTCCCCTGCTCCAGGAATCACCTCTGGAGGGGAAGACAGCCGATCCCCGTCCAGCTCTGGCCCCACGAAAGGAAGGGGTAAATGAAGCTGCCCCCCGAAAGGGACGCCATTGCTTCTTTCACTGAGGTAACCTACCTCCTTTTGCGACCGAATCCAATTTTTCTCCAAAGAGCCGCAAGCCCAGAAAGGGAAGAGCCATAAGAGACTTTTTGGACACAAAATCAGCCGCCCACTGGCGCAACCAAACCGACCGCCGAATAGCCACCAGCAAAGCCTAAGTTCTACTACACATCACCATAGTGTCATCCAGGGCAGCTAACACAAATGACAAAAACAATTCACACCTCTTAAGGGCGGTGAACCCATCACTAGCCGGGTCAAGCCTGGTGGTAGACAACAGGTCCCTGACGACCGACCTAGAAGCCACGATTAGAAGCGCTGAAGCACAAACAGGCCGCCCCGACGCTGGCAAAACCATGACAAGCCATCTGTCCTCACCATCCTTGAGAGTAGAACAGTCACCGCGTCCACCGGAAAGGGATATTTCTTATCCCAACCTGGAGGGACACCCGGAAGCCGAGTAGGCCTCTCCCATTCCTTAAGAATAATGCCGTCGAAATGCCTTTGATTAGGAAATTCGAAGCGCGGCTTAGCCTCCTCAAAGAACTCCCCCTTCTGCGGAAGAGTCACTTCAGGAGGAGAGATTGCCAGAACCTCAAACATATGGGCCAGGACCCTAGGGGTATCCACAGAATCCCCCTGACCTCGCTTGGCATCAGCGCCAACAAACTGCTGATCGTCAGCACCATCCGACTCCTCAAAAAGCTCCCATTCCTCTAACGGGGGGTAATCAGACCAGTCCAGTGAATCAAACTCCTCACAATACGAAGCCTGCGTGGCTGGAGACAAGTGCTTTCTCTTAGCCGGGACCTTTCTGGCCACAGCGCTGGAAAATAATTTTTACAGGTTGGACAATCTGGCACACACCTCAGATTGCGACTCCCCACTCGTGACAATATCACACGGGGTACTGGACAGGCGCATACAGGGGTAGGGGAAGGGACCGGCCGCGCAGAACTAGATGCCTGGGATCCGGACTGCCGCGTAATAGTCTGCTGCGCACATGGTATGCAAAGGAAAACATCATCCCCTGTAAGGGATGCCCCACACCACAAACACTGCCGGGGTTGCCCCGAGGGGAGCCCGGTATCCTGGGAAGCCTCCATATGGTGACTATTATTGGTAGTAGCAATACCCAAGGGAATTACGCAAATATTTGCGACCCAGGATGCCCCTTTAGTGTCCCGAGTGGGAGGATTTATAGGGAGTTCCTAATTAACCAGGCACCCTAGGACCGGGAGGACCCTTTAGGATCCGACAAGGGTCCACCTGGAAGACAGAATACAGGGCTGTTCAGCACCTCAATCATGCCCATGCACACACAAACATATATACTAATATTGCAATATTAATAGGAGGGACTGGGTTATAAACTCCCAGCACTATGGTGCATAAGACAGGCACACTATAGATATAATAAATAGACACATGAATATAGTGAGGACAAGAAGTAATGGGGCCCCAAGGGCCACTCAGGTAGGAGATATGTCTGTCCTGCCAGAAAGCGAACCCGACTGTCCTGCCAGAAAGCGAGCCCGACTGTCCTGCCAGAAAGCGTCCCCTGACAAGCGCGCCGCTCCCGGCCAGTGGCCGGGCTCCGCAGCGGCGCCAAGAGCACGGGGGGGCGGGCCGTCGGCGAGCGCGCCGAGTGCCCGACCCCGCCCCCCCACCGTACCTGAGGGGAAGAAGCTCCCCCACCGAATCTGATCAAACGGCTGAGTACAACAACGTGCATACAAGAATCACAAGCACACACACGCGCATAATAAAGATAACAATCAGGGAGAAGGGGACCCGTACGCTGCCCCCCCCCCTCTAAAGAGCAAGGCCAATCCGGGAGAGGGGGAATCCACGCTGGAAGGTGGACGGGCAAGGGACGGGGCATCCCAAACCGGGATCACCAACCCGGCAAAACCGCCTACCCCTTAGTATGGGGTCTCACGGTGGAGCGTAGCTCCTAAGCACCATTAGGTGCTGTCTACCCTTGCCCGGACCAGCAGCCTAGGCTGGGAGGCAAGGTGAATACTAAGAAGGTGGGGTCCAGGCAGAAATAGACAAATAAGCGGGCCGGGAGTTACCCCGGCTACCTGCAAGGAGGAGACATCTTCTGACTTGCCCGCCGTCTGCAGAGATGAAAGACTGGGGAATGAATGGGAGGCACCAGGTATTTATGGACCGGGAGGGGCTCCCTTTTTTCATGACATCTCTGCAAGATCGCCCTCTACAGGTCGGTATAACCCAAGTGTAATGACTATCTGAAGCGGGGTGTGTGACATACTTAGAATATAAAACTTTACAGATTACATTAAGCCATTACAATCAGGCTCTGCACCAGAGAAGCTTATGGTTTAATGTCACCTCCAGACTCCAGAATTATATAGCATTGTTATAAGCACCAAACAACACAGATTCATTCTTCCATCTAATGCCCCCTCTGCACAGAACCTCAAACATATGGGCCAGGACCCTAGGGGTATCCACAGAATCCCCCTGACCTCGCTCGGCATCAGCGCCAACAAACTGCTGATCGTCAGCACCATCCGACTCCTCAAAAAGCTCCCCTTCCTCTAGCGGGGGGTAATCAGACCAGTCCAGTGAATCAATCTCTTCACAATCCGAAGCCTGCGTGGCTGGAGACAAGCTTTAACATATTCCTCAGTGCTGTACAGTAAACACTTATCCAGAGTCTGCACCACGGGAGCTTACACTATAATGTCCCCATGTCCCGAGAAATGCAAGGATTAGTGTAGTATTTCTGTAGAATAAACTAAATCTCTGCAATAGGTTAACAGACAACAAGTATCATTGGTCCTGCCCCCCCTCCCCCCACCAGAAAATGTTACATTCTATTGGGGTATAAAGGAGGATACAGGGGAAGGAATAATTTACAATCTATTATGAAATACCGGAGAATACAGGGGGCAGAAGAGCTTGCATTCTATTAGGGAGGATAAATAATGGGAAAGAGCTTACAGCCTCCTGCCCTGACTGTCCTCCCTGGAGATTGATCTTTATACTGCCATAGAGCTGAGTATCTCCCCTCTTTAATATTTGTTACTTGTCACGTTTTTGTATTTTCACGCGGTTATAACTGCACAGCTATGAAGACCATTCTATTTTGAGGTGTCTTGATTTTGATTCTTTGATGCATGTAATTCTGTATTTTTTCTAATCAAGTAAATAGTGTGTGGGTCATTTTGCACAATGCACATGTCACTTTGAGATAAAGGGTTTATTAGGTATAGGTTTTTTCACATATTATATATTGTTATATATTATTAATCTTTAAATTTATCTTTGTGCCGGCACAAAAGTACTTATCTATTTAAATACTAGGGAGTGTTTAGCTGATATAGAAAAGAGGCTCAAGCTATTATTTCTCTGAGATTCTACATTATATATGGGCATTGCTAGGACAGGTGCTTAGGCACGTTTCAGGGCAGGTGGAGGTGGTTTTAACTTTTGTGTATTGTAGTTGTGGTTTTTAAATGTGTTTTTTTTTGTATTAATTCAATAAATTCAGTATGAACTTAAATTGGCGGTGCTCCTTTGTGTGACTCTCTGGCATGTTGACCATTGGGTTAAAATTCTGTCTTGTAAGTTAGGTTACAAATGGGGAAGAGCTTACAATTTACTGTATTAGGAGTATAAGAGGCGAATGCAACAGAGGAGATAATCCATTATTGCACTGTATCGAAATGCTGAGGCCACAAAAAGGAGGAAGAACATATAATCTATGAGAGAATAAACCCCAGTCGTGAATATGATGCTTCATTCAACACCATGCACCACCAATGATCTAGGATAAACTTGTTGCTTTGCACTGGTAATAGGGCCCAGTGCTCCAGGACTATAGTTGCTAATATGGTTACAGATACCCCTATGGACAGAGAGAGGTGGCTACAGCTGGGAGAAGGGGAGGACGAGGATTCCGTCTGGTTACATTAAATAATTTTTTACACAATGATCAGTAAATAGCCGTCTGTCCTTTGTGATCTTATCGGGGTTGGTGTGATCCTCATCAGCGGGATGACAGTCTTTCATGTCTGGGGATAATCCTGGCAGATCCCCGCTGACAAGCCAGAGCACGGGCAGGAGGGTAATCACCATCATCCCATTCACAAATTAGCAGCTGCAGACAGCAGAGTGTCAGCAGAATGCTGCAGCCCCTCTAATACAGACCTGCAGCTCACCCTACAGCAGGGACCCCCATTGCTGACATGCCCATGCCAACCAGCCAGGATGCATTATGGAAAGCCATAACGCGGAACCTACCAATGATACAGGAATTAGGTTCAGACCTGCAGCTCACCCTACAGCAGGGACCCCAATTGCGGACATACCCATGCCAGCCGGTCAGCCAGGATCTGTTGTGGAAAGCCATAAAGCGGAATCACAGGAATGAGGTTAACTGTGCCCCTTAGCAAGTCGGAGGAGCCATGTAGAGTTAAAAAAGGTAAAAGGACAAAAATAGAGGGGGCCTAGATGATCTTCAGGGGCCCGCTGATCCCAGAAGATCCCCACAATCCTACTGGGTTCAGAAGATAATCAAAACTTTGATGGACTAAGAAGACACCCATGATTTCACTGGGCCAGGAAGACACACACAGTCATGTTAGGTCAAGAAAATTCCCACTACTGGGTCCAGATGATCCCCACAATTCTGCTAGGCCCAGAAGTCCCCCATGATTATGCTGGGCCAGGAAGATACCCATGACACAGCTAGGTCAGGAAAACACCCAGGACACAGCTAGGCCAGGACAACACCCAAGACACAACCTATAGATCCCAAGATTACCAGGGAACCTGAACGTTCAGCATGAATGATCCTGATCCCCATGCATAGCCATCCTGAATAAAGCGCATCAGAGAATCCGGTAACCCAGCAGAGCGTTGCACCTTTGTGTACCACAGGGAAGCATGTTCTGGGAGGCATCACTGATTAAATACCCCAGTTACAGCTCATTTCACCTGCACAGCAGATACAAAACACCTGAGCTGCTAATCCCTTCATTGTTCACAAGGCTCACAATCACTGCATAGAATTGTGGGGCAGAACTTCTTGGCTGCTATAGGGGGCTCATAGATAAAAAGTCGACCAATGAATGGAACCCAGGTGAATCAGCATTTTAGGTTAAAGGAGGGTTCTGCTTACAGAGGCCTATCGCAAAGCAAAATTATTAGACAGGACACTGTGCCAAGCTGTGCTTCGGCATGTCCCCCCCCTCCCCCGCACTGGCAGTTAGCATCAAATATGAAGTAATACAACTGTACATTTGTAATAAAATGAGGAAACAAAAATGTGCCCATGCATTAAAATGCATTTCATAGGCACCTTCCCTTGATTGTGGACATAAACCCTCTCTTGCAAGTCTCTTTTCAAACTAACCTAACTTACCCCCCTTCAGAACATCAGTTCAAGAAATACCTTTACCTTGAGGAGCTTCATACAACTGTACAGAAGCTGATGGCATACACTTTCTCCATTGGGAGACATACTTCACTGAAGTGTGCAGCTGTTTCTTGTCCCCATCATACAGTGCCACTAAGGGAAGATAATGAAGGCATGGGGAAACACAGCTTGGAATTTCAAACTAACTACCATTAGCTGCCAACATCTGAAGCAAACACTAGGTCAGTTAATGATCTTCCCGTTATGGTGTGTTGATAAAACTAAAACTTATTAAAGCAAACCGCGATCAAGATTGTGACTTCTGTAAATCTGTTGGCACAGCAATACACTTTGCATAGACGCACCAATCACTATAGCAGCCCATGCAGCTAATACAAGGGTCTAGTCTGACTAGTAATTAGTAACCAAGTTGTTTCTAACCTTTTCCATTCCACCTGCTTATTTATTTATTATTAACAAACTGTTAATGGTGTTTGTTGGTCATTGGGAATGCAGGCTACTCTGCTGGTGCGCACAAAACACAGATACCCACCAATAATTTCTTTAAAGCTTTTACTGTGTATGCAATATATGACAGTGGCTGCGCTTCGATGTGAAAAAGGCCATGTCACTATTCCTATAAATGTACAAAGAGGAAGAGGGAAAGCTTTGCAATATGCAGCTCTTTATTTTTAGATGGGAGCAGGATGGAGGCAAAGGATGTATAAAGGATGTGTTTTCTTGGGAATAGGTTGCCAGTGAGTGTACACATGCCTGGAGCTGTGGGCTGCCCTAGCCATGGCGCCCCAGGAGCAGTTGGGGGGGTTAGGTACCTTGCTCAACAGCACTTCAGTCATGAGCTGGGCATCGAACCTGCAAGGCCTCTTCCTTACCTCTAGGACAGGACTGCCCCTTAAAGCGTATGGAAACTCAATTTTGGGTTCATAGAAAACCTAATTTTTCACCGCTGAAGCCACTCTCTGCTCCTTTTTTGAGAGATTTGATTGGGGGAGAGCTGGCGGAATCGTGTCGTGGGTCCCACCAGGATCTTTTGGGCCCCGCTGCATAGTCTTTGACCCGCTTTAAAATGTAAACACTTATTTCATAGAGAGCAGATTGAAAGGGAGCTGGATGGATACAAGGGGTACAAGAGTCAGAGAAGAGCTGAATGGATAGTATGGGCCCAGGAAGTTTGGGGGAACTGGAATAATACTAATAGTACAGGTTGGAGTCAGAAGAAAGCTGGATTTATATTAGGAGTGCAGGATGGAGTGAATCTAGATGGATTGTGGCAATACCGGATGAAGTCATATGAAAGATGGATACACAGTAGGGGTACACAATGGATAGTGGGGTACAGGATCAAGTCAGAGAAGAGTTGAATAGACAGTATGGATAGCAGAGGTGCAGGATAGGGTCAGGGAAGCTGGAAGAATAGTAGTGGGTAGAGAAAGGAGGGGAGCTGCAAGAATAGTAGAACAGGTCAGAGGAGAGATGGATAGATAATATAGACACAGGATGAAGTTGGGAGCACTGGATGGATACTTGGGGTACATGATGGAGTGGGGGGCTGCATGGATAGTAGGGGAACAGGATGGGTCAGAGTGGAGCTGGCTGGATAGTAGGGATACAGGATGGAGTCAAGAATAGAACTGGATGGATACAAGTAGAAGCTGGTAACTTGGACGCATTGTAACACAATCTTGTTGGTTACAATGTCATAGCTTCTGTACACATCCATATGTAAATTTGTTTACACATATATATAAAGCTAAATACACCTAAGGAAGCAGTGGAAACCCTTGAGCAAAATGTTGTGCACCTTCCTTAGTGGATTGGTGAAAAATGGTATCTGTAAGTAATATACAGTATAGCCACATGAAATCACTTACCATGCGCACTGCAGAGAAGCGTCAGAGTTCCCCAGAGGGTGCCTTGCGTTTTGAGTGGAGGGTAAGGCAGAAGAGAGGTGCAGAGCACAGCAGGCAGATGACTGAGCTCAATGCTGGAGCTGAGCACACTGACTGAGCCAGAGGGCGGAGGGAGGTGGGCGGCAACGGGTGAGCTGATCAGTTTACACTTGTCAGGTATCTGGCGCACACCCAGCCAGCTAAGAATTCCCAAACTCACTGTCATCACCTGGACAAGGCAAATCCACAAATGAGTGTAGATATATTAAGCTCTAACATATCCCACAGCCTCTCCCATAGGTCTCTGCACCAGGGGCTCTTATATTCTCACGTCCCCTCTGCACTCACACACAAAATATATAGCGATAACATATTCCATAGCAAAAACAAACCCATTGCCATTTATTAAAAGCTCCACTTTAACCCATTAGATCCCTAGCTACCACAGATTTGTAAGGGGGTTGGATATTGCAGTCTGGCAAGGGTGAGTTCAGGCAATTTTTGAGGATTTAAATACTCTGAATTCCTCTGTGGACAACACAGCAAAACAATGTGACCTCAGGGAAGCAAAACATTCCAGGTGTCCCTCTTGCTTCATGACTCGTCTATCTACTGGATGAAGACACATGATGCCAAAGCTGTAAAAGAGAAAATTTGTGACATCATAATGATGGCGCTAAACACAAATAAGACAAGCAAATGTGCCCAGGTTCCAGGTGAAATCAGTCTTCAGTGGAGCTACTAATGCTTTCCAGAAACAATTGTGCATCACATACTGCACAAGGATAACCAAATTTATTCTCACCTGCAGCCAGATTCCAGAGAGACGGTGTGTGAAGTGGATAACCTGTTTTGTGATCAGTGCTGCAGGAAGAAATAAATGATCTGACGCTTTTAGCTGAGGCTCCATAAACATTTTACATTTTAGGGTTATAGCTGCTTTAGTTTTTCTTGTGGAGTGCATCATTGACACCTCTCTGGTCCCTGTGACACTTATGTACGGCCAGCCTTTAACGTAAGTGTCACCCTGTGCAAGATCTCAGGATGGCACCCTCGCCCCACCCAGACACACAAACAAAAAACGGAAAGGAAAAGCAACAGAGCAAACACAGTAAAAGGGTAGACAGAGAGATGGGGCAAGAAAAATAGAAAAAAGCAGAAAAAGGTCTAAAGGTAGACAAGAGATAAATGTGGAAAACTGATGTAGAGCAGAAAAAATGAATGTAATATGAAGGCAGAAAGAAAGAGGTTGGGGGGAATGTGGTAAAGAGAAAGGAGCAGGAAAGATATAAAACAAGTGAAGGTGACAGAGAGAAGGAGATTAAAGGAATGAAAATATAGAAAGATGGAGAGAATGTGAAAATAAGAACAAGATGGGGGGTAGAAAAACAAGAGAGTGGAGGAGAAAGAGAAGGGAAAGAAATTGAGAGATAGAAATAAAAAAGGAAAGAAAAATAAATAGGAGAGAGAAAGAGGAAAAAAAAGATGGAGGGAAGGTAAAAAAATGAGTAAGATTTGAAGGAGCTGAAAAGAGAAGCACACAGGAGGAAGGTGACAAGAGAAAGATGGAAGAAATGTCTAAATATCATGGGCGTACAGAAAGAGGAAAATCGAGGGAACATAAAATAAGTGAAAGAAGAGGGAAAATTAAAATGTTAAGAAAATGGTAAAAGAATTACGAAATGTACAAAAAAATACCATTTTGTGAGTACTAACCTTTAAAATGGGTATTATAAGTGTGTCATATACTCCGCTTCCATAATCATGACATCTGGGTAATCTCCAGTAGAGGGCGAACTTCTGCAGAGATGAATGCAAAAAAAGGAGCTCCTCCCGGTCCATAAATACCTGGGACCTCCCACTAATCCCCAGTGTATGATAGCAGTAAGGAGACCAGGAAGAACCAATATAACAATACTCTAACAATCAAAAATAAAAATGGGTCACCATATAAAGGATCCAAAATACCAAAAGGGTGGGGTGAAGCGGGGTGTGTGACATACTTATAATACCCATTTTAAAGGTGAGTACTCACAAAATGGTATTATTCCAAGTGTGTCATACACTCCGCTTCCATAATCATGACATCTGGGACATCCAATAGCAGTGTCCGTCATGGGTGGGAACCGAAAACAGTAAAAGAATCTACCAACTTGAACCACTGCAGCTTGCAGAACCTTGCGTCCAAAAACAGCATCCGCTGAAGCCCGCACATCAACTTTGTAAAACTTGGAAAAGTATGAACGGAGGACCAAGTAGCAGCCTTACACACCTCTTCAACTAAAGCCTGATGCTGAAAAGCCCAGGACGCACCAACAGCACGAGTAGAATGCGCAGTGATCTTAAAAGGGGGAGTCCTCCCCTTAGCAGAATAGGCCCCAACAATGGCCTGACGAATCCATTTACTAATGGTAGACCTGGCGGGCGCCAAACCTTTCCTAGGCCCGCAGGGCACCACGAAAAAAGCGTCCATCTTACGGAAGGAAGAAGTAGCCACCAAATAGTACTTAACACAACAAACAACATCTAAATTGTGCAAGACCCTCTCCTTGTCGTTTCTGGACACAAGGAAGGAAGACCAACATCCTGATGAATCGACAGAGCCGCCAACTCAGAGACACGCAATATCCTGTAAAGGCTCAAGGGGAGGACCCTGCAGAGCCGAAAGAACCAAAATCAAATCCCAAACAGGGACCAGAGCCTTCCTAGGGGGACGCACATGAGTGACCCCCTGGAAAAAAGTCTTAACCAGCGGGTGCAAGGCAAAAGACCTCTGGAAGAAAACAGCCAGAGCAGAGACCTGCCCTTTCAGAGTACTAAGCTGGAAACCAAGATACAGACCATGTTGAAGGAACTCCAAAAACCTAGGTATCGAAAACACCCTGCAAGGTAAGCTCCTAGCCTCACACCAGTCAATATAGGACCACCAAGTCCTATAGTAGATGCCAGAGGAAGACTGCTTCCTAGCTCTAACCAAAAAAATTGGAACATGCAGGTACGCATCCTTGATGTCTATGGATGTCATAAAGTCCCCTCAACGAAGGGAATTGATGGCCGAGCGCAGAGTCTCCATGCGTAACTTCTTGGGTCTGATGTACCTGTTGAGGGTCTTCAGATCCAGAATGGGTCTTATGGAACCATCCTTTTTGGGAACCGTGAACAGATTGGAATAGTAGCCCCTGCCTCTTTCTGAGGGGGGCACCGTGCATATGACTCCCATGTCCAGAAGATTTCTTACAGCTGACAGGAGCCCCTGTGCAGCCTGAGGGTTCGACGGCACCCGCGACCTTAAAAATCTTGGAGGAGGCCAGTACTCTAACTCCAGTTTGTACCCGGACGAGACCACTTCCAGAATCCATCTGTCTGTGACCTCCTGGGCCCAGACCTGAAAGAAGAGCCGCAGCCGTCCCCCCACCTGTACGGGTGAGGGCGCCCCCTCATTGCTGAGCTGGTTTAAAAGTGGGCTTAGGTTTGGAACCCCATGCCGCAGCAGGACGCCCCGATCTCTGCCTTTGTTCCAGGAAGAACCTCTGACCCCGGAGTAGGCAAATTCCTCTGACAGCTCTGGAACCTCGAAAGGACGGGTTGAAGGAACTCACCCCCCGAAAGGACCGACGCTGCTTCTTACGCTGAGGTAACTTACCTCCCTCTGCAACCGCATCCAACTTATCTCCAAACAGCCGCGTACCCAAGAAGGGAAGGGCTGTGAGCGATTTCTTGGCTGCAAAGTCCGCCGCCCACTGGCGAAGCCATATAGATCGACGCACGGCCACCAATAAGGCCGAAGTTCTACTACACATGACAATAGTGTCTTCCATAGCAGCCAAGACAAATTCCATGAACAATTCACACCTTTCAAGGGTAGTGAATTCAGCGCTGGCCGGATCAAGGTGGGCGTCTTTTAACAAGTCCCTAACCAGAGACCTAGAAGCCTCCGTCGCTAGCGCAGATGCACACACAGGCCGCAAGGCTGAGCCAACACTGGCAAAAGCATGGCATGCCATCTGATCAAGGCGCTTGTCCTCACCATCCTTAAAGGTAGTAGCGTCTGGGGTGTGGATCACAGAGGTATTAGACAATCCCAAAACCGGCGCATCGACCAGCGCTTAACCGCTTCCACTGGAAAAGGATACTTTTTATCCCATCCCTGTGGAACACCCGGAAGCCGACTCGGTTTCTCCCATCCCTAAGGATCAATGCATCAAAATTAACTTGAGTAGGAAACTCCAAACGTGGCTTGGAGGACCCAAAAAATTCCCCCTTTTTAAGAGGGGGTGCCTCAGGAGGGGCAATATCCAAAACCTCCAAGAGATGTGCCAAGGCCTTGGAAGTGTCAACAGCATCCCCCAGCGCCTGCCCAACATCAGCATCACAAAATCAGCCTCTGACTCCTCAAACAATTCCCCCTCCTCTAAGGGGGGATAATCCGACCCATCAAGGAAATCATCATCAAAATCCAAAGCCGCCTGGGCCGGCGACAAATGTCTCTTTTTAGCATGGACCTTCTTGCCCACCGCGCTGATTTTTGTAGTCCGCTGCAATGACCATAGGGAATTAAGCTGGTAAGCAACCCAGGATGCCCCTTTAAAGTCCCTGTGGGAGGATTTGAAAAATACCATTTTGTGAATACTCACCTGTAAAATGGGTATTCTAAGTATGTCACACACTCCGCTTCAGTCATTACACTTGGGTTATACCGACCTGTAGAGGGCGATCTTGCAGAGATGTCATGAAAAAAAGGGAGCCCCTCCCGGTCCATAAATACCTGGTACCTCCCACTCATTCCCCAGTATTAAGACAGCAGTAAAGGGACCAGGAAGAGCCAAAATTACCAGTAACAGTAAAAAAGGTTCACCATAGAAAGGATCCAGAATACCAAAGGGCGGGGTGAAGCGGGGTGTGTGACATACTTATAATACCCATTTTACAGGTGAGTATTCACAAAATGGTATTATTCTAAGTATGTCACACACCCCGCTTCAGATAGTCATTACACTTGGGACATCCAATAGCAGTGTCCATAAAGGGCGGGGATCCAAAACAAGGCAACAATGCACAAACTTAAACCACTGCAGCTTGCAGAACTTTGCGGCCAAAAACAGCATCCGCTGAGGCCCGCACATCAACCTTGTAAAACTTGGAAAAAGTGTGAACGGAAGCCAAGTAGCAGCCTTACAAACTTGCTCAACAGAGGCCTGATGCTGGAAAGCCCAGGACGCCCCAACGGCACGAGTAGAATGAGCAGTAACACGAAAAGGGGGAACCTTCCCCTTGGCAGAATAGGCCCCAACAATGGCCTGGCGAATCCATTTACTAATGGAAGACTTGGCGGGAGCCAAACCTTTCCTAGGCCCAGAGGGCACCACAAAAAGGGTGTCAGTCCTACGAAAAGAAGAAGTAGCCACCAAATAGTACTTCACACAGCGAACCACATCCAGAGAATGCAAAACCTTCTCCTTGTCATTGCTGGGCTTAGGACACAAGGAGGGTAGAACAATGTCCTGATTAAGATGGATGGACCAGCTTAGGAAGGAAATCTGGCTTGAAACGGAAAACAACCTTGTCCTGATGCCTCTCAAAGTAAGGAGCCTTAATGGACAAAGCCGCCAACTCCGATACACGCCGAACGGAAGTGATGGCAACCAGAAACTCAACCTTCTGAGTAAGCGTAGAAAGAGCAATATCCTGCAAAGGTTCAAAAGGAGGACCCTGAAAAGCAGAAATAACCAAATTAAAATCCCAAACTGGGAGCAAAGGCTTCCTAGGAGGCCGCACATGCGTAACCCCCTGGAAAAAGGTCTTAACCAGAGGATGAAGAGCAAAAGACTTTTGAAAGAAAACCGCCAGAGCAGAGGCATGTCCTTTCTGCAAACCCAGGTCCAGACCATGTTGCAGAAATTCCAAAACCCTAGGGATAGAAAACACCCTGCAAGGCAAGGCCCAGACCTCACACAAATCAATATAAGACCTCCAAATCTTATAGTAGATGGCAGAGGAAGACTTTTTTTCTAGCCCTAACCAGAGTCTGAATGACAGCATCAGAAAGACCTTCCTCCTTCAAGATGGAGGATTCAGCAGCCACGCCGTCAAAGCCAGCGTTGGTAAATTGGGGTAGCACAGTGGACCCTGAGTGAGCAGATCCGGCAGAAGGGGCAGATTTAACTGATCCGCTGCCAACCTTACCACGTCTGCGAACCAAACCTGTCTTGGGCATCTTGGAGCCACCAGTATTGCTGACGCGCCCTCTAGGGCCAGCTTGCGCACCACTTTGCCCACCATGGGAAACGTAAGGAACAGGTACAGAAACCCCAGGTCCCTCCAGTTCAGAGACATGGCATCCACTACCAGAGCCAGCGGATCCCGCGAGAGAGACACAAACGCCGTAAGCTTGTGATTGTGACGAGAGGCAAAGAGGTCCACCTCCGGAGTCCCCCACCGGTGGCAAAGCGACCGAAACACCTTGGGGCTGAGCGACCATTCCCCCCGGCGAGATGAGCACCTGCTCAGGGAATCCGCCTACGTGTTCTCCACTCCCGGAATGTACACCGCCGAGATGCATGTGACATTGCTCTCTGCCCAAGCCAGGATCAAAGACACTTCCCTGAGGGCACGCCTGCTGCGAGTCCCTCCCTGGTGATTGATGTAAGCCCTGTAACTGATGAGTCAAGTGGGCCAGAACCAACCTGATGGCTCTCAGCTCCAGAACATTGATGGGATCGTGAGCCTCCTGAGGCCCCCACAGTCCCTGAAACTGAAGATCCTTCCAAAATCCCCCCCAACCTGACAGGCTGGCATCCGTGGTGACCGTCTCCCAACGAGGGGTCAGAAAGGACCTGCCCCTCAGCAGATTGCTCGGTTCCAGCCACCACCGAAGGGAATGCCGAACCCGGGGGGACATCAGAAACGACTGATCCAATGACAGCGGGGACCCGTCCCAGGCCGCCAAGAGATGGAGCGTCCTTGTGTGAAACTGGGCAAAGGGAACCGCCTCGAACGAAGCCACCATCAATCCCACCAGTCGTATCCCCAGCCGAATGGACGGGCGAGGGATGGATAGGAGAAGCTGAGTCAATTCCTGAATCAAAAGAACCTTGGGCCGGAGGAGGAACACCCTGGACTGAGAAGTATCCAGAGACATTCCCAGGAACGCCACCACCCTGGACGGAGAGAGGCAGGACTTGGGATAGTTGATCACCCAGCCGAATCTCTCCAGGGTGGCTACCACAGTCCTGGTATCTAGCTCCGCCTGGCTGAGAGGATGCCATAATAAGAAGATCGTCCAGATAACGCACAATGTGGATTCCCTGGGCTCTGAGAAGGGCCATCACCCCCGCTAGCACCTTGGTGAAAACCCTTGGAGCCGAGGTAAGGCCAAACGGAAGGGCCACAAACTGAAAATGCCGATCTTCCACCACGAACCTGAGAAATCTCTGATGCGCCGGGAAGATTGGAACATGCAGATAAGCATACTTGATGTCTATGGACGTCATGAAGTCCTCCTGCCGAAGTGAATTTATGGCAGAGCGCAGAGTTTCCATCCTGGGACGGATAAACCCGTTGAGAAACTTCAGATCCAGGATGGGACGAACAGAGCCATCCTTCTTGGGCACCATAAACAGATTGGAATAGAATCCCAGGCCCCGGTCCGAGGGAGGCAAGGGCAGATGACAGCCATGTCCAAGTGATCTGTTACTGTAAGAGGAGGCCGGATCTCGAACTCCAGCTTGTAACGGGAAGACACCACTTCCCGAATCTACCTGTCCGAGACCTCCTGGTCCCAGACCTGGGAGAAGTGTCACAGCCGTCGCCCTCCCCCTCATTGCTGAGCCGGCTTAGCAGCGGCTTTGGGCTTGGAGCCCCAGCTGTGACCTGGACGGGCACGTCCTCTTCCCCTGTTCCAGGAATCACCTCTGGAGGGGAAGACAGCCGATCCCCGTCCAGCTCTGGCCCCACGAAAGGAAGGGGTAAATGAAGCCGCCCCCCCTAAAGGGACGACGTTGCTTCTTTCGCTGAGGTAACCTACCTCCTTTTGCGATCGAATCCAATTTTTATCCAAAGAGCCGCAATCCCAGAAAGGAAAGAGCTGTAAGAGACTTTTTGGACACAAAATCAGCCGCCCACTGGCGCAACCAAACCGACCGCCGAATTGCCACCAGCAAGGCCGAAGTTCTACTACACATCACTATGGTGTCATCCAGGGCGGCTAGCACAAATGACTAAAACAATTCGCACCGCTTAAGGGCGGTGAACTCAGCACTAGCCGGGTCAAGCCTGGTGGTAGACAACAGGTCCCTGACAACCGACCTAGAAGCCACTATCAAAAGCGCTGAAGCACAAACAGACCGCAAGGCCGACCCGACACTGGCAAAACCGTGACAAGCCATCTGGTCAATGCGCTTGTCCTCACCGTCTTTGAGAGTAGAACAGTCGGGAGAATGCAAGACAGAGGTGCTAGACAACCCCAAAACAGGGGTGTCCACCTCGGGAGGGGACGACCAGTGCTTCACCGCGTCCACCGGAAAGGGATATTTCTTATCCCAACCCGGATGGACACCCGGAAGCCGAGTAGGCCTCTCCCATTCCTTAAGAATAATGCCGTCGAAATGCCTTTGATTAGGGAATTCTAAGCGCGGCTTAGCCTCCTCAAAGAACTCCCCCTTCTGCGGAAGAGTCACTTCAGGAGGAGAGATTGCCAGAACCTCAAACATATGAACCAGGACCTTAGGGGTATCCAAAGAATCCCCCTGACCCAGCTCAGCATCAGCGCCAACAAACTGCTGATCGTCAGAACAATCCGACTCCTCAAAAAGCTCCCCTTCCTCTAGCGGGGGGTAATCAGACCAGTCCAGTGAATCAAACTCCTCAAAATCAGAAGCCTGCGTGGCTGGGGACAAGTGTTTTCTCTTAGCCGGGACCTTTCTGGCCACAGCGCTAGAAAATAATTTTTCAAGGTTGGACAATCTAGCACACACCTCAGATTGCGACTCCCCACTCGTGACAACATCAAACGGGGTACGGGTCAGGTGGGGAGGTGTAGGAGAAGGGACCGGCGGCGCAGAACCAGACGCCTGGGATCCGGACTGCCGCATAATAGTCTGCTGCGCACATGGTATGCAAAGGAAAACATCATCCCCTGTAAGGGATGCCCCACAACCCAAACACTGCCGGGGTTGCCCCGAGGGGAGCTCAAGCCCGGTATCCTGGGAAGCCTCCATATGCTGATTTTATTGGTAGTCGCAATACCCAAGGGAATTACGCCTTATAAGTGACCCGGAATGCCCCTTCTGTGTCCCGAGTGGGAGGATTTATGGGGATTACTTAATTAAACCAGGGACCCTAGGACCGGGAGGACCCTTTAGGATCCAACAAGGGTCCACCTGGAAGACAGAATACAGGGCTAATCAGCACCTCAATCATGCCCCAAACTCACACAATACAGACATACTGATATTGCAATAACCCAAGAATTATATACATATATATATTAATATATATATATATATATATATATATATATATATATATATATATATATACAGGTCAAAAGACATGACTGCTCATGAATTACAAGGCGCTTTATAAAATGCACGGTTAACAGACAGTGCCCGAAGTAATGGGGCCCCAAGGGCCACTCACGGAGGAGATGACGTCCGTCCTGCCTGAGAAACCGAGAAGCAGAGGGAGAAGGGCGGGCCGGCGCGGTTCGCGCCCAGCCCCGCCCCCCTCCTCTGACTACACGCCGCTCCCGGCCAGTGGCCGGGCTCGGCAGTGGCGCCAAGAGCACGGGGGGCAGGCGGTAGGCGATCCCGTCGAGCGCCCGACCCCGCATCCCCTACCAACCACACCATGAGGGGAAGAAGCTCCCCCGCCGAAGCTGCTACAACGGCCGGCGTTGCGGCAAAGCCAGCGCCGGCTGAGTACTAGTAGAGATGCACACCGTGAATCACACACACACACAATAAAGATTAAACTAAGGGAGAAAGGGGACCCGTACACTGCCCCCCCCCCCCCCCCCCAAGGAGCAAGGGCAATCCGGGAGAGGGGGAATCCACGCTGGAAGGTGGACAGGCAAGGGATGGGGCATCCCAAACCGGGATCACCAACCCGGCAAAACCACCTACCCCTTAGTATGGGGTCTCACGGTGGAGCGTAGCTCCTAAGCACCCTTAGGTGCTGTCTACCCTTGCCCGGACCAGCAGCCTAGGCTGGGAGGCAAGGTGAATACTAAGACAGGGGGGTCCAGGCAAAAATAGACTAATAAGCGGGCCGGGAGTTACCCCGGCTACCTGCAAGGAGGAGACATCCATCTTCTGACTTGCTCGCCGTCTGCAGAGATGAAAGACTGGGGAATGAGTGGGAGGTATCAGGTATTTATGGACCGGGAGGGGCTCCCTTTTTTTATGACATCTCTGCAAGATCGCCCTCTACAGGTCGGTATAACCCAAGTGTAATGACTATCTGAAGCGGGGTGTGTGACATACTTAGAATATGAGTAATTTTAAGGCTAGGGACCCTAGGACCAGGAGAAACCCATTAAAATACACACACAGATGACAATCTGAAAAACATAATTGAAAAGGGCCCATCAGGAAAACTCACTCATATAAATAAATATAAATATATATATATATATATATATATATATATATATATATATATATATATGAAATAACCATGAGAAACCAATAAGTATAAATGCAAAAATACAAGTATTAAGGGCAGCCCCCCACGGAGAGGGGTACCACCCATATAAGCTAAGGAAGGGGGCCCACAGGAACTCGCAGACCGGCGGGAAACCGCAGCAGCAGGGACAGTCAAAATGGCCACCGGAGCACAGCCTCAGAGTGAAGAGGAGAAGGAGAAGGGGGGCGGGCCAGCGCAGAACGCGCGCTTGCCAGGCCACGCCCCCCTCCCGGCGAGTCCAGAAACGCGGATCCCAGTCATGGGCTGGGCCACAGCAGGGCGCCAAAACGAAGGGGGAGGGGCGGCCGCGCCGAGGGCCCGGCCCCACCCCCTCCCAGAACGCAGCCTGAGGGAGAGAAGCTCCCCAGGCTGAGAAAAAAACGTAAAAAGAACAGTCAGCACCAAACACCCTGACACAAAGTAAAACACTCATACCACACACAGTATACGCAATGAAATTACAAACTGTGGGAAAAAGCCATACCCCCCCCCCGGAGGGTTAAGGAAGGGGATCCGGAAGGGGGAGGAATCCGAAACCAGATTCTGGTCAGAGGATAATGTAAAGGGACAGGGCATCCTAAACCGGGATCACTAACCCGGACATCCGCCTACCCCTTGTAATGAGGTCTCACGGAGGAGCAATGCTCTCTCAACACCTAATAGGTGTTGCCTACCCTCACCAGGACCTGCAGCCAAGGCTGGGAGGCTCTATAGGACTAAAAGCTAAAGGTCCAGGCAGAAATAGGGGCAATAATGGCCGGGCGTGAGCCCAGCATACCCAGCAATCCCTCACCCTGGGGCATCCTGAATTGAGATTCCAGATTGTGTGACACCCCCCTGGATCACCTGTTCCGCTCACCTGTTCTCGTAGCCCTCACCGCAGCCCCCTTCTCCTCCAGCTGGAGCGTGTACCTGCTCCAGGCCTTTCTGAATGACTAGTGCAGGCACACCCACATCTAGAGGTGAGCCCCCACCGAATGTAGCCGAATGAAACAGAGTGCCTTGATTGGCTGAACAGATCATTCAGGCAATTAGCACGGTCAGTTTTGGCTGTACCATGGGAATGGGAATTTTTTTTTGTTAATATGCATGCTCATTTTGCGTTTTAAGATTTAGCACCATTCCATCATTTGCAATTTTTTTTTGGCAAATGGAGTGCACACATGCTTATTTGTTTCAGCAAATCCATCTATAAAGCATGTTCTCACCTGAATTTTCCCATGCGATAAAAAGGCATGCGGAAATTGCTTTCAACCATTTAGCTGAAAAGTTTGGCCATTTCCCTTGCGAAAATAGACTCTTCCGTGCGTATGTTGTGCTACCAATCTCATATTACTTAATAGCAAACAACCATCAAACATTGCAAGCAAGGACACTACACTACATGCAAACTCATGTCTGGAGCAACCCCTTTTTTATGTGTCTCTTTAGTTGTATTTATTCCTATATCCTATTTATTTTGTACACAGGGGGTTCGAATCAGCAACAGGAAAAAAGTATGCTACATTTTAGGAAAGAAAACACTTTTTCACGTGGTGCAGAATCGACCCTATTGCCAGGGAAGTTTAGGGAGGAGGAATGTTGGATAAGTTGAGGGGGGCAAATGATAACTGTAACATACAATAGCATTTATAAAAAATATAAAATAATTTTAAAATCAATACATTAGAGAAACAAATATCTAAAAATAAATTAATAGTCATAAAACAAATAATGCACATTATACATAAACAGTTAACAAATATTGATTAAATAAGGGAAAAAGGACTGAAAGGCACGTTTTAACTGACATAAATAAAACATATATTACAAAAATCAAATAAAAACAACATAATAAATAATAAAATCTAAAAGCAGTAAATAACTCTACTGTTTGCGGAGATGTATATCTGCTTAGAGGAGAAAGCATGTATCTATTTTCACAAATAAATGCATAGATGCTTATCTGCTTAGAGGTGAAAAAAATTATCTATTTGCACATTTATAAGCATCTATGCATGTACTTTTGCAGAAAGATAAATGCTTTCTCCCCTAGGCAGATCTATAAGCATCTATGCATGTACTGAATCTGTGCAAATAGATACAGATAAGCATCAATACGCAAACATGCATCTATTTGTGCAAACAGATACATGCCTTTTTTCCACTAAGCAGAAAAGCATAATTGCATGTATATATTCACACAGATCTGCCTTTTTCGCAGACATTCTTTCTGCATGCAGATGCCACTACTTTTTTACACTTTTGCATCCATGAAAAAATAGGTTTCACATGCACGGAATGGATTTAACTGCAGTGCTGAATAGCACAATGCATACAAAATCAAGCTTTTTGATGAATCAGCCATATTGTCCTGTCTAACTAAACTCCAGCATGGAGGTAAATCTGCACCAGCAGCTTCCTTCCTCGAGGGCCGCTGCTCCGGTCACCTCACTCGCACGATTTTGCAGCCTTTGACCTCATGCCGGCTGGCGCCTAGGTGACCAGGAGTGACGACAGAGGGGCCGAGGTGACAAGATCAGCAGTGGCAAGATAAGCGGAAGCCCTCTGGGAAGGAAGCTCCGCAGCTTCCTTTGGGTTTTTGTAGTGCTGTTTCACAGCACTACATGAACCCGGAAGTGGTTAGAAAAAATACAATTCTGTGAAATACTCACATGTAGAATTGGTATTATACGTATACAGTACATCCTGCTCCAGATATAATACTTACACTTGGGATATCCTCCGCCAGGAGGCGCTGTGCACTGCAGACATGAGAAAACAGGCTCCTCCCGGCCCCTTAAATACCCAGGGACCTCCCACAAATCCCCAGCATTGAAAAGCAGTGAAAAAGAAGCCGGGAGAATAAAACCACCAACAAAACTGGTAACTATAACAATGATAACAATCACCATACAGGGGATCCAGAACAATGCAAAAACCAGGGTGGGGTGGAGCAGGACGTACTGTATACGTATAATACCAATTCTACAGGTGAGTATTTCACAGAATTGTATTATTCTAAGTATACATTACGTCCTGCTCCAGATATAATACTTACACTTGGGACATTCAATAGCAGTGTCCATAAAGTAGGGTGGGATCCCCAACAAAAAGGCAACAGCAGGCAGTTTAAACCACTGCCGCCTGCAAAACCTTGCGGCCAAACACAGCATCAGCTGAGGCCCTAACATCAACCTTTTAAAACTTTGAAAAGGTATGAACAGAAGACCAAGTAGCGGCCTTGCAAACTTGTTCAACAGAAGCTTGGTGCTGGAAAGCCCAAGAGGCACCAATAGCACGAGTAGAATGAGCAGTAAGGCGGAAGGGAGGAACCTTCCCCTTGGCAGAATAGGCCTGAATCACAGCCTGCCGAATCCATTTGCTAATAGTAGACTTGGCGGGAGCCAAACCTTTCCTAGGCCCGGAAGGCACAATGAAGAGAGCATCAGTCTTCCTGAAAGCCGCAGTGACTACCAGGTAATAATTCAAACACCTGACCACGTCCAAGGAATGCAAAACCCTTTCCTTATCGTTGCTAGGATTGGGACACAAAGAAGGAAGAACTATGTCGTGATTCAGATGAAAAGCAGACACCACCTTCGGCAGAAAGTCCGGTTTGAAGCGGAACACCACCTTGTCCTGGTGTCTCTCATAGTACGGAGGCTGGACAGAGCAGCCAGCTCAGACACACGCCTAACCGAAGTAATAGCCACCAAAAAGACAACCTTGAGGGTAAGAACAGCCAGTGCAGCATCATGAATAGGCTCAAAGGGAGCACCCTGCAAGGCAGATAAAACCAAGTTTAAATCCCAAACAGGGACCACAGGTTTACGAGGGGGACGTACATGAGTGACCCCCTGAAAGAAGGTCTTAACCAAATGATGCTGAGCAAAAGACTTCTGAAAGAAGACGGACAGGGCAGAAACCTGACCCTTCAGAGTACTGAGTTTTAGACCCAACTCCAACCCATGTTGTAAGAACTCCAGAACCCTAGGGATTAAAAACTCCCTACAGGGAAGCGACCTAGATTCACACCACTCAATGTAGGTACGCCATACCCTATAATAGATGGCAGAAGAAGTCTTCTTCCTAGCCTGTACCATAGTACCTACTACAGAGGCAGACAAACCTTTCTCCATCAAGATGGAGGTTTCAGCAGTCAAGCCGTCAAAGCCAGAGTTTGTAAATTGGGATGGCGTAAGGAGCCCTGAGTGAGCAGATCTGATGCCCCTGGCAGGTCGTACTGGTCTACTGCCATTTGTACCACTTCTGCGAACCACACTCTTCTTGGCCACCTGGGGGCCACCAGAATCACAGGTACCCCTTCCAGAGCAATCTTGCGCAGAACCCTGCCCAGAAGGGGAAACGGTGGAAATACATACAGGAGCCAAAACTCCTTCCATGACATGGACAGGGCATCCGTGGCCAAGGCCAGAGACAGGGATACAAAAGCAGGGAGCTTGTGATTGTGACGGGATGCAAACAGGTCCACATCCGGTAGACCCCAACGAAGACACAGGGACTGGAATACCCTGTTGCAGAGGGACCACTCCCCCTGACTAGACGTCTCCCTGCTCAGAGCGTCTGCTAGCAGATTCTCCGTCCCCGGAATGTACACAGCCGAAATGCATTGGACATTGGCCTCCGCCCATGTCAGAATCTGAGACACCTCCTGGAGGGCACCCTTGCTCCGGGTCTCTCCCTGATGGTGGATGTAGGCAACCGCCGTCCTGTTGTCTGAGCGCACCTGTACCGCCAGACCCTTCAGGTGGTGGGTCAACCGCTCAAGTACCAACCTGACGGCTCGTAATTCCAGAATGTTGATGGGTAAATGGGCCTCCTGAGGGCCCCACCTCCCCTGGAAGCGCAGGGACTTCCAGAATCCCCCCCAACGTGAAGGTAAGCATCCTTGATGTCTACGGACGTCATAAACTCCCCTGGGCGCAGAGAGCCGATGGCCGAGCGCAGAGTTTCCATGCGAAAGTGCCTGTTCTTGACAAACTTGTTGAGGATTTTTAAATCCTGAATGGGCCTGACTGACCCATCTTTCTTGGGTACTGTGAAAAGGTTGGAATAGAACCCCATGCCCCTGTCTCCTAAGGGAACCTTGCAAATGACCCCTAGATCCAGGAGACCCGGCACGGCCAGCAACAAGACCTGAGCTGAAGCCGGGTCCTGTGGGATCCGAGATCCAATGAATCTGGTGGGGGCCGCACAGCAAATTTTATCTTGTAGCCGGAGGACACTACCTCCTGAATCCATTGGTCTGAGATGTGGCATCTCCAGACATACTCGAAGTGCTGCAGACGTCCCCCCACCCTGACGGGCGAGGGCACCCCTTCATGCTTGAGGGGTCTTGGGAGGGGCTTTGGGCTTGGCTCCCCAGGAGGAACCAGGACGGCGTCCTGTGTTCCTGTGCCAGGAATCTGGGCGGGACCCAGAGAAGGACACCCCTTTTCCCTGTTTAGCCCCATGGTAGGGGATTGCAAGGGTGCCCTGGCCCCGAAAGGGCCGAGTCTGCCGCCTGCACTGGGGTAACTTACCTCCTTTGGCGAAGAGGTCTAGGCGCAACCCCTTAAATGGAAGCCCAGTAAGGACTTTTTTAGCAGCATTGTCAGCAGCCCACGGGCGCAACCAAACCGCGCGGCGTATGGCTACCGCCAGGGCAGAAGATCTGGCACACATCCAAATAGCATCATCCGATGCAGACAGGATAAAGTTCACAAACACATCACAGTGAGACAGTGCATTGACAATATCAGGTGGCAGCTCGTCTGGGCCATCGAGTGCATGCCTGACCATGGTTAAGGCACAAACCGGGCGCAGAGCCACCCCCCCAAATGCAAAGGCATGGCATGCCAATTGGTCAATACGCCGGTCCTCAGAGTCCCGCAGCGTAGTAGTGTCAGGGGAGTGGATAATAGAGGTGTTGGACAACCCTAGAATAGGAGCATCGACCTCGGAGGGCGATGACCAGCACTTAACCATGTCAGCAGGGAAGGGATACTTCCTGTCCAAACCTGTCATGACCCCTTGACTTCTCGTCGGATGACCCTGAGTCAGAGAACAGCTCCCCTTCGTCCGAGGGGGTATGGCCATAAGAATGCAACAACTCATCAGATTCCATAGGGAAGAGAGCAGAGTCAGGGGTTAAATGCCGCTTCTTTGCGGTGGCCTTACGCGCTAGCAAGCAATTTTTCAACACTGGCCATTCTAGTAGCCATATCAGGATGAGAATCCTCGCTTGTATTGGGGGTTAGACTCAGGCTTGGGGGAGTAGGTGAAGTGAGGCGAGGTGCAGGCCCAGCCTCAGAAGAGGCGGGGAGAACCGATAGCGCCTGCTGTGCACAAGGAACACAGACCCGTGCATTGTCACCGCTGATAGGTGAGACCCCACAAGCTACACACAGCCGGGCTTGTCCCGAAGGAACCACGGTCGCATTATCCTGGGATGCCGCCATATGGTGATTAATCGGCACAATAGGCCAGTAGGGATTGACGCTGTAAGCTACCCTGGATGCCCCAATAACCCGCGGGGAAGTGGGAGTAATTTTTTAATAGGCCCAACTGGGGGCTACACCAGGCCGGGAGAAGCCACCGGATTCCACGGTCTGAAAGACATAAAGGGAACAAGGAAGTCAGAGCCAAGCGCAAGAGAAAGGAATAAAGAAAATCGCCCGCGAGGGCACTTACAGACCGAGGGGGGAGGATGATCCTCATCACGCTCGCCGACTAGCAGTAAAATGGCGCCAAGTGAACCTCGAAGGGCGGGCCAGAGCTGGCCGTAACGTGGAGCGCGCTAAGCCAGGGCCCCACCTCCCCGGAGAGCGCAAAGCTCCAAAAACCCGTAGTCAATGTAGACAGCAGGGGAATGACACATAAGAAGGAATTGATAGAGTGGATTACCTCAGAAGAGCCACTAAAACAGTAAAGGAGAAGCCGCCGCGTCTGCAACGCCGCCGCCGCCCGTGCAGTACAGACAATACGGGAAAGAGCAGTGGCGACCGATACAATATAAAGACAAAGGCGAGGCTCTGACAACCATTCCCAGTCAAGGGAAAGACTAAGGTCATAAGCGTGTAATGGGGTACACTGAGGCCCCCATACGCACACACCCCTCCCCCCCTTCCCTTCCCCCTGGGCTAAGGGGGGAACGAGGGAGGATGGCGACCCTTTGGACAGGGTTCACCGCTACACGGGGCGTGGGACACTGCGGGAGGGGCATCCCCTGAAAGCTCACCATCAGCCTAAACCGCCTACCCTTTGGTGGGGGACTGCGGTGGAGCATGGCTCCATAAGCACACATGGTGCTGCCTACCTTCACCCAACCAGCGCAGCCAAAGCTGGGAGGCACTTCACAAGGAGGACGGGTGGGAGTAGTCCAACAGGGCCGCAGGCTGTAACAGCCCCGCTCACCTGCGAGAGAGTGATACTTCATGTCTTCGCAGTCGACACTGCAGAGAAATCTGGGGATTTGTGGGAGGTCCCTGGGTATTTAAGGAGCCGGGAGGAGCCTGTTTTCTCATATCTGCAGTGCACAGCGCCTCCTGGCGGAGGATATCCCAAGTGTAAGTATTATATCTGGAGCAGGACGTACTGTATACTTAGAATAGCAGCTGTACAGCCAACAGTAGTCAGCTGTGTGCTGTGAAAGCATCTGGACCTGCACCCAGAAGATGAGTCAATCTGGGCTTTTTATTTTTCATTCTGGTCCGCTTTAAGAACCCTCAGAAACAAGATCTCAGTGCTAATATTTAATTGTTGAAATCCTTTATGAAGATACAATTCAAGCGAGGCCAGCTGTGCCTCCATGGAATGTAAGCTCCATTCATACTGAGCGATTGTGGGCCAATGGTGATTTCAGTGCAAGATCCCTGTAATAATTGGTTTTCAGCGTTTGAGAGAGCAATTTCCTGTGCAGTGTTTCAATTTCCACTACAGTGTTTCAAAGGTGTTTGCAGAGCGCTTACCTTGAAAAGTAAATCACCTCACAATCACCACAGTGTCAACGGGCCCTTAAATCTGGTTCTCTTGGCCATACAATGTGCAGTATTGACAGTTAAGATGGTTTTCCTGGTAGCAACCACCTTTGTATAAAGTAAAAAGAGCAGTTCTGTGCTTGCAGCAAACAATTACTGCTGAAGGTGGTTTGGGCCTCTCACATTAATATGAAGACAAAATTGAAGACCTCATCCAGCATTGTGTTCTGCCAGACACCATTCTTGTCCCAGGGAACGGATGCTGTACTCCCTGGACTTGCTTAGAGCAAGTATTTTCTAGCAGCGACCTACCATAACTTTTTTGTAGTACCGAAAGGCTTGCATGAGGGGTTGACAGTCATCATCAGTAAGTAGATCCAGGGCACTGACCAAGAGCCTGCTCTCCTCCTCTGCTCCATAGAGCTTGGACTGTCTGAATTCCCACAAGGCTGTGTTATGGGTGAATTTAATTGGCAAAAAAGGTATACTATATGTACTGAGGAGCTGTGTGTCCAAGTGAATGATTAGGCAGGAACTCCAGTTACCTGCAACACAATAATTCCAGATAAAAGAACTATTAAAAATATAATTCTGTGATTACTCACCTGTAGAATTGGTATTATGATTATAAAGTACGTCCTGCTCCATATTAGATTTCTTACACGTGGTTATTACTCCGCCAGATGGCGCTGGACTGCAGAGACATCGAAAACATGCACCTCCCGGCCCCTCAAATACCCAGGGACCTCCCACAATTCCCAGCATTGAAAAGCAGTTAACTAGAAGCCGGGAGAACTAAAACAAACCCAAACTGGTAACTATAACAATGATAACAATCACCATACAGGGGATCTAAGATAATGCAAGACCAAGGGTGGGGTGGAGCAGGACGTACTGTATACTCATAATACCAATTCTACAGGTGAGTAATCACAGAATTGTATTATTCTTAGTATACAGTACGTCCTGCTCCAGATTACATTATTACACGTGGGACATCCAATAGCAGTGTCCATAAAGTAGGGTGGGATCCCCAAAGGTAACAGCAGACAGGTCATACCATTGCCGCCTGCAGAACCTTACGGCCAAAAGCAGAATCAGCTGAGGCCCTAACATCAACCTTGTAAAACTTTGAAAAGGTATGAACAGAAGACCAAGTAGCGGCCTTGCAAACTTGTTCAACAGAAGCCTGGTGCTGAAAAGCCCAAGAGGTACCAATAGCATGAGTAGAATGAGCAGTAAGGCGGAAGGGAGGATTCTTCCCTTTACCAGAGTAGGCCTGAATCACAGCCTGACGGATCCATTTGCTGATAGTAGACTTGGCAGGAGCCAAACACTTCCTAGGACCAGAAGGGACCACAAAAAGAGCATCAGTATTTCTGAAAGGTGTAGTAGCCACCAGAAGGAAGGAAGAACAATGTCCTGATTCAAATGAAAGGCAGACACAACCTTAGGCAGAAAGTCTGGCTTGAAGCGAAACACCACCTTGTCCTGGTGTCTCTCAAAGTAGGGGGGCTGGATGGAAAGCGCCGCAAACTCAGACACACGCCTAACATAGGTGATAGCCACCAAAAAGACAACTTGAGAGTAAGAATGGCCAGGGCAGCATCCTGCACAGGTTCAAAGGGAGCACCCTGCATGGCAGACAAGGCTTACGTGGGGGACGCACATGAGTAACCCCCTGGAAAAAAGTCCTGATCAGAGAATGCTGAGCAAAGGACTTCTGGAAGAAAACAGCCAGGGCAGAAACATGACCCTTCAAAGTACTGAGTTGGAGCCCCATCTCCAACCCATGCTGCAGGAACTCCAGGATCCCGGGAATAGAGAACACACGACAGGGAAGAGACTTAGACTCACACCAGTCAATGTAGGCACACCAAACCCTGTAGTAAATGGAAGAAAAAGACTTCTTCCTAGCCTTTATCATGGTATCAACAACAGAGGTAGACAGCCCCTTCTCCATCAAGATGGAGGTTTCAGCAGCCAGGCCGTCAAAGCCAGAGTTTGTAAATTGGGATGGCGTAAGGGACCCTGAGTAAGCAGGTCTGGCACCCTGGGCAGAGCGTACTGATCTACTGCCAGCTGCACCACGTCTGCGAACCACACTCTTCTTGGCCACCAGAATTGCTGGCACCCCCTCCAGAGCAATCTTGCGCAGAACCCTGCCCAACAGGGGGAATGGAGGAAAAACATACAGGAGCTGAAAGTCCTGCCATGACATTGCTAGCGCATCCGTGGCCAAGGCCAGAGGATCCTGGGACAGGGAGACAAAGGCCGGGAGCTTGTGATTGTGACGGGACGCAAACAGATCCACATCTGGTTGGCCCCAACGGTGACAGAGAGATTGAAACACCCTGTTGCAGAGGGACCATTCTCCCAGGTGAGAGGTCCCCCTGCTCAGAGAGTCTGCAGATTCTCCATCCCCGGGATGTACACAGCTGATATGCAGGAAACATTGGCCTCCGCCCAGATCAGGATCAGAGACACTTTCTGGAGGGCCTTCTTGCTCCGGGTCCCTCCCTGATGATTGATGTAGGCAACTGCCGCCTGGTTGTCCGAGCGCACCTGAACAGGCAGGCCCCGAAGGTGATGAGTCAACTGAGTCAGAACCAACCTGATCGCCCACAGTTCCAGAACGTTGATAGGTGTGTGGGCCTCCTGAGGGCCCCACCTCCCTTGGACTTCCAGAACCCCCCCCCAACCTGACAGACTGACATCCGTGGTGACCGTCTCCCAGGAGGGGGTCAGAAAGGATCTGCCCCCCAACAGGTCCCTGGAGTCCAGCCACCACGAGAGGGACCGCCTGACCAGGGGGGAAAACGCAAAGACCCGGTCCAGGGACGCAGGATCCTTGTCCCATACTGACAAGAGTTGCAGAGGCCTCAAGTGGAACTGAGCATAAGGGACCGCCTCGAAGCACGCCACCATCAGGCCCACATGCTGCATTCCCTGCTTGATGGAGGGATGATGACAAGATAGCAGGAACTGGACCTGCACAATCAATCAGACTGTCCACTTTCTGCTGAGGAAGAAAAATCCTTGCCTGAACTGTATCCAGATTCATTCCCAGGAATGGAGTCACCAAGGAGGGGGACAGAGAAGACTTGGGATGGTTGATCACCCAGACAAATGACTCCAGAGGGGACACTACCAGCTGAGTATCCAACTCTGCCTGATGTAGGGACTGGGAAGTGATGAGAATGTCGTCCAGGTAGGGCAGCACGTGGATGCCCTGACACCTGAGCAGAGACATCACTCCTGCCAGCACCTTGGTGAACACTCTGGGAGCTGAAGTGAGACCAAAGGGCAATGCCACAAATTGGTAGTGCTGATCCTCCAGAGCGAACCTGAGAAACCTTTGATGATCTGGAAACACAGGAATATGAAGGTAAGCATCCTTGATGTCCACAGACGTCATGAAGTCCCCTGGACGCAGGGAACTGGTGGCAGAGCGCAGAGTGTCCATGCGAAAACGCCTACACCTGACAAATTTGTTGAGGATCTTCAAGTCCAGGATGGGCCTAACTGACCCATATTTTTTGGGCACGGTGAAAAGGTTGGAATAGAAGCCCTTGCCCCTTTCTATTAAAGGGACCTGGCAGATGACCCCCAGCTCCAGAAGGCTTTGCACCGCCTGCACTAGAGCCTGAGCTGACACAGGGTCCTGAGAAATCTGCAATCTGATGAATCTTGGGGGGGGGGGGGGGGGAAATCTTGTAACCGGAGGACACTACCTCCTGAATCCACCGGTCTGAGACATGAAGCCTCCAGACGTGAGCAAAGTGCTGAAGCCGTCCCCCCACCCCGATGGGTGAGGGCGCCCCTTCATGCCTGAGGAGGCTTGGGAGAGGACTTAAGCTTGGAGCCCCAGGAGGAGCCAGGGCGTCCACGTCCTCTGCCCCTACCCCAGAAGTCTCCTCAGGCCCCAGTAAGGGAAACCCCCCTCCCTTGTCTAGCACCACGGTAGGGGGAGGAAAAAGAGCCCTGACCCCGAAAGGGCCGAGACTGCCGCCTGCGCTGGGGTAACCTACCTCCCTTAGCCAACAGGTCCAGGCGGTCCCCAAACAGGCATAGTCCTTTGAAGGGAAAACCAGTGAGGGCGTTCTTGGCAGCGTTGTCAGCAGCCCACTGGCGCAGCCAAACCGAGCGGCGTATAGCCACCACAAGGGCAGAGGTTCTGCCACACATTCTAATGGTGTCATCCAAGGCAGAGAGGACATAAGTCACAAAAACATCACAACGAGAGTGCATTAAACTCCTCACTAGATACATCATCAGGGGCTCCATCAAGGAAACTTCTGAGCAGGGTCCTAATAGCCACAGCCGTAATGGCAGAGGCACAGACCGGGCGCAGCGCCGTCCCCACACATGCAAAGGCATGGGACGCCAGCGCCGGTCCTCAGCATCCCGCAGTGTAGTAGAGTCAGGGAAGTGCATGACAGAGGTGTTAGATAACCCTAGGACCGGGGCATCCACTTCAGGAGGGGATGACCAACGCTTCACCACATCAGCAGGGAAGGGATACCTCTTATCCCAACTCTTAGGTACACCGGGAAGCCTGCTGGGGCGCTCCCATTCCTTGTGCACAAGATTATAAAAATGTGCTTGCTCAGGAAATTCCAAACGTGACTTAGCAGTATGAAACAATTCCCCCTTTTGCCTGGGGGACGCAACCGGGGGAGAAATAGACAGAACCTCAAAAATCTGAGCCAAAAGCCTATCAGTATCGTCTGGAGCCCAGGGGTCAGAGCCAGAATCGTCATGACCCCTGGGCCTCTCATCAGATGACTCTGAGTCAGAGAATAACCCCCCTTCTTCCAAAGGGGTATAGCCAGACAGTTCCAAAAACTCATCAGCTTCCAAAAGGGAAAAGAGTGACATCATGCGTTAAGTGCCGCTTTTTTGCAGAGGCCTTACGCGCCAAGGTATTAGCAATCAACTTCTCAACACTAGCCAGTCTGGAAGACACATCAGGCTGAGAATCCCCACTTGTATGCAACTCAATGGGAGTGAGATTTAAGCTTGGGGGAGTAGGTGAAGCCATACGAGGCGCAGGCCCAGCCACTCGAAAACCAGGCTGCAGCACAAGCACCTGCTGGGCACAAGGTACACAGACCCGCACATTGTCAACGCTAATAGGGGACACCCCACAAGCTACACACAGCCGGGCTTGTCCCGAAGGAACCCCGAGCACATTATCCTGAGACGCCTCCATATGTTGATTATAGCGGCACAATAGGCCGATAGGGATTGACACTATAAAAGCAACCCGGGATGCCCCAATAACCCGCTAGGAAAGTGGGAGTAATTAAACACTAGGCCTCACAAGTTAAATAACAAAATAGAGGGAGTAGGGCCGGGAGAAGCCAATAGGGTTCTGCCCGCCTGAAAGACATAAGCAAAGGGGAACCGTAAGTGACATGTAAATGACAATGGTAAATAAAGCAGCACGTGAGGACACTCACGGACCGCGGTAGGTAGATGCCAGTCATGTAGCAGCCGGATCCAAGAAAAAATGGCGCTGAGTATACCTCGAGGGGCGGGCCGCAGGGACAGTGACGCGGAACCCGCCCCCCCGAAGAGCGCGAAGCCGTACACGTGACAAGCAGCCAATAACGGCGCACCAGCGCCTGAGGTAACGCCGCCGCCAAGCGCGGAACACAGTGGAAGCGCGCCTGCCAGCGGCGGCAATTTTAAAAAAGACAACCAGTGCAACCAAGTCAGCGCGGCGACTGACACCAATCATAAGAACATAATACAGTGAAGCACAAAGGCAATACACATACACACACACACCCCTTCCCCGAGGGCTACAAGGGAAAGCGAGGAAGGACAGCGGCCACTTAACAGGACCCACCAATAGACAGGGGCAAGGGGCAATAGGGCGGGAGGGGCATCCCATAGAGGCTCACCATATGCCTATACCGCCTACCCTTTGGTGGAGCAGCGCTCCTAAGCACCTGACAGCGGTGCTGCCTACCATCACCCGACCAGCGCAGACAAGGCTGGGAGGCACATTATTAATGGAACGAGTGGGAATAGTCCTACAGGGTCGCAGGCTAATAGCCCCGCTCACCTGCGAGAAGAGAGAGCCATCTTCATGTCCTTCGCAGTCCAGACTGCAGAGAAGATCTGGGGATTGTGGGAGGTCCCTGGGTATTTGAGGGGCCAGGAGGAGCCTGTTTTCGATGTCTCTGCAGTCCAGCGCCATCTGGCGGGTTAATACCCACGTGTAAGTAATCTAATCTGGAGCAGGACGTACTGTATACTAAGAATAAAAACTGTCCAGTGTAATGGCATGTCAAAGCGTAGCTGTAGCTACTGTGCATTACAAGGTGCCCGAAGCAGGCTGAGGTGTTTGAGAACTGCTTCCATATACATTTTATAATGTACTGCACATTAGTGCCACCTCTGCACTCTGGGCCCGGGTCAGTCTCATGTCTGCTGTCCATATAGGCATCTGAATTGGCTAAAGAAGACCCACATGACTAAGAAATGGGAAATGCAGACCTGTGGGAGGAAATGCAGACCTTCCAGCCATTAGAAGAAGCCTGGTGGGACTGATGGCTGATTGAGACACATTAGCCCTGGAGCTGTCGTATGGCAACTGTACTGGCTGGCCAAGTCACTGTCAGTGCATTGTCGTCACAGCATCAGACTGCACAAATTCTGGTGAGCAGGAGAGTGGTAGTAAGTAACTACACTACAGATCGACCTTAAGGGCATCCGAGAATGTTTAGAATGCCACTTGATGCAAGCAGTAAGGGGTGGGTGGAAATTGAGCAGCACTACAAACCAGTTCTGGGTTCCATCACTGAGGGCAAAATGCACTAGCCCATGTGCAGCAAGTAGTTCAGCTAAATTTCACTGATAACCTAGTCCCCCCCCCCCCCCCCCAAAAAAAAAAGTAGGTTTGGATATGGCTTGAGCTGGGCATGAAGCAGGAAGAATTATTTAGCAAAGGTTTCATATCTCCTAAGTGAGGATTACCTGACAGCTTTAATTAAAGTGATAGATCATCCAAGAAAAAACAAAAGGGTACTCACCATATTTCATCCGATTGCTGGACCCCAGACCACTTGCAGCCCTTGTATTCCGTGGTGCCCGAACAGGGGTTAGGATTCATGGCGCGTCAGGCTTGCAGGCCGCCATCAGCCACAGGAGTGCTGCCACACTCTCCATTCATTGCAATTTAGGATGTAATGCAGAGGCCTGACATGCCCCCTCCATTGCAGTGAATGGAGTTTAGGAGCAGGAAGCGATCCAGTGATCAGATGAGTTGCTGATCAACGGAATAGGACTGATCAGCTTATTGTGTGTTCAATCGCTTAAGCATTATTCCTAGGTTCAGCTCAACTCCTAATTCCCAGTGCCCTGTTATATGATTAATGCCATGAACAGAAAGAAGAGAGCTTGAGAACCCAACAAGGCAAAATTAAAGTAATTAAATAAAGCCCACTGATGTTGATAAGCTGATTTCATATCAGTACTGTTAGGTATAGTGTGGGTCCTCTGTCCATCATGCTACTTAACTAGGAGGGGCTCATCTATCAGGCAACCATGGTGCTCATTAAGTTGTAGGCCCGCTTCAAATTGTAATAAACTCATTCATGATGCATAATATCCTGCAGCTGAACGCCAAACACCATCCACAATAACATTTCTACACTATAATAACACAAATGTTTTTTTATTGTAACTTCAGTGCAACTGAATTTAATACTGTAGCAACAAAACAATAACATAATGAGTGTGATTTAATGTAACTTTAGTGCCACTGAATCTAATAGCAACACAAACAAAAGAAACAGCCATCCAGGTACTGTAGGTAAAGGTAAGTAGGTAGCAGCCAGGAAAAAACCTAATTGTAGATAATAGTGTTACAGATGCCAGAGCAGCGTAAATTCAGGAGAATATCTGATGTAGCCCATGATCCTTTTATTAGAGTGTTATTAATCTGTCCAGCTTTGGCAAAATATTATTTTTAAGTATAAATTCAAGTTGCTCCACCTGCAAAAAATAAAGAACATGGGATTGGTTCCACAGCAACCAGGCAATGTACTCCATGATGCCCACACCAAGCAAGCAGTTTACTCCCCCCCCCCTTCTCCCTAAGCATCCACATTTGGTATGTCCCGCTGTGTGGAACACCCCAGTTGACCAGTAAAAATTCACCTCTTCCCAGTCCAATGGCGCATGTGCTAGCTCTCATCCAATAATGAACATATAATGTTAGGCAAAAAGGCTGGCCCCAGTGGGTTTTGTTTCACTTTAATGGGCCTTTCAGGCCATGCCTGCTTCGGTTCTGATGAGCTAGTACAACTATATTGCAATGATGAGGGCACTTCACATCTATGCCAATCACTGTGGTGCATTTGGGAAATACTGCATTTATAGATGTCTAAAGGCAACACTTTACCTGCACTGTATTGGGAGCCAATAAAGCCACCTCTTCCATCACTGGCTCCTTCCACAGAGTGCTCCACCGCTGTATTGTCTTGCTGCCACAACCATCGGGATCTCTAGAAGCCACCACCAGTCCCTTAGGTGCAGTCACTGCTTGCCTCCCTGGGCCTCCAGATCCTTGACTGGGGACAGTAAGCAGTGGATGGTGGAGAGTATCCTATAGGAAAGCTGCCACACTGCACTGTATGAGAGGCACAGCACACTATACAAAGGTATAATGCTTTGTGCTAGGCAGTGAAAGGAACCTAAAAAGGATATGAGCTACATGACTTGTAACTCTGTGTGTCATTATGCTTTGCTTTTGTATGGTTATTCTGAAGGTGTATTATTACTGTTTATTTATATAGCTATCGTCTTCTGTAGTGCTGTATAATGTACTGTAGCAATCTATACAGCATATAGATTACAAACAAGACACTAAAAAAGTTAAGAAACAATACACAAATCTCCTCTATGCACTACAGATCTGCAGCATCTTATAAGACTGTTCTCTAACAGTTATATTATTACCTACATCTTTTAAGTAGGCGTGTGGCTCAGCTGTGTTTTAACTATATTTTGACTTTAATAAGCATCCTGTTTTGCCCGTCTCTGCATACACAAGACACACGCCACAAGAATTAACTGACAAGTTGGGACACATTTTCCTGCATGTAATGGAAGTATTATACACTGTTTGAAAAAAAGAGTCTAGACAGTTGGGGGATTTGTGGTTGTACAACAAATTGCAGACTTTTGTTTGCTTTACCTGCTGACTTTTATGTTTTACAAATGTTCTAAACCGCTGCACATCATGCTACAATGATCCCCCAATCACACAACTCTCATCTGAGGAGACAGAGTTGAGTAAGGTATATCAAGTGATGGTGCCAATAAAGAATGAGAACTACACTGTCACTACCTTTTATTGGTCAAATGAGGGGGAAAAAAGATTCAGACTCATCTGAAATTTTACTCACCCTCTTCCGGAGCTCCTGACAGCCACAGCAGATATTCTCTGAAATAAAGGAAAATTGGTGAAACAGAATTATGGCTTTCCAGACACCAAGTCAGCAGATTTGCGCATATAGGTGGCTTCAAATGAAAAGAAGGCAAGTCTTTTTTTTTTGTTCCTTTTTTAAATTCAAATGAGATTATAGGCTTTACATGTAGCATAATAAACAATCTTTTTTCAGATGTAAGCTAAAAGCCTGAAATAAACTGTACAGGTTAGAGCAGGGGTGTCACTCACTCTGGAAGGGGCAGAAACAGGCCAGGTTTTGTGGATCTGCATATAGCTGTCTTTATAGCTCATTATTAGCACTAATTAATTCACCTGTGCACAGATACGCTAAACCTGGCCTGTTGCTGGCCTAAGAGAGAGCTTGACAGTTAGAGAGAGAGAGTTAGAGCCTAAAATCAAAGTTCTGTAGGGGGATATTCCTGATCTCCCAGAAGAGAACTGGCTGGGTGATGTCTGATTTTCAAGCTTTGTGCGTGTCTCTGAGAAAACAGATTGGGATTGCTAAAAGTGTATGTAAATAAAGAGATGTCTGCCTCTTTTCTTCTGGACTGTGGGCAGCAGTATACTTCCAGCTTTAAAGACAACACCTTTAATTGTCAGTTAGCTTTGCAGTGTACAAAGAAGCAGAAGAGGAGACAAGCAGGGCAAGAAGCAGCTAATCACTCCCTTGTACACACAAGTATTGGTTTTCCACATACAGTTTAAAGCAAGAGGACCCGAATGTCAACCTAATCTCAGGGGGGAAAAATTTGATCATACATAACATACAACTTCAACAGCTTTTTTCCCCAGCATACCAGGATAAATCCAATGTGTGGCAGGTAGGCAAGCATACAAAAAAAGGTTATGAGGTGAGTGAGTCTGTAAAAGGAAGATGTCATAACAATTCCCATAACTAGGGTTGCCACTGTACCTGAAAGGGGCTTAAAGCGGACCTACATCCTCAAAGGTAGCCTGTGCTCGATGGTTTCACTATGCACAGCTTAAGGATCAGATGAGTGATGGGGAGTGGATGGGATTTCGTCAGAGAGGGAAACGCCTGTGCCAAAGAGCCAGGCTTGCCCTCCTGCATGCTAAGGGTGAAAGTCTGATTTAATCTTCCTCCAGCTCTGAAATGAGAAGAGGTGACATACTGCTACCTTTAGATCCAGCAGCCACACGCACAGAGTCTTCACATCTGGCCAGACAGTCCTTCACCAACTTCTCTTCCACACATATTGTTCCTGTTTCCAGGGTCTTCTTCACAGACACAGAGTATATCCCTGCTTTCACTGACCGCACTGTGATGACAACATCACCTGGCTGCAGCAGAAAGACCAAGGCCTGAGATGCTTCAATGGACCAGTGTTGGTTTACTGGGGCCACCCCTGCAGGAGAAGGAAGGGACTTTTTAGAATGTGTTATGCCACAATCTAATTTGTACCAGAATATATATATATATATATATATATTATATTTTAACATCTCACCATCTATCCGGCAGCGAGTGGTCTGCACAGGAGGATGCAGAAAGCTTTCCTTTATGGGGCGCAGTAAAGAAAATGGTAGGGTCTCCAGGTTGCCATAGTCTGCGTACACTATATTTGCTGCAGAGTCAGACACTTCCAGTACGATAGCTCTGTACCATTGACCATCCGCTGGAATACAAAACACATCACATGCTAAGCAACACTGTGACCACTCACCCAGGTCTCTGAAACAAAAGGATATAGGCTCCATTTCTGGTGCTAATGTAAAAGTTCTAACGCGTATTTCTGCATTGTGCTGCCTGGCCACATGATGGCAGCTAAATGCAACAAAAATGAGCCACCTCCTGGACTATTTTAGCACTTGTCGGATATTATTCAGATTCAGAATAAACTCTTAATGAAGTCCTCATTTTGAAGGGGAGAAACATGTAGGGCAACAACAGGGTAAACTGATACCCATGGTCATTGCATTAAAGAGAAACACCTGGGATTTTCACTCTCCACTCTCCTAGGTGTTGCTCCTCTCCGACAGCACATCCCATTTTGGCATCCCCCACTGTGTGTATTTCTGTGGATTGTCTTTCTGATGCATGGTGCAGGCAGGCAGGCAGCCAATAAGCCTACTCTGTTTCTGTTAGAAAGCTGAAAAATGCAATTCTGTGAAACTCACCTGTAAAATTGGTTTTATTTCCTATCCATTCCAGGCCATCCCTTCTTCATTACCTCTGGGTCTTCTCCGCCCGAAAGGGGCGTGGACTGCAAGATCAAAGATGTGGCTCCTCCCGGCCCCCTATAAATAGCAGCTGCCTCTTAACCAAGCCCCAGTAATTAAAAAGCAGTAACTCAATAACAAGAGGTAGGCTGGGAGGCCCCGAAAATAGGAGACCATGTTACTTCACATAGCCTCCGCTTCTATTCTCTCAAAACCTATAATCCTACATTTGTATAACAAGTGTCCTATGAACAAATAATGGATCAATCACCATAAAAAGGCATCCAGGACAATCATGAACCACAAGAGGGCGGGTTGGACGGCCTGGAATGCATAGGAAATAAAACCAATTCTACAGGAGAGTCTCACAGAATTGCGTTTTTCCTTCAAATCCATTCCAGGCCGTCCCTTCTTCATTACCTCTGGGACATCCAAAAGCAGTGTCCAATTTGGGCGGTATCCCCAATGCGGAACAGCAGGTAGTTCATTTCATTACCACCTGAAGCACCTTTCGGCCAAAAACAGCGTCAGCTGAGGCCCTCACATCCACTTTGTAAAACTTGGTAAACTTATGAACTGAAGACCAAGTGGCGGCCTTACAAACCTGTTCCACCGAGGCCTGATGCTGAAAGGCCCAGGAAGCACCAAGCCTATTCTCCCCTTGGCAGAAACCCCCCCCAAAAAACCCTAAAATCTTACCTTTTAGGCGACGGATAAGGCGACGGCTTATCCGTCGCCTACAAAGGTAAGATTTTAGGGCTTTCTGGGGGGTTTCACACCCCTATTGGGGTGCCCCGCGGAAGTGGACCAACACCCAGGATAGTGAAAATCCTGGGTGTTGGTCCACTTTAAGCCGAAACACCACCTTATACTGATGCCTTTCAAAATAATGAGGTTTGATGGAAAGCGCCGCCAGCTCAGAGACTCGCCTGACAGAAGTAATGGCCACCAAAAAGGCCACCTTAAGAGTCAGAGTGGGCAAAGCAGCCCCACGTATAGGCTCAAAGGGAGGACCCTGCAGAGCAGACAACACCAAATTCAGGTCCCAAACTGTTAGCATAGGCTGACGTGGCGGATGCACATGAGTAACTCCCTGGAAAAAAGTCTTAACCAACCGGTGATTGGCAAAGGATCTTTGGAAAAAAATTGCCAGAGCTGACACCAGTCCCTTGAGGGTACTAAGTTGAAGGCCCGAATCCAAACCATGTTGCAAAAATTCCAGAATCCTGGGGATATAAAACACCCGACAAGGAAGAGACCTGGACTCGCACCAGGCAATGTAAGAATGCCAAACCCTGTAGTAGATAGAGGACGAGGACTTCTTCCTAGCCCGAATCATAGTATCAACAACAGAAGCCGGCAAACCCTTACCTATCAAGATGGAGGTTTCAGCAGCCAAGCCATTAAAGCCAGCGTTTGTAAATTGGGATGGCACAGTTGTCCCTGAGTGAGCAGATCTGTATCCTTGGGTAGGGCACACTGATCTACTGCCAACTGCACGACGTCTGCGAACCACACCCTCCTGGGCCACCAGAATGGCTGGTACCCCTTCCTGGGCTATCTTGCGCAGCACCCTGCCCAACAGAGGGAATGGAGGGAACACATAGAGGAGCCGAAACTCTGCCCAAGGCATTGCTAGCGCATCCGTGGCGAAGGCCAGAGGGTCCTGTGACAGGGAGACAAACCTGGGAAGCTTGTGATTGTGGCGGGACGCAAACAGATCCACATGCGGCTGACCCCAGCGGTGACACAAGGAGTGAAAAATCTTGTTGCTGAGGGACCATTCCCCCAGCCGAGACGTCCCCCTGCTCAGGGAGTCTGCCTCCTGGTTCTCCACCCCTGGAATGTAAACCGCCGAGATGCAGGGGACATTTTCTTCCGCCCAAGACAGTATCAGAGACACTTTCTTGAGGGCTCGCTTGCTCCGAGTCCCTCCCTGATGATTCATGTAGGCAACCGCCGTCTGGTTGTCCGAGCGGATCTGAACAACCCGACCCCGAAGGTGTGTGGTCAGCTGAGACAGAACCAACCTGAGGAGGCCCCACCGACCCTGGAACTTCAGAGACTTCCAAAAGCCCCCCAACCACTCAGACTGGCATCCGTGGTGGCAGTCTCCCAGCACGGGGCAGAAAGGTCCTGCCCACTAGAAGGTTCCCTGAGTCCAGCCACCACGAGAGGGACTGTCTGGCCAGGAGGGACAGAGCAAACTCCTGATCCAGGGACACAGGGTCCCAAACTGACAAGAGGTGCAACTGAAGAGGTCTCATGTGAAACTGAGCAAAGGGGACCGCCTCGAAGCAGGACACCATCAGGCCCACTAACTGCATCCCTTGCCGGATGGAAGGATGGGGACACAGGAACAGAGACCATGCCTGCTTCTGAAGGCCCTCCACCTTCTGCTGAGGCAGGAATACCTTGACCTGAGAGGTATCCAGAGTCATGCCCAGAAAGGACCTCACCAAAGACGGAGACAGTGAAGACATGGGGTAGTTGATCACCCAGCCGAAGAACTCGAGAGTGGAGGTCACCACCAGAGTATCCTTCTCGGCCTGATGAAGCTGCAATCAGAATGTCGTCCAGGTAAGGGAGGATGCGAATGCCCTGATTCCGCAGCAGAGCCATCACAACGGTAAGGCCACAAACTGGTAATGCTGAACCTCTAGAGCGAACCTGAGAAATCTCTGATGACCTGGAAAGATTGGCACGTGAAGGTAGGCATCCTTGATGTCCACAGAGGTCATGAAGTCGCCTGGGCGCAGTGTACTGACCGCCGAGCGTAGAGTCTCCATGCAAAAATGCTTCAAGTCCAGGATGGGCCTCAGGGACCCGTCCTTTTTGGGGACCGTGAACAGATTGGAGTAGAACCCTCGACCCCGTTCCTGAGAAGGCACCAGGCAAATGACACCTTACTTCAACAGACGTTGAACCGCAAGGCGCAAACCCTGAGCTGACAGAGGGTTTTGAGACATCCGGGATCTGATGAATCCTTGAGGGCGGCCAGGCTGCAAACTCTATCTGAATCTACCACCTCCTGAATCCACCGGTCTGAGATGCGTAGTCTCCAGACGTGAACAAAGAGCCGAAGCCGTCCCCCCACCCGGATGGGTGAGGGCGCCTCCACATGCCTGAGGGGGCTTGGGGCCCCCTGAGAGACCGGGACGACCACGTGATCTGCCACAGCCCCAAGAATCCCTGCGGGTACCCGAGAAGAGGGAGCCACGACCTCCTCTGGGAGCACGAAAGGAGGGGAGGGAAGAGGAGGGCCCCCGAAAAGGCCGAGGCTGCCTCCTACGTTGAGGCAGCCTACCATCCTTGGCTAAAACATCCAGACACTCACCAAAGAGCCGCAGCCCCGTAAAGGGAAGCCCAGTGAGAGCCTTCTTAGCGGCAGCATCAGCCGCCCACTGACGCAGCCAAACAGAGCGGTGCATAGCCACCAAAAGGGCAGAGGCCCTACCACACATCCGTACCGCATCATCCATGGCAGTAAGGACAAAGGCAACAAAATCAGAGCAAAACAAAAGGGATCTATAATCCACCCCCCTGTTACCAGCCGTAGCGCCCTCAAAGAGACGCTTGAGCTGTTTCTTAAGGACAATAGCTGTAATGGCAGCAGCGCAGACCGAACGCAGCCCAGCCCCCACAAATGTAAAAGCATGGCAGGGCAGCTGATCCATACGCCGGTCCTCGCTGTCCCGCAGAGTAGTAGTGTCAGGAGAAGGCATGACCGAGCTGTTGGACAGCCCTAGCACGGGAGTGTACACCTCAGCGGGACACGACCATCGCTTGACCAGGTTGGCAGGAAAGGGATACCTCCTATCCCACCCTTTGGGCACCGCGGGCAATCTACTAGGACATTCCCACTCCTTAAGCACCATATTAGTGAAATGGCTCTGCTCAGGGAACTCCAGGCGCTGTTTATCAGGACGAAAGAGCTCACCCTGCTTCCTCTTAGTCACCTCAGGGGGACAATGTGTAAGATTTTAAAAATGTGAGCTAACAGGCTATCAGTGTCCTCAGGGAACCATGAGTCTTCCCCAGACGCAGACCCAGGGTCACTGCCGTACCCCCTCCTGCTGGTCCCCAGAGGAGTCAGAGTCCTGAAAGAGTTCCCCCTCCACTAGTGGGTAAAGGCCAACAAAAGTATCAGGTCCCTCATCCTCCTCAGGAAAGAGGGATGTCACGGGAGCTAGGTGCCGCTTCTTGCCAGAGGCCTTACGTGGAACAGGCCTGGCAAGCCGCATTCAATACTGGCCACACGCAGTGGCAGTTCAGATTGTGACCCCCCGCTAGTATCCCCCTCACTGGGGGCTAAATGCAGGGGTAGGCGATGCCGAAGGGGGAGCAGAGCTGGGAAGCAAAGCGGGCAGCCCAGCCTGGAGCGCAATGATACATTGGGTGCACGGCACGCACACCGTGACACTGTTACTCACAGGGGATACCCCACATATGGAACACAGCCGGTATTGCCCCGAAGGACCCCCAAGAACGCTATCCCAGAAGCCTCCATATGGTGATTAAGACAGGCGCAACAGGCCAGCACAGGGTAAAGGCTAATAAGAGCCACCTGAGATGCCCCCCCCAAGGGATGCCCCCAGAAGCCAGTAAGGAAGATGAGGGATGGTAAGGGGTAGGACTGGGAGAAACCACAACCCACAGTTGTCCCGCCTGAAAGACATAAGTGAAGACACATAAGCATCCTGCAGCACATGCCCCAAGGAACCAAAAACCCGGGAAGGGGACTCACGGACAAAGCAGGGCAAGGGCACCAGCCGCCAGACCACAGGAGGAAGCGACAACCGTCAGGGATCACCGCTGCAGCTCCGGGATGAAGAAGGGCCCCAGACGCGCAGCAGAATCAAAATGGCGCCGGCAGAGGAACCTTGAGGAGCACAAAAACGGCGCTCATGTGACCTCGCCGGCATCATCACACAGTAAAAAGAACGCCTCACAGATATAGCGCCGCCCGCCGCGGAGCGTAGTACAAAGCGGCGAGGCGGGGAAAAATAGCTAAACACACAGTAAAAAAACAGATGGAGAATAGCAAAAAAGCACCCTTGCAGCTACCAACCGCCCCTCCCCCGAGCACATGATGGGGAGGGAGAGAGGAAGGCAAGCGAGCAGCGGCGAGAGCCCAGGCCAGGATGGGGGTACCCCAAAACGCCAGAACAAGTAAACAGTCCCCAAAACACTCACCCCCTCAGAAGCTAGGACAGGAACTCCGCATCCCTAGTAGGCTCACCATAAAGCCTATGGCCGGCTACCCTTTGTGGTACAGGGTCTGCGGCTTGGAGCAGCGCTCCTTGAGCACTTGACCCTAGTGCTCCTCTACCCTCACCCGATCCGTCAGCCGAGGCTGGGAGGCACAAAGGGTCCGGAAACGGGTGGAAATAGCAATGCAGGGCCGCAGGCTTGGTTGCCCCGCTCACCTGCGCAATATAGAGAGCCATCTTCTATCTTCGCAGAATCACTGCAGAGAGAACACTGGATAAGTCTATGGTGATTCTGTTTTTATATGGTACCGGGAGGAGCCACAACTCTTCTGCCGTAATCCAATACCGCCTGCTGGGACTGAGAAGTGATGAGAAGGTCGTCCAGATAGGGAAGAATGCGAATGCCCTGAGGAGAGCCATGACACCCGCCAGCACCTTGGTGAAGACACTGGGGGCTGAAGTGAGACCGAAGGGCAGTGCCACAAATTGGTAGTGCTGGTCCGCCAGGGCGAACCTGAGGAATCTCTGATGCCCTGGGAAGACTAGAACATGAAGGTAAGCATCCTTGATGTCTATGGAGGTCATGAAGTCTCCCGGGCGCAACAAACTGATCGCAGAGCGCAGGGTCTCCATGCGAAAGTGCCTGGTCCTGATGAACTTGTTGAGCAGCTCAAGTCCAGAATGGGTCTGACTGACCCATCCCTTTTGGGGACTGTGAATAGATTGGAATAAAAACCCCGACCTCTTTCCACAGGAGGGACCTGACAGATGACCCCCAAGCCCAGTAGATTTTGCACCGCCAGAAAAAGTCCATGAGCTGCCAAGGGGTCTAGAGGAATCCGAGAATAGAGAAATCTTGGAGGCGGCCATGCAGCGAACTCTGGCTTGTAGCCGGAGGACACAACCTCCAGAATCCACCTGTCTGAGACCTGTTGTCTCCAGACAAGAGCAAAGAGCCACAGCTGTCCCTCCACCCGGATGGGTGAGGGCGCCCCTTCATGGCTGAGGAGGCTTGGCAACAGATTTGGGCTTGGACCCCTGAGCCTGGAACTAGCAGTATCATCAGGAGCGCCTTCCAACAGACCCTTGAGGAGAGACCGGATAGCAACAGCAGTAATAGCAGAAGCACAGACAGGGCGCAAGGCCGACTCCACACAGGCAAAGGCATGGGAAGCCAGCTGATTAATGCGCCGGTCCTCACTATCCTTAAAGTGGACCAACACCCAGGATTTTGACTATCCTGGGTTTTGGTCCACTTCAGGGGGGCACCCCGATTAGGCCCGCTGTTTAAAACCCCCCAGAAACCCCCAAACTCACCTCACCACGCTCCCACGGACAAGCGGCGGACAAGGCAGCGCGTCCGCCGCCGCCTCCCGCGCGCCCCTCTGACAGTGCGCGCGCCGGCCATTCACAAACGGCCGGCGCGGGCGCGCGCACGGCTAGAGGAGCGCGTGGGAGGTGGCGGCGGCCGCCGATCAGGTGAGTTCTTTTGGGGTTTTGGGGGGGGTCCCTCACCGCGGGACATCCCGATCTCGGATGTCCCGCGGTGAGGGGGGTGATCGGCCCGGGAATCTTATAGATTCCCGGGCCGATCACCCATGGGTGACGGTCCACTTTAAGAGTAGTGGAATCAGGGGAATGGACCACAGAAGTGTTGGGACAACTCCAATACTGGTGCATCCACTTCTGGAGGGGTTGACCAACATTTTACCACATCAGCGGGAAAAGGGTACCTTTTATCCCAGCCCTTGGGGATCCCCGGGAGCCGGCCGGGGCGCTCCCATTCTTTGAGGACAAGATTATTGAAATGGGCCTGTTCTGGAAATTCCAGACGTGGTTTATCAGTACTGAAAAGTTCCCCCTGTAACTTGGGAGCCGCAGCATGAAGGGAGATAGAAAGCACATCAAAAATCTGAGTTAACATTCTATTGGTATCATCAGCATCCCAATGATCAGTGCCATAGTCAGCACCACTGAAATGCTGATCATCAGATAACTCTGAGTCAGAAAACAATTCCCCCTCCTCAAGTGGGGTATAGTCAGACAAATCAAGAAAGTTCTCCGTCTCCATAGGAAAGGCAGGCGCACCCGGCGCCGCATGCCACCTATTAGCCGGGGCCTTACGGGCCACAGAGCTAGCAATCAGCATCTCAATGTTAGCCAACCTGGAAGACACATCAGGTTGAGACTCCCCACTAGTATTTAGCTCACTGGGAGTCATAATCAGGCGAGGGGGAGTGGGTGAGGGCATAGTGGGCGCAGACCCAGTCACAGATAGCCCAGAATGCAGAGCAAGGACCTGCTGGGTGCAGGGTACCCGGACCCGCACATCACTCACAGGGGAAGCCCCACACACTACACACAGCCGGGCTTGTCCCGAGGGGACCCCGAGCACAATATCCTGTGAAGCCTCCATATGGTGATTAAGGTGGCACAACTGGCCAGTAGGAATTACGCCGTATAAGCAACCCGGGATGCCCCAAATGTCTGCAGGGAAGTAGGAAGATTTAACACTTTTGTAACTTTGTACTTTACTTTACAAAGCTGAGTTAGATGAGTTTCCAGGTATTTGGATGACGCAAGTCATCCAAGTAGGGGATTACATAACTTCCCTGTCATCTCACTGCCATGATGTCCACCATCAGAATCTAGGTGAACAGAAACACAGGGTGGTGGTCAGGTCATAGATGGAAGAACAACAAACTGATAGAACTGGCTCCTTAACATGGAGGTTTAGCTTCATCCCCTAGAAACTGATTACACTTCACAGAAGTATAAATGGGATGAACAGATGGGGCTGGAGATGCCACGCCATTACTATGGTCCCTCTGCATTCAAGATACGTGTACCGTATTTTTTGCCCTATAAGGCGCACTTATTTTTCCCCAAAAGTGGGGGAAAAATGTCCGTGCGCCTTATCGGGCGAATGTAAAAAATAAATTAAAAAACTCACCCGTTCCCGGCGCTCCCTGTCACTCTGCGAGAGCCCAGGCGAAGACAGAGGAGCGGCGGGTTGTGCCCCGGTCCCGCCGCTGCGTTTGCTGTCTTTTCAGGCAGCAATAGCAGTGGCAGGGCCAGAGACAGCACCCCCTGCCGCTCCTCCATCTGCTGCCTTTTCCGCCTGGGGCACATGCGAGCTCTCGGGTCCGTGCAGCAGGTGGGCGTGGCCTGCACCGTCTCGATGCAGGCCATGCCCACCTGCTGCCCTGACCTCACTTGTGCCCAGGAAGAGGCAGCAGATGGAGGAGTGGCGGGCGCTGTCTCTGGCCCCGCCGCTGCTATTGCTGCCTGAAAAGACAGCGATGGCAGCGGAGGGCCCGGGACACAGCCCGCCGCTGCTTCTTATGGCCAGCTCCGTGAATCGGGTGGGCGTGGCCTGCACCGACGCTGACGCAGGCCACGCCCACCCGATTCACAGAGCCGGCCGCTCAGCGGAGCGGTGTAAGCGGACAGGTGAGTTTTATATATATATTTTTTTTACTTATGCCAACTAATGGGGGGGGGAGGGGGATGCCACACAGCCTATACTAATGGGGGGAGAGGGGGATTCCACACAGCCTATACTAATGGGGGGAGAGGGGGATGCCAAACAGCCTATGCTAATGGGGGGAGAGGGGGATTCCACACAGCCTATACTAATGGGGGAGAGGGGGATGCCACACAGCCTATACTAATGGGGGGAGAGGGGGATGCCACACAGCCTATACTAATGGGGGGAGAGGGGGATGCCAAACAGCCTATGCTAATGGGGGAGAGGGGGATTCCACACAGCCTATACTAATGGGGGAGAGGGGGATGCCACACAGCCTATACTAATGGGGGGAGAGGGGGATGCCACACAGCCTATACTCATGGGGGGAGAGGGGGATGCCACACAGCCTATACTCATGGGGGGAGAGGGGGATGCCACACAGCCTATACTCATGGGGGGAGAGGGGGATGCCACACAGCCTATACTAATGGGGGGAGGGGGGATGCCACACAGCCTATACTAATGGGGGGAGGGGGGATGCCAAACAGCCTATGCTAATGGGGGGAGAGGGGGATTCCACACAGCCTATACTAATGGGGGAGAGGGGGATGCCACACAGCCTATACTAATGGGGGGAGAGGGGGATGCCACACAGCCTATACTCATGGGGGGAGAGGGGGATGCCACACAGCCTATACTAATGGGGGGAGAGGGGGATGCCACACAGCCTATACTAATGGGGGGAGGGGGGATGCCACACAGCCTATACTTATGGGGGGAGAGGGGGATGCCACACAGCCTATACTAATGGGGGGAGAGGGGGATGCCACACAGCCTATACTAATGGGGGGAGGGGGGATGCCACACAGCCTATACTAATGGGGGGAGAGGGGGGTGCCACACAGCCTATACTAATGGGGGGAGAGGGGGATGCCACACAGCCTATATTAATGGGGGGAGGGGGGATGCCATGCCACACAGCCTATGCTAATGGGGGGAGAGGGGGATGCCACACAGCCTATACTAATTGGGGGAGGGGAAATGACACACAGCCTATACTAATGGGGGGAGAGGGGGATGCCACACGGCCTATACTAATGGGGGGAGAGGGGGATGCCACGCAGCCTATACTAATGGAGGGAGGGGGGATGCCACACAGCCTATACTAATGGGGGGAGAGGGGGATGCCACACAGCCTATACTAATGGGGGAGGGGGATGCCACACAGCCTATGGAAATGGGGGGAGGGGGATGCCACACAGCCTATGGAAATGGGGGCAGAGGGGGATGCCACACAGCCTATGGAAATGGGGGGAGAGGAGGATGCCACACAGCCTATGGAAATGGGGGGAGGGGGGATGCCAAACAGCCTATGCTAATGGGGGGAGAGGGGGATTCCACACAGCCTATACTAATGGGGGAGAGGGGGATGCCACACAGCCTATACTAATGGGGGGAGAGGGGGATGCCACACAGCCTATACTCATGGGGGGAGAGGGGGATGCCACACAGCCTATACTAATGGGGGGAGAGGGGGATGCCACACAGCCTATACTAATGGGGGGAGGGGGGATGCCACACAGCCTATACTTATGGGGGGAGAGGGGGATGCCACACAGCCTATACTAATGGGGGGAGAGGGGGATGCCACACAGCCTATACTAATGGGGGGAGGGGGGATGCCACACAGCCTATACTAATGGGGGGAGAGGGGGGTGCCACACAGCCTATACTAATGGGGGGAGAGGGGGATGCCACACAGCCTATATTAATGGGGGGAGGGGGGATGCCATGCCACACAGCCTATGCTAATGGGGGGAGAGGGGGATGCCACACAGCCTATACTAATTGGGGGAGGGGAAATGACACACAGCCTATACTAATGGGGGGAGAGGGGGATGCCACACGGCCTATACTAATGGGGGGAGAGGGGGATGCCACACAGCCTATACTAATGGAGGGAGGGGGGATGCCACACAGCCTATACTAATGGGGGGAGAGGGGGATGCCACACAGCCTATACTAATGGAGGGAGGGGGGATGCCACACAGCCTATACTAATGGGGGGAGAGGGGGATGCCACACAGCCTATACTAATGGGGGAGGGGGATGCCACACAGCCTATGGAAATGGGGGGAGGGGGATGCCACACAGCCTATGGAAATGGGGGCAGAGGGGGATGCCACACAGCCTATGGAAATGGGGGGAGAGGAGGATGCCACACAGCCTATGGAAATGGGGGGGGAGAGGGGGATGCCACACTGCCAATGGGAATGGGGGGGGCACACTGCCTATATGGGGAATAGGAGGGGGGAGAATGCCACACTGACTATATGGGAATAGGAGGGGGGATGCCACACTGCCTATATGGGAATGGGAGGGGGGATGCCACACTGGGTATACAGGGAATGGGAGGGGGGAGAATGCCACACTGCCTATATGGCAATGGGAGGGGGGATGCCACACTGCCTATATGGGGAATGGGAGGGGGGAGAATGCCACACTGCCTATATGGGGAATGGGAGAATGGCACACTGCCTATATGAGAATGGGAGGGGGGATGCCACACTGGGTATACGGGGAATGGGAGGGGGGAGAATGCCACACTGCCTATATGTGGAATGGGAGAATGCCACACTGGGTATATGGGGAATGGGAGGGGAGAGAATGCCACACTGGGTATACAGGGAATGGGATGGGGGCATGCTACACTGTCTATGGAATGGGGGCATCCCACACGGCCTATGGGAATGGGAGGGGGGAGAATGCCACACTGCCTATATGGGAATGAGAGGGGGGATGCCACACTGGGTATGTGGGGAATGGTAGGGGGGAGAATGCCACACTGCTTACATAGGGAATGGGAGGGGGGAGAATGCCACACTGGGTATATGGGGAATGGGAGGGGAGAGAATGCCACACTGGGTATACGGGGAATGGGATGGGGGCATGCTACACTGTCTATGGAATGGGGACATCCCACACGGCCTATGGGAATGGGAGGGGGGATGCCACACTGTCTGTAATGGTGTGTTTTTGGTTTAAAAATACCATTTTGTGATTACTCACCTGTAAAATGGGTATTATAAGTATATCTCACACCCTGCTTCGGAAAGATAAATTACATGTGGGTTATGGTCCAGTAGAGGGCGAACTTCTGCAGAGATGACTAGAAAAAGAAGCCCCTCCCGGTCCATAAATACCTGGGACCTCCCACACACTCCCCAGTATAAGAAAGCAGTAAGGGGACCAGGAAGAGCCAATAAAATCTATGAGAAAAAATTTTCACCAAAAAGAGGATCCAAGATACAACTCAGGGTGGGACAAAGCAGGGTGTGAGACATACTTATAATACCCATTTTACAGGTGAGTAATCACAAAATGGTATTATTCGAAGTATGTCTCACACCCTGCTTCGGAAAGATTAATTACACATGGGACATCCAATAGCAGCGTCCAAAAAGGGTGGGGATCCCAACAGGCAATAGTGCACAAATTAAACCACTGCAGCTTGCAGAACTTTGCGGCCAAAAACAGCATCCGCTGAGGCCCGCACATCAACCTTATAAAACTTGGAAAAAGTATGAACAGAAGACAAAGTAGCAGCCTTACAAACTTGTTCAACAGAGGCTTGGTGCTGAAACGCCCAGGAAGCCCCAACAGCACGAGTAGAATGAGCAGTGATCTGGAAAGGGGGATCCCTCCCCTTAGCAGAATGGGCCCTAATAACGGCCTGACAAATCCATTTACTAATGGTAGACTTGACGGGCGCCAAACCCTTCTTGGACCCAGAGGGCACCACAAAATAGGCGTCCGTCTTCCGGAATGGTGAAGTAGCCACCAGATAGTACTTTACACATCTAACGACGTCCAGAGAGTGCAAGGCCCTCTCCTTGTCATTGCAGGTTTAGGACACAATGAAGGAAGCACAATGCAATGTCCCGATTGAGGTGAAAGACAGACAACCTTTGGCAGGAAGTCTGGTTTAAAACGGAAAACCACCTTGTCCTGATGTCTCTCAAAGTAGGGGGCTGAATGGACAGAGCCGCCAACTCAGAAACACGTCGAACAGAGGTGATAGCCACCAAAAGGGCAACTTTTAAGGTGAAAATGGATAGTGCAGAATCCTGCACCGGTTCAAAAGGAGGACCCTGAAGGGCAGAAAACACCAAATTTAAATCCCAAACAGGTAACATAGGTTTGCGAGGAGGGCGCACATGAGTGACCCCCTGAAAAAAGGTCTTAACCAAAGGATGAAGAGCGAAAGATCTCTGAAAGAAAACCGCCAGAGCGGACACATGCCCCTTAAGAGTGCTAAGCTATATAAGGGGGGGCGTGTCCTGGATATGGCAGGGAGAGGACGCTGCTGATTTGGCTCCTGGCCCCTCGACCCTGTGAAGTGCCATTATCAGCCCACAAAGTGCCAGATAAGAGAGATGCCAAAACGCAAGAGCAAGAAGAGAGGTGGAAAGGAAGATAGAGGTACCTCTCAGAAGAGACTGGAGCTCGGGAGGTGGCTTCCTGCGGGAAGGGGCGCCAGCGACAAGATGGCGGAACGTGAGGATGAGGAGAGCCTGGAGGCGCGCTCGTGCTCGATGTCGCCGCGAAGTGGGGCATGGCAAGAAGAGCCTGGTGACTGGCGGGAGCGGGAGGCGGCCCGTCGCAGGGGTGAGTGGGAGCAGACGTGTGCGGCGGCGCAGCTGGAGCTCCCGAAGAACGGCGGGGCCGGTGGGCGGTGCAGCGTGACGGCCGGAGCCCGGGGCTCGCCGACAATCGTTCTCGCGGGGGCCCCGTGCGGAGACTGTCTGGAGAGGCGAGGCGGCGGGTGACGCGACCAGCTCTGCCTCGGAGCCTGAGGAGGGCGGAGGCTGCGGGGAGATGTGCCTCCCCGGGGACCTGAACACTGAGCACAAAGTGACAGCTGCAGGATCGCACGTGGTCCTGGCAGCTACTGGAGTTAGTAATAAAGAAGACGGGCAATCATACTCCCAGCCCGGGGACATCACAAAGGGGCCCCCCATAGATTCAGCCATAACACCACAGCCATATGAGGGGGAGGTCATAAGGGGAGCCCATAACCCCGCTATAAGGGCAGCGAATGTCAAAGAACTACGCAGATTAGCCTATGAACCCAGGGGGGCAGATCCCCCATTACCTACTGGCGCCGCCACGCGGAGAGCGGGATCTAATAACTTGCTGGCTCACCCACAGCGCGACACAGGACAGCGCTCGGCGTTGCCCCCGATTCGAGACTTGGTGCTGGATCCGGGTGTGGGGTCCCCCCCCTACTCTCTGCAGCTGACACCTGACAGATTGGCCAGCCCAGCGGGTGATAGTCCTGTGCCGATGTCCCCCGCGGGTCGCGTGTCGTCTCCGCCGTATCGGGTACCGTGGCCCGAGGAGCCAGACCCCCTGCCCATAGCGGAGGCAGCCACAGAGGACGCCGGGGCCGAAAAGGGGATCCACCAGGAGACCCTCTCCCTCTTGAGGGGCCTCCCAACGAGAGCAGATATGGAAGGCCTGATCGCCAGGTATGAGGCCGCCCACTGGCGTGATCTAGCGGTAGTCAAGCAGCAAATCTCGGGGGTCGAGGAGAGAGTGGAGTCCCTGGAGACGGAGGGGGCGCAAACATCCAGACGCGTCCTCGCCCTGGAGTCTAAATGCGATCGGCAAGAAGCGCAGCTGCGGGCCTGTTATTTCCATCTGGACGACCTGGAGAACCGGAGCCGAAGGAACAATCTGAGGATTAGGGGCATCCCGGAAGCAACGGATAGGGAAGATGTTAGGGCCATCGCGACAGAAGTTTTCAACCTGGTGCTGGACAGAGAATCTAACACAAAAATAGAACTGGACAGAGCCCATAGGGCCTTGGGCCCTAGAAACCCGGACCGGGAATTTCCTAGGGACATTGTTTGCCGCATTCACCTGTTCACCTTGAAGGAGGAAATTCTTCGGAAGGCCTGGAACAAAGGAGCCGTTGTGTACAAGGGATCGCCTATTAAGATTCTCCAGGATCTGTCTTCTCGCACCCTGCAGATGAGGAGAGCTCTAAGGCCCCTTCTGGATCTAATAATCAACCAAGGTGGCACATACAGATGGGGCTTCCCGTTCCACCTAGTAGTCAGAAGGGACCAGAAAAGCTATTTCTTGAAATCTAGCCGGGATTTGGAGGGCCTATTCTTGTTTCTTCAATGCAAGCCGATTCAGGTGCCAGACTGGTCGTCCCTGGAGGCTCCCCTACCTGCGCGGCGATACTCAGATGGTCCGCGTCGTGGACGGAGAAGTTTCAGAGACCTAGGTCGTCTTGGAAGACCCGGCCACCCTGGCGTGGGACCTGAGCGAATGGGTCCGCGCGGGGGTCCGGCGGGCCCCGGGGGGGGGGGGGGGGTCGCGTTCTGGGCCGCCTGCCGGCTGGGGGCTCGGCGGCCTAGGGCGTGCTTGGCGACGGCCGTGGGCTCTGTGTGATGCCAGCGTGGTGATTATTCTGTTCTGTTATTGCCTTGCTTGATGTCTCTCTAGGTTTTTGCAGTTGTTTGAGTTCCAGGTTATGTGTAGGGGGCACATGCCCTCTGGGTGTCGGTGCCACGGGCTGCGGTGGGGGGCGGAACCTGGCCCACGGGCCCGGACCTCACCTGCCGCTGCGGTTAGAGTTCGTGTCTCGTGGGGGTCGGGGGGAGACGGACTCCCTCGGGTGTTGGTCCCCTCCTTCGCCGCTCAGACACGTTACCCCCAATAGGGTGGGCCTACAGAGGGTCTCCGGCCCACTGGGTCCGTGGTTTCCTTAATTGGAATTACAAGAGTTTAATTAGTTACCACGTGTTTTTACGTTTTCCCAAATCGCTGTTTGATTGGTCCTACGACCAATATCCCCTCCTTACCCGTTCACCCCCCCGCTCACCTTCCCCCCCCCCCGTCTCCAGGGGCGGATCCCCCAAAATTACTTTCCCCCGTACAGCCTAGCAAACCATAATAATGCAGGGAAAGCCCATCTCCGAGATCAACGTGGTCTCCCTCAACGTGAAAGGCTTAAATAGTCCGGAAAAGAGAGCTCTGATTTTGAGGAACCTCAGGGGGCTGAGGGCACAGGTTGCCTTCCTTCAGGAGACCCATTTTAGGGCAGGCGGCTCCCCCTCATTCGGCAACAAGTACTACCTTAGAGGCTATCATAGCCTCTCTCCAGACTCAAGATCCAGGGGGGTAAGCATTGTGATGGATGCTGCCCTCCCTTGGGAACTGATCGACTATCAGACGGACCAAGAGGGGAGGTGGATCTTCCTCAAGGGGAGGATTGCATCTCATCTCTTCACCTTCGCAAACATATACATGCCGAATGTGGTTCAGTCAACCTTCTTGGAGGGAGTCCTCGATATTTTGGACACGTTTAGGGAGGGCGAACTGTTGATCGGCGGTGACTTCAATGTGGCATTGGACCCACTTATGGACACCTCCAGGGGGTCCCCACACGAGTCATATGCCAAATTGAGGCGGCTTAAAAAGGTGCTAGCCCAATACCAGTTGATAGACCCCTGGCGGACTGAGAGGGACTATACCTTTTTCTCTCCCCCGCATAGGTCATATTCGAGAATCGACCTATTTCTTGTGCCTCATGCCTCGCTCTCTAGAGTGGTGGATTCCTCCATTGGGAATATTACCTTATCAGATCATGCCCCTGTTTCTCTGTCAGTTTCCCTCCCCCGCCCCATCCCCAGAGGCTGGTCCTGGCGCCTGAATTCCTCTCTCCTGGATGACCAACTAATAGTAACTGAGCTCCAAGAAGAAATTAAAAATTAAAAAAGATTAGCCCCGGGGTCCTCTGGGAAGCGCATAAGTGCGTAATCAGAGGTTCTCTAATCAGCATTGGATCTAGAATTAAGAGGGAAAAGGCAAAACTAATCAAGGACCTCCTTGCTGAGATAGGGAAAGTAGAAAAGTTACATAAGAAGTCCCTGGCCGTGGCCCACTTGGCAACCCTAACGTCTCTGAGAGAGAAACTCAAGTCATTGTGCTGCGATAGAGTGAAGGCACAGTGGGCCAAATGTAGGAAAAGGTTCTATGAAGTGGGGGACAAATGCGGGAAATTGCTGGCAAGGGCACTTAGAGTGGAAAGGGTGAGATCTTATGTCCCAAAGATCGTAAACCACGAGGGTCATAGTGAGCACCTAACAGAGAGAATAGCGGAAACCTTCCGCAAATTCTATGAATCCCTTTACGATATTCAGGGAACAGGGAGGCTGGACATAGATTCTCGTATATCAGAGTACATAAGGGATTCGGGGCTACCAAGGTTGCCGGCAGAGGTGGTGGAAAAGTTGGAGGACCCCATCTCCCCGTTGGAGTTGCAGAAGGCGGTAGCGGAGACAGCTAGCGGAAAGGCCCCGGGGCCTGATGGTTTCCCTTCCCAGTATTATAAGAAAATGTTCCCCCTCCTGGCCCCCAGCCTGCTTAGGGTCTTTAACTCGCTCAAAGATGGTGAGGCCCTCCCCTCTGACTCCCTCAGAGCATACATCACAGTTTTGCCTAAAGAAGGAAAAGACCCCAGGCAGTGTGCTAGCTACCGGCCCATCTCACTCTTGAATACCGATGTCAAGATCTTTGCAAAGATCCTGGCGTCAAGAATCGCCCCCAACTCCATCATATAATCGCCCTGGACCAGGTGGGCTTCATGCCCCATAGGGAGGCTAGGGACAACACTGTCAAAGTGTTGAACCTGGTGCATCTCGCCCAAACTGTCAATAAGCCCTCCCTATTGCTCGCAACCGATGCCGAGAAGGCTTTTGACAGAGTTAGTTGGCAATTTATGTACGCCACCCTTAGCCATATTGGACTCGGTTCAAACCTTATGAATTGGATCGCGAGCCTTTATAGGACGTCCTCGGCATCGGTGCGAGTCAATGGGGTAATTTCAGAGCCCTTCACGATCAACAACGGGACGCGACAGGGTTGCCCGCTCTCCCCCTTGGTCTTTATCCTGACCCTTGAGCCACTGCTGTGCTCCATCCGCAGGAACCCTGACATTAAAGGATTGGAGGGCCCCAAAACCCACTACAAAGTCGCAGCTTACGCGGACGATTTAATCTTCTGTCTATCCGCCCCAGAGGTTTCGCTGCCCAATTTGATGCGAGAGCTTAAAAGATACGGGGATTTATCAGGATACAAAATCAATTGTTCCAAATCCGAAATCTTAAACATTAATATCCCTGAACAGCGCTTTGCGGGGATCAGGGAGGCATTCCCCTTTAAGTGGGCAAAGGAGGGGGTCACTTACCTTGGAACCAAGATTGGGAATGATCTGTCTAAGATCTTCAATATGAACTTCCCCCCGCTATTGAAAAAATCCTCTGATGACATCGCTAGATGGTCTATGGGTAGGATCTCCTGGTTCGGGCGTACAAACGCGGTCAAGATGAACCTTCTCCCCCGCCTTCTTTATCTACTCTAAGCTCTGCCAGTTGCGGTTCCCAAGCCTTCCTCCAGAAGGTCAGAGCCTTATTCACCAGGTTTATATGGAAGGGAGAAAAACCCAGATTAAGCAGAACTATCTTGGCCAGACCAAAGGAGGAGGGAGGGCTGGGATTCCCAGACCCGGTGTTGTATCATGCTGCCACTCATCTGGGCAGAGTGGTGGATTGGTGCCTACACTCAAGACATAAGCAGTGGGTTGTGTTGGAGCAGGGCTCTGGGGGGCTCCCGCTGGCCAACCTACCTTGGCTAGAGGAGAAGGACATTTCAGGGGCACTAAAACACCCCACGGTTGGGGCCACCCTACGCATCTTTAGGAGGTTCAAGGAGCTCCCGGGGATCTCCCCATCCCCCTCCCCAATGTTCCCAGTGCTGGGAAACCCACAATTCCCCCCCCGGGTGTAGCGGCCCCAAGGTGAGAGAGTGGCACAATGCGGGACTGTGTAGAGCCAAACACTTCTGGACGCAGGCAGGTTGGGCTAAGACCGATGACTTGGCACTGAAGGGATCTGTTCCGAGATGGTCCAAATGGGAACAAACGCAGAGAGCACATTTCCTTCAGGCCTTACAGGGATTCTCGAGGGGTTTGCGCCCAGGGACCCAGTTTGAGGAGCTCTGTTCCAGTCCCAATGTGGAGAGGCACGTGCTCTCATCTATTTACAAGTTGTTGATCACCCCCCAGGAAGCAGAGGAACTTCACTTTGTTAAATATTGGGAAAAAAGCTTGGGGGCCCCATTTACGCCGGAACAGCGGAGGAGACTTCTCGCGCCACCGCATAGGACCTCCATTTGTACCCGGACTCAAGAATGTAGTCACAAAATTCTTACCGGGTGGTACAGAGTTCCGGCGACTCTGCACAAATGGTTCCCTGATGAACCGGACAGCTGCTGGAGATGTGGTGCTGCGGGAGGCGACCTTCTTCACATTTTCTGGTCCTGCCCTAAGCTTCGACTTTACTGGGACTCGGTGAGGAGAGTGATAGGGGAAGTCACTGGGGAAACTGTACCAGCCGATCCAGGAATATGTCTGCTCCACCTGGGGAAGACCCCCCTGAGAGTTTATAGGAGATCCCTTATGTGCCACCTTCTCAATGCCGCAAAATCCTGCATTCCTCTGATGTGGAAAAGGACCCCCCCCTCCTTGGCCAGCTGAGTCCTGAAGGTCAATGAAACCATGCGTTTCGAGGATTTGGTGCTGAATCAGGAGGGAGGGTTCGAGAAGTACACAAAGACCTGGTACGATTGGATGGTCTTTTCGGATTCAGATGAGTGCAGGGCACTGCTTCAGGATACTTGAACAGATGTGCCTACCCTCGCCCCCCCCCCCCCCATCCCTTCCCTCTCTAGGGTGTTATTTTCATATCAGTCGGTTTATAGAGCTGTACGATTCTTTTCACTGTTTTTTCATTTTCTCTGTGTCTTTTGGAACGGGTTTTAAGAATGTCAGACAATGCACGAAATTGTTTATCTTCTACATTTTATTGTGGTCTTTGTTCCTATGTTGTATACAAAAGTTCAATAAATAAAGAATTAAAAAAAAAAAAAAAAAAAAAGAGTGCTAAGCTGAAAACCCATGTCCAGACCATGCTGAAGAAACTCCAAAGGAATGGAAAACACCCGACAAGGAAAGGCCCTAGCCTCACACCAAACAATGTAGGTCTGCCAGGTCCTGTAGTAGATATTAGAGGAAGATTTCTTCCTAGCCCTGACAAGGGTCTGGACAATGGCTTCAGACAAACCCTTTTCCTTTAAGATGAAGGTTTCAGCAGCCACGCCGTCAAAGCCAGAGTTTGTAAATTGGGGTAACAAAGCTGACCTTGTGTGATCAGATCCGGAACCAGGGGCAGCATGAATTGATCGACCGCCAGCCGGACGATGTCTGCGAACCACACCTGTCTTCGCCACCTTGGGGCCACCGGGATAGCTGGCACACCCTCTTGAGCCAGCTTGCGTACCACCTTGCCCACCATGGGAAAGGGAGGAAACAGATACAGGAGACCGAGCTCCCGCCAGGACAGAGACATGGCATCCACTGCCAGAGCCAGAGGGTCCTCGGACAGAGACACAAATGCCGGAAGCTTGCGATTGTGACGAGAGGCAAACAGATCCACCTCCGGACTCCCCCACCTGCGACAGAGGAATAGAAATACCTTGTTGCTGAGGGACCATTCCCCCCGGCGAGAGGTCCCTCTGCTCAGGGAGTCCGCTACCAGGTTCTCCACCCCTGGAATGTAGACTGCCAAGATGCACGGAACATTGCTCTCGGCCCAAGCAAGAATCATAGACACCTCCAAGAGGGCACTCCGGCTGCGAGTCCCTCCTTTGTGATTGATGTAAGCGACCGCTGTCTGATTGTCGGAGCGAACCTGAACTGGTAAGCCCTGAAGGTGATGTGTCAGGTGCGACAGCACCAACCGAACCGCCCTCAGCTCCAGAATGTTGATGGGGATATGGGCCTCCTGAGGACCCCACAGCCCCTGGAACTGACGTTCCCTCCAGAAGCCTCTCCAGCCTGGCATCCGTGGTGACCGTCTCCCAACAGGGCGCAAGAAAGGACCTGTCCCCCTGGAGATTCCTCTGGTCCATCCACCACTGGAAGGACCGCCGGACAAGAGGGGACAGAACACATGTCTGATCCAGAGACAGAGGACATTTGTCCCAAACCGATAGAAGATGGAGCTGAAGGGGTCTCATGTGAAACTGAGCAAATGGCACTGCCACGAAGCAAGCCACCATCAAACCTACCAGCCTCATGCATTGCCTGATGGACGGACGAGGGCTGGACAGAAGAAAACGAATAAGAGCATGAAGAACATCCACCTTCGGCTGGGGTAGGGACACCCTGGTCTGAATAGTATCCAGAGTCATGCCCAGGAACGAAGCCACCCTTGACGGAGATAGGGAGGACTTGGGGTAATTGATTACCCGCCCGAACCTCTCCAGCGTCGTCACCACTGTTCTGGTGTCCAGCTCCGCCTGTTGGAGAGAGGATGACGTAATGAGAAGGTCGTCCAGGTAAGGCAAGATACGAATGCCCCAGACTCTGAGAAGAGCCATCACGCTCGCCAAAACCTTGGTGAACACCCTGGGCGCCAAAGTCAGCCCGAAGGGAAGAGCCACAAACTGGAAGTGCTGGTTGTCTACCACGAACCTGAGGAACCCTTGGTGTCCCGTCCTTGATAACTATTGAGGTCATAAAGTCCCCCAGACGTAGTGAGTCGACAGCAGAGCGCAGAGTCTCCATGCAAAATATTTTGGTTCTGATGAACCGGTTGGGAGTTTTCAGGTCCAAAATGGGTCTTATGGAACCCTCTTGTTTGGGCACTGTAAAGAGGTTGGAATAGTAACCCAGACCTCTCTCTGTGGGGGGAATCGGACAAACTACCCCCATATCCCAAAGATTTTGCACCGCCAGAAAAAGGCCCTGTGCTGCCCGTGGGTCTGACGGAGCCCGGGACCTGAAGAATCTGGGAGGAGGCCGGCATGCAAACTCCAGCTTGTACCCGGAGGAAATTACCTCCCGGATCCAGACGTATGTGATCTCTAGGGTCCAGACCTGAGCAAAGAGCCGCAGCCAAGGGTGAGGGCGCCCCTTCATTGCTGAGCGGGCTTGGCAACGGATTTGGGTTTAGCACCCCAGGAAGTCCTGGGTCGGGCACGTCCTCTGCCCCTACCCCAGGCATCTCCTCGGAATGCAGTGAAAAACGTTCCCCTGCTTGACCGAGAGCCACAAAAGGAAGGGTTGAATGAACCCGAACCCGGCGCTGCTTCTTGCGTTGAGGTAACTTACCCCCTCTGGCAACCAAGTCTAAACGATCACCAAACAGGCACAGACCCACGAAGGGAAGACCTGTGAGCGCCTTCTTAGCAGCGTTATCGGCCGCCCACTGGCGCAACCAGACCGACCGGCGTATAGCAACCTGCAATGCCCAGGTCCGGCTACACATACGGATAGTATCATCCAAGGCTGATAAGACAAAAGCAATGAACATCTCACAATGAGTCAAGGCTGTAAACTCCTCACTGCAAGGATCCAATTGGGAACCATCCAAAAGGCCCCTAATTAGAGCTCTAGTAGCCACGGCCGTGATCGCAGAAACACAAACCGGGCGCAAGGCCGAACCCACACAAGCAAAGGCATGTGAAGCCAATTGATCGAGACGTTGGTCCTCACCATCCTTCAAGGTAGTGGAATCCGGGGTATACACGACTGAAGTATTGGACAATCCCAGGACGGGCGCGTCGACCTCTGGGGGCGTCGACCAACGTTTAACCACATCAACAGGAAAGGGATACTTTCTATCCCACCCGTGAGGGATACCAGGGAGCCGACTAGGCTTTTCCCATTCCTTAAGGATCATATTGTTAAAGTGCTTCTGATCCGGGAACTCCAAACGAGGTTTGGCAATCCCAAAAAATTCCCTGCCATTGCGGAGGGGCCTCCGCAGGAGGGGAAATGACAAGTACCTCGTGTACCTACTTGAGTAAGGAGCCTATGGGTGTCGACAGTATCCCCCTGCTCTGAGCCGGCATCAGCGCCAGGGTACTGCCGATCCTCAGATGAGTCAGAGTCTGGGAACAGTTCCCTTTCCTCGAGCGGGGAACAATCAGACCAGTCAAATGGTTCAAAACCAGCATAATCAAAGGCAGGCGCTGCGGGCGCCAAGTGCCGTCTCTTAGCTGGGGCCTGCCTGGCCGCAGAGCTAGCAATCAGTCTCTCAATGTTGGCCAGTCTTGTGCATACATCAGATTGCGACTCCCCACTGGTGAGAACATCACTTGGGGTCATAACCAGGCGTGGGGGTGTAGGTGATGAGGCCAGCGGGGCTGAACCGTCCGCACGGGGCCCGGCATGCCGCACAAGCGCCTGTTGTGCACATGGTATACAAATTTGCCCATTATCTCCCAAAAGGGATGCCCCACATATCACACACGACCGGGGTTGTCCCAAAGGGACCCCAAGTCCAGTATCCTGGGGAGCCTCCATATGGTGATTTTTTGATAGTCGCAATGATCAATGGGAATTACGCTATGAAGCTACCCAGGATGCCCCTTAGCGTCCGTAAGTGGGAGGATTTATAATCACACAGGGAAACGCCAATTTGAACAAGGGACTAGGACCGGGAGAAAACCCCTCTTAATATGGAAACAGTCCCACCTGAAAGACATAATAAAGACTCTTCCCGAAGGAAGTGAAGCGCCCCCACCAACTGAACCAGAGGATAACGCGCGCCAACGGCATGACGAGCGTCTGACTGAGTCCTGAGGCCACGCTCCCTAGCAAGGCTGCGGAGCTGGCCAAGGGGGGAACAACCTGACGACCGCCTACCCTTTGGTGGGGGATTTGCGGTGGAGCATAGCTCCAGGTAACAGGACACCTCTAGAGGTGTAACCTACCCTCACCAGGACCCTACAGCCAAGGCTGGGAGGCAAGGGAAATTAACAAAGGAGTCCGGGCGGCAATAGGAATAAGAAATGGCCGGGAGTAAAACCCGGCTTACCTGCAAAGGAAAGAGACAGCCATCTTCTTGACTTGCTTCGTCTTCTGCAGAGACTTAACTGGGGAGTGTGTGGGAGGTCCCAGGTATTTATGGGCCGGGAGGGGCTTCTTTTTCTAGTCATCTCTGCAGAAGTTCGCCCTCTACTGGACTATAACCCATGCGTAATTAATCTTTCCGAAGCAGGGTGTGAGACATACTTGGAATATATTTTTTCTTATTTTTCTCCCCCAAATCCTAGGTGCGTCTTATAGGGCGAAAATACGGCATATCCTTGAAAAATAAAGATAAAAAAATAAATGAAAAGGACTAGACTAAAAATCTTCACATCAAAAATCCTGTAGAAAAATGTCTGCTTTTATCAAGACTTAAAGCTAGAACCTGGGGGATGGGGTGTCCTATCATTATTCATGCTGCGAGGAGGGCTCTTTTTGTAATATATCTCTCTTTAGCTCAATACTGTAGGTACCTAAGAGCTGTGTAACAAAGTTTATGATTGAGAAGGAACAGTCACCCTGATGGATCACTGTGCTAGACTGGGGGGATACAGGAGATCTGTGGATGTTGTTGAAACCTTTTTGTACTGTAGGTGGACCAGGCATTTTGGAACACTCTAATGTTAAAGCACTTCTGATTGTTTGCATTCTATCTCCTGCAGGCATCATGTAAATTATACAGATCTTACAATACCCAATAAAGGACTGAGGTTCTACTGACCTGTAAACTGGGCACAGCAGATATCACCGACTGATGGCTTATACTCAGGCTGGTCTGTCTCTGCTTCACAATAACGGAATATATCCATCATTACTTGCTGCAGGGTCTTTACATCAACTACAAATAAAAACAGGGTACAGAACAATAACACCACAGAGGTAAAATCAAGCATAGATATGGCAATTTTATTAGGTAGGTGGACCAGCATTTACTAATGGCAACCTGCATTCTTATCTCTAAATGCTTATTCTATATAGGTAACAATAAAAAAAGAGAAAAAAACATTTGAAACCTCTTAACATTCCAAGCAAAACGGTTATAGTGCCTGCTTTCTGCTCTCCCAATGCTGGCTAGCAGGGGCTGCATCTTTCATCCAGCCTGATTTATATTTTTCAATAACCCTCTTCAGGGCCTCCTCAGCAGCAGAAGGTGACTCAAACAAGTATGTTGCAATGTGAGAGTCCCATCAGTAGTCAAGTCATTTCAGGGACCCTGATAAAGGAGTCCGCAGAAGAAAGCAAGTTCTGTATAGTTTAGTAGTCCAGGTGAATAAAATATTCCAGCACAGGGCAAGCAGAAAGCAGGCTAACTTTGCCTTGAACATGCCTTTAAGGTTATAAAAGAGGAAGTCCAGTCAAAACTGAGGGGCTTCCCGCACTACCCCGACAGCTGTCGTTCATGTGACCGTAAGCAGTCAGTTATCATCACTGGGCACACAGTTCATCACGGGAACCCAAAAGGCTGCTGGCAGTCACATGATGTGTGGAATAGGCGAGTATGGGTATCCCAACTGGGCTTATTGTCTTAGTGACCATCTTCTTGTATTCCAGAGTCTTGTTGTTTTTAACAGTTCCTGTGAAGGTCTCACCAAACTCTGTATGCTGTCAAAAGATTTCTTGCTATCTGAGAACCTCCATCAGCCAGATGGCAGCCTCTGTGTAGAGAACACTGCCCAGAAAAAAATCCTAACAAAAACTAATTTGATTGTTCCAGCGTTACTCAATCCGTGTGGTCTGCCAACAGGTCAAGTTTTGTCGATCTCCACACAGATGCACAGGTAATTACTACTAAGAGAGCTACAGAGCTAGCTATGTGGCGATCCATAAAACATGGTGGACCTTGATGAGAGGATTGAGGAACAGAGGCTTAAAGGAACTGTATTGTAAAATCTTCAAAAAATAATAATCCATATAAACATGCTGGATATTGAGCAGAGGAGCTACTTAAACACCCCAAATAAATAACATTCCCTCCAGGTTTTCTTCTACAATCCAGAAATGACAGTTTTTTGAGCATACTATTCCCACTCTACAAGGGTGATCTACTCCATTCCAAAGTGCTTAGAGCTGCCAGCCTGTTAGGAGCTGCAGAATTACCACTAATTAGTTTCCTAAAATTGCAATAGCAATATGGAAATTATGGTAGCGTAAGAATTCCTTTTTAATAAGTGTTTACAGTAGGATATCCTCGTGTCAATAGGAGGGGCCAGAACACGCTGGATTATGCAAAACTTAAACTCTCCCCCTATCGACTGCTCCTGTGGTATGGATGTAACTCAAATAAGTTAGTAAAAAGCAGTAAGGAAAAGCCGCCAAAGGCAACCAACATATTACAAGTGCATAACAACCAGATACACATGGGTCTAGAAAGACCAAACAGATCACCATAACATGAAACGCAGCGGCACTACAAACGAGAAAGGATTTATAATGGTATGCCTTCTAAAATTCCCTTGTTTCTGCGCTTTCACTTAGTCCTACTGAAGTCCTTAAGAGTAGGAGAGTACGAAAGCAGTAAAGAGCATGGGTGGGAAAACCTAGTTTCGGCTGTATAACAGAATCAGAGCTACGTTGTAAAGAAATTCAATCCAGTCGCCAGGGGCAATGGAGAAACCGTGGAAAAGAGAAATATATATATTAAGGGGAACATCAATCTACCAGAAACCCACAGACTGGCTTACATACGTTAATCATACCTACTTCCGCCCAAAACTACATCTAGAGGTCCACAGTATTCAGCCAGGGGATCAGATACAACAGGATTTGTTCTGATACAATGGACAGAAATGCACACATGGACAATATAAAAAGGGACTTGATTAAGCCAGGCATCATCAACAGATGGCCGGATACAAAAAGCACTCCACATCCCCAGAGACAGAGTCTTTACAATATAAAGAATCTCAAAAGCAGAAGTGTCCCACTTGGCTGTCAAATACAACCAATGTCTGGAGATCGAGGAAAACTGCTAAGGACCTCTGACCCCTTCTACACAGGACTTTCTGAAATACTCCCAGATCCTCATCTGGCAGACAACCCCCCCCCCCCCCCCCTCCTAATCTCACACAGCTAATTGTGAGGAGCTCCCTTGTTTGACCCAGCACAAAATGGGACATGGCCCTACTTGCAAGAATTTATACACAGGGCAAGCGATAAGAAAACAAATAAAATACACAGGTTAAATACAAAAAACTGTACCAGCCCATTCCTGTACAGCAGGCCGTGGTTACAGACCAAGCCGTGGTTACAGTGCTCCAAGGGGGCTTTAAAAAAGACCTGTTAAAAGTGGGAATGAGGTTTATCCCCAAAAATTGGACTGTGGGCTAAATAGGTATAATAATTGTATGTGTTGTCATAATATGAATTGTAGAGATTCAAAACAAGGCCTTTTTTGCCTCCTTCCCCTCCCCACCCCTAGTTTTCCCTTTGTCTAACGACAGATGAGCCACAACGTTTGTCTACTGTCTCAAAATTGGTAAAGGGACTTGCCTGGCTTGTTTGACTTTTAGCTTTACGCTTTGCCCTACGTTCAATTCTACCAGGGGTCTGCGTTTTCTTGGGTTTAAAGTTTGTATTATCTTTGTATAGAGAAATCATATTCATTTAAATGAATCATGGCTATGCATACTGTAAATACATTGGCTATTTTAAGCTTCTTCTTAAGAAAAATATTTCATAGATCTTGTATGTATGTGTAGTTCCACTTCACCACCACCACCACCAATTGAAATTTGGGGCATGGGGGTTATGATTGGTGGTTAAATATTATCTAGTAATGAATTTTGATCTAAAGATTTTTATTGAGGAAGACTATATGTAATACAAATAAACTGAGAGCCTCTTATAATTGATCAGAAACTATTTTTTTTATAAAAGACATGTAATTGAAATCTGCCTTTTAGTTACTGAACTAGGTATTTTTCTAAGTAATAAGTTATCGGTCTTCATCTATTTAAACTAGGTTTAACCCTAAGGCATGTGTACATATCTACTGCTAACACAGTTTCTTAAATGTGTTTTAGACTATGCCCCCTGCTAGCTGTGTACTTAATCTATCACTGTCCCTACTTAACCCTTTCGCTGCCAGCCTACCTGGAGTTTTTGTCACCCTTGGTGCCAAACCGTTTTGCACTATTTTGCGCTCCCCATGTTCAAATGTGATTTTTGAAGGGATTTCCCAGGTAAATGATATATTGTTTTTTTCAGCAGAGTCTGGGCTTTAACATGAAATGTCTTGTTTGTAATTTTTTAGGGGTATTCTCAATATTTTTGGGTGAAATATGTGGAAAAAAAATTTAAAAAAATACATTTTTACAATTTGTAGTTTTTTTTGTAATAAAAAATTTAAGTTTTTCAATAAAATCTTATTGCGTGTGAAATCCCAATTTCTCCCAGTTACAGCGATACCACATATGTATAGGTAGACACCCTTTCCTGCCCAGGAGACTCCCCCAAACTGAAACAGCGCTTTAGGGAATTTTCAGATAAAATACAACTATGCTATGCAATATGCGCACCTTGCAGTTCTTCCAGAAAAACAACCCTTTACATTTGAAATACCCCCAACAAACTATATATTTTCTGGAAGTACACACCTCAAGCTTTCTAGGCGTACCAGGCTTGTTAATGTGCCCATAGTTTTCTGGAAGTAATCCCTCATTGTATTCTGGTTGCAAAGAGTTTCCCTAAAAAAAGGATAAAAAAGCAGAATCAAAGCCACATTTTCCTAAAAAACTATGTGCAAACAAGAAAAAACAAGTTTAGTCTGAAAAAGCAACATCCCCCGAACAGAACGATACCCAACATGCATTGCTACTGTCAAGGGAAGAGTCGGCAAACACCCCAAAGTAAAGCATGTGCGTTGAAAATTTCAGCTCTGCAGACAGTGCGCACCTTGCGATTTTTCAACCAAAACAACCCTTTACATTTGGAATATCCCCCATAAACCATATATTACCTGAAAGTACACATGTTAAGCTTTCTAAGCGTACCCAACTTGTTGTAGTGGGCTCATCTTTCTGGAATTAATCCCTCAAAGAATTCTTTGGTTGCGCAGGGTTTCCCTAAAAAATGTATAAAAAAGCTGAATAAAAAACACCTTTTCCTAAAATATAAATATGCAAACCAGAAAAAACAAGCTAAGTCTGAAAGCACAAGGTCCCCCGAACAGAACAATACCCAACATGCATAGCTACCTTTAACCATTTTAATTGCCAGCCTACTTGAGATTTTGTCACCCTCTGTTGACAGGTCATTTTTCCCCATTTTGCGCCATGTTTTGCGCCATGTTTTGCGCCATTTTTGCTGGAATTTTCAGGAAAATTATACATATATTTTCTGCAGCAGAGTTTAGGCTTTAACAAGAAATGTCTTGTTTGTAAATTTTATTTTGTTTTTTACAATATTATTAAGTAAAAAATAAATAAATAAATAAAAATTTTTTTAGAAAATTGACTCCTTTATTTCAAATAAAAAATTTATTTTATTAAGGAAAACCGTATTGCATGTGAAAGCCCCATTTCTACCGATTAGAACGGTACCACATATTTATCGGTAGCCCCCCGTTCCTGCCCAGGAGACCCCCCTAACTGAAACAAGTACTTTATAACATTTACAAATAAAATACAAATACCATCCACACTACAAAGGGTTAAATCGAGAAAAAAAATGACATAGGGTCCCCCTTCCTGGGGGGGGGGGGGGACCCCATTTTGGGGGGGGATTTTTAAGGGTTAAAAACCCTTAAAAATCCCCCAAAAAATTGACATGGGGTCCCCCTTACCCAAAGTAACCAGCCCGGGACCAGCTATGCAGGGCTTGTAGAAACAGGGCACAGGGGCCAGCTTTTGTGGCCCCTGGCCCTGCAGGCTACAAGCCCGCATAGCCCGTGGGCCCGGACTCTTCTGCCCCCCCCTGGGCTTTGGGGAGGCAGGTAATGGGGGTGCCAGGGGTTAATGGCAAGTCACCCGCTAGTCACAGGTGACTTGCCACCTCCCCCAGCCTTGTGAACTGGTATAGGAGTCATGGACCCCTTACCAGTTCACAAGGGGTTAAATGTAAAAAAAAACACAGACACACAAAAGAGAAAAAAATATTTTATTAATTTTTTTTTTACACTGTACTCACCTCCCATCCATCCTGGAGCACTGTGTCCCTCGGCGATCACTGGCTTCTGCTCACCTGCTGGAAGCCTTTTATAGCTGCTGGATGACAGAACACAAAGAGTTTATTAAAAAAAAAAAAATGACATAGGGTCCCCCCTCCCAGGGGGGCGGACCCCATTTTTCTTTTGGAATTTTAAGGGTTAAAAACCCTTAAATATCCAAAAAAAAAATGAAATGGGGCCCCCCTTACCCATCATTACCAGCCCGGGACCAGCTATGGGGGCTTGTAGGCACAGAGTGGGGGGGCCAGCTTTTGCGGCCCCCCCACCCTGCAGCCTACGAGCCCACATAGCCTGTGTGGGCCCGGGCTCTTCTGCCCCCCCCTGGGCTTTGGGGAGGCAGGTAATTGGGGGTGCCGGGGGTTAATGGCAAGTCACCCGCTGCGGCAAGCAGGTGACATGCCAGCCCCCAGCCTTGTGAACTGGTATAAGGGGTCTCATGGACCCCTTACCAGTTCACAAGGGGTTAAATGTTAAATAAAAAGACACAGAGACATAAGATATAAAAGATCTTTATTTATTTTTTTTTTTACTTTACTCACCTCCGATCCTGTGTCCCCCGGCGATCTCCGCTGACAGCCTGCTCGTGTGTTTGAAGGAGAGAGCCTGGGGAGGAGGGGGGGGGCGATCTCAGCCCTCTCCTCCTCCCCATCTGCCCTCCTCCAGGCACACGAGCAGACTGATTGTCTGTCTCACGTCCCGGCATTAAGAGGGCTGCTGGTGACATCATACCTGGGGGGCGGGGCTAGCAGACCCGTTCCAGGAAGTGGGGGGGAGGGCAATTTCTGCCCTCTCCTCGCCACCGAAGAGGCTGGGGGGGCGATCGGAGGCCCCCCCAGTGAAGAGGACACCCATCGGGAGACAGCGCGGCCTCAGGTAAGGAAATGTCATTTTTTTTTTTTTTTTTTTTTTACATTTAGCAGCTGCTGCTGCCGAAGCGGGGGGGGGGGGGCCCTATTCCGGGGGCTCTCCTGGAGCCATCCGACCCCCCACGGGGGATCGGATGGCAGCAAATTAAAAGGGAGACCCGGCCGGATCCAACGAGGGGTCAGGTGAGTATTTTTGATTTATATTTTTTTTACTGTCAGGGGGGAAAGTCAAGCCCGTAGATTCTACGTGCTTGGCACTTAAGTGGAGTGGAAGCGAGCACGTAGAATCTACGGGCTTGGCACTGAAAGGGTTAAACTAGGTGTAAATATTGCTGAAGTATTTGTGTGTTTGTTTAAATTATGTGTGTTCTGTTTACTGCCTATTGTTATGGCGTGTTGAATTAGGCTTACCTCTGTTGGGGATCAAAATACGAGAAAATCGCTGACACAATATCGATGAGAATATCTTCCCTAATTCTGCCCCACTAAAGGATTAGCCTAAGTGTCTTTCCCATTTCGAAGTAAGGGTAGGGGCATTTTTATAATATAATAGTGATGGTAATATGAAAGAGATTGAGGTGGAAGTTGTATGCATCCATACATTTTTAAAGGCTGATGGGGAGATTGGATCTATTTTAAGGTTTAGTGTTTGGAGTAAGCCTCCACTTTGTGCTGGGAAATGCAAAATTACAGTTTTCTTAATGTTTGTATAGAGTTTGAGAATGACTGCCAAGATTCCCGATTGTGGAACACCCTAAGTATAATGATTCTTGTAAGAAATTATAGCATTGTTAAAAGCGGGAAGCTCATCATTTCTGGCTGAGGAAAGAAATGAGAGGAGAGGAGGAGATTTTGTCAGGTCTAGCAAAGTTTTAAGTGGTATGTGCTGTGATCCTGGATAACTCTTCTATGTATGTTAAATTTAATGGGACTTCTAGTTACCGGAAATATTTATATAAGTCTGTCCATTTGGAATCTTAAGTTGTAAACCGTCTTGTACTATAATGTTATATTGGGTGCTTCCCAGCCACCCAGTGAAATGAGCGGAAGTAGAATTTCATTTGAAAATTTTTTTTTTGAAAAATAGTTTTACAATAGTTTGCTGATAGAAGATTTTTTTAGGGTAAGAAGATATTTTTGTGGCAGTGCTATTGAAAGACAACAAAAAAAATACAATTCTGAGAGATACTCACCTGTAGAATTGGTATTATACGTATACAGTACGTCCTGCTCCAAATATAATCCTTACACATGGGTATTCTCCGCCAGATGGCGCTGTGCACTGAAGACATGCCAAAAAACAGGCTCCTCCCAGCCCTTCATATATCCAGGGACCTCCCACAAATCCCCAGCATTGAAAAGCAGTGAACCACCAACTGGTAATAACAACAAAGATAGCAATCACCATACAGGGGATCCAGAATAATGCAAAAAAAAACAGGGTGGGGTGGAGCAGGACATACTGTATACGTATAATACCAATTCTACAGGTGAGTATCTAACAGAATTGTATTATTCTAAGTATACAGTACGTCTTGCTCCAAATATAATCCTTACACATGGGACATCCAATAGCAGTGTCCATAAAGTAGGGTGGGATCCCCAACAAAAAGGCACAGCAGACAGTTAAAAGCACTGTCACCTGGAAACCTTGCTACCAAAAGTGACATGAGCAAAGCTCTAACCTCAACCTCATAAAAACCTTTGAAAGGTAAGAACAGAGAACAAGAAGCGGTCTAGCAGACTTGTTCCACAGAAACCTGGTGCCGAAGGGCCCAAAGATACCGAGGCACAAGTAAAATCAGAAGTAAGGCGAGAAGAAGATTCTTCCCCTTAAAAGAACAGGCCTGAGTAACAGCCTGACAAGTCCAAAGGCAAACAGTAGTCTTGGCAGAAGCCGAAACCTTTCCTAGGACCAGAAGGGACAACCCACCCAAGTAAAGACCAGGCCAAAGGCCGCATAATCCCTGGAATCAGACGAAATCAGGCACATACAGGATGGAGACGCCCGCAAGCCCCAAGGGGCAACAGTCCCCCTAAGGGACGAGAGACAATCCAGGAAAACACTTCCAACACCTGTAGAGGGAATGTAGACCCCCTTTCTCAGCGATACTAGGAATAAGGCCCAGAAGAAAGACAAAATCTTGAATACATGAGCATAAGACACCACCTTAGGCAGAATGACCGGCGTAAAGCGGAACACCACCTCATCTTGGTGTATATATCTATGAACGAGGGCTAGCTAAACAGAGCCGCCCGCTCAGGCACACGGTTGACTGAAGTAACAGTCCCTAGAAGGACAACTTGAGGGTAAGAACAGTCAGACAGCATCCGGAATAGGTCCAAAGGGAACACCCCACAAGGCAAGCAGAATAAATTCGAATCCCAACAGGGAACATAGAATTACGTGAGGAACGCACATGAGTAACCCTCTGAAAGAAGCCATAACCAAGGAAACTGAGCAAGAGACTTCTACAGGAAGGCGGACAGGGCAGAACCTGACCCTTCCGAGTACGGAGTTGGAGAATTCCAACTCCAACCAAAGCTGTAATAACTCTAGAACCCTGGGAACAGAGAACGCCCACAGGGAAGAGACCTAGAATCACACCAATCAATATGGGTACGCATACCCTATAATAGATGGAAGAAGAAGAAGCTTGCTCCTAGTCTTCCCATAGTCTCAATCACCAAGACAGATAAGTCTGTCTCCATCAAGATGGATGTTTCAGCAGTCAGGCCGTCTAGGCCAGAGTCTGTAGATTGGGGTGACGTAAAGGGGCCCTGAGTGATCAGAGCTGGCACTCCTGGCAGAACGCACAGATCTATTGTCCTCAATACCACATCTGCGAACCACACTCCACTAGGCCACCCGGGGGCCACCAGAATCACTGGTCCCCCTTTTCCAGAGCAATTCTGCTCAGAACCCTGCCTAGCAGGAGGCATGGAGAAAGACATACAGAACAGAATGTCCTGTCATAATATTACTTAATCATCTTGACCACGGCCAGAGAATCCTGGGACAGGGAAACAAGGACCGAGAGCTTGTGTTAGTGACAGGGCACACAGAGATCCACACTGGTTGGCCCTCATAGTGACACAAGGATTAGCACATCCTGTCGCAGAGGGACCTCCACCGGAGCGAATACCACTGATATGCAGGGAACATTGTCCACCACCCAGATCAGGATCGGAGACACATCCCGGAGGACCCTCCTGCACCGGGTCCCTCCCTGAATATTCAATGTAAGCCAAGGCCGTCAGCTAGGCCTAGCTCCCCCGAACAGGCAGGCCCTGAAGAGGAGTAGGCAAGCGAGTTAGAACTAACTTGAACGCTCATAGATTCAAAAATTGATAGGTGTATAGGCCTCCTAAGGGCCCTACCTCCCCTGGAACCGTAGGGACTTCAGAAGAAGACCCCCCTCAACCTGATAGATTGGCATCCATGGTGACTGTCTACCCAGGAAAGGGCAAGAAGGGACTGCCCTCAGGCAGGTTCCTTGAGTTCATCCACTACAAGAGGGACCTCCTCACCAGGGAGGAAGGCACACATACCCTGCTCCAGGGATGCTGGGTCCTTGTCCCGTAGGACAAAAAAGAGAAGTTGCAGAAGGCCCCAGGGGGGACTGAGCATAAAGGGCCTCTTCGAAGTACACCACCAGCGGGCCCACCAGCTGCGTCCCCTGCCTGGTGGAGGGACAGCTAAGAGGGACTGAGCCCATACAACCAGAATGTCCACTTTATTGCTGAGGAAGGAAGATCCTTGCTTGAACTGTATAAAATTCATTCATGGGAATGGAGTTACCAATGAAGGGGACAATAAGGACTCCCAAATGGACACCCTCCAGCCGAGTATCCAACGTAGTAGCCAGACGTAGAGACTGGGAAGTGATGAGGACGTCCAGGTAGGTCATCGCGCAGACGCCCCTTGGTCTCATGAGAGGCCACACCCCCGTCAGCAGCTTGGTGAGCACTCTGGGAGCTGAAGAGAAGCCAGATGACAAGATCACGATTATCAGTGTTGGTCAACCAACGCGAATCTGAAGAACCTCTGTGTCCAAAAGACACAGGGAAGTAAGGATAAGCAGCATTGAGCTCCACAGACGGCAAGAAGCCCCCGACGCACAAGGAGCTGATGGCCGAGCGCAGTGTTTCCATTGCAGAAACCGCTTGTAACAGACGAATTGCTGAAAATCTGTGAGACCAGATTGGGCCAGACTGACCCATCCTTTTTTGGGGAACTGTGGAAAGGTTAGTGTATCGGCCCTTGCCCCTGCCTATTAAGGGCAATCTGCAAGAGACCCCCAGACCCCGCAGGCCTTGCAGAGCCTGCACCAGCACCTGAACAGAGGCAGGGACCAGGAGCACCCGGGACCCGATAATCTTGGGGGAGGCCGTGCAGCAACTCTATCTTGTATCCGGAGGGCACTACCTCCTGAATCCACCAGTCTGAGGCGTGATACCTCCTGGCATGAGCACGGTGCCGCAGCCGTCCCCTCACCCCGACGGGCAAGGGCGTCCCAACATGCTTGAGGGGATTTTGGTGGAAGATTTAGACTTAGCCCCGCCAGACGGGCCAGGGCATTATATGCCGCTCCTGGGGCAGGAGTCTGCACGAGCCCCCAGGAAGGACACCCCTGGTTCTTGTTTTACACTATGGCAGGGAGGGGGAGGGGTTACCCTGCCCCGAGGGGCCGGGACGGCCGCCTACGTTGAGGTGAATTGCCCTTTTTTACCAAACAGGTCCAGACAGGCCCCAAACAGGCGTTGCCCTCTAAACGGAAGCCCAGTAAGAGTCATCTTAGCATCATCGCCAGTACCCCACTGTTGCAGCCAAACCAAGCAACGTATAGCCACCACAAGGGCAGAAGTCCTTGCACACATTCTAATGGTGTCATCCAGTGCTAATAGGATACATTTTTCAAATACATCACAACTGGAGAGTGCATTAAACGCATCCCAGGGGAGATACTCAGGGTGATGATCAAGCATCTTTCTGATGAGGGTTCTAGCGGTCACTGCAGTGATGACTGCGGCACAGACCGGGGCAGCGCCGTCCCTGCACAAGAAAAGGCGTGGGAGGCCACAGATCAATGCGCCGGTCCTCAGCATCCCGAAGGGTACCATAAACAGGGGCTGTAATAAAAGGGGGGTTAGAAACCCCTACGATCTGCGCATCCACCACGGGGGGTGATGACTAACAATTGACCACCTCAGGGGGAAAAGGGGATATTTCTTGTCCCAGACCCCTGGAATTTACTGGGGAATTGCCATTCCTTGAGTACAAGAGCATGGAAAATGAGCCTGCTCTAGAAAATCCAAGCGTGCTGTCGCTGTATGAAAACGCTCCCCTCTTGGCTTGGAGGCCTCACCAGGGAGAGAGATAGACAGGACCTTAATCAACAAATCTCACACTGGCCCCAGGATTCAGGGCCAGAATCGCCATGACTCCTCGGCCTCACATCAGGTGAGCCTGAGACAGAGACCAGCTCTCCTTCATCAGAAGGGGTATAGAAAAATAGAAGGTTGACGGCAGAAGGAGACCATACGGTCCATCTAGTCTGCCCTTATGTGTATACTGTATGTACTCTTTATCTTAGGATAGATGTGTGCTTATCCCAGGCATGTTTAAATTCAGTGACTGTTGATTTCTCAACTACCTCTGCTGGAAGTTTGTTCCAAGCATCTACTAATGGGGCCCAGGACAGAGCCCTGCGGCACACCACTTGTAACTCGCCTTTGTTCAGATTGCACGCCATTTACAACAACGCTCTGATACCGATCCCTCAGCCAACTGGAAATCCACTGAACTATCCAGGGATTGAGTCCTACCTTCAATAACTTATCTATGAGCTCCTTATGTGGTACAGTGTCAAAGGCTTTGCTAAAATCCAGATAGGCGATATCCACAGCACCACCTTCATCTAACACTTTAGTGACATTGTCAAAGAAATCAATAAGATTGGTCTGACATGATCTGCCCTCAGTAAAGCCGTGCTGTTTTGGGTCCAATAGGTCATTAATTTTTAGATGGGAAATTATCTGTTTTTTTAAGAGTGTTTCCATTAATTTGACCACTGGCCTGTAATTACTGGCTTCTTCTCTACTCCCCTTTTTATGGATTGGTACGTATAGTCACACGGAGTAGTCAACTCCTCAGTTCCCATAGGACAAACAGAAAACAGGAGGCGTCAAGGGCCACTTCTTACCAGGGCCCCTGCGCCCTGACAACCTCGCCGTAATCTGATCAGCCGTAGGCAGTCTGGAAGGAACAGCAGGCTGCAAATCCCCACTTGTATGCGACTCAGCAGGAGTGAGAATTAAGCATGGGGAAATAAGTGTATTGAATTGAGGTGCAGCCACTGGTAACCCTGATTGCAGGGCCAGTGCTTGTTTGGCACAGGGTCCGCAGCCCAGTGCTCTGTCAGCATCAGCATGGGGCTGTCCACACGCTATACACAGCCGGTCTTGTCCCAGAGGGACCCCGGTCACATAATTCTGAGAGGCCTCCATATGGTGATTATCTAGGCACAATATGCCAGCAGGGATTTACGCAATAGGCAACCCTGGATGCCCCAAAGACCCCCTAGGAAGGTGGGAGAATTTTACAAAGCCCGCTATAATTTAACCCAGGCCGGGGAAGCCACTGGATTCAACTGTCTGAAGACATAATGTGAATAAAGGGTGTCAGAGCCATGCGCAGTAATAAGAATCATGAAATCGAAGGCACTTACAGACCAAGGTAGGAGGAGGGCCGTTACCGCGCGCGCGCGACTAACATCAAAATGGCGCCAAGCAAACCTCGAAGGGCGGGCCGTGACGCGGAGCATGCCAAACCAGGTCCCCTCCCCCCCGAAGAGCGCAAAGCTCTAAGACAGTAGAAAATATTGTAAAAAGAAGCAGAGTGTATGACACACATAGCATAGATGATTTTTGCCAATGGCGACTCCGATACTTCATGTCTTCGCAGTCGGCACTGCAGAGAAATCTGGGGATTTGTGGGAGGTCCCTGGGTATATGAAGGGCCGGGAGGAGCCTGTTTTTTTGCATGTCTGCAGTGCACAGCGCCATCTGGCGGAGAATACCCATGTGTAAGGATTATATTTGGAGCAGGACGTACTGTATACTTAGAATAGCTGTACAGTACAATGTAAGAACATTGTGATTGCTGCTACAGTATTTCACGTAATAAATTGAAGGGGAAGTTGTAACCAGTTGGGCATTTTGGCTGAAGGCTTATCGGTGGAAAAAAGATTCCTGATTTCCTACTTGAATGTCTTTACATTTTGGATCTTGAGCTATTAGGAGTTCTAAGTGTAAGTTAAAGAGTACTGGGGCCTTTATCGGGTTTAGATATAACTTTAATTACGACAAGGTCTGAAATTAAACAGACTGCCTAAGAGCCCCATAACTTCCACAAACTCTCTACCCTATCTCAGCCTTTTCAGACAACTATTGTCATAATCCTGGATTGTTACCCCACAGATCACAATTTAACAACCTTGTACTATTACTTACAGTACGTGTGACAATAAGACAATTCAGTGAGTACTCACCTGTAGAATTGCTTTTGCCATGCATGGCACGGCCTGCTTCACGAAGTCATTACATCTGGGTATTCCGCCACAAGGTGGCGCAGTGCACTGCTGAAGAGTTGTGGCTCCTCCCAGTACCATATAAAAACGGAATCACCATAGACTTATCCAGCGTTGGCAAGCAGTTATTCAAGAAACCGGGAGTAAAAAAGGTAACAAAACCCCAACTAACTTGGAACAATCACCATACAGACGCAACCAAGAACAACGATAACAAGGGTGGGGTGAAGCAGGCAGTGCCATGCATGGCAAAAGCAATTCTACAGGTGAGTACTCACAAAATTGTCTTTTTCCCAGTGCATGGTACGACCTGCTTCACGAAGTCATTACATCTGGGACATCCAAAAGCAGTGTCCATAAGTAGGGTGGGATCCCCAAAGAGGAACAACAGGCAATTGAAGTACCTTGTGGTCAAAAGCAGCATCAGCTGAGGCCCTAACATCAACCTTGTAAAACTTGGAAAAAGTATGAACAGAAGACCAAGTTGCGGCCTTACAAACTTGATCAACAGAAGCTTGGTGCTGAAAGGCCCAAGACGCACCAATAGCACGAGTAGATGAGCAGTAGAATGAGCAGTAATCCTAAAAAGGAGATTCCTTCTCTTTAGCAGAATAGGCTTGAACCACCGCCTGACGGATCCACTTGCTGATAGTGGATTTAGCAGGAGGCAAACCCTTCCTAGGTCCAGCAGGAAGAACAAACAGAGCGTCAGACTTCCTGAAAGACTCAGTAGCAACCAAATAAAATTTCAGAGCCCTGACAACATTCAAAGAGTGAAGGGTCCGCTTCTTGAAATTAGCAGGGTTAGGACGCAAAGAAGGCCAAACAATGTCCTGATTGAGATGAAAAGCAGACACAACCTTAGGCAAGAAATCCGGCTTAAGCCAAAACACCAACTTATCCTGATGCCTTTCAAAATAAGGAGGTTTGATGGAAAGCGCTGCCAGCTCAGAAACTCGCCTGACAGAAGTAATGGCCACCAAAAAGGCCACCTTAAGAGTCAGAATGGGCAAGGCAGCCCCACGAATAGGCTCAACCGGAGGACCCTGCAGAGCAGACAACACCAGATTCAAGTCCCAAACTGGTAGCATAGGCTTACGTGGCGGCAGCACATAAGTAACTCCCTGGAAAAAAGTCCTAACCAGCCGATGATTGGCAAAGGATCTTTGGAAAAAATATACAATTCTGTGATTACTCACCTTGTAGAATTGGTATTATAAGCATGCAGCACGTCCTGCTCCAGATAATGATTCATAACAGATGGGAATTACATCCGCCAGAGGGCTCTGGACTGCAAAAATGGCAAAAAGAAGCCCCTCCCGGTCCCATATATACCCGGGACCTCCCACAAATTCCCCAGTTTTGAAAAGCAGTAAGGAAAACCAGGAAGGGCAAATAACCGGTAACCACTTAACAAGGATAACAATCACCGTACAGAGGATCCAAGATAAAGCAATCAGGGTGGGGTGGAGCAGGATGTGCTGCATACTTATAATACCAATTCTACAAGGTGAGTAATCACCGAATTGTATTTTTCCAAGTATGCAGTACGTCCTGCTTCAGATAATGATTCATAACAGATGGGACATCCAATAGCAGTGTCCGTACATAGGGTGGGATCCCCAAAAGCAACAACGCGCAGTTCAAACCACTGCCGCCTGCAGAACTTTGCGGCCAAAATCAGCATCAGCTGATTAGGTAGAATGAGCCGTAACACAGAAAGGAGGCTCGTTTCCCCTAGCAGAATAGGCCCTAAAAATGGCCTGACGAATCCACTTGCTAATAGTAGACTTAGCAGGAGCCAAACCCTTCTTGGGACCGGAAGGTACCACAAACAAAGCATCAGTCTTCCTGAAGGGCGAAGTAGCCACCAGGTAAAAATTCAATTTCCTGACAACGTCCAGGGAATGCAAGGCCCTCTCCTTGGAGTTATTAGGCTTAGAGCACAAGGAAGGAAGCACAATGTCCTGATTAAGATGGAAGGCAGAGGCAACCTTAGGCAAGAAATCCGGTTTAAATCTGAAAACCACCTTGTCCTGATGTCTCTCAAAGTAGGGGGCCTGAATAGAAAGGGCCGCCAACTCCGAAACCCGCCTGACAGAGGTGATAGCCACTAAAAAGGCAACCTTAAGAGTAAGAATAGACAGAGCAGCCTCATGCAGAGGCTTACGTCTTGACTTGAAGGTCTTGACAAGAGGATGTTGAGCGAAAGACCTCTGGAAGAAAACAGCCAAGGCAGATACGTGGCCCTTGAGAGTGCTGAGCTGAAGTCCCAGATCCAAACCATGTTGAAGGAACTCCAGGATCCTAGGGATGGAGAACACATGACAGGGAAGGACCTTAGACTCACACCAGTCAATGTAGACCCGCCAAATCCTATAGTAAATAGAGGAGGAGGATTTCTTCCTAGCCCTGATCAAGGTATTGACTACAGAAAGCCCTTCTTCCATCAAGATGGAGGTTTCAGCAGCAGGCCATCAAAGCCAGCGTTTGTAAATTGGGATGGCAAAGCCGTCCCTGAGTGAGAAGGTCTGGGACCATGGGCAGAGGGTACTGATCTACTGCTAACTGTACGATGTCTGCGAACCACACCTGTCTTGGCCAGCGGGGGGCCACCAGAATTGCTAGCACCCTTTCTTGAACCAACTTGCGCAGAGCCCTTCCCAGCAGGGGGAATGGAGGAAACAGATACAGGAGACGGAACCCCTGCCAGGATAGAGTCAGAGCATCCACGGCCACGGCCAGGGGATCCTGGGACAGAGAGACAAAGACTGGGAACTTGTGGTTGTGGCGAGATGCAAACAGATCCACGTCCGGCACCCCCCAATGGAGACACAGGGATTGGAAGATCTCGCTGCTGAGAGACCATTCCCCCAGTCGAGAGGTCCCCCTGCTCAGAGAGTCTGCCTCCAGATTCTCCGCCCCCGGAATATACACAGCTGAAATGCAAGGGACATTGTCCTCCGCTCAAGAGAGAATCATGGACACTTCCCAGAGGGCACTCTTGCTCCGAGTCCCTCCCTGATGATTGATGTAGGCAACCGCCATCTGGTTGTCTGAGCGTACTTGGACCGGCTGGCCCTGAAGGTGAGGAGTCAAATGGGCCAGAACTAACCTGACCGCCCTTAGTTCCAGGTTGTTGATAGGAGCATAAGCCTCCTGGAATTGTAGGCTTTTCCAGAAGCCCCCCCAATCTGCCAGACTGGCATCTGTGGTTCCGCCGCCGCCGCCTCCCGCGCGCCCCTCCAGACGTGCGCGCGCCTGCGCCGGCCCTCTGTGAATGGCCGGCGGGGGCGCGCGCGCGCCGAGAGTGACACGCGGGAGGCGGCGGAAGCGGCTTGGACGTTCCTGTCCCCCGCCTGGACGTTGGCGGGGATTGGCTGCGGCGTTCACGTGGGAGCGTTGAGAGGTGAGTTTTTTGGGGGGTTTCACACAGCGGGGCACCCCCGATCGGGGTGCCCCGCCGAAGTGGACCAAAACCCAGGATAGTCAAAATCCTGGGTGTTGGTCCACTTTAAGCACTTGACCCTAGTGCTCCTCTACCTTCACCCGATCCGTCAGCCGAGGCTGGGAGGCACCGAGGGTCTGGAAACAGGTGGAAATAGCCATGCAGGGCCGCAGGCTTGTTTGCCCTGCTCACCTGCGCAATATAGAGAGCCATCTTCTATCTTCGCAGAATCACTGCAGAGAGAACACTGGATAAGTCTATGGTGATTCCATTTTTATATGGTACTGGGAGGAGCCACAACTCTTCTGCAGTGCACTGCGCCACCTTGTGGCGGAATTCCCAGATGTAATGACTTCGTGAAGCAGGCCGTGCCATGCACTGGGAAAAGATAGTTTTTTTGTATAAATGTGTCTGTAACTTACAAATTTGTATTATGTCTGGAAAAGCTTGCCTTTTCAATCTAATGAGTTAGCCAATAAATTGTACATAAATAGCTTCATCTTTGGGTTTCTTAAAGGTGTATTGCGAAATAATGCGAAATGTGTAATATTAAAATTCCATAAAACACGTCATATTACGAGAGGAGGGTGTCAAACACCAAAATTGAATAAAACTCCTGCCAAGCTTGTGGTTTTCTTCTACTGGTATGAATAAAATCCAGGGGTGACAAAGCCTGCCCCCCCCCCCCCCCCCCGATTCATCTTTCTTTCATTAAAATAAAGAAACAAGCCTGGCTGTGTAACCCCCCTAGAAAGCACACTAAAACTCACCTTTTCCTGTTTCAACAGTGCATGTGCAGGCTCTCTTCCAATCTGAGCCCTTTGCCTTGACAAGCTTGATTCAGAGCCTCTCCGGTAGGCATTTCTGCATGCGAGAATGGCCTCAAAGTTCAGGTTTTCTGCTTTTTTTGCACTATTAATACGGTTGAAGCAGAATTTTGGTATTCTCACATGCGTAAGGTTTTGCCTGTGCTTTCACATTATTCTGAGCCCCGATCTGACCGTTTTTGGGCCTATAAAAACCATAGTTTTCCGGTGCCAAATTACGCCCTCTTTTTGCACGCGGGAATGAGATGATAAAGCCCTTTGATTAGTTCTTTTTTTTAACCACTCAGTTATAGGGTCTATTTTATCTTGGACATTTCGGGGTCAAAGGGTCACGTTGGGTTTCTGCTCGGTAGGCATTTTTTACTGAGAAATGTGTCCATTAGATAGACAGATAAATCGTCATTGTGGTAAAGAAGCTAGTTATTTCATGAAAATATCTTTTTTTTTTTAATTTCCTGTTCGGACCTCAATTACTCTCCTTGCTAGTCGCCAGGCCCTCTTCTTCTCATTTACTTTCCTTCTTCATTCTGTTCCCTCTATCTGCTCAATGCTACTGTGTTTGGAGGTGGCTCATCTCATTGATTTTTCCTTTCTCTGCACTGAAATAATACGATGCAGTAATCTAGATAGGATGACAAAAGAATTTCATTATCCAGATTAATTATCATCTGGTTTTTCCAAAGTCTTCCATCTAGGGCAATTGAGTTTGTCCATCTACTTAACATTATTTTCTTTAAGTTCCAAATTAGAAGGGAAAATATTTGTTTTTGAAGGCCAGTGCTGGAAGGTTTAAGATTGCATATTCACAAATTAACTTTAAATTCTAGAAAGAAAGCTCGTAGTCAGCGCCCAGATATTTTTGCCAAAGTGGCAGTCCCACTAAAGATGTATAACCATAGCCGTCTGTTCTTGGCATCACCAACAGTCATATGATTGGACCTTATTGTAGTCAGAGGTATAGTAATATCTTGCTTTGTAGTTAAGTGCAAATAGCCTCAATGGAGGGGAGAGAATGGTATATGGAGATTTTAGTAATTCTTCTGGCAGTCCTATTGATTTGTTCAAGTCCATTTCCAACTAAATAAGTATGGAGGGGGAGTTTGGGGTTTTAATTTTGGCCAAAAGGGCACAGTAGTGAGATAAGGCAAATTTCATGCTTTAATAATATGAATTGGAGAGATTAATTGACAGGTAATATTAAAGTTTTCATATAGCTATTTGCTTGTTACTGTTCTTATAGAGATTGAGTATCCATTATCTGGTTTACTGGTGAGTTGTATATGGTATACCCTTATTTGGTCCTGAGACGTATGTGCTTGAAACTTGGGTTCCAAGGGCTGTGTGGGAGTTCAGGATTATTTATCAATGATCTCATAATAACAGGAAAAGAAAAGTATTTTGTATTCTTTGTAAGTATCGAATTCTACACTACCATTGCCAGGGGATGGTTGTTTATCTTTAATTTATTAGAGACATTTTTTTAATGTAATGAATCGATATCTTCCGGTTTTACTGGATTAATTTCTGCCTGAATCCAATGATCGCAATGATCCTTATCCAGCCAACGCTGCATACGCTGTAAGTGAGCACTTATTGTGTATAATTTAAGGTTGGGGACCCCACCATGAGGAAAAGACTTTATCAATTCAGAATTTTGGAAGCAACTCTACATTTCTTGTTTGCCCATATATTATTGAAGATAATGTTATTTAAGATACCGAATAAAGGTGGTAGTGGCGGTATTGACATAGGGAGGTTTATAGTATACAAAATAAAATGGGGTAGAAAAAAACATTTTGATAACAGAAATACGACCCAAAAATATTTAGGGAAAAAAAAAGACCACATGTGAATATAGTCTTTAAAGCGGTCCTTCACTCTGGATAAGAGCCTATCTTATATGTTTCCCCCACCCTGTACATACAGATTGCTCACATTAAAAATCATCCTACCTGTACCTACTGCATGTTATGAGCCTTTAAACATCCAAGATGGCGGCTCATGGAACATCAGGCAGCCTGCAAAAAGGAAGTGCCGTCTGACTGAGCTGCTCTGCATTCTGGGACTGCTGACCTTTTCCTGACCCTAGCTCTGCTCTGTCTGAGCAAAGCACAGCTATAACCCAGCTCCCCTGTATTTTATACCACTCTCCTCTCCTCAGGAGGTGTGATGCTTCTGAGTCAAGATGGCGGCGCCCGTATTCTAAAGTCCTGAACAGAGTTGCAGCCCGGTGGGGGAAAGAATAATAAGTGACTAAAAACTTTAAATATATTAATTTTAGATGCTGGGGAATCGTTTTTTAGGGGTTTGGCTTTTCAATAAATCATGCTGAAGGTCCGGTTTAAGTAGTGGTACTAATGGCTGATAGTTATTTTCAAACAAGTGATGTTAATTAGTTGTAAGAAAAAAAAAAAGTAATTTAATTTTGTTAACTCCTGCTTGAAGCTATATTTTTTTCTCTATTCTTATTTCATCTGCAGTGAGATCAAACTGGAATTCTTGTTACGATTCAATTTAAAACTGGAAGTAATTTTTAAATTGTTCCAGTATAGACATAGCATTGGCAAGTGATTTTAATAGATCACTTAGGATTAACAAGATGTAATCGGTATACTCCAGGAGCATGACTTCCTGGGAGCCTATTTTAATTCCCCTAATGCTGTGGTATGCATTTAGCAAACTTAATAAAATTTCCAGGTAAATATTAAAGCAGTCCAACAGTCGAAAATGACTTAAACCAGACAAACACAACAAACAGCGCTCATATGCATCCCTTCACAGGGCAAGTTAGATTGCTGTGCATAAAAAAATTATTTACCCCTTTCTAACTTTTGCTGTGGTAAATTTTAGAAACAAAATGGCTAATGAATTTGCAGGCCACCTGCAAACAGGAAGTGCTGCTGGGCTTCCCGTTACTGTGCATTGTCATTTATGTCAGTTGAATCGAGGCTGCAGCATGCTGGGAGAGGAAGCTCCAAAATGGCTGGCACCTTTCTTTTCCAACTGTGCCAGGCTGTTGGCCCAGATTAAATATAAACATTAAATAATAGGGGGGAAAGGGGGCATCCATGGCAAGTACCATTCTTTAACAGAAAGGTACCCAACAGGGAGCCATTAATGCATAACATGGCCTGTTGGTTGTTGTAGAGGGTCATAATTTTACTTATTATCAAAGGACCAAATTTGAGTAGTAATGTGGTTTCTAAAAAGGCTGGTGTTTTTTCATCCTTCATTTGCTTAATTGCTTGTTCCACCTGATTCTGAAAAAGGTTGATCTAGATCCTTTATTTTATTCTCTGTTAGGAATTTCACTAGTGCAAATGCCAGAATTTTCAAATTTTGAGATGGTCTCCAGAGGAAATTGTATATTTGTTTATAGAATTTAAGAAATTCAATTGACTCAATATTGCTACATAAGTCCCCCTTTCCTGTTTTGAATTTCTTGATAAAGTTGATAGATCTCCTATTTTTAATGAGGTTATCAAGCATGTTTACCACATTTCCCCAGATGTACACCTTTCTTTCTGTTTAAGATGCAATGCCTAAAAGGCTGGATTTATGAAGTTTTTTAATTCTGCTCTAATTCCAGGTTAATAGCACGCCAGATATCAAGTATAGCTTCCTAAACAGATTCCAAATGGTCTAGCAGCATATCCTTAGTATATTACCGTTATCCATCTAGAAGAGAACATTGAAGCGTAGGTTCGCTATCCAGGACATTGCCAAATAGGATTCCAGGGTAACTATTTTATCTGAATGCCACTAGTTTAAAAAAATAAAACGTATTATGTGAAATCTACAAAGCAATTAACACTTGGAACTAGCATAGCTTTTAGGTTAACAAGATGAGGGACATAGTTTGTGATTCTATGGCTGGGATCAATCAGGCCTTCCCTCCTTCCTTACCCGGTTCTCTGTCCACCCTAGATTAGGCTGATCAGGAGAAAATATTTCCTCCCTATTCCTTGAACTTTCCATAAAAGGTCCACCCATAACCACTACTGACCACTTGCCCCTGGAAACTATTTTGCCATAAATGCGCTCATTTTAATGGAAGTAAAGTTTTTCTTCTACTCTCATGTACTTAAACATTTTTCTTCCCTTCCTTTTTTTTCCCCTTCACCTTGCCCCGTTCCAATTCTTTCTTAACTTAATGGTGGATTTCCATTTGAGGCCTTGGATTGAAAATACTGAAGTTATTATACTGAGGACCACGACCCTACTTGGAGATAAGGCGGCAGCAAGGTACCAAGCTTAATAATAGGTGGTTCCCAGCCTGTAATTGATATAGGGGCTGGGCCTGTCTTTGATAGGAAGTCCGAAACTGAGTTCTTATTGAACAAAACAAAGTTTCCCTCATGGGATTGACTTGTAGGATTAATGGTACAATCCAGTGATAATGAATATTATTCTGACGTAGTACTCCTAATAAAGGTTTAAGGATGTACCGTTTCTGTATTGTACAATAAGAATATTCCTAAAAAAATACAGAGATTACTCACCTGTAGAATTGGTATTATACGTATACAGCACGTCCTGTTCCACTTGAATCCTTACTCCTGGGAAATACATCCACAAGATGGCGCTGGACTGCAGAGACAGAAAAGTGGATCCTCCCGGCCCCATATATACCAGGGACCTCCCACAAATTCCCGAGTATTGAAAAGCAGTTAAAATGAAGCCGGGAGAACTATAACCATTATCAAAAATTGAACATAAGAACAATCACCATACAGAGGTAACTAAGAACAAGAGCGGGGTGGAACAGGATGTGCTGTATACGTATAATACCAATTCTACAGGTGAGTAATCACAGAATTGTATTATTCTAAGTATACAGCACGTTCTGTTCCGCTTGAATCCTTACTCCTGGGACATCCAATAGCAGTGTCAGTAAGGTAGGGTGGGATCCCCAAAAAGTTAGAGCAGACAGTTTAAACCACTGCTGCCTGCAGAACCTTGCGGACAAAAGCAGCATCAGCTGAGGCCCTAACATCAACCTTGTAAAACTTAGAAAAGGTATGAACAGAAGACCAAGTAGCGGCCTTGCAAACTTGTTCAACAGAAGCCTGGTGCTGAAAAGCCCAAGAGGCACCAATATCACAAGTGGAATGAGCAGTAAGGCGGAAGGGAGGATTCTTCCCCTTAGCAGAATAGGCCTGAATCACAGCCTGACAAATCCACTTGCTGATAGTAGATTTAGCTGGAGCCAGACCCTTCCTATGTCCAGACGGGAGCACAAAAAGAGCATCAGTCTTACTGAAGGACTCAGTAGCCACCGAATAGAACTTCAGAGTCCTGACCACGTCCAAAGAGTGTAAAACCCTATCCTTAGTGTTACTAGGATTAGGGCACAGAGAAGGCAAAACAATGTCCTGATTGAGATGAAAAGCAGGCACGACTTTAGGCAGAAAATCTGGCTTAAAACGAAACACCACCTTGTCCTGGTGTCTCTCAAAGAAAGGACTCAGAAACACGCCTAACAGAAGTAATAGCCACCAAAAAGACTACCTTAAGCGTAAGAATGGACAAAGGGGCCTCCTGTAAAGGCTCAAAGGGAGACCACTGCAAGGCAGATAAGACCAAGACCAAGACTGGTAACATAGGCTTACGTGGGGGACGCACGTGAGTAACCCCCTGGAAGAAGGTCTTGACCAGGGGATGCTGAGCAAAAGATCTTTGGAAGAAAATGGCCAAAGCAGAAACATGACCTTTCAGAGTACTGAGTTGAAGACCCAGATCCAAACCATGTTGCAGAAATTCCAGAATCCTAGGAATAGAAAACACGCGACAGGGAAGCGACTTAGACTCGCACCAGTCAATGTAAGTACGCCAAACCCTAAAGTAGATGGAAGAAGAGGACTTTTACCTAGCCCTGATCGTGGTATTAACAACCGAGGCAGGCAGCCCTTTCTCCATCAAGATGGAGGTTTCAGCAGCCAGGCCGTCAAAGCCAGCGTTTGTAAATTGGGGTGGCGTAGCTGCCCCTGAGTGAGCAGATCTGGAGCCCGGGGCAGGGCATACTGATCTACTGCCAGCTGCACGATGTCTGCGAACCACACTCTTCTTGGCCAACAGTGGGCCACCAGTATGGCTGGCACCCCTTCCTGAGCTATCTTGCGCAGCACCCTGCTCAGCAGAGGAAACAGGGGAAAGACATACAGGAGCTGAAAGCTCTTCCAAGACATTGCCAAGGCATCCATGGCTAAGGCCAGAGGATCCTGGGACAGAGAGACAAAGACTGGAAGCTTGCGATTGTGACGGGATGCAAACAGATCCACATCCGGCTGACCCCAGCGGTGGCACAGGGAGCGAAACACCCTGCTGCTGAGGGACCATTCTCCCAGACGAGAGGTCCCCCTGCTCAGAGAGTCTGCCTCCAGATTCTCCACCCCCGGAATGTACACAGCCGAGATTGCAGGGAACATTGTCCTCCGCCCAGGACAGAATCATAGACACTTCCTTGAGGGCCCTCCTGCTCCGGGTCCCTCCCTGATGATTGATGTAGGCAACCGCCGTCTGGTTGTCCGAGCGGACCTGAATAGCCCGACCCCGGAGATGTGGGGTTAAGTGGACGAGAACCAACCTGATCGCCCTCAACTACAGAATGTTGATAGCGGTGTAGGCCTCCTGAGGGCCCCACTGACCCTGGAATTTCAGGGATTTCCAAAAGCCCCCCCAACCTGTCAGACTGGCATCCGTGGTGACAATCTCCCAGCAAGGGGCCAGAAGGATCTGCCCCCCAGCAGGTTCCTTGAGTCCAGCCACCAGGATAGAACCCGCCTGGCCAGAGGGGACAGAACAAACACCTGATCCAAGGACACAGGGTCCCGATCCCATACTGACAAGAGGTGAAGCTGAAGAGGTCTCATGTGAACTGAGCATATGGAACTGCCTCAAAGCAGGACACCATCAGGCCCACCAACTGCATTCCCTGCCTAATGGACGGATGAGGACAAGACAGAAGGAGCTGTGCTTGCTCTTAAACCGGACCTTCAGCGTGATTAAATGAAAAGCCCAAACTCTTAAAAAACGGTTCCCCAGCATCTAAAATTAATATATTTTACGTTTTTAGTCACTAACTTATTATTCTTTCCCCGACTGGGCTGCAACTCTGTTCATGAATTTAGGATACGGGCGCCGCGATCTTGACTCAGAAGCATCACACCTACTGAGGAGAGGAGAGTGGGATAAGGTACAGGGGGGCGGGTTATAGCTGTGCTTTGCTCAGACAGAGCAGAGCTGGGATCAGGTAAAGGTCAGCAGTCCCAGAAAGCAGAGCAGCACAGTCAGAAGGCACTTCCTGTTTGCAGGCCGCCTGATAAGATGGCGGCTTCCATAAGCTGCCATCTTGGATGTTTAAAGGCTCATAACATGCAGTAGATGCAGGTAGGATGATTTTTAATGTGGACAATCTGTATGTACAGGGTGAGGGAAAATACAATTCTGTGAAACACTCACCTGTAGAATTGGTATTATACGTATACAGCACGTCCTGCTCCAGATATAATACTTACACTTGGGTAATCCTCCGCCAGATGGCGCTGTGCACTGCAAACATGCAAAAACAGGCTCCTCCCGGCCCTTCATATACCCAGGGACCTCCCACAAATCCCCAGCATTGAAAAGCAGTGAAAAAGAAGCCGGGAGAAACTAAACACCAAAACTGGTAATAACAACAATGATAACAATCACCATACAGGGGATCCAGAATAATGCAAAAACCAGGGTGGGGTGGAGCAGGACGTACTGTATACGTATAATACCAATTCTACAGGTGAGTATTTCACAGAATTGTATTATTCTAAGTATACAGTATGTCCTGCTCCAGATAAAATACTTACACTTGGGACATCCAATAGCAGTGTCCATAAAAGTAGGGTGGGATCCCCAACAAAAAAGGCAACAGCAGGCAGTTTAAACTACTGCCGCCTGCAAAACCTTGCGGCCAAACACAGCATCAGCTGAGGCCCTAACATCAACCTTGTAAAACTTTGAAAAGGTATGAACAGAAGACCAAGTAGCGGCCTTGCAAACTTGTTCAACAGAAGCCTGGTGCTGAAAAGCCCAAGAGGCACCAATAGCACGAGTGGAATGAGCAGTAAGACAGAAAGGGGGACTCTTCCCCTTAACAGAATAGGCCTGAATCACAGCCTGACAAATCCATTTGCTGATAGTAGACTTGGCAGGAGCCAAACCCTTCCTAGGCCCAGAAGGCACAACGAAGAGAGCATCAGTTTTCCTGAAAGCCGCAGTGACTACCAGGTAATACTACAAGCACCTGACTACGTCCAAGGAATGCAGAACCCTCTCCTTGTCGTTGCTAGGATTGGGACACAAAGGAAGAACAATATCTTGATTCAAATGAAAAGCAGACACAACCTTAGGCAGAAAATCTGGTATGAAGCGGAACACCACCTTGTCCTGGTGCCTCGCATAGTACGGAGGCTGAATAGACAGAGCAGCCAGCTCAGACACACGCCTAACCGAAGTAATGGCCACCAAAAAGACAACCTTGAGAGTAAGAACAGCGAGAGCAGCATCATGAATAGGCTCAAAGGGAGCACCCTGCAAGGCAGATAAAACCAAGTTCAAATCCCAGACGGGGACCATAGGTTTACGAGGGGGACGCACATGAGTGACCTCCTGAAAGAATGTCTTAATCAAGTGATGCTGAGCATAAGACTTCTGAAAGAAGACGGACAGGGCAGAAACCTGACCTTCAGAGTACTGAGTTTTAGACCTAACTCCAAGCCATGCTGTAAGAACTCCAGAATCCTAGGGACTGAGAATTCCCTACAGGGAAGAGACCTAGACTCACACCAGTCAATGTAGGTACGCCACACTCTATAATAGATAGCAGAAGAAGTCTTCTTCCTAGCCTGCACCATAGTACCTACCACAGAGGCAGACAAACCCTTTTCCATCAAGATGGAGGTTTTAGCAGCCAGGCCGTCAAAGCCAGCGTTTGTAAATTGGGATGGCGTAAGGAGCCCTGAGTTAGCAGATCTGGCACCCCTGGCAGGTCGAACTGGTCTACTGCCATTTAAACCACGTCTGCGAACCACACTCTTCTTGGCCACCTGGGGACCACTAGAATCACAGGTACCCCTTCCAGAGCAATCTTGCGCAGAACCCTGCCCAGAAGGGGGAATGGTGAAAACACATACAGGAGCCGAAACTCCCTCCATGACATGGACAGGGCATCCGTGGCCAAGGCCAGAGGATCCTGAGACAGGGATACGAAGGCCGGGAGCTTGTGATTGTGACGGGATGCAAACAGGTCCACATCCGGTAGACCCCAACGGTGACACAGTGACACAGTGGAATACCCTGTTGCAGAGGGACCACTCCCCCTAATGGGACGACCCCATGCTCAGAGCATCCGCTAGCAGATTCTCCGCCCCCGGAATGTACACAGCCGAAATGCATTGGACATTGGCCTCCGCCCATGTCAGAATCTGAGACACCTCCTGAAGGGCACCCTTGCTCCGGGTCCCTTCCTGATGGTTGATGTAGGCAACCGCCGTCCTGTTGTCTGAGCACACCTGCACCGACAGACCCTTCAGGTGATGGGTCAACCGCTCCAGTACCAACCTGACTGCCCGTAATTCCAGAATATTGATGGGTAAGTGGGCCTCCTGAGGACCCCACCTCCCCTGGAAGCGCAGGGACTTCCAGAATCCCCCCCAACCTGATAGACTGGCATCCGTTGTGGCCGTCTCCCAGGAGGGGGCCAGAAAGGACCTGCCCCCTAGAAAGTTCCTGTGGTCCAGCCACCACGCAAGGGACTGTCTGACCGAGGGGGGAAGCACACAGACCCGTCCAAGGACGCTGGGTTCTTGTCCCACACTGACAGAAGTTGAAGCTGCAGATGTCTCAAATGGAACTGGGCAAAGGGCACTGCCTCGAAGCTCGCCACCATCAGGCCCACCAGCTGCATTCCCTGCCGGATGGAGGGCTGTGGGCACGAGAGCAGGAACCTCGCCTGCGCAGTCAGAGCTTCCACCTTCTGTTGAGGAAGGAATATCCTTGACTGAACCGTATCCAGAATCATTCCCAGGAACAGAGTCACCGAGTAGGGGGACAGAGAGGACTTGGGGTAATTGATCACCCAGCCGAAGGACTCCAGGGTGGACACTACCAGCCGAGTGTCCAACTCTGCCTGCTGCAGAGACTGAGAGGTGATGAGTATATCGTCCAGGTAGGGCAGCACGCGTATGTCCCTTAGCCTTAACAGGGACATCACCCCTGCCAGCACCTTGGTGAACACTCTGGGAGCCGAAGCGAGGCCGAATGGCAAGGCCACAAATTGGTAATGCTGATCTTTCAGTGCAAATCTGAGAAACCTTTGGTGTCCTGGGAACACCGGAACGTGAAGGTAAGCATCCTTGATGTCTACGGACGTCATAAAGTCCCCTGGGCGCAGAGAGCCGATGGCCGAGCGCAGTGTTTCCATACGAAAGTGCCTGTTCTTGACAAATTTGTTGAGGATTTTTAAATCCAGAATGGGCCTGACTGACCCATCCTTCTTGGGTACTGTGAAAAGGTTGGAATAGAACCCCAGGCCCCTGTCTCCTAAGGGGACCTTGCAAATGACCCCGAGATCCAGGAGACCCTGCTCGGCCAGCAACAAGTCCTGAGCTGAGGCAGGGTCCTGTGGAATCCGGGACCCAATGAATCTGGTGGGGGGCCGTACAGCAAATTCTATCTTGTAGCCAGAGGACACTACCTCTTGAATCCACCGGTCTGAGAGGTGGCGCTTCCAGACATGCTCGAAGTGCTGCAGACGTCCCCCCACCCTGACGGGCGAGGGCGCCCCTTCATGCCTGAGGGGTCTTGGGAGGGGCTTTGGGCTTGGACCCCCAGGAGGAACCAGGACGGCGTCCTCTGTTCCTGTGCCAGGAATCTGCGTGGGACCCAGTGAAGGACACTCCTCTTCCCTGTTTAGCCCCACAGTAGGGGATTGAAAGGGTGCCCTGGCCTTGAAAGGGCCGAATATGCCGCCTACGCTGGGGTAACTTGCCTCCTTTGGCGAAGAGATCTAGACGGTCCCCAAACAGGCGCAGCCCCTTAAATGGAAGCCCAGTAAGGGCTTTCTTAGCCGCATTGTCAGCAGCCCACTGGCGCAACCAAACCGCGCGGCGTATAGCTACCACCAGGGCAGAAGATCTGGCACACATCCGAATAGCATCGTCCGATGCAGACAGGATAAAGTTCACAAACACATCACAGTTAGAAGAGCATTGACAGTATCAGGTGGCAACTCATCTGTGCCATCGAGCGCATTCCTGACCATGGCCCTGAGCGCTACTGCCGTGATGGCTAAGGCGCAAAATCGCTCCCCCAAATGCAAAGGCATGGCATGCCAATTGGTCAATACGCCGGTCCTCAGAGTCCCGCAGCGTAGTAGTGTCGGGGGAGTGCATAATAGAGGTGTTGGATAACCCTAGAATAGGAGCATCGACCTCGGAGGGCGATGACCAGCACTTAACCAAGTCAGCAGGGAAGGGATACTTCCTATCCACACTCTTAGGGATTCCAGGAAGTCTACTGGGATGTTCCCATTCTTTAAGTACGAGGCTATTGAAATGGGTTTGCTCGGGAAATTCCAGACGAGCCTTAGCAGTAGGAAAAAGGTCACCCCTTTGCCTGGGAGCTGCCGCAGGGGGAGAGAGGGACAAAACCTCAAAGATCTGAACCAGCAGTCTGTCAATATCCTCCGAGGTCCAGTGCTCAGAACCAGACTCGTCGTGACCCCTTGACTCCTCGTCATATGACCCTGAGTCAGAGAACAGTTCCCATTCATCCGAGGGGGTATGGCCGTAAGGATGCAACAATTCATCCGATTCCAAAGGGAAAAGAGCAGAGTCAGGGGTTAAATGCCGCCTCTTTGCGGTGGCCTTACGCGCTAAGGAATTAGCAAGCAATTTTTCAACACTGGCCAGTCTAGCAGCCATATCAGGATGAGAATCCCCGCTTGTATTGGGGGTTAGACTCAGGCTTGGGGGAGTAGGTGAAGTGAGGCGAGGTGCAGGCCCAGCCACGGAAGGGGCGGGAAGGACCGATAGCGCCTGCTGTGCACAAGGAACACAGACCCGTGCATTATCACCACTGCCAGGTAATACCCCACAAGCTACACACAGCCGGGCTTGTCCCGAAGGAACCCCGTTCACAATATCCTGAGATGCCTCCATATGGTGATTTAATCGGCACAATAGGCCAGTAGGGATTGACGCCGTAAGCTACTCCCCCCCCCCCCCGGGTATATGAAGGGCCGGGAGGAGCCTGTTTTTGCATGTCTGCAGTGCACAGCGCCATCTGGCGGAGGATTACCCAAGTGTAAGTATTATATCTGGAGCAGGACGTACTGTATACTTAGAATAAATCCCTAGCAGTGGAATGCCTGCCTACCCTAACCTCCCTCAGGGAGAAGCTTAAAAGGTTGTGCTGTGATAAAATCAAAGCTCAACTCAGCAATTGCCGTAGAATCTACTACGAATCGGGAGATAAATGTGGAAGATTATTGGCGAAAGCCCTGAGGGAGGAGCAGGCTAAAACTTATATCCCCAAGATAGTCACCTCCGAAGGGCGGGTCAACTCCCTTCCTCTTTAATGAAATAGGAGATGCTTTTCGACGGTTTTATAAACAGCTATATAACCTCCCTAAGGAACGAGACCAGGGGGCGGGGGGCATAGAGCAATATATATTGGAATCTGGGCTCCCTAAGTTGCCCAGGGAAATCCTTGAAGACTTGGAAGAGCCCTTGCCTATAACTGAGCTGCATAAGGCAGTATTCGGGTCGGCGGGAGGTAAGGCCCCGGGTCCCGACGAATTAAGCATCCCTTACTATAAGAAATTCTTTTCTCTCCTAGCTCCGAAACTCCTGGCAGCCCTTAATTTCGGTTAAGGACGGGACTGCCCTCCCCTCAGATACTCTGAGAGCTCATATTCCGGTTATTCAGAAGAAAGGCAAGGGCCCGGCTCAATGCGCAAGCTACAGACCGATATCCCTCCTGAATTCAGACCTGAAACCCTTTGCTAAAGTGTTGGCCTCCAGACTAGCTCCTCATCTGCACCATATCATAGGTCTTGATCAGGTGGGGATTATGCCGCACAGAGAGGCCAGGGACAACACCATCAAGGTGTTGAACCTAATACACGTGGCACAACAAAACGGGACCCCTACTCTTTTACTGGCGACGGAAGCTGAAAAAGCATTCGATCGGGTGAACTGGGATTTCATGTTAGCCATGCTCAGGCACATTGGTTTGGGCCCAAATGCTTTGAACTGGATAAGTAGTCTTTACAGGACCCAGCCGGCTGCGGTCCGTGTGAATGGGATTCTCTCTGACTCTTTTGGGATAACGAATGGGATGCGACAGGGTTGTCCGCTCTCTCCCCTCATTTTCATACTTACCTTGAAACCTTTCTTGTGTCGAATCCGCCGAAATCCGGATATCGCAGGCCTTTCTAATAACTCAAAACAATAAAAAGTCGCAGCCTACGCTGATGACCTAATTTTTAGCCTGTCATGCCCTGAAATATCTCTTCCTAATCTTATGTCCGAACTAAAGCACTATGGGGAAGTGTCCGGCTATAAGATTAATTACCAAAAATCGTAAGCGCTCATCAAACATCCCACCTAAGAGATTCGACACAATTCGGGACTCTTTTCCGTTTAAATGGGCCAGGGAAAGTATCACATATTTGGGGACCAAGATTGGTAACAATCTAGCCAAAATCTTTGACCTAAATTTTTCGCCACTGTTGAAGAAATTCGAAGAGGAAACAAATAGGTGGGCTAAGGGTAGGTTATTTTGGTTCGGGTGCTGCAACGCTGCCAAAATGAACTTTCTCCCCTGGCTGCTGTATTTGCTGCAGGCTCTGCCAGTGAGAGTCCCACATAGCTTCGAACAGAGAGTTAGGGGGCTTTTCATCAAGTTCGTCTGGGGTGGGAAGAAGCCGAGGTTGAACAAAACGTTGCTGACGTGATCCAAGGAGAATGGAGGGCTGGGCTTTCCTGATCCGATCATTTATCATGCAGCAGAACTGTCGACTGGTGTCTGCATGGTAGACATAAACAATGGGTGGGGCTGGAGCAGGGTTCCATTGAGGCTTCTATTGCAGTAGCAGCTTGGTTGAACACACACGACATTCCAATTGCCCTGAAGCATCCCACAGTCGGGGCCACTATTAGAGCTAACCGGCGGCACTTTAATCACCCAGAGATCTCCCCTAGCCCCTCCCCGATGCTTCCGGTCCTGGGCAACCCCCGATTCCCTCCGGGCAATGAGGGCTCTATTTCGAAGGCATGGCAAAAGGCAGGAGTGTACAGGGCAGTTCACCTATGTGCAGGGGTTGACTGGTCGGATCTGAGGGAGCTTGCTCAATCAAGAGGCCTCCCGGCCTGGTCGGATTGGCAGAATCTCCAGTTGGTCCACTTTCTCCGGTCTCTTAAAGACTTTAATGGTGTTATGAGGAAAGTTACCCCTTTTGAAAACCTCTGTGCCAGTACCGAAGTGGTTAAGCACATGCTATCATACACTTATAAAATGCTCATTACTCCCCCGGATGGTGAGAGGCCCGCTTTTCTGGGAAAGTGGGAGGAGGACCTGGGGATTTCCTTGGCACCAGATCAGTGTAGAAAACTTTTAAGTATGCCGCATAAAACATCTATATGTACACGCATCCAGGAATGTAATTTTAAAATTCTCTCTCGATGGTACAGGGTGCCGACTGTAATTAGTAAGTGGTCATCAGATGCCTCTGACATTTGTTGGCTATGTAACGGGGGAAAAGGCGACATGTTACATATTTTCTGGTCCTGCCCGGCCCTTGGTAACTTTTGTGGCTCAGTCAGAGAGATCGCGGGCAGAGTAACAGATGAGAGGGTGCCTGACGACCTGGCTTCCTGTCTCCTACATTTGACTAAGACCCCCCTAAAAATATACAAAAAATCATTGTTGTGTCATCGACTTAATGCGGCAAAGACATGCATCCCTCTTAAATGGAAATTTAACCCACCCACGTGGATCCTGAAAGTGAATGAGCCTATGCGGTTTGAGAGCGTGATTCTCTCTCGGGAGAATAGGTTTGAGTGTTTCACAATTACCTGGTACAGCTGGCTGAGATTCTCGGAATCTGCAGATTGCATTGCTTTACTGGGTTGCGCCCAGGGACCCGCATCCTAATCCCCTCCCCCCTCCCAGTTAGCCCCCCCCCCCCGTGACAACACAAACATGTATTATAGATTGGATTTCCAGAGTTGATGTTATATCAATCTTTATTGCTCATTTATCAAGACAACTCCTTTTTTGACTGAACCAGTCTACGATTATTGTTGTTCTTGTATGTGTATGCTTATCGGATGTATGTTTTCTGTTGAAAATTTATAAATAAAGAATATAAAAAAAAAAAAAGGAACACAAGGCTGGCTGGATATTTCTTGATGCCGGGAGTATAAGTGACCTCTCCTCCCTCCATCCAGCATATTTATATGAATTTTTATCGTTGGGCCATTTTTTCGCGATAGTGCTCCTTTAAGCTGGAAGCATGTGTATTAGCCGGGTCTCACAGCGGCGCCTAGTGCTGACGTCATTGAACGTTGCCTGGTGGAAATGCCCCTGCAGCAGATTCCCCCCTTTCACGAGGCGCATGCACGCATACCGAAGCCTGGCCTCCGGCGAGCTGCACAGAATCGCACCAGCGTCCGAAAAGCACAATGCAGCCTGACCGCCCGAAGTAGTACATCCTGCCTCACAAGCCGCTTGCCCGCCATATGGTATCGGAGGAGGGAAAAGTTGATGGGAAGGGGACCCGGAAATCCCCTCTGACAATTTCCACAATGCCTCAGATCGTTGGCATACTTGGTTTGAGGCTAATTATGCCACCTTGCTGAGGTGTGTTGTTTATGGATGAGTTAAGATTGTTCAATAACTACAAACCATGCCCCAAATAAATAATAAAAATACAATTCTGTGATTACTCACCTGTAGAGTTGATATTATGAGTATACATTACGTCCTGCTCCAGATAAGAATCATTACACTTGGGTATTACTCCGAAAATTGACTCCTCCCGGCCCCTCAAATACCCGGGACCTCCCACAAATCCCCAGCATTGAAAAGCAGTTAACGAGAAGCCGGGAGAATAAAACAGAACCAACTAGTAACTATAACAATGATAACAATCACCATACAGGGAATCCAGGATAATGCAAACCAAGGGTGGGGTGGAGCAGGATGTACTGTATACTCATAATATCAATTCTACAGGTGAGTAATCACAGAATTGTATTATTCTTAGCATACAGTACGTCCTGATAAGAATCATTACACTTGGGACATCCAATAGCAGTGTCCATAAAGTCCAAAGGTAACAACAGACAGGTCAGACCACTGCCGCTGGCAGAACCTTGCGGCCAAAAGCAGCATCAGCTGAGGCCCTAATATCAACCTTGTAAAACTTTGAAAAGGCATGAACAGATGACCAAGTAGCGGCCTTGCAAACTTTTTCAACAGAAGCCTGGTGCTGAAAGGCCCAAGAGGCACCAATAGCACGAGTAGAATGAGCAGTAAGGCGGAAGGGAGGATTCTTCCCCTTAGCAGAGTCGGCCTGAATCACAACCTGGCGTGATCCATTTGCTGATAGTAGATTTAGCAGGAGCCAGACCCTTCCTAGGACCAGAAGGGACCACAAAAAGAGCATCAGTTTTTCTGAATGGAGCAGTAGCCACCAGATAGTACTTCAGACACCGAACCACATCCAAGGAAGGCAAGACCCTCATTCCCTAGCATTACTAGGGCACAAGGAAGGAAGAACAATGTCTTGATTTAGATGAAAGGCAGACACGACCTTAGGCAGAAAATCTGGCTTGAAGCGAAACACCACCTTGTCCTGGTGTCTCTCAAAGTAGGGGGGCTGGATGGAAAGCGCCGCCAACTCAGACACACGCCTAACAGAGGTGATAGCCACCAAAAAGACAACCTTGAGAGCAAGAATGGCCAGGGCAGCCTCCTGCACAGGTTCAAAGGGAGCACCCTGCAAGGCAGACAAGACCAAGTTCAAATCCCAAACAGGCAACATAGGCTTACGTGGGGGACGCACATGAGTATCCCCCTGGAAAAAAGTCCTGATCAGAGATTGCTGGGCAAAGGACTTCTTGAAGAAAACAGCCATGGAAGAGACATGACCCTTCAGAGTACTGAGTTGGAGCCCCAGCTCCAACCCATGCTGCAGGAACTCTAGGATCCTGGGATTAGAGAACACACGCCAGGGAAGAGACTTAGACTCACACCAGTCAATGTAGGCATGCCAAACCCTATAGTAAATGGAAGAAGAAGACTTCTTTCTAGCCTTTATCATGGTATCAACAACAGAGGCAGACAGCCCCTTCTCCATCAAGATGGAGGTTTCAGCAGCCAGGCCGTCAAAGCAGGAGCTGAAAGTCCTGCCATGACATTGCTAGGGCATCCGTGGCCAAGGCCAGAGGATCCTGGGACAGGGAGACAAAGGCTGGGAGCTTGTGATTGTGACGGGACGCAAACAGATTCGCATCTGGTTGGCCCCAACGGTGACACCTGTCGCAGAGGGACCATTCTCCCAGGCGAGAGGTCCCCCTGCTCAGAGAGTCTGCCTGCAGATTCTCCACCCCCGGAATGTACACAGCTGATATGCAGGGAACATTGTCCTTCGCCCAGGCCAGGATCAGAGACACTTCCTTGAGGGCCCCCTTGCTCCGGGTCCCTCCCTGATGATTGATGTAGGCAACCACCGTCTGGTTGTCCGAGCGTACCTGAACAGGCCGTCCCCGAAGGTGATGAGTCAAATGAGACAGAACCAACCTGATCGCCCTCAGTTCCAGAATGTTGATAGGTGTGTGGGCCTCCTGAGGGTCCGTGGTGACCGTCTCTCAGCAGGGGGCCAGAAATGATCTGCCCACCAACAGGTTCCTGGAGTCCAGCCACCAGGAGAGGGACTGCCTGACTAGGGGGGACAGCACAAGGACCTGTTCCAGGGACACAGGATTCTTGTCCCATACTGACAAGAGGTGGAGTTGCAGAGGCATCATGTGGAACTGGGCATAAGGGACCGCCTTGAAGCACGACACCATCAGGCCCACCAGCTGACCAATAGAGGTCGACCCGTCTGAAAGACATAAGCGAAGAGAGCCCCATAAGTGACATGTATAATGACATAGGGAAAATAAAGCCGCCCGCGAGGGCACTCACGGACCGTGGTAGGTAGACGCCAGTCACGCAGCAGCCGAATCCAGAGGAAATGGCCCCGGGTATCCCGCGAGGGGTGGGCCGTGGAGACAGTGACGCGGAATGCGCCAACCACGGGCCCTGCCCCCCCGAAGAGCGCGAAGCAGCACACATGACAAGCAGCCAATAACGGCGCACCAGCGCCTGAGGTAATGCCACCACCAACCGCGGAGCACAGTGGAAGCGCGCGTGCGGCGGCATATTCAAAAAACGCAACCAGTGCAACCAAGTCAGCGTGGAGACTGACACTAACAGAAACACATAATACAGTATAGCACCAAGGCAAATGCACACCCTCCCCCCGCGAGCTACAAGGGAGAGCGAGGAAGGGCAGTGGCCACTTAACACAGGGGCAAGGGGCAATAGGGCGGGAGGGGTATCCCATAGAGGCTCATCATATGCCTATACCGTCTACCCTTTGAGCAGCGCTCCTAAGCACCTGACAGCGGTGCTGCCTACCATCACCCGGACCAGCGCAGCCAAGGCTGGGAGGCACATTAAGAATGGAACGGGTGGGAATAGTCCTACAGGGCCGCAGGCTAATAGCCCTGCTCACCTGGGAGAAGAGAGAGCCATCTTCTTGTCCTTCGCAGTCCAGACTGCAGAGAAATTCTGGGGAGTTGTGGGAGGTCCCGGGTATTTGAGGGGCCGGGAGGAGCCAATTTCGCTGTCTCTGCAGTCCAGCGCCATCTGGCGGAGTAATACCCAAGTGTAATGATTCTTATCTGGAGCAGGACGTACTGTATACTAAGAATATATTCAAGACATACTCACACTAGATCCCTCTAAAAAGAAAATCCAATAGAAAATCCACCCATCTGGCTGGCAGCGGCATCTATATAATGGTGAGGTCTCAGCACTCGTCCAGTTCTTTCTTGTCCAACGGCAGACCCTGAGCTATGTGTCTTGGAATGGGTTGATCGGTTGGGCACTGTATCTGTTTATACACCTTTGATGGCTCTTACAAAATCATTTAAAAAATAAAGAGAACATAAAATGAAGTAAAATAAATAAAATAGGGATGCTCATAGTTAACAGAGCTCTAAAAAAACATGAACACAATCTGATGCACATTCTGCTTCGCATTATCTCCAGTACAATCTGACCTCTCCTGGCCAGGATTATATATAATTATATGACCCTGTTGTAAGGATTTCCTTGTGGAGAAGAGAAAATATATTAAAACCCAGTTGTCTTCATTTATTACTACAGCTTTAAATGTAAAGCGTTCAGTGCTCTGTAGATTCATACCATGAGACAGCGAGGCCTACCACTTCACAGTAGAGACGCAGTTGCGTCTCTCAAGATTTCACAACTTTCAAAAAGAAAGGAAGAGAACAGATTATGAACTGTTTTTTGTGGGATTTAAATAAAAGCAATGTATGAGGGATAATAATGATTACACATTTTACACAAATAACTTTATTTGCCTCACCTCTGTTTTCTTTAGGGAACACATACATCAAATCGGGGCTTTTCACCTTAAGAACACAAGCCGGCAGTGCTTCATTCAGAGGCAGGTCAACAGACACCCAGTTTTGTGCCACATTAGCTTCTGAAGACAAAACAGGATGTTAGTGTACATGCAAGGCTGCTCACCATGCAAGAAAGAAAAGCGTCCCAGGTTCTGCCAGGAGAGGAGATCAAACATAGATGTGCACAATAGCGTTTGCTGTAACTCACAATAGTAATACCAAATTACAGTGCTCACTAATGAGGCTTAAAGCTGCAACTTAATCAATATAAAGTTACCTAACTCATTCACTGCTGCACGTAGACCAATTACTATGTTGCTTTTCATAGGTTACTCATTTTTCCCCGCATTATTTCACTACAGATTCCTAAAACAACTTAAATCACATTTAGACATAGGACAAAAAATATATCCCACCCTCTCCCCAAGCATCCCACATAGTTTCAGCTAGTTGAGCTAAAACTTAAAGCGGAACTACAGTCAGTCTATGAGGGGGGTTAAAAAAAAAAACTCTTACCTTATCCACGGGTCAGTGGTGCTCTGAATCCTGCAGTCGCCACTTTGGTGTGAAGCAGAGTGCCGCCGAGATCGCATCCTGCCTCAGCGCCAGAGTAGGGTGGCAGAGCGGGAGGGTTATAGGCTGACTGTAGTTCCGCTTCAACAAAGTCAGGAGCAGTGGTTTCTTCACATGCCACTGCTCCCCTGCCATCTTGTACAGAGGCATAGTGCTGGGGAATTGGCTGAAATTTCCTTTCTATTTCTGTGAATAGAGCTACACACAGCTCGACAATTGGATGGAGACAGGGTGAAGTCTTGTTCACAAGCTCGCTTTTGAATGGTGGATGAGCGCTCGAAGAATCCCTGTCCACAGCACCAGACCTGTACTCTCAATTAGTAAGTTTCGGCTCACTGGAGAACACAAGGGCTTCTTAGAGGGATAGAAAATGAGTATAGGATATTTTTTAGCTTATGTCATATCCACAAGAGAGAGGTGAGGTAGACTACGAAAGACATTAGCTAATAATTACTAAAAAATTTTAGCAAGCATGTACAAAATGTCCTAGAAAGAAACCATTTCCCTATAAGCTAGCTAAATCCCCACTAAACCTAATCACATTCCAATATATATACTGCTCTCTTAATAACACGTATCGCCTTACTTGTAGATCCCAACTTCTCTGAGGATGGTTTATTTGTAGAAGAGCCTGGAAGATCTTGAAACTGTGAGGATGCTGGTTGGTAAGCAGGAGACACGGGTGGATCGGCTTTTTGGTGTGAAAGACTGGCAGGTGGCAACTTCTTATCAGGTGCACAGGAGTGATTGGAATGTATTATATTGGGGGAAGATGAATCAAGTTCTATCTCACTAGCCTGTTTGGTATCTATGGACAAAGTTTCTCTTGGTGAAGATGGCACTGAATTAGCTCTGATCAGCTCGTTCCTTGGAGACCTGTAAATAGCAGGACTAGGCACAGGATGACGTAATTGTGGGGAAGTTGGAACAGAGCGGGAGGGAATGTGACCAAGAGAGTGAGAGCTCCTCTGAGCAGGCGATGTTCTATTAAGAGTCTCTGTTCTCTGAGGTGTTGGTGTAAAATATCCAGAACTATTACCCCTTTGAGCGGATGTCGTGAAATTGCTAGAATGGTATCGACCAGCAGGTGACATGGTGTTAACAGGAACTGATACTTTAGGTGGGAGTGAGGCAGCCTTAGGGGAGTTTATGCCTATGTAAGTGGGTTGTTGAGAGTCACTTTTGCTTGAAGAGGTCGTAGGCTGCTTTCTCTCGGATATACTTGTTTGGCTTTTTGGTGAGGAATTATAAGTCAAGATGGTAGTTTCTGCAGGAGAACTGGGTGGGCTGCTGGGTTTATCACTCTTCATCTGTGTTGGTAAAGGTCCAGTTGCTAACCCTGTGTTTGTTCTCGAGACATCTGGTAATGCAGCTCTTTGAGCAATGAGATGATCAGCGATGGCCTTACCACTCTCGCTTGCCATCAGCTCTACAGAGTAGCAGTTATCCTTCTTGTAAACTACTTTTGCCAGCAGTTTTTTGCCAAAAACAGCGTTTTGAAATGTTTCCATTGATTGCAGATTCCAACTCTCCCCAATTGGCTTCACCCCTAGGAAAAACAAAATAGAATTTTATGTACTCATGTTCTCTTACTCAACCTAATAAGCAAGTTTGTTGCTACAATAAAGCATACTTTTTGAGGTACACAGATGAAAAATACATTTCTCAGCACTCAGCGGTTATTTCTTCTGTGTATGTGGAGAACCCAGCAGCTAAATGCACTTCCTTATTCTAACATTATTCTAACCAATGGCTTTTGATGATGTGTTCATGAATGTGGATACAAGTAAGGTTGTCTCACACTCAGGCGCAACAAATCCTCCCCTGGAAACCGCTGACAGTTGCTAACAAGTAGTAACAAAAGAAAACATCCATAGATATAATACAAACCATATGAAACAATTTCAGTCTCCAACAAGGGCAACTTGAAGTCAAAAACCCAGGGAGTTGCTTCCTTCACATGCAGAGAAAAATTAACCTTTACAGCCCCCCCCCAAAAAAATAACTCCCAACCTGTCCTGCTATACAGGCAATTCTGGCGAAGGTTGAACCACCAGTTCTGCCTCAGCAGAGAAGGGGGTGTTTTTAAAAAGATGCTGGGCATCTACTTTCAAGCCTTACGATGGCTGACTTGGAGATCAGTGCAGGGTATCAATGGATTGATGGTGTTTCAATAGGGCCTCCAAGCACCAAGCGAGAAAATTAAGAAGCTGATGCTGCTCATGAAATCTGTGATCATCCTTGACCCATGCAAAATCATTTTAACATCAATCTTGGAAAGGTAGGGAATATATTTAACTTCCGTGTCAGAGGCAGCTTTCAGTTTAGAATCAGAACAGTCATCTCACCGACTGATTTTCCTGGCTACGTCTGATCAAAGGAAACACTGACTCCCTAGACGCATCAGAGGAAAACAAATCGTATTACCATTTATTAGATGGAGATCTGCCACTCAGAAACCTCCAAGTTTCCAAGAATGTTGCTCCAGGTATCCTGCAGCTCAAGTCAATCACTGTGCCTGTGCACAGCGTCATCCAATAATTGCAATAAACAGACCGGTGCAGAGTGTCCACAACATTTCTGGTCATCTTTCATTCTGGGCCACCACCATCAGCAACAACAAACTAAGCTCCTCCAGGCCTATTATAGATCAGGCTGTGTCCAGACACCCTCAGTTGATTAAAAAGTAGTCCAGCCACCGCCCCGGGAAGGGAGCGATGCTAACCTGAGCTTATCACGCATAATTTGTTCCGAACAGCAACCCACGCAGACACAACAAAACAGCAGGGCGGATGTGGTGCCCCAGAATGGAAGAGGACAAGAAAATGAATTTACCAGTGCGTACACAAATTTGCTTTTTCTTGTCCCTTTCATTCTGGGGGACCACCATAATCAATGCGTGGGACGTCCCAAAGCAGTACCCTCGTCAAGGGTGGGAACGTGCTACAACAGCAACCACCCGGCTGCGTCAACATAACCAGGAACGATGGAACTGAAACCTCAAGACTAGACAAGGGGTTCACCACCATCTGCAACAATTTACATCCCAACGCGGCATCAGCCAATGTCTGGACGTCACCTGAGTGAAGGCGTGAAGGAAGGACCAGTTTGCCACCTTGCACACCTGGTCCACCAACACCTGGTGCTGGAAGGCCCAAGACATGGCAATCGTCCTTGGCAGAGTGAGCAGTGACTTGGAAGGGCATCTCCTTACCCTTGCAGGCGTAGACTTGTATGACTTCCTGCCTGATCCATCTGCTGTGAGTGCACATGGCAACCGCCAGGGCCCTGGGTGGTCCTTCTGGGGTCACAAACAAAACGTCTGCCTTGCATACCTCCTGCGTAGCCGGCAAGTAATACTTTATTGCCCTGAGTCCATCCAGGGAATGCAGGAGTTGCTTCTTATGTTGAGTGAGGGGCGGACACAATGAGGACAGTATGATCTCCTGATTTAGATGGAAGGGAGAGACCACCTTGGTCATTAAATTCTGTTTAACATGGAATATGGCCTTGTCCTCGTGTGGCACCAAAGAGGGTGACTTGATAGACAGTGCAGTCAGCACTATCCTTGCCCCCAGGGCACCCCGATCCGGGGTGTCCCGCTGTGCAAAACCCCCCAGGTCGCTCAAACAAACTCACCTCTTCCCGGTCCTACAACACATGCGCGTCTGCTTGTCCAATCAGTGTGGTAGGACCCGCTCAAGCCTCTTCGTCCAGGAGCTCGTCTAATGCGAGCAGATTCAAATGCTCTGGCGGCTGCATCCCCTGCTACCCTTTAACAGGGAGCATGCCAGCAGCGGCCATTCACAAATGCCTTGGCGTGGGCACGCGTCCTGCTAAAGGGATGGGGGATGTGGGCGATGCTTGCGCATGCACCGTTGGACTGGGAATGAAGGTGAGTTTTCAGGCAACCTGAGGGGGGGTTTCACACAGCAGGGTACCCCCAATCGGTATGCCTGCCCTGGAGTCTAAGACTCCGATACGGCCAGCTGGCCTTGCACCCTGGACACAAACCTCTGAACCCTCCAGCTATGCTAAGATGTGAAGAGGCCCTTTTCTGGCACCCCCCCCCCCCCCCCCCCCACAGGTCGCAGAGGGCTTGGAACATGTCCTGGTGAAGGGACCCTTCCACCTGGTCCACCGTCTGCCTGCTCAAATAATCGTCCTGCAGATTCGCCTCCCCAGGAATGTGGATCGCCGAGATGCACAGAACCTGAAGCTCCGTCCACCTCATAATGCGCCTTACCTCCCGAAATGTCTGCCAGCTTCTGGTACCCCTCTGATGGTTTATGTAGGCCACAGCCGTGGAGTTATCAGACTGTACCCTGACTAGGAGACCTCGCAGGCAAGTTCAATGCCTGATGGCCAACAGAACCAACCCCAATTCCGACACACTGATCTGGAGACGGTGCTCCCGCTGGTCCCAGCGACCAACAATGCCACCCCACCCTGTCAGACTGGCGTCTGTGGTCCCACCCCCCGACTCCGCAAGAGCCCCACCCCCACTGCCAAGACTTTAGTGAAAACCCATGGGGCTGTGGACGGGCGGAATGGCAGTGCCCCAAGTTGGAAATGACAGGTGCCCACTGCAAAATGCAAATACCTGACCGTGGAAAATCGTGATATACATACAAGCATCCTTTATGTCCACTGGGGCCACAAAGTCCCCTTGTTCCAGCGATGTCATGACCCTTCTTACAGATTCCATGTGGAACTTCCACCCCCGAACAAAACTGTTCATATGGTGGAGATCCAGGATCGGCCGAACGGATCGGTCCTTATTGGAGATGACCAAGAGTAGTAGTCGATGGACACAAAGGTAACGCCAAGCAGGAAGGCTTGGATGCCACAAACCGGTGCAGAGGCCTGGTCCAGAAATCGATCTAGTACCCGGAAGAGACAACTTCCCAGTCCCAGGCGTCGGATATGCAATCCCTCCAGTCTGTTGCGTAGTGCAGCAGTCGTCCCCCCACATGGTCGGGTGACGGCGCCCCGTCAACCCTGAGGGGGCTTGGCTGAGGGCTTGGGCCTGTTGCCTCATGGGGACTTGATCTTCCCCTGTGGCTTCCTCTTCCCTGAATTGTCCTCGTAGCATCTGGAGTCAATAGATCCTTGGAACCTCCTGAAGGGATGAAAACTGTCTGACTTTCGAAACAAGGTCCTCTGTTTCTGCTTCTGTGGAAGCCTAGTTGATTTCACTCCTGTGGCCTTCCTGACCAGGATCATCCATAGGTTCACCAAAAAGATGACCCCACAGAAAAGGGGAGGGAAATAAGCATCTTTTTGGAGGCAGCGTCAGCTGACCACTGCATCAGCCAGACCATGTGTCGCTAGGTGACAAACAAGGCCAGACCCCTAAGCACCAGAGGTGCACCATGTGATCCATTGTTGGCACGATGTACCACAGCAAAAGGAGTTTAGGTGAAGCGCAGAGGAAAACACATGCCGAGCAAGATGGTCCAATCTTTGATTCCCTCAAGGCAGCACTATTCTAAGTAGAGATCAGAGCCCAGATATTGGATTGTCTACCTCAGGTGACTCCCTCCGGGGAAGGGTATCTGGCATCCAAAACCTTAGGGAGAGACTGAAACTTATCCGGCTTCTCCCACTCCTTTTCCACGAGCCTGTCAAAATGGGTATCCTGCTCAGAGGATTCCAATCTGGAAGCCACAGAGGAAAAAGGGTGGTCCTGCCACTGCGTAAGGCATCGCAGGACTGCAGTGCAACCGGCGCACAGAGGCCCCTCGCCCAAGGCCAGTGGCGCCTGGCACATGGGATAAGCAGCACAACCCTGTTAATGTATGAAATCCCAGTGCCTCTGATATGGTATGATCGCCGCTCTGATCACTAGCCAGTACTGCTGGTGTGCTAAATCCCACAACCCCCTGCATGTCGCCCGTGGCCCAACCTGCCCGTTCTACAGAAAAAGAAATAACACTGCCCAACAATTGAGATCAACCCAAACGGAATGGATGCAGAAGCTTCCGGACCCCCACCCTGGAGGACAAAAAACACACATCAGACTCAGATTTTCGATCTGATTAAGCAAGAAGTTATGTGCCTAGGGGAGCCCTACCTGACACCATGGGACAGCAGGCGCGCTGGAACGATCTTCAGCCGACAGAAGAAGTTCTGTAGAAGCAGAGCAGGCTGGCAACAGTGACGGGGGGTGGGGGGTCTTGGGTGTCCCAGGCAGCAGGAGAAACCTCTGGCGCCTTCCCAAAATGTCTCGTGCTGAAAGAGAGGAGAGGGGGTGGAGCAATGGACCACGCAAATGCAGTAGCCCCGCCCCTCCATTCTCAAAGGACAGATGGCTAGAAGCCAGGCCCCCTCCCCACAGCCTCAATTGGAAGCCCTGCCCCTCATGATGGCCCACGCTGGCAGTATAGCTCAGCCTGAGCGCTGCCAGCAAATAAAGAAAAACTTGTGGGAGCTCGGGCAAGTATCTTGGGCAGGCAAACACACTGGAGGCGGGGAAGCCCAGAGGAGGGACCGAATGGGAAGGCGATACAAAGCAAGGCACCATGTCCAGCTGTAAGATCAGGTACCCTGCTGGAGCAGGGTCCTGACCCTCGAATCTCCAAACCATAACCAGCCGAGCTTACCTGACCCGTGCGCACTACCCTCACACTGCGCTGTCCCAATCGATCGGTTTAAAAACCAACTTCAGGTATCCGAGCGGGGTCTACAGGAAAGTGCAGAGGGTGAGGGCTGGGAGGCACACAAAGTCAAAGCCCCCGCTTCAAAATCCAGAATGTTTTCACAGTCCGCCGACTGCAAGAAAAGAACTGGGGGTGTCTGGTCACAGCCTGCTCTATATAGGCCAAAAGGAGCTTAGTTTGTTGTTCTTGCAGTCCCCACCTATGGCTGAGGTTAACCCACACGTTGCTGATGCTGAGGCCCAGGAATAGAAGGGACGAGAAAATGGGTCCACCAATTTCTGCAATATTTTTCAACCAACTGCAGCACCAGCCTAAGCCTTCACATCCATAATGCCAAACTTCGTAACCCTATGCACCTAAATAGATCATTCTGTGAGTACTTATCTGTAGAATTAATTTCTCTTTCATTATTAATTCAGGACATCAGAGAAATTCAGTCACGACTGGGTTAACATCTCGGCGGAAGGGTGTGGACTGCAAGAACAAAGGTGTGCTCCTCCTCCGGGCCTATATCCTTCTAGCTGACTTCTTCCAATTCAGTTTAATTGAAAAGCAGTAGAACCAGCTGTCCGGGAGGCATTCCTATATCTCTTGTTGGAGACAAAATACAAGACTCCTCTCTCCGCTTTTTTTTTATGCTGATCACACTATTTACATCTCCACCAAAACTAGGTATGGATATAGTAACATAGTAGACAGGGGGGGTCTGATGTCCTGAAGTAAAAATGAAAGAGAAATCAATTCTACAGGTAAGAACTCACAGAATTATCTTTTCTCTTTCATTTTACTTCAGGCTTTCAGAGTAATTCAGTCACGATTGGGACCTCTGAAAGCAGTACCCTTACTTCAGTGGACGGACACTGGAGCAGGACATAAGGAAGGCAAAACCACCTCTTCATTAAGATGAAAAGGAGAAACCACCTTAGGAGAAAATTCTGATTAAACCGGAAGATGGCCTTGTCCTCATGTTACACTAACTAAGGCTTAATTGATAAAGCTGCTAATTCAGAAACCCTCTGTCAGGATTCGCTCACCTGACCCCCGGTCCAGCGATGTCCCGGCCGCACAGCCGCCCGCCCGGCAGCCGCGGCGGCCGGCGGCTCCTGTCTCGGCCGGCGCGCCCGCACTCTGCGTGTCCCCAGCCGGCGGGGCCGGCTGCCGTACACGTGCTCGTGCGCGAGCACGTGCTGTTTATTCTCTCCGGCGGCGCTGCTCTCAGCGCGGCCGCCGGAGGGGAGCTGTTAAAGGGCCTATGAGCCCGGCTAGTGGGGGGCATTTCCTGCAGGGACAGGGCCAATGAGCCCTATGGTATATGAGGGCATCGCCCTCCTCAGCTGTGTGGGCCAATCAGCCCCATTGGAATCTTTTGGGCTAATTGCCCTTCTATGTGTTCAGCCAATAAGTTGTTTAATCCTACGTGCACCAATCACACTCACCTTCCCTTCATGTCTGTCCCTATATAAGGTTTCCCCCCTCAGTTGCCCAGTGCCTGTGATAGCGCCTTGTACCCTGCATTGTCTTGATTACCCTTGTTTGATCTCTGTTGCCGACCTCTGCCTGAACCGACCATTCTCGATCTGATCTCCGTTGCCGACCTCTGCCTGAACCGACTATTCTGATCTCCGTTGCTGACCTCTGCCTGAACCGACCATTCTCGATCTGATCTCCGTTGCCGACCTCTGCCTGAACCGACTATTCTGATCTCCGTTGCCGACCTCTGCCTGAACCGACCATTCTCGATCTGATCTCCGTTGCCGACCTCTGCCTTGTACCTTGACCTCGAGCTGTCTCTCCCCTCTGTACCGCTGCGAACTCTGATTTCCCCGTGTCAACCTTTGGCCTGTCTCTGGACTTCCGCTACACTCGCTCTTAGCCATTGGTTCTTCAGACCTCTTAACCAGTAAGCTCTCATCCTTTGAGCCATTGAAGTCCTGGGGGCAACCGATCCCGGGCAGGCGTTTTCTGCGTCCCGGGAAGCGGGGGCTCCTACAGGTGAAGCTGGCTGTGGAGATTGGGGGTTGAGGGCTTACCTAGAGGGCTGGAGTTACCAGAGCGTGACACCCTCCTTACTGAGGTTATTGCCACTAAAAAGATAACCATAAGAGTCAATAAACTTAATGACGCATCTGCCAATGGTTCAAAAGGAGGACCTTCAAAAGCTGAAAAACAAAGTACAGGTCCCAACCGTCAGCAGTGGCTTACGAGGAGGACGCAGATGAGTGACTTCCTGAACAAAAGTTTTGATAAATTTATTCTCAGCAATGGGTTTCTGAAAAAAGGATAGATAAAGCAGATATCTGTCCTCTTAAAGTACTCAATTGAAGACCTTCATCAAGACCTTTCTTTAAAAAAATCCAATATTCTGGGAACAGAAAAAGTTCTACAAACGAACCCTCTGGATTCGCACTAATCGATGAATGTTCGCCAGACTCTATAGTAGATCATTGATGAAGACTTCTTCCTGGCCTGAACCATAGTCTGGATGACTCTGGCAGAAAACCCCCTTTCTGGCAAAATGAAGGATTCAATAGCCAGGCCGTCAAAGCCAGAACTTGTGAATTAGGGTGCCTTAGAGGCGGTGTGAGAAGATCTGGATCATTGGGTAACCTCCACGGGTTTTCCTCGGACATCCTTACTAAGTCTGAGAACCAGCTTCCGAGGAGACACCAGAATGGTTGGGACTCCCTCGCGAGCCATCTTTTTAGTACTCGACCGAGGAGCGGAGTCGAAGGGATTGCATAAAGAAGGTTGAATGCTGACCACTGAAGAGTCAGGGCAACTGTTGCTATTGCTAGAGGAACCCTGGACCAAGACACAAACTTTGGAACCTTCCGATTGAGCCGTGATGCAAAGAGGTCTATGTCTGGGATCCCACAGCACATGCATAGGGATTGAAAGACCCTATGACTGAGAGAATATTCCCCCTGATGCAGGACCACTCTGCTGAGATGATCGGCCTGCAAATTGTCCACTCCATGTATTTGTACAGCCGAGATGCATGGAACCTGTTTCTCGGCCCGAAGTAAAATCCGGCTCACCTCCTTGAGAGCTTTCCTGCTTCTGGTGCCCCCCTGGTGATTGTTTGCATCCAGATGGAATGCCCACTCAGATGGGATGTCCAATGTCTGAGAGACAATAGAATCTTCCAGGATATTTATGGGGAGTCTGCTCTACTTCGGACTCCACTGTCCCACTGTCCCTGGACCCCCCCCCAACCAGTTAGACTGGCATCCGTGGTGATGATCTTCCACTGTACTGAAGGGAAGGATTTGCCGATCTGATGAGGCTGAGGACTCAGCCACCAGGCAAAAGACTGCAGTGTTGATTGTGTCATTCAAAAATACAATTTTTGGAAATTGGTTATTACAAGCTTCCGAATATTCATGACACTTGGATAACTGTCCTGTAGAGGGCGATCTTGCAGAGATGACATGAAAAAAAGGAACCCCTCCCGGTCCATAAATACCTGGGACCTCCTACTATTCCCCAGTATAAGACAGCAGTAAAGGGACCAGGAAGAGCCAAAAATGTAAACATCAAAGAAAAAGGTTCACCATATAAAGGATCCAAGAAACCAAAAAAGGGCGGGATGAAGCTGGGTGTGTGACATACTTGTAATAACCATTTTACAGGTGAGTAATCACAAAATGGTATTATTCCCAGTATGTCACACACCCCACTTCCGAATATTCATGACACTTGGGACATCCAATAGCAGTGTCCATAATGGGTGGGGATCCCAAAAAAGGCAATAATGCAAACTTAAACTACTGCAGCTTGCAGAACTTTGTGGCCAAAAACAGCATCCGCTGAGGCCCGCACATCTACCTTGTAAAACTTAGAAAAAGTATGAACAGAAGACCAAGTAGCAGCTTTGCAAACTTGTTCAACAGAAGCCTGATGCTGAAAAGCCCAAGATGCTCCAACAGCACGAGTAGAATGAGCAGTAACACGAAAAGGGGGAACCTTCCCCTTGGCAGAATAGGCCCCAACAATGGCCTGTCGAATCCATTTACTAATGGAGGACTTAGCGGGCGCCAGACCTTTCCTGGGCCCGGAGGGCACCACGAAAAGGGCGTCCGTCTTACGAAAAGGAGAAGTAGCCACCAAATAATATTTCACACATCGAACCACATCCAAAGAATGTAAGGTCCTCTCCTTGTCATTGCTAGGCTTAGGACACAAGGAAGGGAGAACTAAATCCTGATTAAGGTGGAAGGCCGAAACCACCTTAGGAAGGAAATCCAGCTTAAAGCGGAAAACTACCTTGTCCAGGTGCCTCTCAAAGTAAGGAGCCTGAACTCAGAGACACGCCGAACAGAGGTAATAGCCACCAAAAAGGCAACTTTCTGAGTGAGCAGAGAAAGAGCAATATCATGCACCGGCTCAAAAGGAGGCCCCTGGAGAGCCAACAGAACCAAGTTTAAATCCCAAACCGGCAGCAAGGGCTTTCTAGGAGGCCGCACATGAGTAACCCCCTGGAAAAATGGGCAAAAGACCTTTGAAAGAAAACCGCCAGGGCAGAAACCTGCCCCTTCAAAGTACTGAGCTGGAACCCCGAGTCCAGACCATGTTGAAGAAACTCCAGAATTCTGAGAATAGAAAACACCTTACAAGGCAAGGCCCTAGCCTTGCACCAGTTAATATAAGACCTCCAAGTCCTATAGTAGACGTTAGAGGAAGATATCTTCCTAGCTCTAACAAGAGTCTGAACCACCGCATCAGAAAGACCTTCCTCCTTTAAGATGGAGGTTTCAGCAGCCACGCCGTCAAAGCCAGCGTTGGTAAATTGGGGTAGCGTAGCTGACCCTGGGTGATAAGATCCGGAAGAAGAGGCAGATAAAACTGATCTACTGCCAGCCGCAAAACGTCTGCGAACCACACTCGTCTTGGCCACCTTGGAGCCACCAGAATTGCTGGTGCCCCTTCTAGCTTGCGCACCACCTTGCCCACCATGGAGAAAGGGGGGAACAGGTACAGATACCCCAGTTCCCTCCAAGCCAGGGACATGGCATCCACTGCCAGGGCCAGAGGATCCTGAGACAGAGACACAAAGGCAGGAAGCTTGTGATTGTGACGTGAGGCAAAGAGATCCACCTCTGGAGTCCCCCACTTGTGACAAAGGGACTGGAATACCTTGGAACTGAGAGACCATTCTCCTCGGCGAGAGGATCTCCTTCTCAGGGAGTCCGCCTTCGTGTTCTCCACTCCCGGGATGTAAATGGCAGAGATGCATGGAACATTGCTCTCTGCCCAAACAAGGATCAGAGATACCTCCCTGAGGGCACTCCTGCTGCGAGTCCCTCCTTGGTGATTGATGTAAGCGACCGCCATCCGATTGTCCGATCGGACTTGAACTGCCAATCCCTGCAAGAGAAGAGTCAAGCGAGACAGAACCAACCAAATGGTCCGCAGCTCCAAAACGTTGATGGGGGTATGAGCCTCCTGAGGCCCGTCGTTTCCCAACAAGGGGCCAGAAAGGATCTGCCCTTCAACAGATTGCTTGACACTAGCCACCACTGAAGGGACTGCTGAGCCCGGGGAGACAGCAGACAAGACTGATCTAATGACAGCGGACACCTGTCCCAAGTCGCTAGAAGATGGAGCTGAAGCGTCCTCATGTGAAACTGGGCAAAAGGGACTGCCTCGAAGGAAGCCACCATCAAACCTACCAATCTCATCCCTAGCCGGATAGACAGGTGAGGATTGGATAGTAGAAGCCAAATCAAAATACCATTTTGTGAGTACTCACCTGAAAAATGGATATTGTTGGTGTGCCACACACCCCGCTTCACTTCTTAAATATTCATCACTTCATGGGTTAATCCACCGCAGGTGACGTAGTGCAGAGAGGAAGTCTTGTAACGAGACCCCTTCCGGCCTATATATACCTGGTACCTCCCTTCAATCACCAGTATATTCAAAAAGCAGTAAAACAAGGTACCAGTATTCCACCAGTAACCTCCAAAATTAATTTTGATATAAATAAAAAAGGGCTTCACCATATAAATGCTTCGGTAATACCGAAAACGGCGGGTGTGAAGCGGGGTGTGTGGCACACCAACAATATCCATTTTTCAGGTGAGTACTCACAAAATGGTATTATTCTTGGTGTGCCACACACCCCGCTTCACTTCTTAAATATTCATCACTTCATGGGACATCCAAAAGCAGTGTCCACAAGGGAAGGGCATCTCAAGGCCAGGTGAAGCATAACTTAAATGACTGCAGTCTGCAGAACTTTGCGGCCAAAAACAGCATCCGCTGAGGCCCGCACATCAACTTTGTAAAACTTAGAAAAAGTGTGAACAGAAGACCAGGTGGCGGCCTTACAAACCTGTTCAACAGAAGCTTGGTGCTGAAAAGCCCAAGACGCCCCAACAGCGCGAGTGGAATGAGCAGTAATACGAAAAGGGGGAACTTTTCCCTTAGCAGAATAGGCCGCAGTAACGGCCTGACGTATCCACTTGCTAATGGCAGATTTGGCTGGTGCCAAACCCTTCTTAGGCCCATGGGGCACAACAAAAAAGGAATCTGTCCTACGGAAAGGAGACGTGATAATCAAGTAGTACTTAACACAGCGTACAACATCCAAACAATGCAAAACCCTCTCTTTGTCATTCTTAGGATTAGGACACAAGGAGGGAAGAACAATATCTTGGTTCAAATGAAAAGCAGAAACAACCTTAGGAAGAAAGTCTGGCTTGAACCGAAAGACCACTTTATCCCGATGCCTCTCGAAGTAGGGCGCCTGGATAGTTAAGGCCGCCAATTCTGAGACACGCCGGACAGAAGTGATCGCTACCAAGAAGACAATCTTCTGAGTCAGGGTAGACAAAGCAATATCTTGCAAAGGCTCAAAAGGAGGAGCCTGAAGAGCCGAAAGAACCAAATTCAAATCCCAAACAGGGAGTAATGGTTTCCTGGGAGGCCGCACATGCGTAACCCCCTGGAAAAAAGTTTTAACTAAAGGTTTAAGCGCAAGACGCTTCTGAAAAAAGACAGATAAGGCAGAGACCTGCCCTTTCAATGTACTTAGCTGGAGACCAGAGTCCAGCCCTGATTGTAAAAACTCCAGAATCCTGGGGACCGAAAGGACCCTACAAGGAAAAGATCTTATCTCACACCAAGTGATATAGGCTTTCCAAGTCCTATAGTAGGTGACGGAAGAAGACTTCTTCCGGGCACTGATCAGAGTCTTAATGACTGAATCAGAAAGACCCTCCTCCTTCAGGATGGAGGATTCAGCCGCCAGGCCATCAAACCCAGCGCTGGTAAATTGAGGTAACACAATTGACCCTGAGTGAGCAGATCGGGCCGAAGAGGCAGGCAGAATGAACTGGTCCACTGCCAGCCAAACGATGTCTGCGAACCTTAATCGCTTTGGCCACCTTGGGGCCATGAGAACGGCGTACACCCTTTCCAGAGCCAACTTCTGAAGAATTCTGCCCAGCAAGGGCCACGGAGGAAACAGGTATAGAAATCCCAGAGCTCCTCAGTTCAGGGACCTGACGTCCACTGTCAGAGCCAGAGGATCCCGGGAGAGACACACGAAGCTCGGGAGCCTGAGATAGAGATGAGGGGCCCACAGGTCCACCTCCGGAGTCTCCCATTGGAGACACAATAAGAGAACCACCCGAGGATGGAGAGCTTATTCTTCCAGACGGGGAGAGCACTTGCTCAACCGGTCCGCTACCTGTTCCATCACCTCTGGAATGTAAACCGCCGAGAGACAGGGAACATGGAACACTGCCCATGTCTGGATCAGGGACATTTCTCTGATGGGTAAGTGGGGCCTCCACTGCCCCTGAAGCCGCAGCTCCTTCCAGAATCTGTCCCATCCCGACAGACCGGTGTCCGTGGTGACACCTCTCCAAGGGAGGGTCAGGAAAGACCTGCCCTATACAAGATTGGTCGAGACCAATCACCACAGGAGGAACTGCCGTACACGGGAGGACAATTGGAAGGACTGATCCAACAACAGAGGTTGCTGGACCCAACACGCTAGCAGAAATAGCTGAAGTGTTCTTGTGCGAATTTGGGCAAAAGAAAGACACACAGCGTCTTGATGAGAGTTCAGGCCGGGATGAACCGACCCCTGAATGGACCGCGAGGGAGGGTGAGACTCGAATTCCAGGTTGTGACCTGTCGACACTACCTCCTGGATCCATCTGCCTAGAACCACATGGTTCCAATGGTAGAAGTGTCGCAATAGTCCCCCCACCCGCACGGGTGAGGGCAGCCCCTCATTGCTGAGTGGGCTTATCAGCAGGCTTGGGCTTGGTGCCCCAGGACTGAGTGGGCCGGCCACGGCCCCTCCCCCGAGTCCAACCTGCGCCACTGGTAGCGGGAAAGGACGTACCTTTTCCCGCTCCGAACCTTTGAAAGGAAGGCCTACCGGAACTTGTCCCCCTGAAGGGACCACGAGGCCTTTTGCGTTGTGGCATCTTACCATCTTTTGCGACTGAATCAATTTTCTCCCCAAACAGACGCAACCCCAAAAAGGGGAGGGCTGTGAGTACCTTTTTGGAAGCCGTGTCTGCTGACCACTGACGCAGCCATACTGACCTGCGAATAGCCACCAGCATAGCTGCCGCCTTGCTACTCATAGTCAGCGCATCGTCCTGAGCGGCCAGGACATAAGCCACAAAAGATTCACATTGCTTAAGTGCAGTGAACTGTTTGCAAGCGGGATCAAGATCCTCATATAGCCCCTGAATTAGGGACTTAATTGCCAATAAAAGAAGGGCTGAAGCACATACCGGGCGCAATGCTGACCCGGAATAGATAAAACCATGTCGAGCGTATTGGTCAATCCTGCGATCTTCCCCATCTTTGGGGACAGTGGTCTCAGCAGATTGTACCATAGCTGAGCTGGAGAGTCCTAGTACAGGGGTATCGACGTCCGGAGGGACAGACCACAGCCTCACCAATTCTGGTGGAAAAGGATAACGCTTTTCCCAACTGGAAGGAATTCCAGATAACCGTGTGGGATGTTCCCATTCCTTAAGAACCACCCTCTCAAAGTGGTGCTGTCTGGGAAAGACCAAACTCGGCTGAGGCTCTTTAAATAACTGACCCTTTGGCGGGGCGGCCGCCTCAGGCGTATCTAAACTCAAAATATTAAACATTTGAGCCAGAATGGAGGGGGTGTCAAAAACAACCCCCTCTGACCAATAGCCGATCTCATCAGCCACATGCTGACCTGTCGGCTCATCTGACTCCGACGGGAGTTCATCCTCGTCAGGGGATCCATCGGACCATTCCACAGGTTCACAAAACTGGTCCTGTGGAGCCGAAGGTACCGGAGTCAGGTGCCTTCGTTTTGTAGCGGTTTTAAACGCTGCTTTAACGGGCATCATTTTCCGGGGGCAGGGCTGTGCTGCTGCCTCGGAATGCGAATCCCCACTTTTGACAGTGTCATGCGGGGTCCGGAATAGGGATGGAGAGGTAGGAGATGATGAAGGATGCGATGGCACCGCAGCCGAAGCAACGGACTGGTGCGCAATAGTCTGTTTTGCACAAGGGATGCAAATAAAGATATCATCAGCTGGGAGTGGAACCCCACAACCTACGCACCCCCCAAACGGAACAGCAGAACCGTTTCCGGAATCTACGGAAGCCTCCTTTTAAGGCATAAGCCGACCCGGGATGCCCCCTTTATTTTAGTAATGTCCCGGAAGGGAGGATTTATATACATTTTTTTTTTTTTTTTTTTTTTTTTAAGTTTAGGTCCCCTTTAATAGAAACTATATATATATATATATATATACTTATATATAGTCTATGTATATAAACATTCAAATCAATCCCAATAATTAGCCAGGCACATAGAGCCGGAGGGCTAGCATAAGCAGGGATCCCAGGATCTGCAAGGCAAGAAAACAACCATCAGATCCTTCACATGTGTATAACATATAAGTATGGCACCAAGTGCCCTTAAATGACGCCCCCTTGATAATAGTGATTTCTCACTGTATTATTAAACAATATCTCCCATTTAACGGCCCCAACGGGAGGAGCCGCTTACCTGTACCGCAATCAGCCGGTAAGCCTGCAGCCAGCAGCCATGAGCCGGCAGAAGACAAAGTGCGGCCGTGCGCCCACGTGCCTTCCTGTTTTGAAGGAAGCTGGGACGCTGGGCCCGCCGCAGACGCCGCGTCAGCGGGCCCGCCCCCCCCCCCCTACGCTGATCAGCTGGAACACTTTACAGCTGATCCAGCACGCGAGTCCAGGCAGCGGAGGGGGGAGGGTAAAAACCGCATGTGCTGACAGAGCTCAATGAATGCCAGGCGAGGAGAGGGGGGAGGGGGCCACAAGCAACCAACTGCCAGAGAGGTGGCCAGCCCATACCCAGCGCAAGCTGCCCTAAAGCAGACCCAAAATATACACATGCTACAGTGAATGTATAAACATGACGTATATGTTAACATGCAGTGATACAGTGAAACACACATACTAAAGCACACCCTCACCACCCCCCCAACAGGAGAGAGAGGGGCTACGGGGACCCTCGGGACAGGGGCATCCCATTTCCAGATCACCATGTCGGTTCGCCGCCTTGCCCCACGCATGAGGTCGAGCGGTAGGAGATAAGCTCCTAGGCACTTAAAGTGCCATCTACCATTTGCCCGGTGAGCAGCCAAGGCTGGGAGGCTTCCTATTTCACCATAAAGGTATACAAACTCAAACCGGGCAGAAATAGACCAAAAGGGGGGTGGCGGGGTAAGAATACCCCGGCCTACCTGTAAGCAGGAGACTTCCAACTTCTGACTTGTCAGCAAGCAGAGAGAAAAAATACTGGTGATTTAAGGGAGGTACCAGGTATATATAGGCCGGAAGGGGGCTCGTTACAAGACTTCCTCTCTGCACTACGTCACCTGCGGTGGATTAACCCATGAAGTGATGAATATTTAAGAAGTGAAGCGGGGTGTGTGGCACACCAAGAATATCTTGGATCAGAAGAATCTTGGGCTGAGGAAGGAACACCCTGGCCTGAAAGGCATCCAGAGTCATGCCCTGAAACGAAACCTCCCCGGACGGGGAGAGGGAGGACTTGGAATAGTTGATCACCCAGCCGAACCTCTCCAGTGTGGACACCACAACTCTGGTGTCTAGCTCCTCTTGGCTGAGAGAGGAAGCCAAAATGAGAAGGTCGTGCAGATATGGTACAATACGAATGCCCTGGACACCCCCGCCAGTACCTTGGTGAACACCCTCGGAGCCGAGGTAAGCTCGAATGCTGATCTTCCACCACGAACCTGAGGAATCTCTGGTGTGCCGGAAAGATAGGTACATGTAGATACGCATCCTTGATGTCTATGGACGTCATGAAGTCCCCCTGACGAAGAGAATCGACGGCTGAACGCAAGGTTTCCATGCGAAACTTTCTGAAGCGGATAAACCGATTGAGGAGCTTCAAATCAAAAATGGGTCGAACTGAGCCGTCCTTCTTGGGCACCATGAATAGATTGGAATAGAAGCCCAAGCTCCTTTCCGCGGAAGGCACTGGGCAAATGACAGCCATGTCCAGCAGATAACTTACTGCCGCCCGGAGCCCCTGTGTGGCCAGTGGATCCGAAGGCACTCGAGACCTGAAGAATCTGGGAGGAGGCCGGATTTCGAATTCCAGCTTGCCGCAGGTGACCTGCCATACCCAGAGCCTTGTGAACTGGTATAAGGGGTCTCATGGACCCCTTACCAGTTCACAAAGGGTTAAGTAAAAAAAAAAGACACAGACACAAAATTCTTTATTATTCTTTTTTCACTTATACTTACCTCTAATCCCGCGTCCCTGCAGATGACAGCTGTCGGTAGTGATCGGAGCAGGGAGGGTGGGAGGCAGGGAGATCAGAGCTTCCCTGCCTGCCACCCTCCCTGCTCCGATCGCTACCGACAACTGACAGAACAGAGCCCGGGTGCCGGTAACCCGAGGAGCGGGATGACGTCATCAAGTGGGGCGGGGTTAGGGGTGGGGCCAGCGCCGGCCGAAGAGGATGGTGAGGGCCTGCTTCCGGGCCCTCCCCCGAAGTGTGGAAAGCCCAGGGGGGGGGGGGGGATCGGAGCCCCCCTGGTGAAGAGAAGACCCGGGTAGAGCCATCACCCTCCGAGGTGAGTAAATGACATTTACTTTTTTTTTTCAGATGTCGGCAACGGTGCGGGGGGGGGCTATTCCGGGCCCCCTCCTGAAGATCAGAGGCCCGGGGGCGAAAATCTACTACTTGATTTTTGTACAGAATCGCTGGCACTTTCAAATGAGGGGTCAGATACAGGGGTCTGTATCTTTTTTACTTTTTTTTTATGGGGCTCTAAAGTCAGCTACGTGACTCTCACGTAGCGGTTGGAGAGGCAGCTACGTGAGAGTCACGTAGCTGGCACTAGAAGGGTTAAAGGAGGCCACTCCCCGAATGGGACGACGTTGCCTCTTACGCTGAGGTAACTTCCCTCCTTTCGTGACTGAATCAAATCTTTCTCCAAAGAGCCCCAATCCCACAAAGGGAAGTGCTGTAAGCGACTTTTTGGCCACAAAATCAGCCGCCCACTGGCGCAACCACACCGACCGCTGAATAGCCACAAGCAAGGCTGAGGTTCTACCACACATGACCATGGTGTCATCCAGGGCGGCAAGCACAGAAGACATGAACAATTCACACCGCTTAAGGGCGGCGAACTCATCACTGGCCGGGTCAAGCCTGGAAGAACTCAACAGGTCCCTAACAACAGACCTGGTAGCCACTGCCGTAAGCACCGAAGCACAAACAGGCCGTAAGGCTGAATCAACAAACAAAAGCTTGGCAAGCCATCTGATCAATGCGTTTATCCTCACCATCTTTGAGAGTGGTGGAGTCAGGAGAATGCAAAATAGAAGTATTAGATAACCCGAGCACCGGGGCATCCACCTCGGGAGAGGACGTCCACCGGAAAGGGATACTTCTTATCCCAACCCTGAGGAATACCTGGAAGCCGAGTAGGCTTCCCCATTCCTTAAGAATAATGCCATCAAAATGCTTTTGATTTGGGAATTCCAGGCGCAGCTTAGAAGTCCCAAAGAATTCCCCCTTTTGCGGAGCGGCCTCCTCTGGAGGAGAAATCGCTAGAACCTCAAAAAGGTGAGCCAGGACCTTCGGGGTATCCACAGCATCCCCCTGCCCTTGCTCAGTATCAGCACCAACAAACTGCTGATTGTCAGAACCATCAGAATCCTCAAATAATTCCCCCTCTTCTAGCGGGGAATAATCAGACCAGTCAAGAAAATCATAATCATCAAACTCAAAAGCCGGCGCGGCTGGAGACAAATGCTTTCTCTTAGCCGAGGCCTTTCTGGCAACAGAGCCGGAAATAAATTTCTCAATATTAGCCAATCTGGCACACACATCAGATTGCGACTCCCCGCCTGCGACAACATCACTAGGGGTACGGATAAGTCAGGGTGGGGAAGGAGAAGAGGTCAGGACCCCGGACCCAGATGCCTGGGCCCCCGACTGCAGCGTTATGGCCCGCTGAGCACAAGGTATGCAAACAAGTACATTATCCTCCGCAAGGGATGCCCCACAACCCACACACTGCCGGGGTTGCCCTGAGGGGAGCCCAAGCCCGGTATCCTGAGAAGCCTTCATATGGTGATTTTTAATGTAGTCGCAATGACCAGATGGAATTACGCTGTTAAAGCTACCCGGGATGCCCCTTCAAGTCCCAAGCGGGAGGATTTTTTTATTTTTTTAATTTTTAGGAACCCTAAATTAAATTCTAAGGGACCCTAGGACCGGGAGAACCCCATTTTTAAGCATCAAAAGAAGAGATTCCACCTGGAAGACATGAGAACAGGAAGTACATAAGTGTCAACATGCACATCACCCAACAACATATATAAAAAGATAAAATGGGAAAATAAGAAAGAAATTACTCACACCACAGCAAACGGCGACCGTCAACCCTCACAGCAGCGAGGTAATGAGAAGGGAGAGAGAGAGCAGCGAGGCCGGAAGAAGAGGGGCGGGCCAGCGCACAACGCGCACCGCGCCTGGCTCCGGCCCCGCCCCCTCCCCTCATGCAGGGCCCGGCCTCAGCCAGCACCAGAGCGCCTCAGTGGAGCGGACCTCAAGGGGGGGGGCGGGCCGTGACAAGCACGGCGAGCGCCCGGCCCCGCCCCCTTCTTCACTGCACCTGAGAGAAGCAACCGGCAGCCCAAACACACCACATGTACACACACACATACCTTTTCCCCCAAATAAAGTCAAACAACCCACGGGGAAAAAGGCCTCCCCCCCCCCCCCCCCCCCCCCAAGGGGCATGGCAGGGGGGAGAACCCACACCAATAGGTGGAAGGGCAAGAGGGATGTGGCATCCCAAGCCGGGATCACCAACCCGGACATGGCCTACCCCTTTGCACGTGGTCTCACGGGGGAGCTAGCTCCCATATACACCACATGGTGCAGCCTATATACACCACATGGTGCAACCTACCATTGCCTGGACCTTAAGCCTAGGCTGGGATGCATACTGCTATAGCTTAAATTAAAAAAGGTTCAGGCAGCAATAGATACAAAAGGCCGGGGGGTTACCCGGGCTACCTGCAAGGAGGAGACAGCCATCTTCTGACTTGCTCGCCGACTGCAGAGACGAAAGACTGGGGAATGGTGGGAGGTCCCAGTTATTTATGGACCGGGAGGGGTTACTTTTTTTCATGTCATCTCTGCAAAATCGCCCTCTACAGGACAGTTACCCAAGTGTCATGAATATTCGGAAGCGGGTGTGTGACATACTGGGAATAATACAATTCTAAAGTATGTCCTGCTCCAGATAGATTACTTACACTTGGGTATGACTCCACCAGATGGCGCTGAACTGCAGAGACATCGAAAAACAGGCTCCTCCCGGCCCTGGCTTAAATACCCAAGGACCTCCCACAATCCCCAGCATTGAAAAGCAGTTAACGAGAAGCCGGGAGAATTAAAACAAAACCAACTGGTAAATATAACAATGATAACAATCACCATACAGGGGATCCAAGATAATGCAAAACCAAGGGTGGGGTGGAGCAGGACGTACTGTATACTCATAATACCAATTCTACAGGTGAGTAATCACAGAATTGTATTATTCTTAGTATTCTTAGTATACAGTACATCCTGCTCCAGATAGATTACTTACACTTGGGACATCCAATAGCAGTGTCCATAAAGTAGGGTGGGATCCTAAGACCTAAGTAGCGGCCTTGCAAACAGAAGCCTGGTGCTGAAAAGCCCAAGAGGCACCAATAGCACGAGTAGAAGGAGTAGTAAGGTGGAAGGTAGGCCTGAATCACAGCCTGACAGATCCATTTGCTGATAGTAGACTTGGCAGGAGCCAAGCCCTTCCTAGGACCAGAAGCGACCACAAAAAGAGCATCAGTTTTTCTGAAAGGTGTAGTAGCCACCAGATAGTACTTCAGACACCTAACCACATCCAAAGAATGCCTTAGCATTACTAGGATTAGGGCACAATGACGGAAGAACAATGTCTTGATTCAAATGAAAAGCAGACACAACCTTAGGCAGAAAATCTGGCTTGAAGCGAAACACCACCTTGTGTTCTCTCAAAGTAGGGGGGCTGGATGGAAAGGGCAGCCAACTCAGACACACGCCTAACAGAGGTGATAGCCACCAAAAAGACAACTTTGAGAGTAAGAATGGCCAGGGCAGCATCCTGCACAGGTTCAAAGGGAGCACCCTGCAAGGCTGACAAAACCAAGTTCAAATCCCAAACAGGCAACATAGGCTTACGTGGGGGACGCACATGAGTAACCCCCTGGAAAAAAGTCCTGATCAGAGAATGCTGAGCAAAGGACTTCTGGAAGAAAACAGCCAGGGCAGAAACATGACCCTTCAGAGTACTGAGTTGGAGCCCCATCTCCAACCCATGCTGCAGGAACTCCAGGATCCTGGGAATAGAGAACACAGGACAGGGAAGAGACTTAGACTCACACCAGTCAATGTAGGCACGCCAAACCCTGTAGTAAATGGAAGAAGAAGACTTCTTTCTAGCCTTTATCATGGTATCAACAACAGAGGTAGACAGCCCCTTCTCCATCAAGATGGAGGTTTCAGCAGCCAGGTCCTCAAAGCCAGAGTTTGTAAATTGGGATGGCGTAAGGGACCCTGAGTGAACAGGTCTGGCACCCTGGGCAGAGCGTACTGATCTACTGCCAGCTGCACCACGTCTGCGAACCACACTCTTCTTGGCCACCTGGGGGCGAACAGAATTGCTGTCACCCCCTCCAGAGCAATCCTGCGCAGAACCCTGCCCAACAGGGAGAATGGAGGAAAGACATACAGGAGCTGAAAGCCCTGCCATGACATTGCTAGGGCATCCGTGGCCAAGGCCAGAGGATCCTGGGACAGGGAGACAAAGGCCAGGAGCTTGTGATTGTGACGGGACGCAGATCCACATCTGGTTGCCCCCAACGGTGACACAGAGATTGAAAAATACCATTTTGTGAGTACTCACCTGTAAAATGGTTATTACAAGTATGTCACACACTCCACTTATAATATATATTCATGACACTTGGGAACCCGGCCTGTAGAGGGCGATTTTGCAGAGATGACATTAAAAAAAAGGAGCCCCTCCTGGTCCATAAGTACTGGGTTCCTCCCACTATTCCTCAGTTTTTTAAAAAGCAGTGAAGAACCAGGAAGAGCAAATTATATTCAATAATTGAAAAATAGTTTGAAAATAATAATCACCATATAAAGGATCCCTTAGAACAAAAAAGGGCGGGGGAAGTGGGGTGTGTGACATACTCGTAATAACCATTTTACAGGTGAGTACTCACAAAATGGTATAATTCCTAGTATGTCACACACCCCACTTCCAAATATTCATGACACTTGGGACATCCAATAGCAGTGTCTATAATAGGTGGGGATCCCCAAGGAATAATGCATAACGTAAATTACTGCAGCTTGCAGAATTTTGCGGCCAAAAGCAGCATCCGTGAAGCCCGCACATCAACCTTGTAAAACTTAGAAAAAGTATGCACAGAAGACCAAGTCGCAGCCTTGCAAACTTGTTCAACAGAAGCCTGGTGCTGAAAAGCCCAGGAAGCTCCAATAGCACGAGTAGAATGAGCGGTGACACGAAAAGGGGGAACCTTCCCCTTAGCCATATAGGCCCCAATGATGGCCTGACGTATCCACTTACTAAGGGAAGATTTGGCAGGAGCAAAACCCTTCTTGGGCCCAGAAGGCACAACAAAAAAGGCATCAGTCTTGCGGAAGGCCGAAGTAGTAACTAAATAATACTTAACACAACGAACTACATCCAAAGAATGTAAGACCCTTTCCTTGTCGTTACTAGGTTTAGGACACAAGGAAGGAAGAACTATATCCTGATTTAGGTGGAAAGCAGACACCACCTTAGGAAGGAAATCCGGTTTAAAACGGAAAACAACCTTATCTTGATGCCTCTCAAAATAAGGGGCTAGAACAGACAAAGCCGCCAGTTCAGAGACTCGGTGGACAGAAGTAATAGCAACCAAAAAGGCAACCTTCTGAGTAAGAATAGGAAGAGGAATATCCTGCAAAGGCTCAAAGGGAGCAGCCTGCATAGCTGAAAGCACCAGGTTAAGGTCCCAAACAGGAAGTATAGGCTTTTTGGGAGGCTGCACATGCGCGACTCCTTGGAAAAAGGTCTTAACCAAAGGATGAAGAGCAAACGACCTTTGAAAGAAAATAGCCAAGGAAGAGACTTGTCCTTTCAAAGTACTAATCTGGAATCCCATATCCAGACCTCATTGAAGATATTCCAGAATTCTAGGAATAGAAAATACTCTACAGGGCAAAGCCCTGGATTCACACCAATCAATATAGGACCTCCAAGTCCTGTAATAAATGACAGAGGAAGACTTCTTCCTAGCTCAAATAAGAGTCTGAATTACCGCATCAGAAAGACCTTCTTCTTTCAAGATGGAGACTTCAGCAGCCATGCCGTCAAAGCCAGCGTTTGTAAATTGGGGTAACAAAGTTACCGGCGCCTCCTCCAGTGCTAACTTGAGCACCACCTTGCTGATCATGGAGAATGGGGGAAACAGATATAGGAACCCCAGATCCTTCCAGGCCAGAGACATGGCATCCGCTGCCACTGCCAGAGGATCCTGGGATAGAGACACAAAAGCTGGCAGCTTGTGATTGTGGCGAGAAGCAAACAGGTCCAACCGTGGAGTCCCCCACTTGTGACAGAGGAACTGAAAGACCCTTGGTTTGAGAGACCATTCTCCCTGGCGAGAACATCCCCTGCTCAGGGAGTCTGCCTCCACATTCTCTATCCCCGGAATGTAAACTGCTGATATGCAGGGAACATTGATCTCTGCCCACTGAAGGATCAGAGACACTTCCCGGAGGGCACCCCAACTGTGAGTCCCTCCCTGGTGATTGATGTATGCAACAGCTGTTCGGTTGTCTGACCGAAACTGAACTGGCAGACCCTGTAAGAAATGGGTCAGTCGAACTAGAACAAGACATATGGCCCGAAGCTCTAATACATTGATTGGAGAATGGAGAATGAGCCTCCTGAGGCCCCCACAATCCCTGGAACTGATGCTTCTTCCAGAAGCCCCCCCCCAGCCCACCAGGCTGGCATCCGTGGTAACCAGTTCCCAACACGGAGTCAGAAATGACTTGCCCTTCTGGAGGTTGTGCGATATTAACCACCACTGAAGGGACTGCAAAACGTGGGGAGACAATAGACAAGTCTGATTCAATGAGAGTGGGCACCTGTCCCACTTGCCAAGAGGAAGAGTTTCTTTTGAATTTGTGCAAGCACATGGTTTGTGGGGTCTAGGCTGTATGGCAAGGTCTTTGACCCTTCCACCCCATGGCTTGCACTTGAGAGGTTTAGGGCAACCTCAGGCAAGCCTGCTCCCAATTTATCTATTGCACTGTATGTCCCAAATGGGCTCTCAGAGATTAGAGTTAAGACTGCACCCCACAGAGGCACTTTGGCGTAGTGGTGCAGCTTAAGCATACTTCTGCAGATGTGTGTGACCGAGTCCTCTGTTTTTAACCAAGTTTAGAGACAGATTATAGGCTGGCCTGCAAGCTAACAGGGTTGAGTGCTGTGGCTCCTTTAAGACTTTTGTATTCTAATTGCCCTGCTAACGTGCACCTCCCAGGTTAGTTATAAAATGGTCTGAGCGGCTGCCACCCCCCCTTTGTAACAGTATCAGCTGGGAAGGGATTTCTTGTCCCAGCCCAAGGGAATGCCAGAAAGCCGCGCAGGCTTCTCCCATTCTTTAAGAATAATTTCATCAAAATGCTTTTGATTTGGAAATTCTAAACGAGGTTTAGAGACTCCAAAGAATTCCCCTTTTTGAGGAGGGACTACTTCAGGAGGAGTGATAACCAAAACCTCAAATAACTGAGCAAGAGCCTTTGGGGTATCCACAACACTAGCTTCACCCTGCTCAATCACAGTACCAACAAATTGCTATTTATCAGAAACATCTGATTCCTCATATAATTCTCCTTCTTCTAACTGAGAAGGATCAGACCAATAAAGCATTTCACAATTATCCGACTCACTTACCGAAACGGTCAAATGTTTCTTTTTAGCTGAGGCCTTCTTGGCCACAGATCTAGACATTAATTTTTCAAGATGAGCCAATCTGGCACATAAATCAGAATGCGACAAATGTTTCCTTTTAGCTGAGGCCTTCTTGGCCACAGAGCTAGACATTAATTTTTCAAGATGAGCCAATCTGGCACATAAATCAGAATGCGACTCACCCCCCATGACAATATATCAAGACATGGCGGAGTAGGAGATAAGGCAGAAGCCACAGACCCCGAAGCCTGGGCCCCAGTTTGCTGCATAATAGTTAATAGAGCACAAGGGACGCAAAGAATTGCGTTATCCCCAACAAGGGATGCCCCACATCCAAAACATTGCCGAGTCATTGCAGAGGAAACTGCATGCCAGTTGTCCTGAGATGCCTCCATATGGTGTTTAGTATTACACTATAATTGATTATAGTCGCCAAGTATATATGGGATTTACGCAATTGCTACCCGGGATGCCCCTTTAAATAGTCCCAAGTGGGAGGATATTAACACAAATGGCCCCCCACATAAGGCTTTAAGGACTAAAGACCAGGAGAAACCCCTTTAAAAATAAAGAGTTTCCACCTACAAAGAAAACAAACAGTCACCAATGCACACAATACAATAAATGACAAAGCATGAAAAAAATGGCAGAAACTCCCTTCAGCAAGCTGAGGGGTACTCACAGCACCAGGAAATCAGCTTGCACCATGAGGGAAGACCACAGGGAAGCAGCAGGAGCCAGGCAGACAAAGAGAGCACACCAGGGTGCTCTGGGAATGAAATGACGCTGTGTGCCTAAGCCCCGCCCACCCCCAGAATCACATGACCAAGAATGGAGGGAAATTCAAATCTGAACACAGCCAGAAACAAAGAGCTTTAAAAGCAAAAAAAGAATGCTGCCTAGACAGAGATAGGAAAATCTAAATAAAACATATCCTATTAAATAGTATAGTAAACATACATAAAGATTTATCTTATATATCTTTTTTTTTATTTTTTTTTTATTTGTGTGCATGGTGACAAATAGGCCCAGATAACGCCCCCCCCCCTCCTTTTTACCCCAGCAGGCTAAAGGAGAACTAAAGGGGAGAGGATAGAAATGCACCCATAAGGCACAAGGGGATTATAAAGGGACAGGGGCATCCCATGCCGGGAACAGCAACCCGGAAACCGCCTACCCACATTTGGGTCTCACGGAGGAGTAAAAACTCCTGTATACACCAGAAGGTGTATGCATCTACCTTTGCCTGAACCATACAGCCAGGGCTGGGAGGCATACAATATAACCAAACAGTTTAAAGAGTTTCAGACAGAAATAGAGAAAAAAAAAGGGGCCGGGAGCGAACCCGGCTACCTGCAGCATAAAGGAGAGTCATCTTCTGAATGCTTTGCCGACGAAAAGAGAGACGAAAAGACTGAGGAATAGTGGGAGGAACCCAGTACTTATGGACCAGGAGGGGCTCCTTTTTTCATGTCATCTCTGCAAGATCGCCCTCTACAGGCCGGGTTCCCAAGTGTCATGAATATTTGGAAGTGGGGTGTGTGACATACTAGGAATAACCCTGTTGCAGAGGGACCATTCTCCCAGGCGAGAGGTCCCCCTGCTCAGAGAGTCTGCCTGCAGATTCTCCACCCCGGGATGTACACAGCTGATATGCAGGGAATATTGGCCTCCGCCCAGGTCAGGATCAGAGACACTTCCTGGAGGCCCCTCTTGCTCCGGGTCCCTCCCTGATGATTGATGTAGGCAACTTCCGTCTGGTTGTCCGAGCGCACCTGAACAGGCAGGCCCGAAGGTGATGAGTCAACTGAGTCAGAACCAACCTGACCGCCTGCAGTTCCAGGACGTTGATAGGTGTGTGAGCCTCCTGAGGGCCCCACCTCCCTTGGAACTGCAGGGACTTCCAGAAACCCCCCCCCCCCCAACATGACAGACTGGCATCCGTGGTGACCGTCTCCCAGGAGGGGGTCAGAAAGGATCTGCCCCCCCAACAGGTTCCTGGAGTCCATCCACCACGAGAGGGACAGTCTGACCAGGGGGGAAAGTGCAAAGACCCGGTCCAGGGACGCAGGATCCTTGTCCCATACTGACAAGAGGTGGAGTTGCAGAGGCCTCAAGTGGAACTGAGCATAAGGGACCGCCTCGAGCACGCCACCATCAGGCCCACCAGCTGCATTCCCTGCCTGATGGAGGGATGATGACAAGATAGCAGGAACTGGACAATCAGACTGTCCACCTTCTGCTGAGGAAGAAAAATCCTTGCCTGAACTGTATCCAGATTCATTCCCAGGAATGGAGTCACCAAGGAGGGAGACAGAGAAGACTTGGGATAGTTGATCACCCAGCCAAATGACTCCAGGGTTGACACTACCAGCTGAGTATCCAACTCTGCCTGATGTAGACATCACTCCTGCCAGCACCTTGGTGAACACTCTGGGAGCTGAAGTGAGACCAAAGGGCAATGCCACAAATTGGCAGTGTTGATCCTCCAGAGCGAACTTGAGGAACCTTTGATGACCTGGAAACACAGGAATATGAAGGTAAGCATCTTTGATGTCCACAGACGTCATGAAATCCCCTGGGCGCAGGGAACTGATGGCAGAGCGCAGAGTTTCCATGCGAAAACGCCTGCACCTAACAAATTTGTTGAGGATCTTCAAGTCCAGGATGGGCCTGACTGATCCATCATTTTTGGGCACGGTGAAGAGGTTGGAATAGAAGCCCTTGCCCCTTTCTCTTAAAGGGACCTGGCAAATGACCCCTAGCTCCAGAAGGCTTTGCACCGCCTGCACTAGAGCCTGAGCTGACACAGGGTCCTGAGAAATCCGGGATCTGATGAATCTTGGGGGGGGGGGGGGGGTTGGGGGAGGTTGCAGGCAGCAAACTCTATCTTGTAACCGGAGGACACTACCTCCTGAATCCACCGGTCTGAGACATGAAGCCTCCAGACGTGAGCAAAGTGCTGAAGCCTTCCCCCCACCCGGATGGGTGAGGGCGCCCCTTCATGCCTGAGGGGGCTTGGGAGAGGACTTAAGCTTTGAGCCCCAGGAGGAGCCAGGGCGTCCACGTCCTCTGCCCCTACCCCAGAAGTCTCCTCGGGCCCCCTTGTCTAGCACCACGGTAGGGGGAGGAAAAAGAGCCCTGACCCCGAAAGGGCCGAGACTGCCGCCTGCGCTGGGGTAACCTCCCTTAGCCAACAGGTCCAGGCGGTCTCCAAACAGGCGTAGTCCTTTGAAGGGAAAATCGGTGAGGGCCTACTTGGCAGCGTTGTCAGCAGCCCACTGGCGCAGCCAAACTGAGTGGCATATAGCCACCACAAGGGCAGAGGTTCTGCCACACATTCTAATGGTGTCATCCAAGGCAGAGAGGACATAAGTCACAAAAACATCACAACGAGAGAGTGCATTAAACTCCTCACTAGACACATCATCAGGGGCACCATCAAGGATACTTCTGAGCAGGGTCCTAATAGCCACAGCCGTAATGGCAGAGGCACAGACCGGGCGCAGCGCCGTCCCCACACATGCAAAGGCATGGGACGCCAGCTGATCAATGCGCCGGTCCTCAGCATCCCACAGCGTAGCAGAGTCAGGGGAGTGCATGACAGAGGTGTTAGATAACCCTAGGACCGGGGCATCCACTTGAGGAGGGGATGACCAACACTTCACCACATCAGCAGGAAAGGGATACCTCTTATCCCAACTCTTAGGAACACCGGGAAGCCTGCTGGGGCGCTCCCATTCCTTGAGCACAAGGTTATTAAAATGGACTTGCTAAGGAAATTCCAAACGTGACTTAGCAGTATGAAACAATTCCCCCAGCCGCAACCGGGGGGGGAAATAGACAGAACCTCAAAAATCTGAGCCAACAGTCTATCAGTATCATCTGGGGCCCAGGGGTCAGAGCCAGAATCGTCATGACCCCTGGGCCTCTCATCAGATGACTCTGAGTCAGAGAATAACTCCCCTTCTTCCAAAGGGGTATAGCCAGACAGTTCCAAAAACTCATCAGCTTCCATAGGGAAAAGAGTGACATCAGGCGTTAAGTGCCGCTTTTTTGCAGAGGCCTTACGCACCAAGGTATTAGCAATCAACTTCTCAACACTAGCCAGTCTGGAAGACAAATCAGGCTGAGATTCCCCTCTTGTATGCAACTCAGTGGGAGTGAGATTTAAGCTTGGGGGAGTAGGTGAAGCCATACGAGGCGCAGGCCCAGCCACTGGAAAACCAGGCTGCAGCGCAAGCACCTGCTGGGCACAAGGTACACAGACCAGCACATTGTCAGCGCTAATAGGGGACACCCCACAAGCTACACACAGCCGGGCTTGTCCCGAAGGAACCCCGAGCACATTATCCTGAGACGCCTCCATACGGTGATTGTAGCAGCACAATAGGCCGATAGGGATTGACACTATAAAAGCAACCCGCTAGGGGAGTGGGAGTAATTAACACTAGGCCTCACAAGTTAATAACTAAATAGAGGGAGTAGGGCCGGGAGAAGCCAATAGGGTTCTGCCCGCCTGAAAGACATAAGCAAAGGGAAACAGTAAGTGACATGTAAATGACAACGGAAAAAAAAAGCCACCCACGAGGGCACTAACGCCCGTCACGTAGCAGCCGGATCCAAGAAAAAATGGCGCCGGGTATACCTCGAGGGGCGGGCCGCAGAGACAGTGACGCGGAACGCGCCAAAAGCGGGCCCTGCCCCCCCGAAGAGTGCAAAGCCGTACACTTGACAAGCAGCCAATAACGGCGCACCAGCGCCTGAGGTAACGCCGCCGCCAAGCGCGAACACAGTGGAAGCAAATTTAAAAAAGACAATCAGTGCAACCAAGTCAGCGCGGCGACTGACACCAATCATAAGAACATAATACAGTGAAGCACAAAGGCAAATACACATACACCCCCCCCCCCCCGAGGGCTACAAAGGAGAGCGAGGGAGGACAGCGGCCACTTAACAGGACCCACCGATGGACAGGGGCAAGGGGCAATAGTGCGGGAGGGGCATTCCATAGAGGCTCACCATTTGCCTATACCGTCTACCCTTTGGTGGGGGATTGCGGTGGAGCAGCGCTCCTAAGCACCTGACAGCGCTGTTGCCTACCATCACCTGACCAGCGCAGCCAAGGCTGGGAGGCACATTACTAATGAAACGGGTGGGAATAGTCCTACAGGGCCGCAGGCTAATAGCCCCGCTCACCTGCGAGAAGAGAGAGCCATCTTCTGGTCCTTCGCAGTCCAGACTGCAGAGAAGATCTGGGGGACTGTGGGAGGTCCCTGGGTATTTGAGGGGTCGGGATGAGCCTGTTTTTTGATGTCTCTGCAGTCCAGCGCCATCTGGCGGAGTAATACCCAAGTGTAAGTAATCTATCTGGAGCAGGACGTACTGTATACTAAGAATAAGAGTGATCCAGAGTCTGTGTGTCTCAATCCCAGGTCGTGAGCAATTCCATCTGCAGTGGTCTTGTGTGAGACTGTGCAAACAGTACTGCCTCGAAGCAGGATACCATCAGGCCCAACATGTGCATTCTTTGCCAAATCGTCAGGTGAGGGCAAGAAAAGAACTCTTGTACCCTGGCCTGAAGTAAAAGTCTCTTCTGTTCTGGAAGAAACACTTTTGCCTGAGATGTGTCTAATGAAATTCCCAGAAAAGATCTAACTCTTGAAGGTATGATATTCGACTTAGGATAACTGACTATCCAGCTGAATTCTTCTAATGTCAATAAGACAGTCTGTGTGTCCTTCTGAGTCTCATATCAACAGATCGTCTAAATAAGGGATTACCCTCACCCTTGAAGCAGCATGGAAGCTGCGGGCACGGGTGTTTTTTACCACTCTTGACCTTGATGCATATACTTATGGTGGCCCAGTATATGTGAGATAGACATTTCTTTTGTTGGCAGCACTTGCTATTACATTATTGTGATCTAATTATTTACAATTGATGTCTATTTGGTATGGTTTTTTGTGCAACATAAATCTTGTTTTTTTCTTAGGAATCTATATATAGTGGAGGTCATGGTTATGATAGTTTTGTAGGATTATGGGTGATTTGGACATATTATACACATGTCATATTTATTTTTGTACACATATTATTAGTTAGGTAATTGTATTCAACACATATATAGATATTAATTGTTTTTTGACTGTTATTGATTGTTGAGATATACACATACTTATATATATATATTTTTTTTTTGCACTACAGCACTTTATTTTTTCTATATGTATATATCTATATAGTGGTATATATGACTCTGGAGATATATATACATAAATAGATATTAATATATCAATATAAACTAGATGTTTGTTCCGGCACAAAGGGTTTTTCTTAGGGTGAAGATATTGTGGGTCAGGTTTCCATGTGGCATGAATTGGTTATGGCCTTTTGGGCACTATGTACAGTATTAGATTCGGTCAGAATGGTTGTTTTTAACATGTCTTGTGGTATGTGTTTTTAGCCCTTTTGTGTATTAATAAAGTTTTTGTATACATTTCTAATTGTTGTAGTGGTGCTTCTGTTTTAGAGAAAGGTGTGCCTTAGTGCATGCCCACTCTGTTTTTTGTTTAAATAAGGGATTATACGTATCCCCTGACTTCTCGGCCATGAGACCTGCCAACACCTTGGTAAACACCCTTGGTGCTGATGACAAGCCAAAAGGTAGAGCCACAAACTGAAAAGGTAGATTATCTACTGCAACCGGAGAAATCAGATTGTGTAGGTAAGCATCCTTTATATCCACTGCGGTCACAAATTCTCCCAGCTGGAGTGACATCACTGATTTTAGCGTTTCCATGCAAAATCTCTTCAGAAGAACAAACTTGTTGAGGCCCTTGAGATCTAATATTGGGCGTACCAATTTGTCTTCCTTGGGAATTATGAATAAATAGGAGTAAAACCCCTGACCTCTCTCTCTAAGGAAGGAACAGGACAGACTACTCCTACTTCTGCGGATTTTGGAATACTCTTGACCAAAAGAATCTCCTAAGAGGTCTGACTCCTAATTCGATCTTGTAACCTGAGGATACAAATTCCTGTATTCAAAGATCTGTTACATGGAGCCTCCAAATGTGAGCAAAATGCAGAAGCCGCCCCCTCACCTACAAGGGTTGGCTTTATTCCTCGAGGCACCGCTTGCCCTGTTTTGGGACCTCGTCTTATTCCAAAATTCTGTTCGGTATCCTGAAAAGGCAAAACCTCTACCCCCACAAAAAGGCAGAGGATTAGAGGCACTGCGGAAAGCAGTATTAAACTTCGGTTTCTGTGGCAGATTAGTAGATTTACCACCAGTACCATCTTTACCACGTCAACCAAGCACTCACCAAACAGATGCCCCCCTGAGGAGTCCCGTCAGATTCTTTTTAGAGGCTGTGCCAGCTGACCACTGCTTTAGTCATAAAGCATGCCTTAAAGCTACCACCAGAGCTAGGCCTCTGGCACTTAACTTGATCAAATCATCAATAGCCATAATCATACACCTGTTGACATCCAAACTGGTTTTTAACAACTGGGAGCATGACCTACGTGGATGACCCAAACAAGTCTTAGAATCCAGTTGTTTAAACAACCTCTTGCTTACCAAAAATGCTATGGATGTAGCACAGGCCGGCCGCAAAATCGACCCCATAATAGCATAAGCATGACGTGCCACCTGATATATGCGCTTATCTTCTGGATACTTTGGAGAAGCACCAGCATCAGAGGATGGCATAACACAAGACCTGAAACCGGAGCGTCCAGTATAGGGGGGCGAGACCATAATTCAATATTCTCTGGAGGAAAAAGATACCTAGTATCTAGTAATGGCTGGGAGACTATCTGGCCTCTGCCATTCCTTTTGAATCAGATTAGAGTAATGAGTATGCACCGGAAAAGCCATCCTCCAGCTTAAACCAATCCTCCTTTTTTGGGGGGGACTTCTAAGCCCAAGAAATCCAAAATCTTCAGAATGGATCAATTTATCCATCTTCTTCTTAAAAGGAGCACCCCCCTGTGTAGAGGACTCTGAATCCGCCTACCTACTAGATGAAGCCTCCCCAGCAGATTCTCCTTGGGAAACTATAGAAGCAAATAATATGCTCTTCAGACTCAGAGGAAATTAAATGCTTCTTTTTCTTTAGAGCTTTCCTTGGATGATGAGAGTCGATGATTCTGAACAACTCTCTAGGCAGGCCAATCTGTCTGCAATCTCTTTGAGGATATTCCTGTCCTGAATGTCCCCCTTAGGTTGGGCTGCCAAGGGGGTCTTAGGATCTGAGTGCCCGGGGCCGAAACCCTTGCAGGAGGACACAACTGTCTTCCATATTCAGCAACCATTACTGTTGCACATTGCCTGCACACAGTGCAATCCATGTTCAGAGCCATCTGCCTGCATAATGGACATGGGGTAAATCTATCTGCTAAACGATCAGATCCAATTACCCCAGATCCCTCCATCATGGTGAAAATAATACTAGTCTACCTCCCTGGGCATCTAAGAGCTAGTATATGAAAGTTCTCGACAGTCACAAGTGACTACCCGAGACCTGGTGAGCCATACCAATATATTGCCTGTTCTTTCCCACAATCTAAAAGACAATACACAGCAGAAAAATACAATTCTGTGATTAATCACCTTGTAGAATTGTTATTATAAGTATGCAGCACGCCCTGCTCCAGATAGTATTCATAACATCTGGGTTTACCTCCACAAGAGGGCGCTTTACTGCAGAGATGGCAAAAAAGAGGCCCCTCCCGGTCCATATATACCCAGGACCTCCCACTAATTCCCCAGTATAGAAAAGCAGTAAGGGAACCAAGAGAAGCCAATAACAAATTCAACAACGTTAACAAGGAACAACAATCACCATATAGAGGATCCAAGAATAAAGCAATCAGGGTGGGATGGAGCAGGACATGCTGCATACTTATAATACCAATTCTACAAGGTGAGTAATCGCAGAATTGTATTATTCTAAGCATGCAGCACGTCCTGCTCCAGACAGTATTCATAACAGCTGGGACATCCAATAGCAGTGTCCATAAACGAGTGGGGATCCCCAAAAAGGCAACAACGCGCAGTTCAAACCACTGCCGCCTGCAAAACCTTGCGGCCAAACACAGCATCAGCTGAGGCCCTAACATCAACCTTGTAAAACTTTGAAAAGGTATGAACAGAAGACCAAGTAGTGGCCTTGCAAACTTGTTCAACAGAAGCCTGGTGCTGGAAGGCCCAAGAGGCACCAATAGCACGAGTAGAATGAGCAGTAAGGTGGAAGGGAGGACTCTTTCCCTTAGCAGAATAGGCCTGAATCACAGCCTGACGAATCCATTTGCTAATAGTAGACTTGGCAGGAGCCAAACCCTTCCTAGGTCCAGAAGGGACCACAAAAAGAGCATCAGTCTTCCTGAAGGCCGCAGTGACTACCAGGTAATACTTCAGACACCTGACCACATCCAAGGAATGCAGAACCCTTTCCTTAGCGTTGCTAGGATTAGGACACAATGAAGGAAGAACAATATCTTGATTCGAATGAAAGGCAGACACCACCTTAGGCAGAAAGTCTGGCTTAAAACGGAACACCACCTTGTCCTGGTGTCTCTCATAGCACGGGGCTGAATAGACAGAGTCGCCAGCTCAGACACACGCCTGACCAAAGTAATAGCCACCAGAAAGACAACCTTGAGGGTAAGTACAGCCAGAGCAGCATCCTGAATAGGCTCAAAGGGAGCACCCTGCAAGGCAGACAAAACCAAGTTCAAATCCCAAACAGGGACCATAGGTTTACGTGGGGGACACACATGAGTGACCCCCTGAAAGAAGGTCTTAACCAAGGGATGCTGAGCAAAAGACTTCTGAAAGAAGACGGACAGGGCAGAAACCTGACCCTTCAGAGTACTGAGTTTTAGACCCAACTCCAATCCATGCTGTAAAAACTCCAGAACCCTAGGGACTAAGAACTCCCTAAAGGGAAGAGACCTAGACTCACACCAATCAATGTAGGTACGCCATACCCTATAATAGATGGCAGAAGAAGTTTTCTTCCTAGCCTGCACCATGGTATCCACCACCGAGGCAGACAAGCCTTTCTCCATCAAGATGGAGGTTTCAGCAGCCAGGCCGTCAAAGCCCGAGTTTGTAAATTGGGATGGCATAAGGGGCCCTGAGTGAGCAGATCTGGCGACCCTGGCAGGACGTACTGGTCTACTGCCATTTGTACCACGTCTGCGAACCACACTCTTCTTGGTCACCTGGGGGCCACCAGAATCACTGGCACCCCTTCCAGCGCAATCTTGCGCAGGACCCTGCCCAGCAGGGGAAATGGAGGAAAGACATACAGGAGCCGAAATTCCTTCCATGACATGGCCAGAGCATCCGTGGCCAAGGCCAGAGGATCCTGAGACAGGGAGACAAAGGCCGGGAGCTTGTGATTGTGACGGGATGCGAACAGATCCACATCTGTTAGACCCCAACGGTGACACAGGGACTGGAATACCCTGTTGCAGAGGGACCACTCCCCCTGACGGGAAGTCCCCCTGCTCAAAGAGTCTGCCAGTAGATTCTCTGCCCCCGGGATATACACAGCCGTTATGCATTGAACATTGGCCTCCGCCCATGTCAGAATCCGCGACACCTCCTGGAGGGCACCCCTGCTCCGGGTCCCTCCCTGTTGGTTGATGTAGGCAACTGCCGTCCTGTTGTCTGAGCGCACCTGCACAGACAGACCCTGCAGGTGATTGGTCAACTGCTCCAGAACCAACCTGATTGCCCATAGTTCCAGAATGTTGATGGGCAAGTGGGCCTCCTGAGGGCCCCACCTCCCCTGGAAGCGCAGGGACTTCCAGAATCCCCCCCCCCAACCTGACAGATTGGCATCCGTGGTGACCGTCTCCCAGGAGGGGGCCAGAAAGGACCTGCCCCCTAGCAAGTTCCTGTGGTCCAGCCACCACGAAAGGGACTGTCTGACCAAGGGGGGAAGCACACAGACCCCGTCCAAGGACGTTGGGTTCTTGTCCCATACTGACAGAAGGTGAAGTTGCAGAGGCCTCAAATGGAACTGAGCAAAGGGCACCGCCTCGGAGCACGCCACCATCAGGCCCACCAGCTGAATTCCCTGCCTGAGGGAGGGCTGGGGGCACGAGAGCAGGAACCTCACCTGCGCAGTTAGCGCTTCCACCTTCTGTTGAGGAAGGAATATCCTAGACTGAACCGGATCCAGAATCATTCCCAGGCATGGGGTCACCGAAGAAGGGGACAGAGAGGACTTGGGATGATTGATCCCCCAGCCGAAGGACTCCAAGGTGGACACCACCTCTGCCTGCTGTAGAGACCGAGAGGTGATGAGAATGTCGTCCAGGTAGGGCAGCACGCGTATGCCCCTTGACCTTATCAGAGACATCACCCCGGCCAGCACCTTGGTGAACACTCTGGGAGCTGAAGTGAGGCCAAATGGCAAGGCCACAAATTGGTAATGTTGATCTTCCAACGCGAATCTGAGAAACCTTTGGTGTCCCGGGAACACAGGGATGTGAAGGTAAGCATCTTTGATGTCCACAGACGTCAAAGTCCCCTGGACGCAGAGAACTGATGGCCGAGCGCAGAGTTTCCATGCGAAAATGCCTGTTCTTGACAAACTTTTTGAGGATCTTTAAATCCAGAATGGGCCTGACTGACCAATCTTTCTTGGGCACTGTGAAAAGGTTGGAATAGAACCCCTTGCCCTTTTCTCTTAAGGGGACCCTGCAAATGACCCCCAGATCCAGGAGTCCTTGCACGGCCAGCATCAAGACCTGAGCTGAGACAGGGTCCTGTGGAATCCGGGACCTGATGAATCTTGTGGGGGGGCCGCACAGCAAACTCTATCTTGTAACCAGAGGACACTACCTCCTGAATCCACCGGTCTGAGACGTGACGCCTCCAGACGTGCTCGAAGTGCTGTAGCCGTCCCCCCACCCTGACAGGCAAGGGCGCCCCATCATGCCTGAGGGGTCTTGGGAGGGGCTTTGGGCTTGGACCCCCAGGAGGAGCCAGGACGTCGTCCTCTGTTCCTATGCCAAGAATCTGCGCGAGCCCCCACGAAGGACACCCCTTTTCCCTGCTTAGCACCTCGGTAGGGGATTGAAAGGGGGCCCTGGCCCCGAAAGGGCCGAGACTGCCGCCTGCGCTGGGGTAACTTACCTCCTTTAGCAAAGAGGTCTAGACGGTCCCCAAGCAGACGTAGCCCCTTAAATGGAAGCCCAGTAAGGGCTTTCTTAGCAGCATTGTCAGCAGCCCACTGGCGCAGCCCTACCGTGCGGTGTATAACTACCGCCAAGGCAGAAGATCTGGCACCCATCCTAATGGCATCATCCGATGCAGACAGGATAAAGTTTACAAACACATCACAGTTAGACAGTGCATTAACCGTATCAGGTGGTAATTCATCTGGGCCTTCGAGTACATTTCTGACCATGGCCCTGAGCGCCACAGAAGTAATGGCCAAGGCGCAAACCGGGCGCAGCGCCGCCCCCGCAAACGCAAAGGAATGGCATGCCAATTGGTCAATGCGCCGGTCCTCGGCATCCCGCAACGTAGTAGTGTCGGGGGAGTGCATAACAGAGGTGTTAGACAGCCCTAGAATAGGAGCATCGACTTCGGGGGGCGATGACCAACACTTGACCATATCAGCAGGAAAGGGATACTTTCTGTCCAAGCTCTTAGGGTTCCCGGGAAGTCTACTGGGATGTTCCCACTCCTTAAGCACAAGGTTATTGAAATGGGTTTGCTCAGGAAATTTCAATCGAGCCTTAGCATTATTAAAAGAGCTCACCCCTTTGCCTGGGAGCCGCAACAGGGGGAGAGATAGACAAAACCTCAAAAATCTGAACCAACAAGCTGTCAGTATCATCCGGTATCAGAGCTAGAATCGTTGTGACCCCTGGGCCTCTCGTCAGATGATCCTGAGTCAGAGAACAGCAATAGTGGCATCAGGGGTTAAGTGACGCTTTTTAGCGGTGCTATTAGCAATCAATTTTTCAACACTGGCCAGTCTAGCAGCCACATCAGGATGAGAATCCCCGCTTGTATTGGGGGTTAGACTCATGCTTGGGGGAGTAGGTGAAGTGAGGCGCGCAGGCCCGGCCACCGGAGGGATGGGTTGTACCATTAGCGCCTGCTGCGCGCAAGGAACACAGACCCGTGCATTGTCACCACTGATAGGTGAGACCCCACAAGCTACACACAGCGGGGCTTGTCCCGAAGGAACTCCGGTCACATTATCCTGGGATGCCTCCATATGGTGATTAATTGGCACAATAGGCCAGTAGGGATTGACGCTGTAAGCTACCCTGGATGCCCCAATGACCCGCAGGGAAGTGGGAGTAATTATACTAGGCCCAACTGACGATTACACCGGGCAGGGAGAAGCCACTGGATTCACCCGTCTGAAAGACATAATGAGAATAAGGGGTGTCAGAACCAAGCACAGTAAGCAATGAGCATACAAATCGCCCGCGAGGGCACTTACAGACCACGGAAGGGGGGACCGTTACACACGCGCGCGACTACACATCAAAATGGCGCCAAGCGAACCTCGAAGGGCGGGCCAGAACGGGCCGTGACCCGGAGCGCACCAAGCCAGGTTCACGCCCCCCCCCCCCGAAGAGCGCAAAGCTCTAAGACAGCAGCCAATGATAACACCGCAGCGTCTGAGGTGACGCCGCCGCCCGGGGCAGAACATCCGATGAAGGAGAAAGTGCACGCGGCGGCGGCAGTGACACAAATAAAATACAAATCAGCGCGGCTGCTGACACCACATGTACAAGTCTGAAGGACATTACAAAGGCCATATGCATGTAATCCAATACACTGACACCAACACACATACGGGGGGAACGAGGGAGGATGGCGGCCCTTTATATAGGACCCACCGCTACACGGGGCAATAATGCGGGAGGGGCATCCCATAGAGGCTCACCATCAGCCTATACCGCCTACCCTTTGGTGGGGGACTGCGGTGGAGCAGGGCTCCATAAGCACGCATGGTGCTGCCTACCTTCACCCGACCAGCGCAGCCCAGGCTGGGAGGCACATCACAAAGAGGACGGGTGGGAATAGTCCACAGGCCGCAGGCTATAATAGCACCGCTCACCTGCGAGAGAGTGATACTTCATGTCTTCGCAGTCAGCACCGCAGAGAAATCTGGGGATTTGTGGGAGGTCCCTGGGAATTTGAGGGGCCGGGAGGAGCCTGTTTTGCATGTCTCTGCAGTGCAGCGCCATCTGGCGGAGGATAACCCAAGTGTAAGTACTATATCTGGAGCAGGACGTACTGTATACTAAGAATAGAGCTCCCCTTCATCCGAAGGGGTATAGCCACAAAGATTCCAAAACTCCTCAGTTTCCATAGGGACAGGTGTGACATTAGGTGTTAAGTGCCGCTTTTTTGCAGGGGCCTTACGCGCCAAAGTATTAGCAATCAACTTCTCAACAGTAGCCAGTCTAGAAGACACATCAGGCTGAGAATCCCCACTAGGATGCAACTCAGTAGGAGTGAGATTTAAGCTTGGGGGGATAGGTGAAGTGATACGAGGTGCAGGCCCAGCCACTGGAAGGCCAGATTGCAGTGCAAGCACCTGCTCAGCACAGGGTACACAGACCCGCGCCTTGTCAGCGTCAGTATTAGGCTGCCAACACGCTACACACAGCCGGGCTTGTCCCGAAGGAACCCCGGTCACATTATCCTGAGATGCCTCCATATGGTGATTATAGCGGCACTATAGGCCAATAGGGATTAACGCTATACAGCAACCCTGGATGCCCCAATAACCCGCTAGGGAGTGGGAGTAATTACACTGGGCCTAACAAGTTATCAAACTACTAGAGGGCCGGGAGAAGCCAATGGGTTCGCCCTTCCTGAAAGACATAATAAAGGAGGCCGTAAGCAGACAGTAATAAAAAAGCAGATAATAATGCTGCCCGCGAGGGCACTTACGGACCGCGGTAGTTAGAGGTCCGTCGCGCATAAGCAGACAAAGATGGCGTCGGCATACCTCGAGGGGCGGGCCGGCATTAACAATGACGCGGAACGCGCCATAGACGGGCCCCGCCCCCCGAAGAGCGCAAAGCCAACAAGTGAAGAGCAGCCAATGACGGCGCGTCGGCGCCTGAGGTGACGTGGCCGTCAAGCGCGGAACATAGTGACACACGCGGCGGCGGCGGCGGCAAATTCAATTACAGTAATAAAACAGGCAAGACAGCACAGCGGCTAACACAAGGCAGACTGAAATAAAAGTATGAGTCTAAAACACGTAAATGCATAGCATACACACCGACACCCCCCCTCTTTTCCCCCAAAGGCTAAAAGGAGAATGAGGGAGGACAGCAGCCACTTAAATAGGGCCCACCGATAGGCAGGGGCAATAGTGCGGGAGGGGCATCCCATAGAGGCTCACCATAAGCCTGAACTGCCTACCCTTTGGTGGGGGATTGTGGTGGAGCAGCGCTCCTAAGCACCTGACAGCGGTGCTGCCTACCTTCACCCGACCAGCGCAGCCAAGGCTGGGAGGCATATTACTAATGGAACGGGTGGGAATAGTCCTACAGGGCCGCAGGCTAATAGCACTGCTCACCTGCGAGTAGAGAGAGCCATTTCTCATCCTTAGCAGTCCAGACTGCAGAGAAAATCTGGGGATTTGTGGGAGGTCCCTGGGTATTTGAGGGGCCAGGAGGAGCTTATTTTCGATGTCTCTGCAGTCCAGCGCCATCTGGCGGAGTAATACCCCATAGTAAGTACTATATATGGAGCAGGACGTACTGTATACTAAGAATAAAGGAACGGGTGGGAATAGTCCTACAGGGCCGCAGGCTAATAGCCCCGCTCACCTGCGAGTAGAGAGAGCCATCTTCTTGCCTTCGCAGCGCAGACTGCAGAGAAGAACTGGGAAATTTGTGGGAGGTCCCTGGAATATAAGGGGCCGGGAGGAGCCACTTTTTTCCTGTCTCTGCAGTCCAGCGCCACCTTGTGGATGTATTACCCAAACGTAAGGAATTATCTCTGGAGCAGGATGTGCTGTATACTTAGAATATAATATTCTGAACCAAATAGGCACAATTCTCCAATTACAGAGTGGCATCCCCCCTCCCATTCCCAATAGGCAGTGTGGCATTCCCCTCTCCCAATCCCTCCCCCATTCCCAATAGGAAGTGTGGCATTCCCCCTCCCATTCCCTATAAGCTAGTGTGGCATTCTCACACATCCCATTCCCATAGGCAGTGTGGCATTTCTCCTTCCCATAGGCATTTCCCCCCCCATCTCTTTCCTCATAGGAAGTGTGGCATCTGTGAGCAGTAGCTTCCTGAGCATATGCATACCTGCCGCTGTTTCCTGTCCTCCTGCAGTTTATTCCCAGGGCACCATGTGGCTCTATGTATTTGCCCGATTAACCCATTTGTATATGAATGGAGGTGTACCGGAAAGGAATAAGAGAAAAATAAGAGAAAATCTGATCTTCTCAGGACACTGCTGAAAATTGGCAACCATTGCCAGGGGAGGGATTCATGTGCCTGGGAGCGAAACTGGGAGCTTGAAGTGTCCCCATTCTTCTATGAAAACCTCACCAAAACCCACCATTTTAAATAATTAAGTCCAGCTGCTGTGTCCTTCACGTGCCACAGTAAATTACCAAAAAGGCATAAAATATTCAACTTTCTGTTTATAAACGAAGGGTTCGGACAGACTTGAGAATGGTGATACTGGTTTGGCTCCCTCTCTATAGGAGCTCCGGGAGATATTCATAACATAAAGTATCAAAGTATCTTGGTAACTAGTGCACACTTGCTCTAAAAAACATTCTTTGACCTTAGGATTTAAGAACTCACAAAAATTCACAAGGATGTGTGGGTATATAAAAAAGATTTAAAAAGTTATTGGAACTGGAGCTCTCATACCAGATGTCTGTTGAAAACATTAGTGCCATGTTTGTTTACCTTCCTGTGGTGGTACATACACCACATTGTCAGAACATGGAATTGGCTGAACTTAATGACTTTCTTTTATGATTGTATATTTGTATTATAATTACATGTATTTCCTAAAATTCATTGTGCATGATTTGTTTATATGTCTTAACTCCATTCAAACCAACTGGAGTCCCAATTCAGTTGGTGTAAGAAGTAGAATTATGATGTAAAGGGTCTGTGAACCCACAAAAAAACAGGCTCACAGTAGGTATGTTTTTATTCAAAGGATTTACCTTCACTTCCATGGTTGAGCTGTCAACAAGATACAGGAAGTTACTCCTATAGACTCCTATAGTAAAGCAATGTGTGCCAACAAGTGATTAAAACTCTATATGGTGCTAGATAACATATGGATAGCAAGTTTTGAATATTGCCATATTAACCTGGAAGGAATTACTCACCGGCTAATTGGCAAAAAATAGCTTGAAATGGATGCTCAAAAAAGGACGAGGGTATTTTGCAGAGTTTGTTCACTTTGACTTCTTCTGTGTTTCCGTAATCCAGAAACTGCACCACAACAGCATCTTCTGAGGTAAAATCTTTTACCTGCCCTCGGTACCAGTTTCCATCATCTGCAAGGAATTAATAGCACAAAATATAAGTCAGTGCAAAAATAATTTTTTTGTACTTACCTCGTAAATAAGTTTTCTTTTAGCTGACAAGGACACTGCTTTATTATGAATGGGCAATGCTTGTAGCCGGTAGGCGGGATTAGAGCAGGAAGAGAGCTTTGATTCCTCCCCCATCTGCAGGTATAAGGACTGGCATGCCAGTGACTTTACCAGTACACAAGCAGTCGAGACCAGGCCTGGGAAGAATGACTAAAAATAATCATGGAAAGATGGATTAACAAAACTCCCTGTTAGACTTAGCAGTAACGTTTTTTTCTAAGAGTCCTTCAGTATGGCCTTTGAGAGAGAGGCTCCTCCCCCTGTAGTGGAAACACAATTGGGACAAGATTAAATCCCCACCCCATCCTCAGTAACAAGAAGCCAATAAACAGGAAGACAACTAAGGGAGGGTAGCTAGGGCCAACCTGAAGCACTCGTAGAAACACTGTCACCAGTAAGTCTGACAGGGAATTTCATCCTTCTGGATGGAGGGGATAAACAAAAAAATACAATTCTGTGATCACAGAAGGATGAAAATCACTGTCAGACTTACCGGTGAGTGTTTCTACGAGTGCTTCAGGATGGCCATAGCTACCCTCCCTTAGTAGTCTTCCTGTTTATTGGCTAATTACCTGTAGAATTGCTTTCTGTTCCATTATTACTTCAAGACATTGGGAAAATTTAGACACATTTAGGGTTAACTCTCGACTAAAGGGAGTGGACTGCAAGACAAAGGTGTGGCTCCTCCTGGCCTACATAATTCCGGCTGTCTTCCCACAATCCAGTTTACTGGATTCCAATTTAGAACCAGCCGTCCGGAAAGCATTCCTCTATCTTTGTTGGAGACAATAAAACAATATTTATTTTTTAATGCTGCTCAACTATTTACATATTTACAACTCCACTAAGACTAGGCATCCAAAGAATGCATATAGTAACCTAGCAGACAGGAAGTTTCAGGTGAGTGAGTAACACAGAATTGTTTTTTCTCTTCCATTCAACTTCAGGCCATAAGGAGAATTCAAACACGATTAGGACCTCCAAAAGCAGAACCCTTACTTCAGGGTGGGATCCCAAACCTTATGTATGTCATTCCAAAACAAAACCTTTAGTTTACTGCTGTATGTAATACCTTCCTACCAAAGGTGGCATCTGCCAAGGCTCTAACATCTAGCTTATAAAATTTGGTAAATGTATGAAATGAAGACCAAGTAGCGGCCTTGCATACTTGTTCCACTGAAGCTTGATGCGGAAAAGCCCAAGATGCTGCAATAGCTCGTGTAGAATGAGCAGTAATCCTAAAGGGAGGATCCTTTCCTTTGGAGACATATGCCATTATCACTGCTTGTCTAATCCATCGGCTGATGGTAGACTTAGTTGCTGGTAGACATTTACGTGGTCCCTTAGGTATGACATATAAGGAATCCGATATACAGAAAGCTTGAGTACCAGTGATATCATACTTTAATGCTCTCACTACATCCAGCGAGTGAAGAACCCTTTCCTTATTAACTGGAGCAGGACATAAGGAAGGCAAAACCACCTCTTCATTAAGATGAAAAGGGAAGACCACCTTAAATCCTGTTTAAAAACGGAAGACGGCCTTGTCCTTATGTAATGAGAAAAAATATAGCAGTTGGTCAGCACTCCTTAAAACGCAATACTTTAATCAAAAGTGAGTAAAAGCATCCATATAGTCAAAAAACAGAGACAGCTTAAAAACATGTAATAGAACCCAGATGGAAGTGTAGAATCTCACGTGCTTACTAACGCGTTTCGGACGCGGGAGGGTCCTTAGTCATAGATAAATAAGATACTACATAGGAAGATTTATATATCACACATAATCATGGCTTACCTTCACCCGGTGTGTGTCCCAAACGGGAGGGCCGCGTCCTCCAGCCGCGCGTGCGACGCTCCCGCCGTCCGGAAACCACTCAGGCCGCAACATCCGGGAACCGCCAGTACGCGCAACCAATCCAGCGAGAGCCCGCCCACCTGACAGGCACGAAGGCCAATGAGAGGAGGCATGGGCTCAGACACTGGGAGGAAGCGCTACGCGGCGGACCACATGACCGCAAACCCGGGCGGTCTCCAAGGCAACCAGGATGCCACAACACGCAGCGGAGAGCACGGGCCGCTAGAAAGGAACACACAGGGGGAAAACATGTGGAAGCAATAAAAAGTGATCAAAACACAGAAATATTGTTATAGCACATAAATGCATGTATATAATCCCTAACAATATAACAGGTACATGCTAATATGATGCATAATCACACAGCCGGCAAGCCATGCACTTACGCCTACAAATGTTTAATAGAAGCAATGGCGTAACAGCCCAAAAGGATATAAACCCAATATGGGATATATGGAAAACACATTATTAACCAGAAACCCGTCAGGGGTATTAATGCTCAGAAAAATACGTGGTAATGAAGACCCGTGAAAGTGGGGACAATAGTAGGGAATATCCAAGATGTATAGCCCCACAAGTAGGATACAACCCTAAAGCATATCTAAACCATATAACAGTATAGGTAAAAATAGTAGGGAGTCACTAAACTGTGTAACCCCTTTTGTGGAATACACATATCTGGGCTGTCCATACCGTATAACAATATAGATCCACAGATTAGCGCTCAGACCTTACAATCAAATTACTAAATAAATTAATTCAAGTAACCAAACAGGAAAATTAAACAAACAAACAAGCTATGGGCTCAGTCTAAATCACTATCTATCTGTTATATACGATATATCCCACCTATAATTCAGGCCCTGGCGGGAACGAGTGCCCATATTGAAAATCCAGTATGCTTCTCGTGCCAGAAGTTTACGCCTCATATCACCCCCTCTAGGACCCAAAGTGACCCTTTCAATAGCACTAATTTTTAAAGACACCTCCTCTCCTGTATGGTGAGAGTTAAAGTGCTTGGCCACATTAGAAATGCCTATAGTATTGGATTTACCAAAACCCTGTAGATGTTCGGAAATTCTAACCTTGAGTTTTCTAGTGGTACAACCCACATACTGAATCGAACAGTGGGCACAAGTGATCAAATAAATTACCATCTTTGAGTTACAATTAAGGAGAGACTTCATGGTGTGCCTCTCTCCTGTGGTGGTAGATGTAAAGTATTGCCCTCTACTCACAAATTTGCACATGCCACAACGTTGGCAGCCACAGGGGAAAAAACCCAGTGTGGCTAACCACGTGGTCTGACCCGGGCTGGCTGAACTAAAGAAGCTGGGTGATAATAAGTTGCCTAGGCTAGGGGACTTCCTACTCACAATACGGATGCCCTTATCAACTGTTTGTTGAAGAATCGGGTCAGCATTTAATATTGGTAGATTCTTCTTAAGAATGCGGCTAATTGCTCCAAATTCCTTAGTGTAGGGGGTACTAAACGTAACGCCATGGAATGGGGTCCTACTTTTATTTCTTGGATTCATACCATACAGGGATTCCCTCGATTTATTGGTAGCTATCCGTTTTGCTCGATCGAGCATCCAGGGGGAATACCCCCTGTCCCTCAACCTCTGTTCAATTTGAAGTGATTCTTCTTGGAAGATGCTAAGTTGAGAACAGTTGCGTCTGCTGCGAAGCATCTCGCCCACCGGAATGGACTTAACAGTGTGATGGGGGTGGCAACTAGAAGCTCTAAGGATATTATTACCTGCTGTAGGTTTTCTATAGGTGGAGGTAAGTAATCGTTTGGAGTTGTCATCACAGGTGATTCGGAGATCTAAAAATTCTATGGACTCCGTACTCATGCTGGCAGTAAACTCTAGATTAAGATTGTTAGTGTTACAATACTCTATAAATAAACGTAATTCCTCTTGTGATGATGACCAGATCAAAAACAGATCATCAATATATCTGTAATAGCTCGTGATCATGGACTGCCATTTATTATTCTCCCCAAAAATGAAATGGTGCTCCCACCATCCCATGTACAAGTTGGCCAAAGTGGGGGAGAAAGGGGCGCCCATTGAGGCTCCCTTCAACTGTAAATAAAAAGTGTTATCAAAAACAAAAAAATTGTGCATTAACAAGAATTCTGTGGTCTGAATAATAAAAGAACACAGATCAAAATCATAATCAGTGTATAACTGCAAATGAAACTCCAATGCTTTGATAGCCAAATCATGAGGAATAGAAGAATATAGAGACGAAACATCCATAGTGCAAAACATCAAACCTGAGTACCATTGAGTATTCGTAAGGAGGTGTATTAGATGGCCCGTGTCTCTTAAAAAGCCTGGCAGTCTCAACACTAGGGGTTGCAACATGTTATCTAGCCATTTACCCAAAGGCTCATTCAAGCCTCCTATCCCCGCCACGATTGGTCTCCCCTTAGGGGGGAAGTCTTCCTTATGAATTTTCTGAAGATGATGGAATAGGGGAGTTATGGGGTTAGTTACTTTCAAGTAATCCACCATTTTCTTGGTCAGGACGCCCAGCGCTAAACCTTCATCTATCAGTTTAAAAAGACTCTCCTGAAAGTATAATGTGGGATCATGGGACAATTTCTTATAGGTAGTGGTGTCGTTAAGCTGCCTAAGGGCCTCATCCCTATACATAAGTTTGTCCAAAATGACCACCTTTCCCCCTTTGTCCGCCTGTCTAATAATTATACTATCGTTCTTTCTCAAATTAGATAGGGCTTTGATCTCTTTCTTAGTTAAATTAGATTGTTGTACCCTAGCTGGCGTCACTTCTGTCAATGGAGGGGGATAAATATTGCTAATAGAAGAGTTGTAATTGATATTGTTAGCTTCTTTCATGGTATTAGCTAAAGACAAAATATCACGCTCCATAACCTCCTGGAACATGGCCAAAACATCACCCCGAGAATTAACTGGGTAAAAATCCCGATTTAGTAACTTGAGGGGCGCTGGCATAGATACACATGATAGACCTGATTTTTGGCCCAGTTCATGTTGTAGCTGCTCTATGTCAGTATCCCTACATATGGTAGAGAAAGATTGAATCACTGCAGATTCAGCAGAGTGTGGGGTCTCATCCGAGATCCCTTCATTAGCAGCTAATGTATCACTACCTGGAAGAAAAGAGATATAGTTAGTCTGGGTCTCCTCAAAAGGAGATGTCACTGCAAAATGGCGTTTTAATGTGAGCGCACGCACAAACTTATTAACGTCCAACAATGTCCTGAAAGAATCAAAGTGCGCATCCGGGACATAGGACAGACCCTTGGTCAGTAGAGACAGTTCTGCAGGGGAAAACACCTGGCTAGACAGGTTCAGGAGATTCTGAGATTCTAGAATCGAACTCTGCGGGAGCCTTGTCTTATTGCGTTTATGTCTTTGTCCTGCCCGTCGACCCGGTTTCTGAATTTTGACCGTGTTATAATTTGTGAACTCTGACCGCGATTGCGGTTGGCTAAAAAAGGGGGTTTAGAAGAAGAAGATGAAGACGATGGAGCCCAATCTTGGCTGTCTTCCCGTGTTGATATATTAGGAGGATATCTTCTCCTATTATCTTTTTTGTAATGCGTTGTCCTTATGTAACACTAAATAAGGAGGCTTAACAGATAAAGCAGCTATTTTCAGAATTACGCCTTACTGAGGATATTGCCACTAAAAAGATAACCTTAAACTGGACCTTCACCATGATTTATTGAAAAGCCCAAACCCTTAAAAAATGATTCCCTAGCATCTAAAATGAATATATTTTAGGTTTTTAGTAACTTACTTATTATTCTTTCCCCCACTGGGCTGCAACTTTGTTAAGGACTTTGGGATACGGGCACCGCCATCTTGACTCAGAAGCATCACACATACTGAGGAGAGGAGAGTGGGATAAAGTACAGGGGGCAGGTTATAGCTGTGCTTTGCTTAGAAAGAGAAGAGCTAGGGTCAGAAAAAGGTCAGCAGTCACAGAATGCAGAGCAGCACAGTCAGAAGGCACTTCCTGTTTGCAGGCTGCCTGATGTTCCATGAGCCGCCATCTTGGATGTTTAAAGGCTCATAACATGCAGCAGATGCAGGTAGGATGATTTTTAATGTGAGCAATCTGTATGTACAGGGTGTGGGAAACATATAAGATAAACTCTTATTCAGAGTGAAGGACTGCTTTAAGAGTCATTATGCTTAATGACGCATCTGCCAATGGTTCAAAAGGAGGACCCTGAAGAGCCGATAGAACTAAGTTCAAGTCCCAGACCAGCAAGAAGTGGCTTACGGGGGGGGGGGGGGGGGGGCGCACATGAGTGACCACCTGTAAAAAAAAGTCCTAATAAATGTTTTCTCAGCTATGGGTTTCTGAAAAAGATAGACAAAGCAGATATCTGTCCTTTTAAAGTACTCAATTGAAGCCCTTCATCAAGACATTTCTGCAAAAAGTCCAATATTCTGGGAACAGAAAAAGTTCTACAAGCGAACCCTCTGGATTGGCACCAAGCGATAAATGCTCGCCAGATCATTGATGAAGATTTCCTTCTGGCCTGAATCATAGTCTGGATGACTGACATAAAAAAAAAAACTTTTCTGGCAATATAAAGGTTTCAATAGCCAGGCTGTCAAAGACAACATTTTGTGAATTGGGGTGACCGAGGGACCATTCTCCCTGATGCAGGACCACTCTGCTGAGATGATTGGCCTGCAAATTGTCCACTCCTGGTATGTATACAGCCGAGATGCATGGAGCCTGTTTCTTGGCCCAAAGTGGCTAGCTTCCTTAAGAGCTTTCCTGCTTCTGGTGACCCCCCGGTGGTTGATGCCACAGCCGTCCGATTGTCTGTTTGAATCCTGACGGCATGACCCCTCAGATGGGATGTCCAATGTCTGAGACACAACATAATCATTCTCAGTTCCAGGATATTTATGGGGAGTCTGCTTTCCTCCGGACCCCACTGTCCCTGGATCGTTTTTGACCCCATGACACCCCCCCAACCTGTTAAGGTTGGCATTCGTTGTGATGCTCTTCCACTGTACTGGAAGGAAGGATTTGCCGATATGAAGAAGCTGAGGACTCAGCCACCAGGTTAGGGACTGCTTTGTTAAATGTGTCATGCACAAAGGGTGATCCAGATTCTGTATGTCTTCATTCCAGATCGAGCAATTCCATCTGCAGGGGTCTTGTGTGCAAAAGGCACTGCCTCGAAACAAAAGACTATCAGGCACAACAGACGCATTCCTTGACGGATTATCGGGTAAGGGAAAGACAAGAGCTCCTGTTTCGTGGCCTGTAGTGAAAGTCTGTCCTGTTCCGGAAGAAACACTTTACCTGAGAAGTGACCAATGACATTCCTAAAAAATAAATAACTCTTGAAGGAATGATATTCAACTTTGAATAACTGACTATCTAGCCGTACTCTTCTAACGCTCCTGAAATGATGTGGCCCATATCAACAGATCGTCTAATAAGGGATTATACGTATCCCCTGACATCTTAGAAAAGCCAAAAGACCTGCCAACACTTTGGTAAACACCCTCGGTGTTGACGACAGGCCGAAGGGCAGGTCCACAAACTGAAGGTGTAGGCCATCTACTGCAAACCGCAGATATTTCTGATGACCTGGAAAAATCGGAATGTGTAGGTACGCATACTTTATATCCACTGTGATCATAAAAATACAATTCTGTGATTACTCACCTGTAGAATTGGTATTATGAGTATACAGTACGTCCTGCTCCAAATATAATACTTACAAGTGGGATATACTCACTGCAGAGGACTGCAGAGACATCGAAAATAGGCTCCTCCCGGCCCCTCAAATACCCGGGGACCTCCCACAAATCCCCAGCATTGAAAAGCAGTTAACGCGAAGCTGGGAGAATTAAACAAGCCAACTATCAACTATAACAATGATAACAATCACCATACAGGGGATCCAAGATAAGGCAAAACCAAGGGTGGGTTGGAGCAGGACGTACTGTATACTCATAATACCAATTCTACAGGTGAGGAATCACAGAATTGTATTATTCTAAGTATACAGTACATCCTGCTCCAAATATAAAACTTACAAGTGGACATCCAATAGCAGTGTCCATAAGTAGTGTGGGATCCCCAAGAAAAAAGTCAGCAGCAGGCAGTTTAAACCACTGCGCCTGCAGAACCTTGCGGCCAAAAACAGCATCAGCTGAGGCAATAACATCAACCTTGTAAAACTTTGAAAAGGTATGAACAGAAGACCAAGTAGCAGCCTTGCAAGCTGGTGCAGAAGCCTGGTGCTGAAAAGCCCAAGAGGCACCAATAGCACGAGTGGAATGAGCAGTAAGGCGGAAGGGAGGAGTCTTCCCCTTAGCAGAGTAGGCCTGAATCACAGCCTGACAAATCCACTTGCTGATAGACTTGGCAGGAGCCAAACCCTTCCTAGGACCAGAAGGGACCACAAAAAGAGCATTAGTTTTCCTGAAAGGTGCAGTAGCCACCAGATAGTGCTTCAGACACCTAACCACATTCAAAGAGTGCAAAACTCTCTCCTTAGCATTGCTAGGATTAGGGCACAAAGAAGGAAGAACAATATCCTGATTCAAATGAAAGGCAGACACTACCTTCGGCAGAAAATCAGGTTTGAAACGAAACACCACGTTATCCTGGAGCCTCTCATAGTAGGGGGGCTGAATGGACAGCGCCGCCAACTCAGACACACGCCTGTCAGAAGTGATAGCCACCAGAAACACAACCTTGAGCGTAAGAATGGCCAAGGCAGCATCCTGCACAGGTTCATAGGGAACACCCTGCAAGGCTGACAGAACCAAGTTCAAATCCCAAACAGGCACCATAGGTTTACGCAGGGGACGCACATGAGTAACCCCCTGGAAAAAAGTCCTGATCAGAGGGTGCTGAGCAAAGGACTTCTGGAAAATATAGCCAGGGCAGAAACCTGACCCTTCAGAGTACTGAGTTGGAGCCCCATCTCCAACCCATGCTGCAGGAACTCCAGAATCCTGGGAATAGAGAACACATGACAGGGTAGAGACTTAGACTCCCACCAGTCAATGTAGGCACGCCAAACCCTGTGATAAATGGAAGATGAAGACTTCTTCCTAGCTTTAATCAAAGTATCCACAACTGAGGAAGACAGCCCCTTCTCCATCAAGATGGAGGTTTCAGCAGCCAAGCCGTCAAAGCCAGAGTTTGTAAATTGGGATGGCGTAGTGAGCAAATCTGGCACCAAGGGCAGAGCGTACTGATCTACTGCCAGCTGTACCACGTCTGCGAACCACACTCTTCTTGGCCACCTGGGGGCCACAAGAATTGCTGGCACCCCCTTCCAGAGCAATCTTGCGCAGAACCCTGCCCAGCAGGGGAATTGGGGGGAAGACATACAGGAACTGAAAGTCCTTCCATGACATTGCTAGCACATCCGAGGTCAGGGCCAGAGGATCCCTGGACAGAGAGACAAAAGCTGGAAGCTTGTGATTGTGGCGGGACGCAAACAGATCCACATCTGGTTGGCCCCAACGGTGACACAGAGATTGAAACACCCTGCTGCATAGGGACCATTCTCCCTGGTGAGAGGTCCCCCTGCTCAGAGAGTCCGCCAGGCGATTTTCCACCCCCGGGATGTACACAGCTGAAATGCAGGGGACATTGGCCTCCGCCAAAGTCAGAATCAGAGACGATTCATGGAGGGCCCCCTTGCTCCGGGTCCCTCCCTGATGATTGATGTAGGCAACTGCCGTCTGGTTGTCCGAGCACACCTGAACAGGCAGGCCCCGAAGCCGAGTAGTCAAGCGAGCGAGAACTAACCTGATCGCCCGCAGCTACAAGACATTGATAGGTGTGTGGGCCTCCTGAGGGCCCCACCTCCCCTGGAACCGCAGGGATTTCCAGAAACCCCCCCAACCTGACAGACTGGCATCCGTGGTGACCGTCTCCCAGGAAGGGGCAAGAAAGGATCTGCCCCCCAACAGGTTCCTTGAGTCCATCCACCACAAGAGGGACCTCCTGACCAGGGGGGAAAACACACAGACCCTGTCCAGTGACGCTGGGTCCTTGTCCCATACTGACAATAGGTGAAGTTGCAGAGGTCTCAAGTGGAACTGAGCATAAGGGACTGCTTCAAAGCACACAACCATCAGGCCCACCAGCTGCATCCCCTGCCTGATTGAGCCTGTGCAATCAGACTGTCCACCTTCTGCTGAGGAAGGAAGATCTTTGCCTGAACTGTATCCTGATTCATTCCTAGGAATGGAGTTACCAAGGAAGGGGACAGTGAGGACTTGGGGTGGTTGATCACCCAACCAAATGACTCCAGATTGGACACCACCAGCTGAGTATCCAACTCTGCCTGATGTAGAAACTGGGAGGTGATGAGGATGTCGTCCAGATAGGGAAGCACGCGGACGCCCTGACATCTGAGCAGAGACATCACGCCAGCCAGCACCTTGGTGAACACCCTGGGCACTGAAGTGAGGCCGAAGGGCAAGGCCACAAACTGGTAGTGTTGATCCATCAGAGCGAACCTGAGGAACCTTTGATGACCTGGGAACACAGGAATATGAAGGTAAGCATCTTTGATGTCCATAGAAGTCATGAAATCCCCTTGGCGCAGGGAACTGATGGCAGAGCGCAGAGTTTCAATGCGAAAGCGCCTGCCCCTGACAAACTTGTTGAGGATCTTTAGGTCAAGGATGGGCCTGACAGAACCATCCTCTTTGGGTACTGTGATTAGGTTGGAATAAAAACCCTTGCCTTTTTCTCTTAAAGGGACCTGGCAGATGACCCCCAGCTCCAGGAGGCCTTGCACTGCTTGCACTAGCTCCTGAGCTGACACCGGGTCCTGAGGAATCCGGGATCTGCTAAATCTTGAAGGGGGATCGGCAGCAAACTCCAACTTGTAACCGGAGGACACTACCTCCTGAATCCACCGGTCTGAGACATGAAGCCTCCAGACAGTGCTGTAGCCGTCCCCCCCACCCGGATGGGTGAGGGTGCCCCATCATGCCTGAGGGGGCTTGGGAGAGGATTTAGCTTTGGGACCCCAGGAGGAGCCAGGACGTCCACGTCCTCAGCCTCTACCCCCAAAAATCTCCCCGGGCCCCAGGGAAAGAAACCCCCCTTCCCTGTCGTGTACCACGGAAAGGCGAGAAGAAGGAACCCTGACCCCTGCGCTGGGGCAACCTGCCTCCCTTAGCAAAAAGGTCCAGGAGGTCCCCAAACAGGCGCAGTCCTTTAAAGGGAAACCCAGTGAGGGCCTTTTTGGCAGCGTTGTCAGCAGCCCACTGGTGCAGCCAAACCGAGCGGCGTATAGCCACCACGAGGGCAGAAGTTCTGGCACACATTCTGATGGTGTCATCCAATGCTGATAGGACAAAAATTACAAAAACATCACAGCTGGAGAGTGCATTAAATACTTCACAAGGCAAATCATCAGGGGCACTATCAAGCATATTCCTGATAAGGGTTCTAGTGGCCACAGCAGTAATGGCAGAGGCACAGACCGGGCGCAGCGCCGTCCCCGCACATGCAAAGGCGTGGGATGCCAGCTGATCAATACGCCGGTCTTCAGCATCCCGCAAGGTAGTAGAATCAGGGGAATGCATGACAGATGTGGATGCCCCTAGGATCGGGGCATCCACCTCGGGGGGGGGGGGGGGGGGATGACCAACATTTAACCACCTCAGCAGGAAAGGGATACTTCCTATCCCAACTTTTTTGAACCCCGGGAAGTTTACTGGGACGCTCCCATTCCTTGAGCACAAGATTATGGAAATGTGCTCTGGAAATTCCAGACGTGATTTAGCTGTATGAAAAAGATCCCCTCTTTGCCTGGGAGCCTCAACAGGGAGAAAGATAGACAGAACCTCAAAAATCTGGGTCAATAATCTGTCAGTGTCAACCGGGCCCAGGGGGTCAGAGCCAGAATCGTCATGACCCCTTGGTCTCTCATCAGATGAGCCTGAATCAGAAAATAGCTCCCCTTCATCAGACGGGGTATAGCCACACAGATTCAAAAACTCCTCAGTTCCCATAGGGAAAACAGTAACATTAGGCGTCAAATGCCGCTTCTTAGCAGGGGCCTTACGAGCTAAGGACTTTGCAATAATCTGTTCAACAGTAGCCAGTCTAGAAGACACATCAGGCTGAGAGTCCCCACTAGTATGCAACTCAGTAGGAGTGAGGTTTAAGCTTGGGGGAGTAGGTGAAGTGAAACGAGGTGCAGCCACTGGCAGGCCAGATTGCAATGCAAGCACCTGCTCAGCACAGGGCACACAGACCCGCACCTTGTCAGTGTCAGCATGAGGCTGCCCCACACGCTACACACAGCCAGTCTTGTCCCGAAGGGACTCTGGTCACATTATCCTGGGATGCCTCCATATGGTGATTATAGCGGCGCTATACGCCGATAGGGAATAACGCTGTATAGCAACCCTGGATGCCCCAATAACCCGCTAGGGAAGTGGGAGTATAATTTTTACAAGGGCTATAAATAATATATTAAACACAGGGCCGGGAGAAGCCAGGAAGGGTTCGTCCCGCCTGAAAGACATAAGCAGAGAAGACCTTAAAGGAGCAGTATCACTTCACTGCATTAAAAAAGATAAATAATTAAATAGCCACACAATAGCTTCTAACATGTGTATAAATAATCTGGCGATAGAAAAAAATGTATGCCTTTCTTTTAAATTGTATAATGCCAATGGCTCAGTCCATTTGCTGAATAGGGGGATCTGCTGGCTTGTATTTAGTGAGCTGCTTCATTTAGCCCACTGGTCTCCTAGCAACACTTTACCTCAGAGGCTGACACTGTAATCAGTGGTAACGGCTGTGTGTGTGTGTGTGTGTGTGTGTGTGTGTGTGTGTGTGTGTGTGGTGCTGCTTTTGTTATGAGACGAGGTGACTCAAATGTGTAAAATCTATACAAAATAAACTAAACTGACTGAAAATAACTGAAATTCTTCTTTGAATAACTGTGCAGGAAAATCTAAAGGTATTAAAGTGGAACAAAACCCTGAGTGGCGACCCTGAAGTCTATAAGACCCGGCTATTGACCTTCCCCCTTGGGCATTCTAAATCAGGATGCCCACTGTGTGAAACGACCCCTGAGTAACCACAGATCCCCCCATTTTTCTGGCGCACTCACGCAGATAGTCATTTAGACAGGCCGGGCGGCCAGGAAGGTTACTGCTCAGGCTCCCCATCTGCGTGCAAACAGCACTGATTGGATGAGAGCCCGCACATGCGCTGTGGGACAGGGAAAGGTACGTTTTTACAGGTGAACTTGGGGATTTCACATATCAGGGCATCCCAAGTCAGGATGCCCCTAGGGGCACAAAACAAAACTCCAGATAGTGAAAATCCTGGACTGGGCTTTGCTCAAAACACACAAAGCTGAAAGAAAGATCATATGGAAAAAAGAGAGAAAATGGTAAACTGAAAGATTCTGCAGCAGAGCCAACATGAAGGGAAAACTGTCAAAATCAGCTAAATGACTTCTAGAGCTTTTCTCTCTGTTTTAGATATATAAGTTCTGGCCAGGCCATGTTGCAATGTTGTTATCTTATGCTGGACGGCTGACAGCACTGAACAGCTGAGACTTCTGATACATTGTTTCTCCCTCTCCTCAGCATGGAACAGGCCAGAGTGTCGGACCCGACACTCAAAAGACAAACATGAGCTATTAGTCTCCAGCTGCACAACGCACACATTTTTTTCTAAATTTGTAATTCTTACTCCAACACCTACCTACATTCAAAGTACCATTTAAATATAAGCCACCAAGAAAAATCCGCGATACTGCTCCTTTAAGTACATCGTAACTAAAGTGAAGGAAATAATGCCGCCCGCGAGGGCACTTGCGGACCGCGGTAAGTAGGAGTGCATCACGCATAGGCCAACCAAGCAGGAAAGATGGCATCGGTATACCTCGAGGTGCGGGCCTGTAACAGCGATGACGCGGAACGCGCCAAAGACGGTCCCCCCCCCCCGACGAGTGCAAAGCCACGGCAAGCAGCCAATGATGGCGCACCAGCGCCTGAGGTAATGCCGCCGCCAAGCGAGGAGCCAAGTCAGCGCGCGGTGGCGGCAGCAAATTTAAAATGCTGTAAAGACAAGTCAGCACGACAGCTGACACAAGAATAAAGGCATGTGAAAAGACACAGAATGCATAACATACCTATCTATACACATACACCCCCCCCCCTTTCCCCCGAAGACTACAAGGAAGATGAGGGAGGACGGAGGCCACTTAAATAGGGCCCACCGATAGGTAGGGGCAATAGTGCGGGAGGGGCATCCCATAGAGGCTCACCATAAGCCTGAACCGCCTACCCTTTGGTGGGGGATTGCGGTGGAGCAGCGCTCCTAAGCACCAAACTGCGGTGCTGCCTACCTTCACCCGACCAGCGCAGCCAAGGCTGGGAGGCATATTACTAGTGGAACGGGTGGGAATAGTCCTACAGGGCCTCAGGCTAATAGCCCCGCTCACCTGCGAGTAGAGAGCCAATTTCTCGTCCTTCGCAGCCAGACTGCAGAGAAATTCTGGGGATTTGTGGGAGGTCCCTGGGTATTTGAGGGGCCGGGAGGAGCCTATTTTCGATGTCTCTGCAGTCCATCTGGCGGAGTATATCCCACTTGTAAGTATTATATTTGGAGCAGGACGTACTGTATACTAAGAATATCTCCTGGATGGCATGACATCACTGTGGATCTTGGAAATTCCATGCTAAATTTCTTCAGAAGGACACATTTGTTGAGGCCCTTGACATCTAATATCAGGTGCACAAACTGTCCTTCATGGAAATTATGAATTGGAGTAAAACCCCGGACAGGAACAGGAAAGACTACTCTAATCTCTAAAAGGCAAGATGCAGCGGATCTCATTGCTTCTGCTTTCTGCTAAATTTGGGATACCTCTGACTGAAAGACTCTCAGAAGAGGTCTGGCCCCAAATTCGATCTTGTAATTTGAGGATACAACCTCCTGTGCCCAAGGTCCATAACATGGTGCCTCCAAATGTGAGAAGCCTTCCCTCCACCCGCAAGTCCCTTCATGCCTAAGAATGCTTATGAGGGGGTTTTCCCTTGTCCTGCCAGAAACCTCTTGCCTTATTTTGGGTCTTTGATTTATTCCATAATTCTTTTCAGTATCCCAAAGAGGTGGAACCTCAACCCCACGAAAGGGCTTCTGAAAATAAATATTATACTTCGGCTTCTGTGGAAGATTAGTAGACTTACCACTAGTAGCTTCCTTTACCATGTCATCCAAGCACTCCCCAAACAGGCACCCCCTTAAAAAAAATTCTTCTCTGAGGCTGTGTCAGCTGACCATTGCTTTAGCCCTAAAGCATGCTTTAAAGCTACCATCAGAGCTAGGCCTCAGGCACTTAAGTTGATGAAATCATCAGCAAGATAACATACCTGTTGGTATACAAACTGGTTTTGATCAACTGGGAGCACGACTTCTGTGAACGACCCGAACAAATCAGAATCCAGTTGTTTTAACAACCTATTGCTCTCCAAAGATGCTATGGATGTAGCAAAGGCTGGCCGCAAGGTCGACCCCATAATAGCATAAGCATGACGTGCCACCTGATATATGCGCTTATCTGCTGGATCCCATGGAGAAGAACTATCAGAAGATGGCATAACAGAAGTCTTAGAAAGACCTGAAACCGGAGCGTCCACCACATAAGGGCGAGACCATAATTCAATCTGATCTGGAGGAAAGGGATACTTAGTATCTAGCACTCTAGGAATTGGAGGAAGACTATCCAGCTTCTGCCATTCCTTTTGAATCAGATTAGAATAATGTGTATGCACTGGAAAAACTGCCTCTGTTTTTCCGGCGTAAACCAATCCTCCTCCTTTTTGGAGGCTTCGGAGCCCGAGATATCCAAAATCTCCAGAATGGATTTAATCAAACTATTCATCTTCTCCTTAAAATGAGCGCCCCCTTGTGTAGAGGACTCTGAATCTGAGTCCCTATTGGATGAATCGTCTCCTATTGCATGTCACGTCCAACTGACAATTCCTCCTAGGAGAATATGGTAGCAAAAATATCCAGAGGAAACTGAATGCTTCTTTTTCTTTAAAGCCTTCTTTGGAGCCGATGCTTCTGAATGACTCTAGGTGGACCAACCTATCTAAAAATTCATGGAGGATTTTTTTTTGTCCTGAATGACCTCCCGAGCCTGGGCTGCTGAGGGGGCCTTAGAAACTGAGGGCCCGGAGACAGGAGTCAGATCTCTTGCAGGGAGAGACAAGCGTCTTCCATATTTAGCAACTACTACCATTGGACCATACTTGCACACCGTACTATCTTTGGCCAGTGCCACCTGCATGCATAATGGACATGCAGTAAACCTGTCTGCTAATGAACCAGATCCGATTACCCCAGATGACTCCATCATGGTGAATGTAATACAGTTTAACTTTCTGAGGATCTAAAAACAAGTACATAGCAGGTCTTGATAGTCACAAGTGACTATTCCGAGACCTTAGGGATGAACCACATCAATATATTGCCTGCCCTTTCCCACAATCTACAAGACAAAAACAACAAAAACATTAATATTTATATAACATAATATTAAAAAACATCATAACAAAACATAATAAAAATGACCTACCCAATAGTTTTAGGTTCACTTAAGAGTGGCCTCGCAGCGGCACTGAAAGCAGCCCTGCTGCCGGCCAGCGAAACCCTAGCGCCTGGGTGGCGATGCGCCCAGTTCAAACACAACACGTGGGAAGGAGCAATAAAGGAGGGAAAATAATTCCCCTGGTCCCCCCAATCAGGCTCACCGGAAGAACCTGTTGAGGTCGTTGAGATCTAATATTGGAAGCACAGAATTATGAAGAAATTAAGAGTAAAAACCCTGACAAGATGGACTATTCCAATCTGTAATAGATGAGTTACGGCGAATTTCATTGCTTCTGCTTTCACCGGGTTCCGAGATACCCCTATCCAAAAGCTATGAGGAGGTCTGGCTACTAATTTGATCTTGTAACCTGAGGAAACAACCTGCTGTATCCAAAGACCTGTTACAATGGAGCTTCCAATCGGGAGTAAAATGCAGAAGCCGTCTCCCCACCAGGGAACTTTGAAGGGGCTTTTGCCTTATTCCGCCAAAAAGATCTTGCCTGATTGCCCCCCTGGGCTCTTCAGTCTTCAGGAGAGGGCCTGACAGGCCCCCATAGCTGGTCCCTGGGATGGTTATGCTAGGTAGGGGGGACCTCACAGCATTTTATTTATTTTGTTTTTAACCCTTAAAATAAAAACGCCCCCAATCCTCCCCCCTCCATGCCAATGTTATTTTTATTTATTGAACCCTTTTTAGTGTGGATTGTAGTTGCATATTATTTGTATATTTTAAAAAGTGCTCTTTTCAGTTTGGGGGGTCTCCTGGACAGGAACAGGGGCTACAATACCTATGTGGTACCATTGAAATAAAGCTTTCATGTGCAATATGCTTTTCTTTAATAAAACAAATGGTTTATTTAAAATAAATGAGACATTTTTATTTTTTTTTAAGTTTTTTTTTTTCACTTTTGTTACTCAAAAATATACTAAAAACTGTGGAAAAATTACAATTAAGACATTTCATATTAAAGCTGAGACTCTGCCGCACAGTTAAACAGTGCAAAATGTCAACAGAGGGTGTCAAAATCTCAAATTGGCTGATAATTAAAAGTACCTATGCATGTTGGGTATTGTTCTGCTCGGGGGAACTTGAGCTTTCAGATTTAGCTTGTTATTTCTTGTTTGCATATTGATATTTAAACATTTTTTTTAGAGAAACCCTGTGCAACCAAAGAAAAATGAAACCACTAAAAGCTGGGTACACCTTGAAAGCTTAGCGTGTTTACTTTCAGGGAATATATGGTTTGTGGGGGTATTTCAAATAGTTGTTTTGGTTGAATAACTGCAAGGTGCACACTTTGTCTGCAGAGCTGAAATTATCAAGTAAAATTATCGTTATGTGCATGTTTTACTTTGGGGTATTTGGCATGTATTGCTCTGTTCGGGGGACCTTGCTTTTTCAGATCTAACTTCTTGTTTGCATATTGTTGTTTAAGGAATATGTGGCTTTGATTCTGCTTTTTTTATTCTTTATTAAGGAACCCTGTTCAACCAAAGAATTAACTAACCTTTTAAGTGCCAGACTACGTTTTACTATATTGCGCTACACATGTTCAACCTTGATTTTTGAAGGGATTTCCAGGAAAATACAACTCTGTGAAGTACTCACCTGTAGAGTTGATATTATATGCATACAGCACATCCTGCTCCAGACATAGTCCTTACATGTGGGTAGACCTCCGCCTCGGGCGCCGTGCACTGCAGAAAATGAAGAAAACAAGCTCCTCCCGGCCCTACATATACCGAGGGACCTCCCACAAATCCCCAGCATTGACAAGCAGTGAGAAAAGAAGCCAGGAGGAAAACAACCACCCAGAAACTGGAAATAATATCAAAGAGAACAATCACCATACAGGGGATCCAGAACAAGGTGAATCAGGGTGCGGTGGAGCAGGACGTGCTGTATGCATATAATATCAACTCTACAGGTGAGTACTTCACAGAGTTGTATTATTCTAAGCATACAGCACGTCCTGCTCCAGACATAGTCCTTACATGTGGGACATCCAATAGCAGTGTCCATAAGTAGGGTGGGATCCCCATGAAAAAAGGCACAGCCAACCATAACAGCACTGTCACCTGTAACCTTGCTACCAGGAGCAACTTGAGCAAAGCTCTAACTCAACTTAAGAAGCCTTACAAGGCTAAAAGAACACAAGCAGGGAACTAGTCAGCCTGCTCAACAAACGAGTGCAGAAGGCCCAAGCCAAGCACAGGTAGATGAAACCCAAACCAAGAGAGAAGAATGAATCTCCCTTAACAAACAGGCCAGAGTAACAGCCTAACCACGCTACTAACGACAACGGGGTAGCCATGGCAACCATAGAACCTTTCCCGTCAGGGAGTATGAACCCTGGTCCCAGCGAGACCAGCGGAATACAGAAAACAACGCTAACAAGGTTCCTAAAGAGCCAAAACGTTAACCATAAGCTCAGAAGGGCAACCAGCCGAGCAAGACCAGTCCAACGGGCTCCTATACCCATGGAAGTAACCAGATCCCGTTGCAAGAAGGATGGGGACGCCTATAAACCCCAAGGGCATAGTCCCAACCCTGGACCGGGAATAGTCCAGAAGTTCCCAACGCCTATTGAGGGATACAGATCCCTTATAAGCTCAGAGTAAGCAGAACACCAGTCCAGAGACCATAGGTTCTGGGATAGAGAAGAATAAGAATACTCTGTCTGGACCCAAGCTTGGTGCAAGGCGGAAACGTCCTCACCAAACGGTGTACAGATATATAGAGCTGTAAAATATAAAAAAGGACTAGGCTAAGGAAGCCGTCTCCTATGGCACGCCTCTGACTGAGGCACCCGCCCCTAAAGGGTCATCTGAGGCAAGGAACAGTTCAGACAAGAACCTGAATAAGAACCCAGGGAACACTTAGCAGGGCAACAGGAAATAACTCCCCCCCCCCCCCGCCCCCCCAAGGGAACATAGAATTCCATGGGGAATGCACCTGAGCCACCCCTGAGGAATGCTCAACGCCGAAGCTTGAAACTAGTCTCTACAGAGGACAAACAGAGCGAGCCCTGGAACCTCTCAAGGAACTGAGTTGGGGGACCAACTCCAGCCATGCCGTAAGAACTCTAGGACCCAGGGATAAGACCACATCCCGTAGGAAGAGAGAGCTAGCCCAAGCCATCCAACTAGGGCGACATCTCCCAACATAGCTGGCAGAAAAAGGGAGAGGCATAAAAAGGAGGGATCTAGGCCCAACCCTCCAAAAAGAAGAGACACCCAGAGGAATCATCTCTGATATGGTGTAGCAATCGTCCAAACCCTGTAAAGGAAGTGACGTAGTAATGAGCCTAACTAGGCATAACAGCCCTCATGAGAGGGCACACAGTACAACTGTCTTCAGCAGAAAATGCGAACCAAACCACACAGGGCCCCCAGTGCAACAGTTCACCCTTGCCACAGCAAGCCTGTGCAGAACCCCACCTAGCAGGGTGTAAGAAGGGTCAGACAAAGGGTAGAATACCCGGACAGAAGACCATACTAGGTCACCATGACCAAGGCCAGATAGTCCTGGGACAATCACCCAGGGCAATGAATTAGGACCATAACCAGGACAGAGTCTCTGTAACAGTCACGGGGCCACGGCCCCAACCAGTAGGCTCATTGAGGCACTAGGGAAGGCCCTCCCAGCACAGTAGGACAGCCAACGAGCCAATACCAATGAAGCGCAAGGAGTGTAAAAACCTCCACTAGATCAGAACCAGACCCTACAAGAAGGGTCAACCTGTTCCGAGACCTTAGATAAAAGTAGGGACAGGCCACTGACCAGACAGACCAAGAGTTCCCAAGAGACAAGGCCTAAGGGAAAACAGCCCAGCAAGTTAGGGCCCAAAAGGGCACAATGTGATGACCTACCGACAGTATGAAAATGGGCCCCCCTAAAGGGGCCCCCCTTAGGTACCACGGGGAATTTCATAAGGAATAGAACCCCTTTAGTGACCCTGCCAGACTTGGTCCCCATGGCGACCATCTACAGGGATAGCAAGAAGGAAGTGATGTCCATCAACAACTTCCATGAGTATACCAACCAGAAGGGAACCCCCATAAAAACAGGGGGAACGTACTGAACTATTTCAAGGGGTGTTGGAACCCCATGCAGGATAAGTAACCCAAGATGCCGCAGGCCCCAGGGGCATCTGAGAAAAAGAACAGCATCGGGTCGCCAGCAATAGGCCCACCAGCCGCAAGGTGAATGTAGTGTGACTACACAGAGGGCAAGGCCCCTTCCATACCAAGGCACCCAAATCAGAAGGGAAGGTTGAACCTGGACCTATCTAAATGCCACCCCGTAGGGAGATTATGAACCAGGTTACACCAAGTAAGTGATGTGCCTAAGCACCAATCCAAAGGACTCCAAGGGAGCCCCAAGTCAGGTAGAAACTAGCGCGGACAGCACCGGTGATTGATCATGAAAGCACTCCCATACTCGCCTTGGCGAGCCTCCTGGGAACTGGGGAGGGACCCCAGACAAGACCCTAATCTGAAGAATGGTCCTGTAACACCAGCTGGAAAAAGGACTAGGTGTCCAGAAGGAACAAGGGACCGAAGGGGAATAAGGATCCTCGCGGGCATCAAGAGGCTCACTGGACAAGGGCGCCTGCGGCCCAACAGATGGATACCAAGTAAGCACAGCCTGTGAAATACAAATGCTAGGTCCAGAATGCCGGACCTGGACAGACTGCGTCATCCCGGAAGAAAGAGCAGTGTGGATGCAATTACCAGCCAAGGGCCAACCTGTAAGAGAGCCCGGACCCTCCATGCCAAACTCGGCCTGTGTCAATTCACTAAGGGAAACAACGGGGACTAGAATACCCCTGACTACTTCTGAAGGGAACTGCCCAGAAAACTCCATTCTTTCAAAAACCGCGTCCAGGGGGCCCATCACCTGTAACCGCCTGAACGAAGCATGGCATTCTGCCATAAGAGCCAAGTGCTGTGGCAGTTCCCTCGCATTTCACACAGGGCGAGGGCATCCTTCATGCTTGTGTGGTTTTGGCAGACTTTGGTTTTGCCCTGCCGGAGGTCCCAGGGCGTTGCCTGCCTCCCCTGGAACGACCTTCCACTCCAAAAAGTTGGAAGCACACTTCTGGTTCTCGCTTAACACTAACGTAAGGGGGGGGGGGGGGGGGGGGGAGTCCCTGCCCCTGGGCTGCCGGGCCAGCCTTCTGCGGGAGGGCGCCTTACCTTTTTTGCCAAAAAGGTTCAACCTGGCCCCGAATAAGCGTCGTCCTCTAAAAGGAAGACTAGTAAGAACCTTTTTAGTATCATTGTCGGCCCCCCACTGTCGCAGCCAAAGCAGGCGACGAATAGCCACCACAAGAGCCGAGGTTCTAGCGCACATTTTAATAGTGTCATCCATAGCTGAGAGGATAAACCTCACAAAAACATCACAATCGGACAGTGCATTGAAGACCTCACAAGGGAGATCCTCCAGATGTTGGTCAATTATCCTCCTGAACAGGGTCCTGGCGGCCACCGCGGTAACAGCCGCAGCACAGACCTGGCGCAGAGCCGTCCCTACATTCGAAAAGGCATGGGAAGCCAATCTGTCCATGCGCCGGTCCTCAGCATCCCGAAGGGTACGAGAAGAGGAGGCCGCCATGAAGGGAGGGTTAGCAACCAAAATAATTGGCGCATCCACCTCTGGAGGGACTGACCATCGTTCAACCAAATCATGGGGAAAAGGGTACTTCCAGTCCCAGACCCCCGGAACCCCTGTAAGTTTACAAGGTGATTCCCATTCCCTAGAAATAAGATACTGGAAATGATCCTGATCCAAAAACTCCAGACGCGGCGTCGCCGTGTGGAAACTCTCCCTCTTGGGCTTGGGAGACTTTCCCGGAGGAGAGATGGACAGCACATCAAAGATCTTTATGAGTAACTCATCAGTGTCACACAGGCCCCAAGACCCCGGGCCAGAACCGTCACGGTTCCAAGACAACTCGTCTGAAGAACTAGAACCTGAGAACAGTTCACCATCATCGGACGGATCAAGGTCCTGCATAGCAGCAGGTTCCTCAGTTTCAATGGAAAACCTATAACTGGGAGGCGTCAGGGATCGCTTCTTCCCAGCGCCCAAGCGCTCAGCCAACCCAGACATCACTTGCTCCGCCGTGGGGAGCCTGCGCGGCACCACCTGCTGGTCATCCCCGCTCGAGTGCGACTCATCTGGAGTGAGATTTAAACACGGGGAGACTGGAGTATTGAAGCGAGGTGCAGCTACTGGTAAACATGATTGCAGGGTCAGCGCTTGTTCAGCACACGGTCCGCAGACCCGTGCTCTGTCAGCGTCAGCGTGGGGTTGTCTACACATGGTACACAGCCGGTCTTGTCCCCGTGGGACCCCGGACACAAAATTCTGAGATGCCTCCATATGGTGATTAATCTAATCAATATGCCAGCAGGGATTTATGCTGTAAGCAACCCTGGATGCCCCAATACCCGCTGGGAATGTGGGAGAATTTAAATATAACCCAGTGAGATATATATATATATATATATCAGGCCGGGAGAAGCCAATGGAAGCTTGGCATCTGAAAGACATAAGGAGAAGAGAGGGTGTCAGAGCCATGTGCAGCACAAGAAGAAAAATAAGCGAACGCCCGAGAGGGTACTTACAGTAACCAAGGGAGAAGGAGGATCGTGACCACGCGCGCGCGGGAAGACCGACAAAATGGCGCCAAGCGAACCTCAAAGGGCGGGCCAGAGCTGTAGGTGACGCGGAACGCGCCAACCAGACCACGCCTCCTTTTTTCCCGAGAGCGCGAAGCTCTAAGCGCGGAACAAGATAGAGAAAAAAAATGCCATGGGGTCGTGAAAAAAAGAGCCGCCTTACGCGCCAAGTCAAATACCTTAAAGGCGCTGCGGCCAACGTTAAAATAAAGTTTGAAGTGCGGCTCTGACCCCCGGTAACCGATAAAGGCTAAAGCATACCGTGTAATAGGGCAAGATTAGGCCAACGTACACAACCCCCCCCCCTCTTTTTCCCCCCGCTAACGGGGGGAACTAAGGGAGAAGGTGACCCAGCATTCGGGGTTCACCGCTACACGGGGCGTGGGGCAATAATGCGGGAGGGGCATCCACTATGAGGCTCAACATTAGCCTTGACCGCCTACCCTATGGAGGGGGATTGCGGTGGAGCATGGCTCCGTTAAGCACACCAGGTGCTGCCTACCTTCACCCGACCAACGCAGCCCAGGCATATTCTTCACAGAGAGGACGGGTGGAAATAGTCCCGCAGGGCCTCGGGCTGTAAAGCCCCGCTCGCCTGCGAGAGCGTGATACTTCATGTCTTCGCAGTTCCAGCACTGCAGAGAAAACTGGGGATTTGTGGGAGGTCCCTCGGTATATGTAGGGCCGGGAGGAGCTTGTTTTCTTCATGTTCTGCAGTGCACGGCGCCCGAGGTGGAGGTCTACCCACATGTAAGGACTATGTCTGGAGCAGGACGTGCTGTATGCTTAGAATAAATACATATTGTTTTTTTCAGCAGAGTCTGGGCTTCAACATGAAATGTCTTGTATGACCTTTTTTTTGTGGATTCTCAAAACTTTTGGGTGAAATATGTGCAAAAAAATTAAAAAAAACAATTTTTTGCAATCTGTAGTTTTTTTGGTAATAAAAAATGTAAGTTTGTCAATAAAATTTTATTGCATGTGAAACCTCAATTTTCCCGGTTACAGCGGTACCACATATGTATAGGTAGACACCCTTTCCTACCCTGGAGACTCCCCCCAAACTGAAACACAGCTTTAGGAGATTTTCAGATAAAATACAACTGTGATATGCACTATGCGCACCTTGCAGTTTTTCCAGAAAAACTACCCTTTACATTTAAAATACCCCTGACAAACTATATATAATATTCTCTGGAAGTACACGCCTCAAGCTTTCTAGGCGTACTAGGCTTATTTAGGTGGCCATAGTTTTCAGGAAGTAATCCAAAGTAAAGCGTGCGCATGACGGTAATTTTACTTAAACATTTCAGCTCTGCATTAGGGGGGCGTGGCTAGCCGATGGCTGTGTGGTACTGGAGCTCTGCACAGGACCACCCGGACCAACGATTAGAGACCCAGCATAAACCCTGCTACCTCGATGTCCAGACGCAGGAAGATCTCGGCCACCACCAGGAGACAACAGCCAGCCTCCATTACGCGTTATTTTGGAGCAGCAGGCCGGGAGGGAGAAGGAGGAAGTGCCAGCAAGATGGCGGCGACGAGGTGGAAGACGGCGCACGTGGAGTTGCAGGAGGTAGAGACCGGACCAGGGTCTCCCCCTGTGCTGCAGGTGGGGGCGGAGGAGCCCGTACGACAGCCCTGAGAAGCGTCTGTCTATGTCCGCACACAGAGCAGACTGACGGTGGAGGAGGAGGCAGCAAGCCCAGTGACAGCTGGCGAGACGCCGGCTGCGCAAGTGAGTGAGATGGCGGGGAGTTGCGGCTCGACCTCCCCCACCCGGGGGAAGGGGATGCAGTCCTCCCCCGGGTCAAGTAATTATACCACCTACATACAGGCTTAGCCCCCTGGCCAGCTCCTGGTCCCCAGCACACGCTCCAGAGGGAATTAATGGGGGGTGCCCCTCTCCCCAAAATGACCTGGAGGGACCCCGAAGAGACTCTCCACTAAACGATGCCACCTTCCTCCAACAGTCAAGAATGGTGTCGTCGGTTGCCCCTGTGGCGCGCTTTTGGGATTCCCCTGATATGACGGAGGGAGGCATTACGCATTCCAGCCACCTGTCCCGGGAGAGACCTTGGAGCGCGGGGCCCACCGGGTGGGGTGGTAGTTGGTCCCCTGAAGCCCTCCCTCCCAGGAGTGACGGCGGGAACCCGGCGGAGACATCTGTGATCCTCCCATGTGGGTTGCCTCCAGCTATGCAACATGTTCCCCCCGTCCTTGATCTCGGCCTTGGCTGACGTGGTTCATTCCAACATTTCAGACACCTTGCGGGCGCTCCCTTCCCGTTCGGATTTTGATGGATACCTTTTGCAAATGGAGAACACACTCCGGAGAGAACTCAGCACGCTGAAGAACTCTATCTCTGAAGTTTCTCACAGGGTGGACTCGATTGAGCAAGATCAATCCACGCTAGCTCAGAGAGTGGCGAACCTGGAACAGCTACAGCGGGAAGAGAGAAGACACACCTCCGCCCTGTATCTTAGCCTGGACGACCTCGAGAACCGAGGCAGACGCAACAACGTCAGATTGAGGGGGCTCCTGAAGGCAGTCACCCAACCGGACCTGGAGAACACAGCAGTATATTCAACACGATCTTGGGCTCCCCTCCTGCAAGTGACATTGTCATCGACAGAATTCATCGTGCCCTTGGCCCCAGACCGACAGATCTGCAACGACCCAGAGAAGTGATCTGTAGAATTCACTATACAAGGCCAAGGAAGACATCCTGAGAAAGGCGTGGGAAAAGGGACCAACCAGATTCGAGGGCTCATGCGTGGCGATCCTTCCTGACCTCTCATCCAGGACACTTCAAATGAGGTGAGCACTGAGACCCCTGCTAGAGGTGATCCAACGTCAGGGTGCCTCCTATCATTGGGGGTTCCCCTTTCCCCTTTCACCTTTCACGGAACGGAAGATCCTTTGCTCTTAAAACTCCTGACCAACTTCCTCAGCTTTTTTGCCTTCCTAGATACTTATCCAGTACAGGTTCCAGATTGGCTCGCACCGACTTTGGAGCCTCAGCTTGGTGGGCCTATGGCACGGGGACGACGCAGACCGCCTGGAGGGGCAAGACGAGGTCCAGTGTCAGAAACCGCTTACCTGGGCCCCGTTCCAGCGCCGACTCCGGGCGGCCGTCCGCAGCAGCTCCTGCTCGGCGGCTCGTGCGGCCTCGAGCATGGCCGCCCTTCTTCCTCGCCCCCGTGTCTCCTTCTCTGCTCATGCATGTCCTGCATATGCCCTCCGGCGGCGCTGCTGTCAGCGAGTCCGCCGGAGGAAGAGTCAGTAGAACCTATGGGCTCAGCTAGGGGGGAACCCCCCCTCACAGTTAAAGGGCCAATGAGCCCAGAGTTCAGGGCTGGGCCAATGAGCCCTAAGGATAGGAAATGATTTAAGGGCCTATGAGCCAGAGGGACTTGTGGGCTATACGCCCTGGCCAATCACACGCTGCATCCCATGTGCACCAATCACGCTCCCATCCCCAATCTGTCTGTCCCTATAAAGGTTTCTTCCGTCAGTTGCTCTGCGCCTGTGATAGCGCCTTGTACCGTTGCTCTGTCTTGTGATATTCTGTTATTGATCTTCGTTGCCGACCCCTGCCTGAACCGACTATTCTTTGTCTGATCTCCGTTGCCGACCCCTGCCTGAACCGACCATTCTTTGATCTCCGTTGCCGACCCCTGCCTGAACCGACCATTCTTTGTTCTTCGTTGCCGACATCCGCTTTGTACCCTGACCTCGAGCTGCCTCATCCCCTCTGTAACGCTGCAATCTCTGACTTTCTGGTGTCGACCTCTGGCCTGTCTCTGGACTTCCGCTATACTCGCTCTTAGCCATTGGTTCTTCAGACCTCCAACCAGTAAGCTCTCATCATTTGAGCCATTGAAGTCCTGGGGTCAACAGATCCCGGGCAGGCGTATTCTGCGTCCCGGCAAGCGGGGGCTCCTACAGGTGAAGCTGGCTGCGGAGATTGGGGGTTGAGGGCTTACCTGGAGGGCTGGAGTTACCAGAGCGTGACATTATCACAGGCCCAACATGGATGATCTGGTACTGCAAGTGCAGGCTATGGCCACTGCTATAAAACAACTTGCTCAAAGAGTGGCCACTCAAGAATCCAGGCAGACTCCTGCATCCTCTGTACCACCTCACGTATCTGAACCGAAGATTTCGCTACCGGAAACATTTTTGGGAGACCGTGCCAAGTTTTCTAACTTTAAGAATTCTTGTGAACTTTATTTTAAGTTGAGGCCCGTTTCCTTGGGCACCGAGACCCAGCGAGTCAGTCTTGGGCCTTTAGTTTGCCTCCCAATGATTCATTCAGTTTTGGCCTTCTTCATCGCAATGGATGTATTGTATGCAGACCCAGACCAGCAATCTACGGCCGAGAACAGGCTTCGGGCCTTGAAGCAAGGGCGGAACACGGCAGAGGATTATAGCGCGGAGTACCGCCGTTGGGCAGTAGAGTCCAGGTGGAATGACCCAGCCTTGTGTAGCCAATGCCGGGTGGGCCTGTCAGAGAGCATCAGGGATGCGCTGGTGAATTTTCCTTCACAGTCGGACCTAGACCAATTGATGCAGGTCACCATTAAAATTGACCGACGCCTTAGGGAGAGGGCTAGGGAGAGAGCTAGGGCTCCCACGTCTCTCAATGCCTTCCAAAACCCTAACCCACCGGCTTCCCTTAGGGAAAGTGCACCTTCCACCTCTCAGGAGGAACCCATGCAGCTTGGGAGAACCCGCCTTTCCAAGGATGAGAAGCAGCGAAGGCGCTCCATTGGGTTATGTCTTTATTGTGGGAATCCGGGACACTTCGCTAGGTCCTGTCCCAACAAGGGAAACGCGGCGGGAAACTTCCACACCTAGATCAGGGGGAAAGTGCTGATCTAGGTGAGCCTGAATAAAATGCTGATCCCTGTAGACCTTTCCTGGGGCTCATCCAAGCAGTCAGTTTTATTGACAGTGGAGCTGCGGGCAACTTCCTGGATAGGAGCATGGTCTCCATTTTGGGAATTCCATTGGTACCCCTTGAGAAATCGCTGCAGGTTCTGGCCATTAATGGGAAGGCCATTCAGGGGGGTCCGGTCAATACTAAGACCCCACCTCTTAATCTAGTCGTTGGGTCCTTCCACTCAGAGTTAATAGAATTTTTTGTGTTTGATTGCCCAGAAACTCCAGTGGTTTTGGGATATCCCTGGTTACAACTCCACAATCCCATTTTAGACTGGCAGGCTGGGGAATTGATTAAGTGGAGTAACTACTGTAAAAGTCATTGCTTCTCTACCGCTCCCAGAAGTTTCCAGATGCTGCCCCAGGGGTTACCTCAGTCGTACGCAGATTGGGTGGACGTGTTCTCGGAAATGTCTGCAGATACTCTTCCTCTGCATCGCGCTTATGACTGCCCCATTGACTTGCTCCCTGGAACTATTCCCCCTAGAGGGTAAATTTACAACCTTACCCGGCCTGAGGAGCAAGCAATGAGGGATTACATCGCTGAAAATTTGAGCAAGGGGTTTATCCACCCATCAACGTCTCCTGTGGGGGCTGGCTTCTTTTTTGTGGAGAAAAAAGATGGTGGCTTGAGGCCTTGTATTGACTACAGGGCCCTGAACAAAATTACAGTAAAAAAAACGGTATCCCCTCCCCTTGATTGGGGATTTATTCAATCAAGTTGTCGGTGCTCGGATTTTTTCCAAGTTAGATTTAAAGGGGGCCTACAACTTGATTCGTATTTGGCAGGGGGATGAGTGGAAAACGGCATTTAATGTAAAAGACGGCCATTACGAGTATCTGGTCATGCCCTTTGGCCTTTGTAATGCGCCAGCCGTCTTCCAAGACTTTGTAAATGATGTGTTCCGTGATTATTTAGGTAGATTCGTAGTCATTTACTTAGATGATATTCTCATTTTTTCTGATTCTTTGTTGGAACATAGATGTCATGTAAGGTTGGTACTTCAAAGACTAAAAGAGAATAAATTATATGCTAAAATTTCTAAATGCATGTTCGAGGTCACCACTGTCCCCTTCTTGGGGTATGTAATTACTAACCAGGGTCTAGAGATGGATGAGGTGAAGGTTTCGGCAGTGCGGGATTGGGTTCAACCCACAACACTGAAAGAACTACAGCGTTTTTTAGGATTTGCAAACTTCTACCGACGCTTTATCAGGGGCTTCTCTCATGTCGTGGCACCTCTTACTAACCTTGCTCGTAAGGGCGCCTTTACTGCAAACTGGTCTCCGTCCGCCTGCGAGGCCTTCCTAACCTTAAAACGGGCCTTTACCTCGGCGCCCGTGTTAGTTCATCCTGATGTTAATAAGCCTTTTATCATTGAGGTTGATGCTTCCGAGTTGGGTGTGGGGGCAGTTTTATCACAATACTCCGGTCATCCTGAGCGTCTACAGCTTTGCGCTTACTTTTCGCGGAAATTTTGCGCTGCGGAGCAAAACTACGATGTAGGAAACAGAGAATTATTGGCAGTTAAACTGGCCTTTGACGAATGGTGTCACTGGTTGGAGGGTTCATTGCATCCAATCACGGTCTATACCGATCACAAAAACCTTGAGTGCATCAGTTCAGCTAAGAGACTAAACTCTCGTCAGGCACGTTGGGCATTGTTTTTTCCGCGGTTTAATTTCATAATCACATTTAAGCCACGAGTTAAAAATACTAAGGCGGATGCCCTGTCCCGCATGTTCGGGGAATGCAAAGATAGGAGTGATATGGGTGAACCAATTTTGCCTTTGGGCTGTGTGGTGGGGGCGTTGCTTCCTGATCTATCTAATACCTTGGCGCCATTACAGAATGAATCTCCTGTAGATGTACCTTTGGGGTGTCAGTTTGTTCCGCCGCACCTGCGTCCCGATGTAATCCGCGAATTTCATGATGCGAAAACTGCTGGTCATCTGGGAAATCGTAAGACGTTTATTTTAGCCTGACGCCATGTATGGTGGCCTACTATGCGGCGCGATATATCTACCTTTATCGATGCGTGTACTGTTTGCGCGCAAAGTAAAGGGGTACACAAGGCCCCTAGTGGGTGTTTGGTTCCATTAGAGATTCCTAAAGAACCATGGACTCATATCACTATGGACTTCATAGTTGATTTGTCACCATCACATGGGAACACTGTGATTTGGGTGGTCGTTGACCGTTTTAGTAAGATGGCACATTTTATTCCATTACCTAAACTTCCATCGGCTCCTGAGCTTTCGTAATTGTTTATTTCACATATCTTCCGTATCCATGGCATTCCGTCTAATATAATTTCCGATCAGGGTGTACAATTTACTTCACATTTTTGGAAGAACTTCTGTTTGCGGTTGGGGATTCAGATATCTTTGTCGTCGGCATATCATCCCCAGACCAATGGTCAGACTGAAAGAACCAATCAAAGTCTGGAACAGTACTTAAGGTGTTACATTTCTGCCGCTCAAGAACAATGGTTAGAATTAATTGATTTTGCTAAATCCGCGTACAATAATGCGTACTAAGGTGTCCCCATTCTTCTGCAACTCGGGGAAAAATCCCAGAGGTTCTTCCCTCTCAGGGCCGATTTACTGGCATTGGAAGAGTGGCTCTAAGAACGGAAAGACATCTGGGCCCGTGTCCAAGAGACTTTGAAAACTACTGTTTTAAGATATAAAAAATTCGCCGATCGCCGCAGGTCTCAGAAACCCGCCTTTCAGGTTGGGGACCTCGTTTGGGTTTCCACTAAGAACATTGCTCTCCGGCAACCTTCCAGTAAGTTGGGTCCCAAGTTTATTGGACCTTTCCCCATTATTCGGAAGTTGATCAATGTAACCTTTAAGGTCCAACTTTCTCAAACTATGAGAATCCCAAATTCCTTTCATGTGTCGCTGCTAAAACCAGCTAAGGATATACAACTTTCATCCCCATCACCAATCTTAGTTGATAAATAACCGGAATATGAGGTTAACAAGATTTTAGACTTGCGTAAGATCCGTAACTTGTTACAATATTTTGTTGACTGGGTTGGTTACGGTCCTGAGGAGAGGTGCTGGGTTGCAGCTAAAGACGTGCACGCTAGGATGCTTGTCGAAAGATTCCATTGGGACAATCCAGGGAAACCTAGTAAGGGTCCGGAGGCCCCTCGTGAAGGGGGGGGGTAGTGTCAGAAACCGCTTACCTGGGCCCCGTTCCAGCGCCGTCTCCGGGCGGCTTTTGCGGCCTCGAGCACGGCCGCCCTTCTTCCTCGGCCCCGCGTCTCCTCCTCTGCTCGCGCGCACGTCCTGCATATGCCCTCCGGCGGCCGCGCTGACAGCAGAGGAGTCAGTAGAGCCACAGGGCCAATGAGCCCAGAGTTCAGGGCTGGGCCAATGAGCCCTAAGGATAGGAAATGATTTAAGGGCCTATGAGCCCGAGGGACTTGTGGGCTATATGCCCTGGCCAATCACACGCTGCATCCCATGTGCACCATTCACGCTCCCATCCCCAATCTGTCTGTCCCTATAAAGGTTTCCTCCGTCAGTTGATCTGCGCCTGTGATAGCGCCTTGTACCGTTGCTCTGTCTTGTGATATTCTGTTATTGATCTTCGTTGCCGACCCCTGCCTGAACCGACCATTCTTTGTCTGATCTCCGTTGCTGACCCCTGCCTGAACCGACCATTCTTTGTCTGATCTTCGTTGCCGACATCCGCTTTGTACCCTGACCTCGAGCTGCCTCATCCCTCTGTACCGCTGCGATCTCTGACTTCCTGGTGTCGACCTCTGGCCTGTCTCTGGACTTCCGCTATACTCGCTCTTAGCCATTGGTTCTTCAGACCTCCAACCAGTAAGCTCTCACCCTTTGAGCCATTGAAGTCTTGGGGGCAGCCGATCCCGGGCAGGCGTATGCTGCGTCCTGGCAAGCGGGGGCTCCTACAGGTGAAGCTGGCTGCGGAGATTGGGGGTTGAGGGCTTACCTGGAGGGCTGGAGTTACCAGAGCGTGACATCCAGGACGCCGAGAACCCCCACCCGGCAACAGAGTCTGAGAATCGGATAATCCTTGAACTTCTCCCTGCGTCGGGGCCCCTCCGGGGTCGGCCCACCCCTTGGCCCTTTATCAGGGCCAAGGACACAGATGGACGATCAATGCCCACCCCCCCTCTGCTGAGCCCGCTGGGGCTGACTGTCTTCCGGGCCTCCTCCCTTGGGGTCAACCCCTGGTTGGGTTCTGTGCCAGCTCGACTGGCGCTGCCCTAAACAGGGCAACGAGGGTACTTGTGGTCCTTGTGCATCGCGGGGCCCCTCGTAGCAGAGTTTCCTGCGGTTTCACCTAACCCTGGTGTCCCGCTACCCCGATAATCCCTTCCCAAACAACAACCTACCTAAATATTCCTTTCCCCTACCCGGCCCTACTCCTCGTCCCTGCCCTCCTAGCCTTCACCTTAACAACCTTAATTGAAATAATTCTGAGATAAATTTCTTATTGAGGTGTGGTGAGTCCAAAATCCTTTTTTTTTTGTGCACGTAGGGGCATCCCCTGGGTCCCGCATCTGATATCACCTAGCCTTAATCGCACCGCTCTCCTTTTCTGTCTTTTTCCCCTTTCCTTTTCTTCTTCTCCGTTGACCCTCCCTTCCTAACCCCCCCCCCCCCCCCCCCCGGGACTTGGGCCTTTTCCTCTTGCCACCGGGTCACCCGCCTTCGCCCTTCGTCCCCTATCGAGCTGTATATTTGGCTTCTTTGATCTTTGCTCTGATCTGTGCTCGTTTTTGTGCCGGTGCCCCACGCTGGAGATGGCTAAGCTGACAGTCTGCTCTCTGAACATCAAAGGATTCAATGTCCCTGAAAAGCGCTCCAAGGTCCTATATGATCTGCACAAGCAGAGAGTAGGGATCCTCCTCCTCCAAGAGACTCACTTTCAAGAAGGTAATGTTCCCGCCATGCGCCATAGGTACTTTACATCTTGGTTCCATAGCACTAACCTGCAAAGCAAATCTCGGGGCACATAGCAATATAGCAATTCACAAATCCCTGCCCTTAACGGAGGTGGACCACCTTGCGGACCCTGAGGGAAGATTCGTCTTTCTCAAGATGCAGATACATCAAAAAACCTACACAGTGGCGAATTTGTATCTACCGAACTATGGCCAGACTGGGACGCTCCAGAAGTACCTCAAGAGACTGGAGGAGTTCGCTGACGGAATCTTAATTCTCGGCGGAGACTTCAACCTTAATTTGAATCCCCCCTGGATTCCTCATCTGGAAAGTCTTCAGTGCCACTTGGAAAGCTGCAGTCCCTGAAGAGGACACTGCATGACATGCAACTGATGGACGTATGGAGGTTGGAGCATGGGCAGGTTAGGGATTATACTTACTTTTCACCCTTACATGGTTCATATAGCCGTATCAACTACATCCTCTTAACCCATCATGCCATAGAGTGGCACCCCAAATCTCACATTGGCCCCTTTTTGTGGTCGGACCATGCGCCGTTTTTGTATCATTTGTCCTACCAAATGCAGCACTGAGGTGCTGGACCTGGCGCCTGAATGATAATCTCCTGAAGGACACGGTATGTATGACCAAAGTGAAGGAGGCAATCGTTAATTTTGCAGTCGACCGCGAACAGGATGACTGCACACCAGCAGTCTAATGGGAGGCTCTAAAATGTGTCCTTAGGAGTGTCTTTATTCAGGAGGGATCAAGGTTGAAACGCGAGAGGGCGGCCCTGATCACCAAGACTCTGCAGACCATCAGTGATCTGGAGTCTAAGCATAAGAAAGATCTCACACCGGAGGTGCTAGCTTTCGCTCAACAGGAACAAGTTGCTTAAGCTATACGACCAGGCCCATCTTCGGTACAGGGACAGGCGACGTGCTACAATATATGAGAGCGCAAATAAATGCGGGAAGCTCTTAGCTAGGTCGCTCCACTGCAGGTCAACAACAACATTCATCCCAAGCATCAACACCGGTAGAGGAGAAAACGTAACGGACCCTTCTAAGATTCCGGAGGTGTTTAGAAGCTTTTACAGCAAATTGTATAACCTCCAACCAGACCTCACCCGAGTGTCAGCCGCAACGCTGGAGGCGAAGATAGATAACTACATAACAGAGACTCCACTTCCAACGATTTCAGAAGACTCCTCGGCAGACTTGGAGGTACCATTTACGCAGGCGGAGGTACTGAAAGCCATTAAGGAAGCTCCTGCGGGGAAGAGCCCGGGTCCATAAGAACGACATACCAGCTTGTCTTCTATCCTGCGATGCTGAGAAGGCATTTGATAGGGTGAGTTGGCGCTTCCTTAAGGCAACTCTCTCCCAGATTGGCTTGGGCCCTATCCTCATCTCCAAGATCCTGACGCTATACCAGGAACCCTCAGCCCGTGTCAGAGCCAACAGAGTACTATCAAGCCCCTTCACAATCACAAATGGCACACGCCAGGGCTGCCCTCTCTCGCCCCGGTTGCAGCGGCAGGGGGAGTTGGTGAATAGGCCTGGGCCTCTCACTCCACTGTTTAATAATCCAGAGTTTATATCGGGACAGAACACCTCCAGATTCCTGATCTGGAGAGAAACGGAGGATGTTAGGCTGCGTGACATCTTAGTGAGAGGGAGGCTGCCTTCCCTAGCAGAATTGAAGGTGCGGGTGGAGGGCGGCCACCTGTCATGGTTACACCACTGGCAGCTCGTTCCTCAGGAGGACGCCTCAGAAGTGCATCCCTACCATTAACACCCCTGGAGGAATGCTTCACACAGCCGCAGCCACTGGAACACGTGGTTATCAGTTTTCTACGGTATATTAGTGGCCACAGCACACACCTCAGAGCTGGAATTCATGTCCAGATGGGAAAAGGACCTTAATACGACGATCACAGGGGAAGAAACCAAGAAGATCTTTATGTTGACACATAAGCTTGCGGGGGCCAGCTCAGCACAGGAACAAAACTACAAAGTTCTCACCAGATGTTACAGATGCCCAGTGGACATCGCTTTGTATGCGCCGGGGGGATCGGACACATGTTGGAGATGCGGGACGCCCCGAGGAGGGATCTTACACATCTGGTGGGAATGCCCCCCGATCAGACAGGTCTGGGACACGGTTCTCAAGATCCATACGGAAGTGGAGGGCTCTGTGGTGCCGAATAACCCGAGAGTTGCCCTGCTCTCCCTGATTCCAGGTTCTATTGCCAAGGCTAAGAAAGGAGTCCTCAAATTCTTCCTGACAGCTGTACGATCAATTATCCCCAGACATTGGAAGTCCCCTCTTCCGCCAAGCCTAGCGGAATGGTTTGCAGAAATGGATCACATTTTGAGGATGGAGGAGTTGATGACAGGGGGTAGAGAGGGAGGCGAGGAGCACTGGACAGCTTGGATGAATTGGATCAGGTTCAGGGAGTCGGACGAGGCAAAGGCCTTTCTGGCGTTGGACGTAGGCCGGAGATTAGGCGACTTACGGGCAGGACTGTGGCGGCCTGGTGGTGTGAGGCCCCCCCTTCTAACATGGCCTTCCTCCCCATCCTGCCCTTTCCCTCATGTTTTCCTCCCACCCACCTTCTCTTCCTCTTCCCCTGAAAGCGCAAGGTCTCCCGAGCAGAACAATACCCAACATGAATAGGTACTATTAACCCTCTTAATTGCCAGCCTACTTGAAGTTTTGTCACCCTCTGTTGACAGGTCATTTTCCCCATTTTGCGCCATGTTTAACCGTCATTTTTGCCGGAATTTCCAGGAAAATTATGTATATATTTTTTGCTGCAGAGTTTAGGCTTTAACATGAAATGTCTTGTCTGTAATTGTTCTACTGTTTATTTTTAAATATTTTTGCGTAAAAAAAAAAAAATAAAATATATATATATATATATATATATATATATAGACAATTGTCTCCTTTATTTTAATTAAAACATTTGTTTTATTAATGAAAACCATATTACATGTAAAATCCCCATTTCTCCCGATTACAATGGTACCACATATGTATCGGTAGCCCCCCATTCTTGCCCAGGAGACCCCCAAACTGAAAAGGGCACTTTATAACATTTACAAATAAAATACAACTACTATCCACACTATAAACATAAGGGGTTAATTAAAAAAAAAAAAAGAAAAAAAAAAAAAAAAAAAACACATAGGGATTTTTTGGGGGGGAATTTTAAGGGTTAAAAATCCACCCCAAAAATTACATTGGGTTCCCCTTACCCATTATAACCAGCCCGGGACCAGCTATGGGGGCTTGTAGGAACAGGGCGTAGGAGCCAGCTTTGGTGGCCTCCCGCTCTGCCGGCTACAAGCTCTGTGGGCCGGGCCCTTCTGCCCCCCCCCTGGGCTTTGGGGAGGCAGGTAATTGGGGAGCTGAGGGTTAAAAGTCACTTGTTAGCCGCAGGTGACTTCCCAGCCTTGTGAACTGGTATAGGGATCTCATGGATCCCTTACCAGTTTACAAAGGGTTAAATGTAAAAATAAACATACAGGAAAAAATTACATTTATTTATTTTTCTTTACTCACCACCGACCCTCCTCTGTCCCCCGGCGATCCCCAATGACAACTGGCGAGTGCTTGGTGGAGGGAGGCTGGGGGGGGGGGGGGATCACAGCCTCTACTCTACCCTACTCACCAACCTCCAACCTCTCTCTGACGAGCACCCGGCAAGACTGATCGTCTCGGGTGAGACACCGGCAGGCGGGTGACATCACAGTGATGTCACCCAAGGGGTGGGGCTAGCAGCCGCGAACCAGGAAGTGAGAGGGCGGGGGGGGGGGGCGCGATCGGAGGCCCCCCGGTGAAGAGGAGCCCCCGCGGGAGGGATCGCGGCCGCAGGTGAGTCAATTTATTTATTTTTCTACAGTCAATTGTGCCATTGGCCGAAGGGGGGTGAAGAGAAGACCTGGCCCAATCCAACTAGGGGTCAGGTGAGTTTTTAACTTTTATATTTTTTTTAAATACTACAATCTTCACCCCAAAATATTGAGAATACACTAAAACAAGGCCAAACAAGACATTCTATGTTAAAGAATGTTAAAGGCCCATCCTATTAAATGACCCTTATCTTAAAACCTTTTTGCCCCCGCATCCCAAGATAATCTATAGATGCCCCAATAATCTGAGGGATAGATTGGTACATAGCCATTTCATAAAACAGCAGAAGGCAAAATGCTGCAAAGACTGGGGCACCTTTAGCTGCGGAAATCGCAGCATGTGAAAGCAATCCATCAACACTGAAGGTACAAGGCCTGGGCAGGATACACCCGTCAGCACGAGGGGGTAATTTGGAAAAAATACAATTCTGTGAAATACTCACCTGTAGAATTGGTATTATACGTATACAGTACGTCCTGCTCCAGATATAATACTTACACTTGGGTAATCCTCCACCAGATGGCGCTGCACTGCAGAGACATGCAAAAACAGGCTCCTCCCGGCCCTTCAAATACCCGGGGACCTCCCACAAATCCCCAGCATTGAAAAGCAGTGAACAAGAAGCCGGGAGAATTTAACCACCAAAACTGGTAACTACAACAATGATAACAATCACCATACAGGGGATCCAGAACAATGCAAAAAACCAGGGTGGGGTGGAGCAGGATGTACTGTATACGTATAATACCAATTCTACTGGTGAGTACTTCACAGAATTGTATTATTCTAAGTATACAGTACGTCCTGCTCCAGATATAATACTTACACTTGGGACATCCAAACGCAGTTTAAACCACTGCCACCTGCAAAACCTTGCGGCCAAACACAGCATCAGCTGAGGCCCTAACATCAACCTTGTAAAACTTTGAAAAGGTATGAACAGAATACCAAGTAGCGGCTTTGCAAACTTGTTCAACAGAAGCCTGGTGCTGGAAAGCCCAAGAGGCACCAATTTCACGAGTAGAATGAGCAGTAAGGCGGAAGGGAGGTACCTTCCCCTTGGCAGAATAGGCCTGAATCACAGCCTGACGAATCCATTTGCTAATAGTAGACTTGGCGGGAGCCAAATCCTTCCTAGGCCCGGAAGGCACGACGAAAGCCGCGGTGACTACCAGGTAATACTTCAAACACCTGACCACGTCCAAGGAATGCAGGACCCTTTCCTTATCGTTGCTAGGATTGGGACACAATGAAGGAAGAACTATATCCTGATTCAAATGAAAAGCAGACACCACCTTAGGCAGAAAATCCGTCTTGAAGCGGAACACCACCTTGTCCTGGTGTCTCTCATTCATAGTGCGAAGGCTGAATAGACAGAGCAGCCAGCTCAGACACACGCCTAACCGAAGTAATAGCCACCAAAAAGACAACCTTGAGAGTAAGAACATCCAGAGCAGCATCATGAATAGGCTCAAAGGAAGCACCCTGCAAGCAGATAAAACCAAGTTTAAATCCCATACAGGGACCATAGGTTTACGAGGGGGACGCACATGAGACACCCCCTGAAAGAAGGTCTTAACCAAATGATGCTGAGCAAAGGACTTCTGAAAGAAGACGGACAGGGCAGAAACCTGACCCTTCAGAGTACTTGGTTTTAGACCTAACTCCAAACCATGCTGTAAGAACTCAAGAACCCTAGGGACTGAAAACTCCCTACAGGGAAGAGACCTAGACTCACACCAGTCAATGTAGGTACGCCATACTCTATAATAGATGGCAGAAGTCTTCTTCCTAGCCTGCACCATAGTACCTACCACAGAGGCAGACAAACCTTTCTCCATCAAGATGGAGGTTTCAGCAGCCAAGCCGTCAAAGCCAGAGTTTGTAAATTGGGATGGCGTAAGGAGCCCTGAGTGAGCAGATCTGGCGCCCCTGGCAGGTCGTACTGGTCTACCGCCATTTGTACCACGTCTGCGAACCACACTCTTCTTGGCCACCTGGGGGCCACTAGAATCACAGGTACCCCTTCCAGAGCAATCTTGCGCAGAACCCTGCCCAGAAAGGGGAATGGTGGAAATACATACAGGAGCCGAAACACCTTCCATGACATGGACAGGGCATCCGTGGCCAAGGCCAGAGGATCCTGAGACAGGGATACAAAGGCCGGGAGCTTGTGATTGTGATGGGATGCAAACAGGTCCACATCCGGTAGATCCCAACGGTGACACAGGGACTGGAATACCCTGTTGCAAAGGGACCACTCCTTCTGACGGGACGTCCCCCTGCTCAGAGCGTCTGCTAGCAGATTCTCCGCCCCCGGAATGTACACAGCCGAAATGCATTGGAGACTGGCCTCCACCCATGTCAGAATCTGAGACACCTCCTGGAGGGCACCCTTGCTCCGGGTCCCTCCCTGATGGTTGATGTAGGCAACCGCCGCCCTGTTGTCTGAGCGCACCTGTACCGCCAGACCCTTCAGGTGGTGGGTCAACCGCTCCAGTACCAACCTGACCGCCCGTAATTCCAGAATGTTGATGGGTAAATGGGCCTCCTGAGGGCCCCACCTCCCCTGGAAGCGCAGGGACTTCCAGAATCCCCCCAACCTGACAGACTGGCATCCGTTGTGACCGTCTCCCAGGAGGGGGCCAGAAAGGACCTGCCCCTTATCAAGTTCCTGTGGTCCAGCCACCACGCAAGGGACTGCCTGACCGAGGGGGGAAGCACACAGACCCCGTCCAAGGACGCTGGGTTCTTGTCCCACACTGACAGAAGGTGAAGCTGCAGAGGCCTCAAATGGAACTGGGCAAAGGACACCACCTTGAAGCTCGCCACCATCAGGCCCACGAGCTGCATTCCCTGCCTGATGAAGGGCTGGGGGCACGAGAGCAGGAACTTCGCCTGCGCAATCAGAGCTTCCACCTTCTGTTGAGAAAGGAATATCCGTGACTGAACCGTATCCAGAATAATTCCCAGGAACGGAGTCACAGAGGAAGGGGACAGAGAGGACTTGGGGTAATTGATCACCCATCCGAAGGACTCCAGGGTGGACACTACCAGCCGAGTGTCCAACTCTGCCTGCTGCAGAGACAGAGAGGTGATGAGTATATCGTCCAGGTAGGGTAGCACGCGTATGCCCCTTGACCTTATCAGGGACATCACCCCTGCCAGCACCTTGGCAGGCCCTGCCAGCACCTTGAGGCCGAATGGCAAGGCCACAAATTGGTAATGTTGATTTTCAGTGCAAATCTGAGAAACCTTTGGTGTCCTGGAAACACCGGGACGTGAAGGTAAGCATCTTTGATGTCCACGGACATCATAAAGTCCCCTGGGCGCAGAGAGCCGATGGCCGAGCGCAGAGTTTCCATGCGAAAGTGCCTGTTCTTGACAAACTTGTTGAGGATTTTTAAATCCAGAATGGGCCTGACTGACCCATCTTTCTTGGGTACTGTGAAAAGGTTGGAATAGAACCCCATGCCCCTGTCTCCTAAGGGGACCTTGCAAATGAATCCAGATCCAGGAGACCCTGTACGGCCAGCAACAAGACCTGAGCTGAAGCCGGGTCCTGTGGAATCCGGGACCCAATGAATCTGGTGGGGGGCCGCACAGCAAATTCTCTCTTGTAGCCGGAGGACACTACCTCCTGAATCCACCGGTCTGAGACGTGGCGCCTCCAGACATGCTCGAAGTGCTGCAGACATCCCCCCACCCTGACGGGCGAGGGCACCCCTTCATGCCTGAGGGGCCTTGGGAGGGGCTTTGGGCCTGTACCCCCAGGAAGAACCAGGACGGTATCCTCTGTTCCTGTGCCAGGAATCTGCGCGGGACCCAGCGAAGGACACCCCATTTCCCTGTTTAGCCCCACGGTAGGGGATTAAAAGGGTGCCCTGGCCCCCGAAAGGGCCGAGTCTGCCGCCTGCGCTGGGGTAACTTACCTCCTTTGGCGAAGAGGTCTAGGCGGTCCCCAAACAGGCGCAGCCCCTTAAATGGAAGCCCAGTAAGGGCTTTCTTAGCAGCATTGTCAGCAGCACACTGGCGCAACCAAACCGCGCGGCGTATAGCTACCGCCAGGGCAGAAGATCTGGCACACATCCTAATAGCATCATCCGATGCAGACAGGATAAAGTTCACAAACACATCACAGTGAGACAGTGCATTGATAGTATCAGGTGGCAGCTCATCCGGGCCATGGCCCTGAACGCCACTGCCGTAATGGCTGAGGCACAAACCGGACGCAGAGCCGCCCCCCAAATGCAAAGGCATGGCATGCCAATTGGTCAATACGCCGGTCCCCAGAATCCCGCAGCGTAGTAGTGTCAGGGGAGTGCATAATAGAGGTGTTGGACAACCCTAGAATAGGAGCATCGACCTCGGAGGGCGATGACCAGCACTTAACCATGTCAGCAGGGAAGGGATACTTCCTGTCCAAACTCTTAGGGATCCCGGGGAGTCTACTGGGATGTTCCCATTCTTTAAGCACGATGTTATTGAAATGGGTTTGCTCGGGAAATTCAAAACGAGCCTTAGCAGTATGAAAGAGCTCCCCCCTTTGCCTGGGGGCCGCAACAGGGGGAGAAATGGACAAAACCTCAAAAATCTGAGCCAGCAGCCTGTCGGTATCATCCGGGGTCCAGTGTTCGGAACCAGACTGGTCATGACCCCTTGACTTCTCGTCGGATGACCCTGAGTCAGAGAACAGCTCCCCTTCGTCTGAGGGGGGTATGGCCATAAGGATGCAACATCTCATCAGATTCCGTAGGGAAAAGAGCAGAGTCAGGGGTTAAATGCCGTTGTTTTGCGGTGGCCTTGCGCGCTAATGAATTAGCAAGCAATTTTTCAACACTGGCCAGTCTAGTAGCCATATCAGGATGAGATGAGAATTGGGGGTTAGACTCAGGCTTGGGGGAGTAGGTGAAGTGAGGCGAGGTGCAGGCCCAGCCACAGAAGAGGCGGGAAGAACCGATAGCGCCTGCTGTGCACAAGGAACACAGACCCGTGTATTGTCACCGCTGCTAGGTAAGACCCCACAAGCTACACACAGCCGGGCTTGTCCCGAAGGAACCCCGGTCGCATTATCCTGGGATGCCTCCATATGGTGATTAATCGGCACAATGGGCCAGTAGGGATTGATGCTGTAAGCTACCCTGGATGCCCCAATAACCCGCGGGGAAGTGGGAGTAATTTTTAATAGGCCCAACTGGGAGCTACACCGGGCCGGGAGAAGCCACCGGATTCCACGGTCTGAAAGACATGAAGGGAAAAAAGATGTCAGAGCCATGCGCAAGAAAAAAGGAATAAAGAAAAATGCCCGCGAGGGCACTTACAGACCGAGGGGGGAGGATGGTCTTCACCACGCGCGCCGACTAGCAGTAAAATGGTGCCAAGTGAACCTCGAAGGGCAGGCCAGAGCTGGCCGTGACGCGGAGCGCGCTAAGCCAGGCCCCCCCCGGAGAGTGCGAAGCTCCAAAAACCCGTAGTCAATGTAGACAGCAGGGGAATGACACATAAAAAGGAATTGCTCGAGTGGATTACCTCAGAAGAGCCACTACAACACTAAAGGAGACGCCGCAGCATCTGCAGCGCCGCCGCCGCCCGTGCAGTACAGTCAATACAGGAAAGACGCGGCAGCGACCGATACAATATAAAGGGTGCAAACAGCGCGGCTCTGACACCCATTCCCAGTCAAGGGAAAGACTAAGGCCATAAGCGTGTAATAGGGTACACTGAGGCCGCCATACGCACACACCCCTCCCCCCCCTTTCTTTCCCCCCGGGCTAAGGGGGGAACGAGGGAGGATGGCGACCCATTGGACAGGGTCCACCACTACACGGGGCGTGGGGCAACGATGGAAGGGGCATCCCCTGAAGGCTCACCATCAGCCTAAACCGCCTACCCTTTGGTGGGGGACTGCACACATGGTGCTGCCTACCTTCACCCGACCAGCACAGCCCAGGCTGGGAGGCACATCACAAGAGAAATATGGGGATTTGTGGGAGGTCCCCGGGTATTTGAAGGGCCGGGAGGAGCCTGTTTTTGCATGTCTCTGCAGTGCAGCGCCATCTGGCAGAGGATTACCCAAGTGTAAGTATTATATCTGGAGCAGGACGTACTGTATACTTAGAATAACTACATTAAAACTCGAAACACGCTGGATTTTCCGTTTACGAGCACATAAATTTCCAGGTTTGAACGAAACTTTAAGTTTCGCTTCTTACCTATGATAGGGCCATAGCATACTTAAACCCTATCCCACCTTGCTTGGGCCCGGCTCCGCCCTCCTCGGATGGGGGGTGGTGTCTCTGTGGGTGTTGGAATGATCCCAGGACCATGTTCCGGCACCGGCGGGGACGCCATCCCCCGTCTGGAGAGGATTGAGTTGGAACCAATCTTCCTCTGAAAAAGACGGACATCAGAATCATGAATTTGACCTTAAGGAACATCAGCATTTATGTTTGACTGAGGCTTAATCCCTGGTCAAGACACTAAAAATGGTTATTACAGAGCAATGTGCATATGGGCAGACAGATTCTGTAAATAATTAATGCATATTATATGTCATTTAAATAGAGACCACCAGGATGTTCCATGTTTGCTCCATGATTACTTGGTGACACATCTGGTACAATTACTTTTTGTTTGTCATATACAGTGTTGATGCTGTATTACCCGCTCCAATATATTATCTGGGTTCACGTACACTTTACTGTGAGATCTTTTAACGAGTACTGGGCCACCTTTATGATGGCACCTTCCCTCAACCAGTAGAATTTCTACTGGTAACCCTGGTAGTTATGGGGGTTCCCCCTGAATATACAGCTTTCCATTTGGTGATAATCCATTCCCATTCTTGCTAATATTCGAAAAAGATACACTATATAGCACGCATTATACTTGTTGACAACTTTGTGAGCCCTGATAGGCTCCCCCTTAATAATATGTGACCAACTCTATTTCCATTTATACATGCTAAAGGGAGGTTCTATTTCAATATCTGGTCATTTTGATCTTTGCTTATATAAGTTAATTATTTCAAATTCATTTAATATATGTTTAAAAGAAACAAAGGGGGGGGGGGGGGGGTGGCAGCCGCTCAGACCATTTTATAACTAACCTAGGAGGTGCACGTTAGCAGGGCAATTACAATACAAAAGTCTTAAAGGAGCCACAGCACTCAACCCTGTTAGCTTGCAGGCCAGCCTATAATCTGTCTCACACATCTGTTTTTAACCAAGTTTAGAGACAGATTATAGGCTGGCCTGCAAGCTAACAGGGTTGAGTGCTGTGGCTCCTTTAAGACTAATATATGTTTACATCGATTTCTATGGACACGTTTAACTCTTGTTTACATTCTTAATACACATTTTCCTCTATTTGCTTCTTAAATTGTTGTGTGATGCCGTGATATGTATCTCCGCAATTGCCTCCCCTTTAATATAGTTGTCACACCCTTAAGGGATAGATTTCCCTTTTAATATAGTTGTGATAGATTTCCCCTTTAATATAGCTGTCGCACCTTTAAGTGAAAGATTTTACAGTACAGTACTTAAATATAACCAACATTCATAACCGCATGACAGACTTAGAAATCTTTAAATATAGTCAATCATTATATATCTCGTTACTGTATAAGGATAACATTGCTTATTAAGCCCGCTGCCACAAATGCAGCCGGGCCACGAGAAAATGGCGACACTATGGCAGACATAGTAATACAGAAACACGGGGAGGATGGCGCGCGTAACGTCATTTTCGTTTTTTATAACCGGAATGACGATATCAGTGCCCCACGTTGCCCAGAGCGTACTGATCTACCGCCAGCTGAACGATATCCGTGAACCACACCTGTCTTGGCCACCGGGGGCCACCAGGATTGCTGGTACCCTTTCCTGAGCCAGCTTGCGCAGAACCCTGCCCAGCAGGGGGAATGGAGGAAAAAATACAATTCTGTGAGGTGCTCACCTGTATAATTGGTATTATAAGTATACAGTACGTCCTGCTCCAGATATAATACTTACACTTGGGTATTACTCCGCCAGATGGCAGACATGTAAAAAAACAGGCTCCTCCCGGCCTTTCAAATACCTAGGGACCTCCCACAAATCCCCAGCATTGAAAAGCAGTGAACAAGAAGCCGGGAGAAATTAACCACCACAAAACTGGTAAATATAACAATGATAACAATCACCATACAGGGGATCCAGAATAATGCAAAAAACAGGGTGGGGTGGAGCAGGACGTACTGTATACTTATAATACCAATTCTACAGGTGAGCACCTCACAGAATTGTATTATTCTTAGTATACAGTACGTCCTGCTCCAGATATAATACTTACACTTGGGACATCCAATAGCAGTCTCCATAAAGTAGGGTGGGATCCCCAACAAAAAAGGCAACAGCAGACAGTTTAAAGCACTGTCACCTGCAATACTTTGCGGCCAAGAGCAGCATGAGCTGAGGCTCTAACGTCAACCTTATAAAACTTTTGAAAAGGTATGAATAGAAGACCAAGTAGCGGTCTAGCAAACTTGTTCAACAAAAGCCTGGTGCTGAAAAGCCCAAGAGGCACCAAAAGCACGAGTAGAATAAGAAGAGAAGCGAGAAAAGAAGACTCTTCCCCTCAGTGGAATAGGCCTGAGTAACAGCCTGACAAGTCCAAACGCCAACAGTAGCCTTGGCAGAGGCTGAAAACCTTTCCTAGGACCAGAAGGACCCATCCCATCCAAGTAAAGACCAGGCCCAAAGCCGCCTAACCCCCCGAGAGCAGACGAGATCGGGCACATACAGGATGGAGTTAGCCATAGACCCAAAGGAGCATCAGTTCTCCTAAAGGGCACAGTGACTACAAAGGAAACACTTCCAACACCTGTTCAAGGAATGCAGAACCCGTTCCTCAGCGTTGCTAGGAATAAGGCACAGAAGGAAGAACAATATCTTGAACATAAGACACCACCTTAGGCAGAAAGTCCGGATTAAAGCGGAACACTACCTTATTCTGGTGTATCTCAAAGAACGGGGGCTAGATAGACAGAGCCACCCGCTCAGACACACGTCTGACTGAAATAACAGTCACCAGAAGGACAACTTTGAGGGTAAGAACAGCCAGACAGCATCCTGAAAAGGTCCAAAGGGAACACCCCGCAAGGCAGACAGAATCAAATTCAAAACCCATCAGGGACCATAGGATTACGAGGGGGACGCACATGAGTAACCCCCTGAAAGAAGCCTTAACCAAGGAAACTGAGCAAAAAACTTCTATAGGAAGGCGGACAGGGCAGAACCTGACCCTTCAGAGTACTGAGTTGGAGAATTCCAACTCCAACCCATGCTGTAATAACTCTAGAACCCTGGGAACAGAGAACGCCTGACAGGGAAGAGACCTAGACTCACACCAATCAATATGGGTACGCCATACCCTATAATAGATGGAAGAAGAAGAAGAAGCTTGCTCCTAGTCTTCCCATAGTCTCAATCACCAAATTATCATATAATATTATTATATTATTATTATTACATATTATTATTATTATTATTATTATTATATATTATTATAATATAAAATTAAATTAATGATCATGGGCAAGTGATACAAACAGTGCTGAATCCGCCCAGAGGACTTGCACTGCACAAGGGGCAGAGCTTCACCCGCCCAGATGGGGCCCCTAGCTCACTATCCCCAGATGCCTCCATTATGGTGATTAGAAAAAAAATTACAATGCAGGTTACAAGGCGATGACGGCCCAAACCTAAATGATCCCTCTTATAGAATCCCTCCTATGATCCCTCTTAATAAAAGGGAGAGGGGGCGGGGAGACCGGGAGGAACCACAACCCTCAATCAATGGGCCCACCTAAAAGAAACAAAAAAAGAAGGCCATCAGTATCCCACAAGCACATGTGCAATTCACAAAATCAATAATAAAAGGGACTCACGACACCGACAGTAGCAGCACAGCAAATGGAGGTGTCCCAGGCAGGAAGGCAGTAGCAGCAGGCAAGATGGCGCAGACAGCCGACCACGTAGCACCTTGGAGCGATCCTGAAGCGGTGGTCCGCACGATAGTGACGCCCCCGGCGCCGCAAAACGAGCGCCCGCCCACCAGGAAGAAATGGGCCTGCTCCGGAACAATACCGGAGACAAAGGCCATCTCTTTTGGGCACGGTGAAAAGGTTGGAATAGAAACCCTTGCCCCTTTCTCGTAAGGGGACCTGACAGATGACCCCCCAGCTCCAGAAGGCTTTGCACCGCCAGAACTAGAGCCTGAGCTGACATAGGGTCCTGAGACATCCGGGATCTGATGAATCTTGGGGGCGGCCAGGCAGCAAACTCTATCTTGTAACCAGAGGACACTACCTCCTGAATCCACCGGTCTGAGACATGAAGCCTCCAGACGTGAGCAAAATGCTGAAGCTGTCCCCCCACCCGGATGGGTGAGGGCGCCCCTTCATGCCTTGGGGGGGGGGGGGGGCTTGGGAGAAGACTTAGGCTTGGAGCCCCAGGATGAGCCAGGGCGTCCACGTCCTCTGCCCCTACCCCAGAAATCTCCTCGGGCCCCGGTAAGGTAGACCCCCCTCCCCTGTCTGGCTCCACGGTAGGGGGAAGAAAAGGAGCCCTGTCCCCGAAAGAGCCGGGACTGCCGCCTGCGCTGGGGTAACCTGCCTCCCTTAGCAAACAGGTCCAGGCGGTCCCCAAACAGGCGTAGTCCTTTGAAGGGAAAACCAGTGAGAGCTTTCTTGGCAGCGTTGTCAGCAGACCACTGGCGCAGCCAAACCGAGCGGTGTATATCCACCACAAGGGCAGAGGTTCTGCCACACATCCTAATGGTATCATCCAAGGCAGAGAGGACATAAGTCACAAAATTACCATTTTGTGATTACTCACCTGTAAAATGGGTATTATAAGTATGTCTCACACCCTGCTTCGGAAGTAGTAATTACACGTGGGTCCAGTAGAGGGCGAACTTCTGCAGAGATGACTAGAAAAAAAACCCCCTCCCGGTCCATAAATACCTGGGACCTCCCACACATTCCCCAGTATAAGAAAGTAGTAAGGGGACCAGGAAGAGCCAATAAAAACTATGAGAAAAAAGTTTCACCATATAGAGGATCCAAGATACAACTCAGGGTGGGATGAAGCAGGGTGTGAGACATACTTATAATACCCATTTTACAGGTGAGTAATCACAAAATGGTATTATTCCAAGTATGTCTCACACCCTGCTTCGGAAGTAGTAATTACATGGGGGACATCCAATAGCAATGTCCAAAAAGGGTGGGGATCCCAACAGGCAATAGTGCACAAATTAAACCACTGCAGCTTGCAGAACTTTGCGCCCAAAAACAGCATCCGCTGAGGCCCGCACATCAACCTTAAAAAACTTGGAAACAGTATGAACAGAAGACCAAGTAGCAGCCTTACAAACTTGTTCAACAGAGGCCTGGTGCTGAAAAGCCCAGGAAGCCCCAACAGCACGAGTAGAATGAGCAGTGATCTGGAAAGGGGGATCCCTCCCCTTGGCAGCATAGGCCCTAATAACGGCCTGACAAATCCATTTACTAATGGTAGACTTGACGGGCGCCAAACCCTTCTTGGGCCCAGAGGGCACCACAAAAAAGGCGTCCGTCTTCCGGAATGGTGAAGTAGCCACCAGATAGTACTTTACACATCTAACGACATCCAGAGAGTGCAAAGCCCTCTCCTTGTCATTGCAGAGACAACCTTAGGCAGGAAGACTGGTTTAAAACCACCTTGTCCTGATGTCTCTCAAAGTAGGGGGCCTGAATGGATAGAGCCGCCAACTCAGAAACACGTCGAACAGAGGTAACAGCCACCAAAAAGGCAACCTTTAAGGTGAAAATGGATAGTGCAGCATCCTGCACTGGTTCAAAAGGAGGACCCTGAAGGGCAGACAACACCAAATTCAACTTAAGGGTGCTAAGTTGAAAACCCATGTCCAGACCATGCTGAAGAAACTCCAGAATCCGAGGAATCTTAGGAATGGAAAACACCTGACAAGGAAAGGCCCTAGCCTCACACCAATCAATGTAGGTCCGCCAGGTCCTGTAGTAGATATTAGAGGAAGATTTCTTCCTAGCCCTGACAAGGGTCTGGACAACGGCTTCAGACAAACCCTTTTCCTTTAAGATGAAGGTTTTAGCAGCCACACCGTCAAAGCCAGCGCTTGTAAATTGGGGTAACAAAGCTGACCTTGTGTGATCAGATCCGGAACCAGAGGCAGCCTGAATTGATCGACCGCCAGCCGCACGACATCTGTGAACCACACCTGTCTTGGCCACCTTGGGGCCACCAAGATTGCTGGCATACCCTTTTGAGCCAGCTTGCGTATCACCCTGCCCACCATGGGGAAGGGGGAAAATACAGGAGACCGGGGTCCCACCAGGACAGAGAAATGGCATCCACTGCCAGAGCCAGAGGGTCCTGGGACTGAGACACAAATGCCGGAAGCTTGTGATTGTGACGAGGGGCAAACAGATCCACCTCTGGCGTCCCCCACCTGCGACAGAGGGATAGAAATACCTTGTTGCTGAGGAACCATTCCCCCCGGCGAGAGGTCCCCCTGCTCAGGGAGTCCGCTTCCAGGTTCTCCACCCCTGGAATGTAGACTGCCGAGATGCACGGAACATTGCTCTCGGCCCAAGCAAGAATCAGAGACACTTCCCGGAGAGCACTCCTGCTGCGAGTCCCTCCTTGGAGATTGATGTAAGCGACCGCTGTCCAATTGTCGGAGCGAACCTGAACTGGTAAGCCCTGAAGGTGTGATGTGCGACATCACCAACCGAACCGCCCTCAGCTCCAGAATGTTGATGGGGATATGGGCCTCCTGAGGACCCCACAGCCCCTGGAACTGATGTTCCCTCCAGAAGCCTCCCCAGACTGACAGACTGGCATTCGTGGTGACCGTCTCCCAACAGGGCACAAGAAAAGACCTGCCCCCCCCCAAGAGATTCCTCTGGTCCAGCCACCACTGGAAGGACCGCCGGACAAGAGGGGGCAGAACCCAAGTCTGATCCAGAGACAGAGGACATTTGCCCCAAACCAATAGAAGATGGAGCTGAAGGGGTCTCAAGTGAAACTGAGCAAATGGCACTGCCTCGAAGCAAGCCACCATCAAACCTACCAGCCTCATGCATTGCCTGATGGACGGACGAGGGCTGGACAGAAGAAGACGAATTAGTGCCTGAAGAACATCCACCTTCAGCTGGGGCAGGAACACCCTGGTCTGAATGGTATCCAGAGTCATGCCCAGGAACGAAGCCACCCTTGACGGGGATAGAGAGGACTTGGGGTAATTGATTACCCACCCGAACCTCTCCAGCGTCGACACCACCGTCCTGGTGTCCAGCTCCGCCTGGTGGAGAGAGGATGACGTAATGAGAAGGTCGTCCAGGTAAGGCAAGATATGAATGCCCTGGACTCTGAGAAGGGCCATCACGCCCGCCAATACCTTGGTGAACACCCTGGGCACCGAAGTCAGCCCAAAGGGAAGAGCCACAAGCTGGTAATGCTGGTTGTCTACCACGAACCTGAGTAACCTTTGGTGTCCCGGGAAGACCGGCACATGAAGGTAAGCATCCTTGATATCTATTGAGGTCATAAAGTCCCCCGGACGCAGTGAATTGACAGCAGAGTGCAGAGTCTCCATGCAAAATTTGTTGGTTTGGATGAACCGGTTGAGAGTTTTCAAGTCCAAAATGGGTCTTATGGAGCCATCTTTTTTGGGCACCATAAAGAGGTTGGAATAGTAACCCAAGCCTCTCTCCGTGGGGGGAACCGGACAAACTACCCCCGTATTCTAAAGGTTTTTCACCGCCAGAAAAAGGCCCTGTGCCACCCGTGGGTCCGGCGGAACCCGGGATCTGAGGAATCTGGGAGGAGGCCGGCATGCAAACTCAAGCTTGTACCCGGAGGAAATTACCTCCCGGACCCAGACGTCTGTGACCTCTAGGGTCCAGACCTGGGCAAAGAGCCACAGCCGCCCCCCCACCCGCAAGGGTGAGGGCGCCCCTTCATTGCTGAGCGGGCTTGGCAACGGATTTGGGTTTAGTACCCCAGGAAGTCCCGGGTCAGGCACGTCCTCTGCCCCTACCCCAGGAATCTCCTCGGAATGCAGTGAAATACGTTCCCCTGCCTGACCGAGAGCCACGAAAAGCGGGATTGAATGAGCCCGAACCCCGAAAGAAACGGCGCTGCTTCTTGCGTTGAGGTAACTTACCCCCTTTGGCAACAGAATCTAAAAGATCGCCAAACAGGCGCAGACCCACGAAGGGAAGACCTGTAAGTGCCTTCTTAGCAGCATTATCAGCCGCCCACTGGCGCAACCAGACCGACCGGCGTATGGCAACCTGCAATGCCCAGGTCCTGCTACACATACGGATAGTATCATCCAAGGCTGATAAGACAAAAGCCATGAACATCTCACAATGAGTCAAGACTGTAAACTCCTCACTGCAAGGACCCAATTGGGAACCATCCAAATGGCCCCTAATTAGAGCTCTAGTAGCCATGGCCGTGAGCGCAGAAGCACAAACCGGACGCAAGGCCGAACCCACACAAGCAAAGGCATGTGAAGCCAATTGATCGAGACGTCGCTCCTCACTATCCTTCAAGGTAGTGGAATCCGGGGTATGCACGACTGAAGTATTGGACAATCCCAGGACGGGCGCGTCGACCTCTGGGTGTGTCGACCAGCGTTTAACTACATCAACAGGAAAGGGATACTTCTTATCCCACCCGTGAGGGATACCAGGGAGCCGGCTAGGCTTTTCCCATTCCTTAAGAATCAGATTGTTAAAGTGCTTCTGATTAGGGAACTCCAAACGGGGTTTGGCGGTCCCCAAAATTCCCCCTGTTGCGGAGGGGCCTCTGCAGGAGGGGAAATGGCAAGTACCTAAAAAATGTGAATAAGGAGCCTCTGGGTGTCAACGGTATCCCCGCGCTCTGAACCGGCATCAGCGCCAGGGTACTGGCGATCCTCAGATGAGTCAGAATCTGGGAAAAGTTCCCCTTCCTCGAGCGGGGAACAATCAGACAAGTCAAATGGTTCCAAATCAGTTTAATCAAAGGCCGGCGCCGCTGGCGCCAAGTGCCGTCTCTTAGCTGGGGCCTTCTTTGCCACAGAGCTAGCAATCAGTCTCTCAATGTTGGCCATCCTTGTGCATACGTTAGATTGCGACTCCCCACTGGTGACAACGTCACTTGGGGTCATAACCAGGCGTGGCTGAACCATCCGCACGGGGCGAGGCTTGCCGCACAAGCGCCTGATGTGCACATGGTACACAAATTTGCACATTATCTCCTAAAAGGGATGCCCCACATATCACACATGACCGGGGTTGTCCCGAAGGGACCCCGAGTCCAGTATCCTGGGGAGCCTCCATATGGTGATTTTTTGATGGTCGCAATGATCAATGGGAATTACGCTATGAAGCTACCCCGGGATGCCCCTTAGTGTCCGTAAGTGGGAGGATTTATAATCACACAGGGGAACCCAATTTAAACAAGGGACATAGGACCGGGAGAAAAAACCCCTTTTAATATGGAGCAATCCCACCTGAAAGACATAATGAGGGAACCCCTTAAATAGAATGACAGACACACAGATCCAAGTAAATAACAAATGCAGACAGTAAGCATGAGTAAACTAACCAGAAAACCGATATGAATATATATATATATATATATATATATATATATATATATACCACCAATGATAAAGCCAAGGTAACTAATTAAGCCAGGCTCTATAATGCAATTTAGCAAAAAGGCAAAAGAAAAAACAGGGGGGCCCGCAAGGGCACTCACGTGTATTGACCGGCTACAATGGCGGCGCAAGACCTGGAAAGGAGGAAGAAGGGCGGGCCAGCGCGGACCGCGCGCCACGCTTGGCCCCACCCCCTCCTGACCCAGGAAGAGAAGCGCTCCCCACCAAGGGAGCCGCCGTCCAGCGCCAGGCCCCGCCCCCTCCCCTGACTGAGTAATGAGGCAGCGCTCCCTGCAAGGCTGCGGAGCCGGCCATTAGTGTGGTACCGGGCCGCCAGCACCTGTGGTACCAGGCGGGCCGCGGCGGCGACGGTGAGAAGTACAACTAAAGCACGATAAAGCACACACACTCACACACATCCGCGCTGGCGTGGCCAGCCGGGACATAAAAGGAATAAAAGACAATGGGAACAGAGGGAGAGAAGCCCCCCCTCCCCCCCATGACCGGAAAGGGAAGAAAGGGGAAGCCTATAGCTACATTTTTATATGTAGTGAGGGCTATACGGACGGGGCATCCCAAGTCAGGATCACCAACCTGACGACTGCCTACCCTTTGGTGGGGGGGGGGATTTGCGGTGGAGCATAGCTCTCAAGGGCACCTCTAGTGGTGTACCCTACCCTCACCTGGACCGTACAGCCAAGGCTGGGAGGCAAGGGGAATTAATAAAGGGGTCCGGGCGGCAATAGGAAATAGAAATGGCCGGGTGTAGACCCGGCTTACCTGCAATGGAAAGAGACAGCCATCGTCTTGACTTGCTTCGCCTTGTGCAGAGACTAAACTGGGGAATGTGTGGGAGGTCCCAGGTATTTATGGACCGGGAGGGGCTTCTTTTTCTAGTCATCTCTGCAGAAGTTCGCCCTCTACTGGACCATAACCCACGTGTAATTACTACTTTCGAAGCAGGGTGTGAGACATACTTGGAATAACCTCACGAGAGAGTGCATTAAACTCCTAACTAGGCACATCATCAGGAGAATCATCTAGGACACTCCTAAGCAGGGTCCTATTAGCCACAGCCGTAATGGCAGAGTCACAGACCGGGCGCAGCGCCGCCCCCACACATGCAAAGGTATGTGACGCCAGCTGATCAATACGCCGGTCCTCACCATCCCGCAGCGTAGTAGAGTCAGGGGAATGCATGACAGAGGTGTTAGATAACCCTAGGACCGGGGCATCCACTTCAGGAGGGGATGACCAACGCTTAACCAAATCAGCAGGAAAGGGATACCCAGCTCTTAGGGACTCCGGGAAGCCTGCTGGGACGCTCCCATTCCTTGAGCACGAGATTATTAAAATGGGCTTGCTCAGGAAACTCTAAACGTGGCTTAGAAGAATGAAACAATTCCCCCTGCTGCCTGGGGGCCGCAACCGGGGGAGAGATAGACAGTACCTTAAAAATCAGAGCCAACAGTCTATCAGTATCATCTGGGGCCCAGGGGTCAGAGCCAGAATCATCATGACTCTCATCAGATGACTCCGAGTCAGAGAATAACTCCCCTTCTTCCAAAGGGTTATAACCAGACAGTTCCAAGAACTCATTAGCCTCCATAGGGAAAAGAGTGACATCAGGTGTCAAGTGCTGCTTCTTAGCAGAGGCCTTACACACCAAGGTATTAGCAAGCAACTTCTCAACATTAGCCAGTCTGGAAGACACATTAGCCAGTCTGGAAGACACATCAGGCTGAGAATCCCCACTGGTATGCAACTCAATGGGAGTCAAATTCAAGCTTGGGGGGGTAGGTGACGCCATACGAGGCGCAGGCCCAGCTACTGGTAAACCAGGCTGCAGCACAAGCACCTGCTGGGCACAAGGTATACAGACCCGCACACTGTCAGCACCAGTAGGGGACACCCCACAAGCTACACACAGCCAGGCTTGTCCTGAAGGAACCCCGAGCACATTATCCTGAGACGCCTCCATATGGTGATTATAGCGGCACAATAGGTCGATAGGGATTCACGCTATAAAGAAACCCGGGATGCCCCAATAGCCCGCTAAGGAAGTGGGAGTAATTTACACACTAGGCATCACAAGTTTAATAACTAAATAGAGGGAGTAGGGCCGGGAGAAACCAATAGAGTTCGACCCGTCTGAAAGACATAAGCGAAGAGAACCCCATAAGTGACATGTATAATGACATAGGGTAAATAAAGCCGCCTGCGAGGGCACTCACGGACCGCGGTAGGTAGATGCCAGCCACGCAGCAGGCGAATCCAGAGAAAAATGGCGCCGGGTATACCTCGAGGGGCGGGCCGAGGAACGCGCCATCCACAGGCCCTGCGCCCCCCCCCCCCCACCGAAGGCTGCGAAGCAAACGTGACAAGCAGCCAATAACAGCGCACCAGCGCCTGAGGTAATGCCGCCGCCAACCGCGGAGCACAGTGGAAGCGGCGGAATATTCAAAAACGCAACCAGTGCAACCAAGTCAGCGCAGATACTGACACTAACCAGAAGCACATAAAACAGTGAAGCACCAAGGCATATACACCCCCCACCCCCCGAGAGCTACAAGGGAGAGCAGCGACCACTTAACATAGGGCCCACCGATAGACAGGGGCAATAGGGCGGGAGGGGCATCCCATAGAGGCTCACCATGCCTATACCGCCTACCCTTTGGTGGGGGCCTGCAGTGGAGCAGCGCTCCTAAGCACCTGACGGCGGTGCTGCCTACCATCACCCAACCAGCGCAGCCAAGGCTGGGAGGCACATTAAAAATGGAACGGGTGGGAATAGTCCTACAGGGCCGCAGGCTAATAGACCCGCTCACCTGCGAGAAGAGAGAGCCATCTTCTTGTCCTTCGCAGACCAGACTGCAGAGAAATTCTGGGGATTTGTGGGAGGTCCCGGGTAATTGAGGGGCCGGGAGGAGCCAATTTCACGGTCTCTGCAGTCCAGCGCCATCTGGTGGAGTAATACCCAAGTGTAATGATTCTTATCTGGAGCAGGACGTACTGTATACTAAGAATAAACTAATGGTAAGACAGCAGCCCTGCAAAGTAATGTCCTGGCCAACTGTCCAGCCTTGATATATACTTTAGTTTCTAGGTGACTAGTATGAATACTTCGCTTCTCCTTAATGACTCATATCCTCCTTTAAAGTGGGACAAAACTAGGGATTTTTGCAGGTTTCTGTCTGTCCCCCTGGGGCAACCCGTTTTGGGATGCCCCTGCTGTGTGAAACCCTGCCGTTCGCTTTTTTTTTTTTTTTACTTTACATCAAGCCTATCCGGGGGATTTCACACAGTGGGACATCGCAAATCAAAACGCCCCAAGAATGGGGAAATCTGCCTACCAGGAACTCATATTACTTCCTCTGGCCCATATAAAAAAAACTTAAAGTAAAAATAAGGAAGCAATGCATAAAGTAATGTAGCTAACAAAGCCATAGGAAAGCACTTACATCTGCTAATTTGGAGACAAGACCTGAGGTGGGACTGTATCTCTCTGAGGAGGAATCAAAAGGAGATACAGCTTTGCATAATCTCCATGTCTTACTCTCCTGGTGACAGGAGGATATTCCCCTGTTGTAAGTACTTCCCTGAGTAACTGAGTAAAGAGAGGCGACAGTACTCTGGTCTACTACTGTTATACATAAATCTTTAGACTTGGTTATTTTTTGAAGTAATATGGTGTTACTAACCTGAGAAAAATGTCCCACATATGTCTCCTTTTGCAGGAGTGTAAGCATCAGATGCGTGCTGCATGCAGTACTTTCCAAGCAACAAATTTAACTCATTAAGAGACGCCAAATCTGGAAATCAGAATGTTCTTCAGTTACAAGAAAATATTGATCCATAAGATGAAAATAGACAAAGACATTACGGAAGAAAGCATTAAGGGTGAATACTAAATGAACTAGCAAGATGTAGATGAAAGGAGGAAAAATTGGGGGGGGGGGGGGGGGAATAATGAGAAGGATGAAGGAGAAAAAACATAGAAAAAAGGTAGAAAAATGAGGAGAGAGAAATTGAAATGGGTGAAAACCCAAAAGAAAGGGAGGTGGGACACCTGGGAAAAGTGAAGGAAAAAAGAGGAAAGAAAAGAGAAAAAAGAGGGAGGAATACAGGGCTTTGATGGGATTAAAAACCGAGCCAGTTCCAGTTTAAAGCAGAACAAAACCTGGGAATTTGACTTTCCCACACTTTGCAAACTGAAATGCCCTCGGTCCGCCCACTAAAACAGCTTTCAGAAATCTGCAAAGGGCTCTGACTGAATTCAATCTGGAGCATGCGCTGGCTCCCCAGCAGCGCTCTCCCGTCCCAGCATATATGAATGACTGGGGTGGGAGCATGCTCATGCCCCCAGGAATGCAGGGCAACTCACACTACTCATTGTAAACAATCAACTTATTGGACGAAAGTACTACAGGAAGCGAGGAAAGGTCAGTTTTTACAGATGCCCTAGTGACTTTCACACAGCGAGGCATCCCAAACAGGTAAAAGTCAATGGACAGCCCTTTAGATTCCAGGCCAGCCACTGGTGGGTTTTGTTCTGCCTGAAGTCCCTTCTCCCAGCACAAACTAACTTCCATCCACCTTAACCTCCCTTCAGAACAGTGTAAAATGTTTTTTTTTCTGGGTATGTAGAGGATGCAGTGTTCTTCTTACTCTGAACGTATGGGGTTGATGGGGTATCCATAGGAGATTGTGGACACTTTTTAAAATTAAGTCCATTCAAACTGCTCATCCACCAGCAACCATAGCCAGTTTGTAATCAGAAGCAGCAAAGGAAAACTGTGTAAAAAAAATACAATTCTGTGAAATACTCACCTGTAGAATTGGTATTATACGTATACAGTACGTCCTGCTCCAAATATAATACTTACACTTGGGTAATCCCCTGCCAGATGGCGCTGTGCACTGCAGACATGCAAAAACAGGCTCCTCCCTGCCCTTCATATACCCAGGGACCTCCCACAAATCCCCAGCATTGAAAAGCAGTGAGAAAGAAGCCGGGAGAAACTAACCACCAAAAAACTGGTATAACAACAATGATAACAATCACCATACAGGGGATCCAGAATAATGCAAAAACCAGGGTGGGGTGGAGCAGGACGTACTGTATACGTATAATACCAATTCTACAGGTGAGTATTATTCTAAGTGTACAGTATGTCCTGCTCCAAATATAATACTTACACTTGGGACATCCAATAGCAGTGTCCATAAAACAGGGTGGGATCCCCAACAAACAAGGCACAGCAGACAGTTAAGGCACTGTCACCTGCAAACCTTGCTACCAAGAGCGACATGAGCAGAGCTCTAACGTCAACCTCATAAAAATCTATGAAAAGGTATGAACAGAGAACAAGCAGCGGTCTAGCAGACTTGTTCAACAGAAAACCTGGTGCCGAAAGGCCCAAAGATACCGAAGCACAAGTAAAATCAGAAGTAAGGCGAGAAGAAGATTCTTTCCCTTAAAAGAATAGGCCTGAGTAACAGCCTGACAAGTCCAAAAGCTAACAGTAGCCTTGGCAGAAGCCAAAACCTTACCTAGGACCAGAAGGGACAAGCCATCCTAGAAAGACCAGGCCAAAGGCCGCATAACCCCTGGAATCAGACGAAAACAGTCACATACAGGATGGAGACGCCCGCAAGCCCCAAGGGACATCAGTCCCCCTAAGGGACGAGATACAATTCAGGAAAAAACTTCCAAAACCTGTTGAGAGAATGTAGACCCCCTTTTCTCAGCGTTACTAGGAATAAGGCACAGAAAAAAGACAAGAGGCCTAGAATACCTGAGTATAAGACACCACCTTAGACAGAAGGTCCGGCGTAAAACGGACCACCACCTTATCTAGGCATATACCAAAGGACGAAGGCTAGCAAAACAGAGCCGCCCGCTCAGGCACGCGTCTGACTGACAGCATCCGGAATAGGTCCAAAGGGAACACCCCGCAAGGCAAACAGAATAAAACTCAATCCCAACGAGGACCAAGAATTACGTGGGGAATGCACATGAGTAATCCCCGAAGAATGCTTAACACAGGAAAAAGTGAGCAAAAGACTTCAACAGGAAGGCGGACAGGGCAGAACCCGAACCTTCAGAGTACAGAGATGGAGAGCCAACTCCAACCCATGCTGTAATAACTCTATAACCCTGGGAACAGAGAAAGCCCAACAGGGGAGAGACCTAGACTCACATCAATCAGTATGGGTACGCCATACCCTATAATAGACAGAAGAAAAAGAAGAAGCTTGCTCCTAGACTTCCAATAGTCACAGTCACCGAGAAGATAAGCCCGTCTCCATCAAGATGGATGAATCAGCTGTCAGGCCATCTAGGCCAGAGCCTGTAGATTGGGGTGACATAAAAGGGTCCCTGAGTGAACAGATCAGCACTCCTGACTGAACGTACAGGTCTGCTGTCCTCAGTACCACGTCTGCGAACCACACTCCATTAGGCCACCCAGGGGCCACCAGTATCACTGGTCCCCCCTTCCAGAGTAAACTTGTGCAGAACCCCGCCTAGCAGGGTGAATGAAGATAAGACATAAGCATAGAATGTCCAGTCATAACGTAACTAAGCCTCGTGGCAACAGTCAGGAAACTTCAGGACAGGGAAACGAGGGCCGAGAACTTGTGATAGTGACGGGGCCCAAACAGATCCACACTAGTTGGATCTCAGAGACACAAGGATTAGCACATCCTGTCTCAAAAGGACATCCACCGGAGCGAATACCACTGACATGCAGGGAACGCTGTCCTCCACCCAGATCAGGATCAAATACCTTCCAGGAGGATCATCCTGCTCCGAGTCCCACACAGATAATCAATACAGGTCACTGTCGTCAGACAGACCAAGAGCCCCCAAATAGACAGGTCCGGAAGAGGAATAGTCCAGCAAGATAGAGGCAACCTGAAGGCTCACCGTTTCAAAAATCGATAGGTGTATGGACCCCCTAAGGGTCCTACCTCGTAACCACAGGGGATTTTAGAAGAACCCCCCCCCCCCCCCCCCAATCATCCTGCTAAATTTGGTAACCATGGTAACCAGCTACAGGAAGATACCAGGAAGGGGGTGCCCCCTGACAGGTTACTTGAGAACAACCGTCTCAAGAAGAACCACCGTACCAAGGGGGAAGGTACACAGACCCAGCTCCAGGGAAGCTGGAAACCTGTCCAGCCTTAACAATAGAAATTGCTGAAGAGCCCAAGAGCAGTGAGTATAAGGGACATCCTCTGAGCAGCCACCAACAGGCCCACCAGCTGCAAGCCTGCCTGGTGAAGAGACTGGGACAGCAATGAGGAACAGAGCCCATATAACCAGATTGTCCACTTTATAGCCAAGGAAGAAGGTTCTAGCCCGAACCGAATTCAACCCTAGGAATGGAGATACCAAATAAGGGGACAATGAGGAATTGAGGTGATAGAGCACCCATCCAAGGACTCCCAAAGGACACCACCAGCCGAGTAATCAACTCGACCTGACGTAGAGATTGGAAGCAAAGAAGGACGACCGGGTAGATCCTCGCGTGGACGCCCCTTGGTCTCATCAGAGACATTACCCCCGTCAGCGCCTTGGCGAGCACTCTGGGAGCAGAAGAGAGGCCAGGTAACAGGGCCACAATCAGCAGTGTTGGACCTCCAACACAAACCTGTAAGAGCCTCAGTGTCCATAAATACACAGTGGTAATGAAATTAGCATCTTAGATCTCCACAGACGGCAAGAGGCCCCTGGGTGCAGGGAGCTGGCGGCCCAACTCAGAGAAACCATGCAGAAAACTGCCTGTGAACGTAATATTGCCGAACCTATGGAAGGCCAGAATGGGCCAGACTGCCTCATCCTTTTGGGGGAAATGTGGAAAAGGTAGGTGTAGAGGCCCCTGCCTCTGCCTGTTAAGGGCAACCTGCAAGTGGCCCCAGACAATGCAGGCCGTGCAAGGCCTGCACAAACACCTGAAGAGAGACAGGGACCAAAGGCACCCTGACAATCACGGGAAGGGACTGCCCAGCATACTCTATCCTGCATCCAGAGGAAACTACCTCCTGAATCCACCAAAAGAAGGCATGACGCCTCCTGATAGGAGCAAGGTGCTGCGACCATCTCCTCACCCAGAAGGGCGAGGGCGTCCCATCATGCTTGGGGGGTTTTGGTGAAAGATTTGGACTTAGTCCTGCCGGAGGGGCCAGGGCGTTGTCTGCCAATCCTGGGGCAGGAGTCTACACCAAATAGCTGGAAGCACACCCCTGGTTCGTGTTTGACACTAGCATGGGGGGGGGGGGGGGGGGGGGGAGGGGTGCCCCTGCCCCGAGGAGGCCGAGACAGCCTTCTGCGTAGGGGTGTTTTGCCCTTTTTCCCAAAAAGGTCCAGACGGGCCCCAAATAGGCGTTGCCCTCTAAAAGGAAGCCCAGTAAGAGTCTTTTTTTGTAGCATCGTCAACACCCCACTGTCGCAGCCAGACCAAGCGACGTATAGCTACCACAAGGGCAGACGTTCTTGCACACATCCTAATGGTGTCATCCAGCGCTAAAAGGATAAACCTTACAAATACATCACAACTGGAGAGTACATTAAACACCTCCCAGGGGAGATCCTCAGGTTGATGATCAATCATCTTTCTGATGAGGGTTCTAGCGGCACAGAGCGGGCGCAGCGCCGTCCCTGCACAAGAAAAGGCATGGGAAGCCAGTCTATCAATGTGCCGGTCCTCAGCATCCCGAAGGGTACGATAAGAAGGAGCTGCAATGAAGGGGGGGTTAAGAACCCCTATGATCGGTGCATCCACCACAGGAGGTGATGACCAACAGTTAACCACATCAGGGGGAAAAGGGTATTTCCAATCCCAGTCCCCTGGAAGTTTACTAGGGGATTCCCATTCTTTGAGTACAAGAGCCTGGAAATGATCCTGCTCCAGAAATTCCAAGCGCGGTGTCACTGTGTGGAAACACTCCCCTCTAGGCTTGGGAGCCTCACCAGGGAGAGAGATAGACAAGACCTCAAAGATCTTTATCAATATCTCATCAGTGTCACACAGGCCCTAGGAACCAGGGCCAGTATCATCCTGACTTCTCGGCTTCTCGTCAGAGGAGCCTGAGTCGGAGAACAGCTCACCTTCATCAGAAGGAGCAGCGAACTTGTGACAATCTTACCTGCCTCCCATCCTCTGTCCCGCGGCGTGTCCTCCAGGGAGTCGCAGCCGCCTGTCATCCGGCGGCCCCGTCAGTCGGCTGTCCCCGTGTGCCGCTCTGAGGTGCTGGGTGCGACGGCCTCTCTGGGGGTCGTGCGGTGGGGGCAGGCGGCCCCTCGGTCTCCTTAGCCGGTGCGGGTGCGTCCCTCCCGCCCAGCCACGTGCTCGCGCGAGCACGCTCAGTTAATGCCCCTCGGCGGCGCTGCTCCCAGCGCATCCGCCGGGGGCGAGTTTAAAGTGGCCAATCTCTCTGTCCTGATGGGAGATAGGCCCAGGGACTGGACAGTCCGTCTGGCCTGGGCGCTGCTCCTATTGGTAATTGTTCACAAGTGGCACCAATCAGCACACTCCCCCCCCCCCCCAATCACCAGGTTCCCCTTCCCATTGGCCAGTCTTACTATGCTGCCCCATCTTCCAGTGCCCGTTATAGCCTCTGGTTAATAGGGTGCGCTTCTTTAGTCCTCCCTGATAGTTATTACCCGGCCTTGTCTCTGACCATCCTTGTCTGCTGCCCGCCCCGACCTTTTGCCTGTCTGACTTCGTCCCTGCCTGATCCTTCTGATACCGCGTTTCGGAGCTCTTCTGGTTTGACCTCGGCTCGTTTTGACACTTCTTTGTTTGACCCCTTGGATACCGCGCTCTGTGACCACCCGGCTTGACCTCGGCTTGTTTTGGACTTCCTGTTTGGTTTCCCACCTTCAAACCAATTTTCATCCCGGCATCCATCTTCGGGATACCCTGCCGTTCATCCGTCTCCACCTTAAGCCGGTAATCTTTGCGCCAATTAAGACCTGGGGGTAACCGAGTCTGGAGAGGCATAATCCGCGTCTCCAGCGAGCGGGGACTTATCTAAAGGCAGAAGAGGCGGTGGAGATTGGGGATTACCTGGCTTAAGAGAGAATGGTGTCCGGCAACACCTTCCAGAACTCCTCAGTTTCAGTAGGAAAGGGAGAAACCGGAGGCGTCAGGGACCGCTTCTTACCAGGGCCCAAGCGCTCTGCCAACCTCGAAATGACCTGATCAGCAGTAGGCAGACTGCGCGGCACGACTTGCTGGTCATCCCCGTTTGAGTGTGACTCATCAGGAGTGAGATTTAAGCACGGGGAAACAGGTGTATTGAACTGAGGTGCCGCCACTGGTAACCCTGATTGCAGGGCCAGTACTTGTTCAGCACAGGGTCTGCAGACCCGTGCTCTGTCAGCATCAGCATGGGGCTGTCCACACACAGTACACAGCCGGTCTTGTCCCCGAGGGACCCCGGTCACATAATTCTGAGATGCCTCCATATGGTGATTATCTAAGCAATATGACAGCAGGGATTTATGCAATAGGCAACCCTGGATGCCCCAAAGACCCGCTGATTAATGTGGGAGAATTGCTTGTAAGCCCGCTAAATTTATATGAGGTCGGGAGAAGCCACCGGAGACTTTGACGTCTGAAAGACATGAAGTGAATAAGAGGTGTCAGGGCCATGCGCAGCAGGAAAAATATTTAATAAAGAATCACCCGCGAGGGCACTTACAGACCAAAGGAGGAGGGGGACCTCAAACACGCGCGCGAAGATCATCAAAATGGAGCCCAGCGAACCTTGAAGGGCGGGCCCAATCATTCAGCCGTGACACGGAGCGCGCCAAACAAAGTCCCCGCCCACCACGAAGAGCGCAAAGCTCTGAGGTAGCAGCCAAACACGCAAAGAATAAGATCAATTTAGTATAAGCCTTTGCTAAAGGAGACGCCGCAGGGTCTGCACGACGCCGCCGCCCGGCGCAGCACACTATTCAGTAAAAGAAAAGACACACACACGGCGGCAGCCAGAATATAATAAAGAGCAAGCAGCGCGGCTCTGACACCCAGTTGCAAATCAAGGGCAATACTATGGCCATAAGCGTGACATTGCAGTACACTGGGACCGCCACACACATACCCCCCCCTTTCTTTTCCCCCTAACTACTGGGGGAAAAGAGAGAGGATGGCGACCCTTTACACAGGGTCCACCGCTACACGGGGCAATAATGCGGGAGGGGCATCCACTAGAGGCTCACCATCAGCCTAAACCGCCTACCCTTTGGTGGGGGACTGCGGTGGAGCGTGGCTCCATAAGCACACATGGTGTTGCCTACCTTCATCCGACCAGCGCAGCCCAGGCTGGGAGGCACATCACAAAGAGGACGGATGGGAATAGTCCAACAGGGCCGCGGGCTGTAATAGCCCCGCTCACCTGCGAGAGAGTGATACATCATGTCTTTGCAGTCAGCACTGTAGAGAAATCTGGGGATTTGTGGGAGGTCCCTGGGTATATGAAGCGCCGGGAGGAGCCTGTTTTTGCATGTCTGCAGTGCACAGCGCCATCTGGCGGAGGATTACCCAAGTGTATTATATTTGGAGCAGGACGTACTGTATACTTAGAATAATGAAGTGACCAAATTCATCATTTAGTCTAGGCAGCCAAAACAGTCAAAGAAAGGGAGCTACGTCCTCCACATGCTCAGAAGATCTTCAGGAGGTCTGCTATATACACCAGATCTGCATATCATGCTCGTTTCATCATCATTTTGTCCCTTTCCAAATGCTATTGACTCAGAAGCCGATGCATGAGCAGGAGAGAAAAGCATCTGCTAGACGAAATTGAGACCATAGAGGCACTGAGGGGCCTACTTCGAGGGTTAGAGTATCTCCCACTCTGCCCAAGGGCTGCAAATTTTCAGTAGGGTCTTGATATGAATGGTGACAGTGCTTGCGGAAGGATTCAAAGGATTCACGCCTCACGTTTAACTTTTTGGTGGCAGTAAATCTGCCATGAAATTTGATATGCCTGGTATATAGATGGTGTAAATAGTTGGCCTGTAAATCTCGTATTGAACAAAGAATCGCGCATGCCACGGTCATCGGGATGCGAATTAGAGGACCAAATGTATCTTACACCAGCAATAAAGCAAGTTAAGCTCCAGGGCCTTAATGCACATCAGTGATTCTCTGACGCTCATTACCCAGGGACCTTGAGATCTGTCCCATTAAAGCAGACCAACATCTGTTTTCCCACTATTGGTTATGGGTGTTGGTACCGCTGCATCAGGACAGTGAAGGGGGGGCCATGCAGAATGCCCCGGAATCATCCCCCCAGAAAACCCGATATTCTTACCTTTAACCTCGAGCCTCGCTGAGAACCGCACAAATGGCAGCCCGTGCTCATGTGAGAGGGCTTTCTGGCAAATGAAGGCGAGAATGCGCCAACTACCCATGGGCGCATCGCACGGCTGCATTCTCTGCAAAGCTCAAGGTTAAAGGTAAGAATATTGGACATTAGGAGGGTCCAGCATTCTGCATGCCCCCAATTGTCTTAAAGTGGACCAAAACCCAGAGCAATCAAATCCCTACCCACTGGCATCCAAAGTCAGGGTGGCCCGCTGTGTGAAACCCCCCAGGTTGCCTCGTTCACTTACCTTGCTTCCCAGTCCAAAGGCGCATGCACCGCATCCCCGCTATCCCTCTAGCAGGGCACACTCCCTAATAGAGGTAAGCAGGGGATGTGGCCGTGAGCGTGCTCAGAGCCACTGGCTCTAGAAGCCGGTATAGATGGTGCGACGTCAGCAGCTCCGAGCGTGCAGATTGGACGCGCAGCCGCGATAGGACCGGGAAGAGATGAGTTGCGTTCGGCGATCTAGGGGGTTTCACACAGCAGGGTGCCCCGGGAGAAAGGACCAGAACCCATGATAGTCAAAATCCTGGGTTTTGGTCCACTTTAACATGTAAAGCAGGCCGAAATGCACATTTTCATTTTTTTTTTTACACTCCAAATGCAAACCGCTGCATGCTTATTAATGACCTACTCACCTTACCAAGCTGCCGGCTCCTGATCACCTTGCTCCCGCGCCACCATCTTGCTACCTCTACCCTTTCTTTTGGTTTGCTTTAAGGTTTTCTGGGGAAACCTTGGGAATTTATTGGATTAGTGTAAAGTGCACCAATCCCGCCCTGTAGCCAGCCCTGGAGTCTAAAATGAGTGTCTGATGAAACAGCCTCCATGGGGATGCCCCTGGGGCAAGTACCAATCGCCAGGATAGTGAAAATGCTGGTGATTAGTTCACGTTAAAAAAGCACTATTGTGAATATTTACATTAAAAAAGATAAATAATTAAATAGGCACATGCATGCCTTACTTTAAAATTGTCACCTCACAAGCCGTCACCCAGGCTACTTTTAAAAAAACGAATGCACTACAATGCCACCATGTAAACTTTTTCGGGGAACACACATTTGCTTAGCACTCCAAGAATTAATTACATGACAAGTATGATTTCAATCTGTGTTCAGAAATTGGAAATTCACAACAGTGCTCCTTTAAGGATAATTACAGTGCTAGCTTATGAATCTTACTTTGTGTTGGCTAATTTCTCACACAATAGTTTGTATGTGCAAGGCATTTGAGGGAAATTTGCCCCTTGGGACACTACTGGATATGTGAGGAGGGCTTTGGCGATCGTTAGTCTGTATCAAATTGATTGGGACAATATGATTATTGGTATTTGCGATATTTAAATATTAATCTCTACTAGAAATTAGAGATTAATGTATGGCAAATATTAATATATCATATTTGTCTCATTATACACAGGTAAAGCTAAAAACTTTCAGTGCAAAAAAGCAATTCTGTGAGTACTCACCTGTAGAATTGTTTTGTTCTTGCATGGCACGACCCGCTTCGGTATTCATAACAGTTGGGTTATTCCGCCACCAGGTGGCGCAGTGGTACTGCAGAAGAGTTGTGGCATCTCCCGGCCCCCTATAAAAACGGGACTAACCATAGAGTTCCCAGCGTAGACGAGCAGTGAGACAAGAAGCCGGGAGAGAATAAGGTAAAAATGTAAAAAAGGGTAAAAAAAACCCCAATTAACTTGGAACAATCACCATAAAGAGGCAACCAAGAATAACGATAACAAGGGTGGGGCGAAGCGGTCCGTGCCATGCAAGAACAAAAACAATTCTACAGGTGAGTACTCACAGAATTGACATTTTCTTTATTGCATGGCACGGCCCGCTTCGGTATTCATAACAGTTGGGACATCCAAAAGCAGTGTCCAAAAGTAGTGTGGGATCCCCAAAGAGTAACGGCCAGTAGTTCAAATCACTACCGCCTGAAGCACCTTGCGGCCAAAAGCAGCATCCGCTGAGGCCTTAACATCAACCTTGTAAAACTTGGAAAAGGTATGAACAGAAGACAAAGTAGGGGCCTTGCAAACTTGTTCAACAGAAGCTTGGTGCTGAAAAGCCCAAGAGGCACCAATAGCACGAGTGGAATGTGCAGTTACCCTAAAAGGAGATTCCTTTCCCTTAGCAGGATAGGCTTGAATCACCGCCTGACGGATCCACTTGCTGATAGTGGACTTAGCCGGAGGCAAACCCTTCCTAGGTCCAGAAGTGAGAACAAAAAGAGCATCAGACTTCCTGAAAGTCTCTGTAGCGACCAAATAAAACTTCAGAGCCCTGACCACATCCAGAGAATGCAGTGTCCGCTCCTTGGAAGTAGCAAGATTAGGACACAATGAAGGCAAAACAATGTCCTGATTGAAATGAAAGGCAGACACCACCTTAGGCAAGAAATCTGGCTTAAGCCGGAACACCACCTTATCCTGATGCCGCTCGAAATAAGGAGATTTGATGGAAAGCGCCGCCAGCTCAGAAACTCGCCTTACAGAAGTGATAGCCACCAAAAAGGCTACCTTAAGAGTCAGAATGGGCAAGGCAGCCTCACGGATAGGCTCAAAGGGAGGCCCTTGCAGAGCAGACAACACCAGATTCAAATCCCAGACTGGTAGCAAAGGCTTACGGGGTGGACGCACATGAGAAACACCCTGGAAAAAGGTTTTAACCAACCGGTGATTGGCAAAGGCTAATCATGGTATCAACAACAGAAGCAGGCAACCCCTTTTCCATCAAGATGGAGGTTTCAGCAGCCAAGCCGTTAAAGTGGGCCAACACCCAGGGGTGATCGGCCCGGGAATCTATAAGATTCCCGGGCCGATCACCTCACACACCGCGGGACATCCGAGATCAGGATGTCCCGCGGGGTTTAACCCCCCCCAAAACCCTGAAAAAACCTTACCTCTCCTGCCGCTGCTTCCGCCGCCGCCGCCTCTCTCGCGCTCCTCTAGACGTGCGCGCGCCCGCGCCGGCCGTCTCTGAATGGCCGGCGCGGGCACGCACACGTCAAGAGTGGCTGGCGCGATCCCTTGTCCGTCGACGGACGTCACTTGTCCGTCGGCGGCCATTGGACAGCGCACTCACGTGGGAGCGTGGAGAGGTGAGTTTTCGGGGTGTTTGGGGGGGTTTCAGGTAGCGGGGCACCCCAAATCGGGGTGCCCCGGGGAAGTGGACCAATACCCAGGATAGTCAAAATCCTGGGTATTGGTCCACTTTAAAGCCACCGTTTGTAAATTGGGATGGCGTAGCTGCCCGAGTGAGAAGATCTGGATCCTTGGGCAAGACGTACCGGTCTGCTGCCAACAGCACAACGTCTGCAAACCAAACTCTTCTTGGCCAACAAGGGGCCACCAGGATAGCTGGTACCAGCTCCTGGGCTATCTTGCGCATGACCCTGCCCAGGAGAGGAAACGGGGGTAACACATAGAGAAGCCACAACTCCGTCCAAGGTATTGCCAGGGCATCTGTGGCGAAGGCCAGAGGATCCTGAGATAGAGAGACAAATCTGGGAAGTTTGTGATTGTGACGGGACGCAAACAAGTCCACGTCCGGCTGACCCCAGCGGTGACACAGGGAGAGAAACACCCGGTTGTTGAGGGACCTTTTCCCCAGACGAGACGTCTCCCTGCTCAGGGAGTCCACCACCTGGTTCTCCACTCCCGGAATGTAGACCGCTGAGATGCAGAGAACATGCTGTTCCACCAAAGACAGAATCAGGGACACTTCCTTGAAGGCTCACTTGCTCTGAGTCCCTCCCTGATGATTGATGTAGGCAGCCGCCGTCTGGTAGTCTGAGTGGATCTGAACAGTCCGACCCTGAAGGTGAGTGGTTAGGCAAGAAAGAACCAACTTGATCGCCCTCAGTTCCAGGACGTTGATGAAAGCATGGGCCTCTTGTGGGCCCCACCGACACTGGAACTTCAGGGACTTCCAGAATCCTCCCCAACCGGTCAGACTGGCATCTGTGGTGATCATCTTCCAGCACGGGGGCAGGCCCAGAAGGTTCCTTGAGTCCAGCCACCACGAGAGGGACTGTCTGGCACGAGGAGACAGAGCAAATTCCTGATCCAGGGACACAGGGTCCCGATCCCAAACTGACAAGAGGTGCAACTGAAGAGGTCTCATGTGAAACTGAGCAAAGGGGAATCCCTCGAAGCAGGACACCATCAGGCCCACCAACTGCATCCCCTGACGGATGAAGGGATGAGGACACGATAGCAGAGCCCGAGCCTGCATCTGAAGACCCCCCACCTTCTGCTGAGGAAGGAACACCTTGACCTGAGAGGTGTCCAGAGTCATGCCCAAAAAGGACCTCACCAAAGACGGGGACAGAGAAGACTTGTGATAGTTGATCACCTAGCCGAAGGACTCTAGGGTGGATGTCACCATGTAAGTGTCCTGCTCGGCTTGAGGAAAGGACTTGGCCACAATCAGGATGTCGTCCAGGTAAGGAATGATGCGTATGCCCTGGTTCCTTAGCAGAGCCATCACCCCCGCCAGTACCTTGGTGAACACCCGAGGCGCCGAGGTGATACCGAAGGGTAGAGCCACAAACTGGTAATGCTGATCCTGCAGCTTGAACCTTAGAAATCTCTGATGACCTGGGAAGATAGGCACATGAAGAAACGCATCCTTGATGTCCACAGTCGCCCGGGTGAAGGGTACTGACAGCAGAGCATAGCGTCTCCATACGAAAATGCTTGAATCTGACAAATTTGTTGACGCCCTTCAGGTCCAGAATGGGCCTCAGAGAGCCGTTATTTTTGGGGACCGTGAAAAGATTGGAATAGTAACCCTGACCCCGTTCTTGATGGGGCACCTGACAAATGACTCCTGACTCTAACAGGCATTGAACCGCCAGAAGCAACCCTTGAGCAGACAGGGGGTTTAAAGACATCCGGGATCTGAAGAATCTTGGGGGCAGCCAGGCTGCAAACTCTATTTTGTAACCGGAGGACACTACCTCCTGAATCCACCGGACTAAGATGTGAAGCCTCCAGACAAGAGCAAAGAGCCAAAGCCGACCCCCCACCCAGATGGGTGAGGGCGCACCTTCATGCCTGAGGGGGCTTGGGAGAGGGTTTGGGCTTGGAACTCCAGGAGAGACCGGGACGACCACGGGATCTGCCACGGCCCCAAAAATCTCTGCGGCCACTAGAGAGGAGGAAGCCACTGCCTCCTCTGGGAGCACGAAAGGAAGGGATGGGGACGGAGGACCCCCGAAAGGGCCAAGACTGCCTCCTACACTAAGGTAGCCTGCCATTCTTGGCTAGAACATCAAGACGCTCCCTAAATAGCCGCAGCCCCGAGAAGGGGAGTCCAGTGAGAGCTTTCTTAGCAGCGGCGTCAGCTGCCCACTGACGTATCCACACAGAGCGGCGCATAGCCACCAAGAGCGCAGAGGCCCTACCGCTCAGCCGCACAGCATCATCCATAGCAGTAAGTATAAAGGCCACAAAATCAGAGCAAACCAAGAGAATCCTATACTCCTCCCCCCTGCTACGACCCGTAGCGCCATCAAGGAGACGCTTGAGCAGTTTCTTAAAGCGGACCTTCACCCTGAATAAGAGTCTATCTTATATGTTTCCCACACCCTGTACGTACAGATTGCTCACATTAAAAATCATCCTACCTGCATCTACTGCATGTTATGAGTATTTTAACATCCAAGATGGCGGCTCATGGAACAACAGGCAGCCTGCAAACAGGAGGTGCCTTCTGACTGTGCTGCTCTGCATCCTGAGATTGCTGACCTTCTCCTGACCCCAGATCTGATCTGTCTGGGCAAGGCACAGCTATAACCCCGCCCCTGTACTTTATCCCACTCTCCTCTCCTCAGTAAGTGCGATGTTTCTGAGTCAAGATGGCGGCGCCCGTATCCTAAAGTCCTGAAAAGAGGTGCAGCCCAGTGGGGCAAAGAATAATAAGTAAGTGATTAAAAACTGAAAATATATTAATTTTAGATGCTGGGGAATAGTTTTTTAAGGGTTTGGGCATTTCAATAAATTATGGTGAAGGTCCGGTTTAAGGGCAATAGCTGTAATGGCAGCCGCACAGGTCGGGCGCAATCCAGCCCCCACACAGGTAAAGGCATGGCAGGCCAACTGATCCATGCGCTGGTCCTCGCTGTCCCTCAGAGTGGTAGTGTCAGGTGAAGGCATGACCGAAGTATTGGACAAGCCTAGCACGGGAGCGTCCACTTCAGGGGGAAATGACCACATCTTAACAAGATCAGCAGGAAAGGGATACCTCTTATCCAAACCCTTGGGCACAGCAGGCAGTCTGTTAGGAAGTTCCCATTCTTTAAGCACCATAGTGGTGAAATGTCCCTGCTCAGGGAACTCCAGACGCTGTTTACTAGGACGAAACAGCTCACCCTGTTTCCTTTTAGCCGCCACAGGGGCAGCAATGTGTAAAATATCAAAAATGTGAGACATCAAATTATCAGTGTCCTCAGGATACCATGAATCCTCCCCAGATTTAGGGTCACTATCACAACCCCCCTGCTGGTCCCCAGAGGAGTCAGAGTCCTGGAGAAGTTCCCCTTCCTCTAGGGAATAATGTCCAGTAGTGACATCAAATTCCTCATACTCCTCTGTAGAGCATGAGGGAGTGGAAATCAGGTGCCACTTCTTGCCAGAGGCCTTCCTAGGAACAGTCCTGGCAAGCTGCCTCTCAATGCTGGCCACCCGCAGAGCCAAATCAGATTGTGACTCCCTGCTAATATCCCCTTCACTAGGGCCCAATTGCAGGAGCGGGGGAGTAGGTGAAGCCGAGGGAGGCGCAGAGCTGGGAACCGAAGCAGGCAAACCAAGCTGGAGCACAAGTACACTCTCAGCGCATGGCACGCACACCGTGACACTGTTACTCACAGGGGATACCCCACACATGGAACACAGCTGAGCTTGTCCCGAAGGACCCCCAAGCAGGCTATCCCCAGAAGCCTCCATATGGTGATTAACACAGGCGCAATAGGCCAGCGGTGAGTAAAGGCTAATACAGAAGCCACCCGAGATGCCCTCCCATGGGATGCCCCCAGAAATCGGTAAAAGGGGGGGATGAGGGGGAGGAAGGAGTATAGCCGGGAGAAACCACAACCCAATGGTGTCCCGCCTGAAAGACATAAGTGAAAAAGACACATGAGCATCCCACAGCACATACTCCCAAGGTCAATAAAAAACCCCCCAAGGGGGACTCACAGACCAAAGACACTGCAGGGTCACCAAGGCACAGACCGCAGGATGAAGCAACACACCAGAAGAAGCAGCGCTGCAGCCTGAAAGGGAGAAATCTAGATGCGCAACTAGTCCAAAATGGTGGCGGCAGAGGTACTTCGAGGGGCGGGCCGCGGGGAGACGACATACGTCATCCCAAGAACACCCCCCCCCCCCCCCCCCGAAAAGAGCGAAAACGGCAATCACGTGACCCGGCCGGCGCCATGACAAAGCAAAAAACGCCTCAGGATATAGCGACAACCGCCACGGAGCACAGCACAAAGCGCACAGCGGCTGAAAAACACAATAAACGCCACTAAAATGCCCAAAAACACTCACCCCCTCAGAAGCCAGAACATGAACTACGCATCCCTATTAGGCTCACCATAAAGCCTAGGGCTGGCTACACTTTGTGGTACAGGGTCTGTGGTTGGAGCTGCTCTCCTGGAGCACTTGACCCTAGAGCTCTTCTACCTTCACCCGATCTGTCAGCCGAGGCTGGGAGGCAGTGAGGGTCCAGAAACGGATGGAAATAGACATACAGGGGCGCAGACTTGGTTGCCCCGCTCACCCGCGCAAGAGAGAGCCATCCTCTAACTTCGCAGTATCACTGCAGAGGAAACACTGGGAACTCTATGGTTAGTCCCGTTCTTATAGGGGGCCGGAAGATGCCACAGCTCTTCTGCAGTACTACTGTGCCACCTTGTGGCGGAATAACTCAACTGTTATGAATACCGAAGTGGGCCGTGGCATGCAATAGAAAAATACAAATCTGTGATTACTCACCTGTAGAATTGTTTTTTTTTTTACGGTGTACAGCACGGCTTGCTTCATTTCAATTCTTCACATTTGGGTAATCCGCCACAAGGTGGCACAGTCGACTGCAGAAAGACTTGTGGCTCCTCCCGGCCCATAAAAAGGGCAGGAATTACCCAGAGACCCCAGTGTTTGAAAAGCAGTAATGGAAGAAGCCGGGAGGCAAAACCATGTTAACAAAAAACACAGCCCCACGAAAAATCACCATAACAAGGCAAAAGAGGATAACGATAACAGGGGAGGGATGAAGCAAGCCGTGCTGTACACCGTAAAAACAATTCTACAGGTCAGTAATCACAGAATTGTATTTTTCCTGGTGTACAGCATGGCTTGCTTCATTTCAATTTTTTACATTTGGGACATTCAACAGCAGTGTCCATGAAGAAGGGTGGGATCCCCAGAGAGCAAAAGCAGTCAGTTCAAGACACTACCGCCTGAAGCACCTTGCGGCCAAAAAACAGCATCAGCTGAGGCCCTAACATCAACCTTGTAAAACTTAGAAAAAGTATGAACCGAAGACCAGGTAGCGGCCTTAGAAACTTGTTCAACAGAAGCCTGGTGCTGAAAAGCCCAAAAGGCACCAATAGCCCGAGTGGAATAAGCAGTAACACGAAAAGGGGGATCCTTCCCCTTGGCAGAGTACGCTTGCACCACCGCCTGTCTGATCCACTTGCTGATAGTGAATTTGGCTGAGGGAAAGCCCTTCCTAGGCCCAGCAGGGAGGATGAAAAGAGAATCCGACCTACGAAAAAATTCCGTGGGGACCAAATAATATTTGAGCACCCTAACCACATCGAGTGAATGAAGGGTCCATTCCTTAGAATTAGAAGGAGTAGGACACAAGGAAGGCAAGACAATGTCCTCATTAAGATGAAAGGCAGATACAACCTTGGGCAAGAATTCCGGTTTAAAACGGAACACCACCTTATCCTGATGTCGCTCAAAATAAGGAGGCCTCATAGAAAGCGCCGCCAGCTCAAGAGACACGACGCACCAAGGTGATAGCTACCAAGAAGGCCACCTTAAGAGTCAGAGTGGAAAGAGAGACATCGCACAGGGGTTCAAATGGTGGACCCTAGAGAGCAGAAAGCACCAATTTCAAATACCACACTGGTAGCAAAGGCTTACGCGGCGGACGTACATGGGTAACTCCTTGGAAAAAAAGTTTTGAGAAGCCTATGATTAGCGAAGGATCTCTGGAAAAAAATTGCCAAAGCCGAAACCTGTCCTTTGAGGGTACTCAGTTGTAGACCCGACTCCAGACCATGTTGAAGAAACTCCATAACCCTGGAAATGGAGAAGTCACGGCAAGGAAAACATTCACACCAGGCAATGTAAGCATGCCAGACCCTGTAATAAATCATGGAAGAAGATTTCTTCCGAGCCTGAATCATAGTACTGATGACTGAAGCCGGTAAACCTTTATCCATCAAGATGGAGGTTCAGTAGCCAAGCCGTCAAAGCCAGTGTTTGTAAATTGGGATGGCACAGCTGTCCCTGAGTGAGAAGCTCTGGATCGTCGGGCATGATGTACTGATCAACCTCTATCTGGACGATGTCCGCGAACCATACCCTCCTTGGCCAGCAGGGGGCCACCATAATGGTCAGTACCCCCTCCTGGGCTATCTTGCGCAGCACGCGACCCAACAGAGGAAAGGCATAGAGGATTTGAAACTCTGCCCAAGGAATTACTAAGCGGGTCCGTGGCGAAGGCCAGAGGATCTCATGTCAGGGAAACGAATTTGGGAAGCTTGTGATTGTGACGGGACGCTAAGAGGTCCACGTCCGGCTGACCCCAGCGGCGACACAGGGCGAGAAAGATCTTGTTGCTGAGAGACCATTTTCCCAGACGAGACGTCCCCCTGCTCAGAGAGTCCGCCTCCTGGTTCTCCACCCCTGGAATGTAAACCGCCAAGATGCAGGGAACATTCTCCTCTGCCCAAGACAAGATCAGGGACACTTCATTGAGGGCTCGTTTGCCCCTTCGCCCTGATGATTGATATAAGCGACAGCCGTCTGATTGTCCTAACGGACCTGGACCGCCCGACCCCGTAGGTGGGGAGTCAACCGGAGGAGAACCAACCTGATCACTCTCAACTCCAGGAGATTGGCAGGCGCGTGGGCCTCCTGAGGGACCCACTGGCCCTGGAACTTCAGCGATTGCCAAACCCCTTCCCAACCGGTCAGACTGGCGTCGGTGACAATCTCCCAGCACAGAGGCAGAAAGGACCTGCCCACTAGAAGATTCCTTGAGTCCAACCACCACGAGAGGGACTGTCTGGCCAGAGGGGACAGAGCGAATTCCTGCTCCAGGGACTCCTGATTCCGATCCCAAACGTTCAAGAGATTCAACTGAAGAGGTCTCATGTGGAACTGGGCAAAGGGAACCGCCTCGAAGCAAGACAACATGAGGACCACCAACTGCATCCCCAGACTGATGGAGGGATGAGGACACTACAGCAGGAAGAGCGCCTGCAAATGAATGCCCTCCACCTTCTGCTGAGGAAGAAACACCTTGACCTGAGAAGTATCCAGCGTCATGCCCAGGAAGGACCTCAACAATGACGGAGAGAGTGAAGACTTGGGATAATTGATCACCCAACCGAAGGACTCGAGGGTGGACACCACCACCTGAGTATCCCTCTCGGCCTGATGAAAAGATGGGGCAGCAATCAATAGGTCATCCAGGTAAGGAAGAATGTGAATGCCCTGGCTCCTCAGGAGGGCCATGACACCCGCCAGCACCTTGGTTGATCCATACGCCGATCAGCATTGTTGCTTAAGGTAGTGGTGTCGGGAGACGGCATAATAGAAGTATTGGACAGCCCCAGGACGGGGGCGTCCACCTCGGGGGGACAAGACCAGCGACGAACCAAGTCGGCCGAGAAGGGATACCTTCTATCCAGTCCCTTGGGCACCGAGGGCAGCATGTTGGGCCGTTCCCATTCTTTGAGGACCATATTGGAAAAATGTCCCTGCTCCGGGAACTCTAAGCATTGCTTGTAAGGACGGAAGAGCTCGCCCTGCTTCTTCTTTGCCGCCTTAGGGGGGACAATGTGTAAAGTATCAAAAACGGCCGACAAAAGTCTATCGGTATCATCCGGGAGCCAAGAGTCCTCGTCTAAGGAGGACCCTGGTTCGCTATCAGACTTGCCATGACGATCCCCAGAAGAATCGGAATCACGGAACAATTCCCCCTCCCCCATGGAGTCACGGCTGCCATGAGTATCATAAACCTCATCCTCATCGGCAAAGAGGGACAAGTCCGTATCCAGGTGCCTCTTTTCACTAGAGGCCTTGCCGGCGGCTGGACGGGCCAGTTGCCGCTCAATGCTGGCCACACGCAGCACCAGGTCCGAATGAGACCCCCTGCTGGCTTCCCCCTCTCTGGGAGCTCAATGCAGGTGTGGAGGAGTAGGCGAGGCTGCTGGTAGAACAGGACTGGGTAGAGAAGCGCTCGGCCCAACCTGATCCGCAATGACGCTTTGGGCGCACGGGATGCAAACCGCGCAGCGACCACTCAAAGGGGATGCCCCGCACATGAGACACAGCCAAGCTTGCCCCGAAGGGCCCCCAAGCTAGCTATCGCAAGAAGCCTCCATATGGTGATTATCAATAAGGCCCAATCGGCCAGCACGGGAGAGAGGGCTAACAGGCCCCACCTGGGATGCCCCCAAGAGATGCCCTACAGAAAAAAAGGGTCTGGGGGGTATTGGACCGGGAGAAGCCACAACACAGAAGGCCATCTGAAAGACATAATAATGAGAAGAAAATGAGCATCCCAAAGCACATGCACCAACAATCCCAAGAAAACGGAGCGGACTCACGGACCGGAAGTTAATGAAGGGCAGCGGCGGCAACCTCGGCAGGAGCGAGGAGGGTCCGGGCGGCGTCCCGCAGCAGCTGGCAACGCAGCAGCGTCCCCCACGTAGCGGGCCCCAAGCGCAGAGAGCAACGCAAGATGGCGCCGGTTGCGAGCCTCGACAGGTCAGACCACTGCCGCCTGCAGAACCTTGCGGCCAAAAGCAGCATCAGCTGAGGCCCTAACATCAACCTTGTAAAATTTTGAAAAGGTATGAACAGAAGACCAAGTAGCGGCCTTGCAAACTTGTTCAACAGAAGCCTGGTGCTGAAAAGCCCAAGAGGCACCAATAGCACGAGTGGAATGAGCAGTAAGATGGAAGGGAGGATTCTTCCCCTTAGCAGAATAGGCCTGAATCACAGCCTGACGGATCCATTTGCTGATGGTAGATTTGGCAGGTGCCAAACCCTTCCTAGGACCAGAAGGGACCACAAAAAGAGCATCAGTTTTTCTGAAAGGTGCAGTAGCCACCAGATGGTACCTCAGACACCTAACCACATCCAAAGAATGCAAGACCCTCTCCTTAGCATTACTAGGATTAGGGCATAAGGAAGAAAGAACAATGTCCTGATTCAAATGAAAGGTAGACACAACCTTAGGCAGAAAATCTGGCTTGAAGCAAAACACCACCTTGTCCTTGTGTCTCTCAAAGTAGGGGGGGCTGGATGGAAAGTGCCGCCAACTCAGGCACACGCCAAACAGAAGTGATAGCCACCAAAAAGACTACCTTGAGAGTAAGAATGGCCAGGGTAGCCTCCTGCACAGGTTCAAAGGGAGCACCCTGCAAGGCAGACAAGACCAAATTCAAATCCCAAACAGGCAACACAGGCTTACGTGGCGGACGCACATGAGTAACCCCCTGGAAAAAAGTCCTGATCAGAGAATGCTGGGCAAAGGACCTCTGGAAGAAAACAGCCAGGGCAGAGACATGACCCTTCAGAGTACTGAGTTGGAGCCCCAGCTCTAACCCATGCTGCAGGAACTACAGGATCCTGGGAATAGAAAACACACGACAGGGAAGAGACTTAGACTCACACCAGTCAATGTAGGCACGCCAAACCCTATAGTATCAACAACAGAGGCAGACAGCCCCTTCTCCATCAGGATGGAGGTTTCAGCAGCCAGGCCGTCAAAGCCAGAGTTTGTAAATTGGGATGGCGTAAGTGACCTTGAGTGAGCAGGTCTGGCACCCTGGGCAGAGCGTACTGATCCACTGCCAGCTGCACCACGTCTGCGAACCACACTCTTCTTGGCCACCTGGGGGCCACCAGTATTGCTGGCACCCCCTCCTGAGCTATCTTGCACAGAACCCTGCACAACAGGGGGAATGGAGGAAAGACATATAGGAGCTGAAAGTCCTGCCATGACATTGCTACAGCATTCGTGGCCAAGGCCAGAGGATCCTGGGACAGGGAGACAAAATACAATTCTGTGAAATACTCACCTGTAGAATTGGTATTATATGTATACAGTACGTCCTGCTCCAGATATAATACTTACACTTGGGTAATCATCCGCCAGATGGCGCTATGCACTGCAGACATGCAAAAACAGGCTCCTCCCGGCCCTTCATATACCCGGGGACTTCCCACAAATCCCCAGCATTGAAAGCAGTGAAAAAGAAGCCGAGAGAAACTAACCACCAAAACTGGTAATAACAACAATGATAACAATCACCATACAGGGGATCCAGAACAATGCAAAACCAGGGTGGGGTGGAGCAGGACGTACTGTATACGTATAATACCAATTCTACAGGTGAGTATTTCACAGAATTGTATTATTCTAAGTATACAGTACGTCCTGCTCCAGATATAATACTTACACTTGGGACATCCAATAGCAGTGTCCATAAAAATAACCTTGTAAAACTTTGAAAAGGTATGAACAGAAGACCAAGTAGCGGCCTTGCAAACTTGTTCAACAGAAGCCTGGTGCTGGAAGGCCCAGGAGGCCCCAATAGCATGAGTAGAATGAGCAGTAAGATGGAATGGAGGACTCTTCCCCTTAGCAGAATAGGCCTGAATCACAGCCTGACGGATCCATTTGCTGATAGTAGACTTGGCAGGAGCCAAACCCTTCCTAGGCCCGGAAGGCACAACAAAGAGAGCATCAGTTTTCCTGAAAGTCGCAGTGACTACCAGGTAATACTTCAAGCACCTGACTACATCCAAGGAATGCAGAACTCTCTCCTTTTCATTGCTAGTTAGAGAAGTGGGGGGTGCCCCACTATAAAACCCCCCCAAGAAGTACTGAACAGAGTCTTATAACTGCACAACACCAGGAGTTAAAGTTAATAAGCAATTTTATTAGTCTCTGATAATTCTAAAAATTCCATTTTTTACAACAAAGAAAACACTATTAAAATACATATAAGACGTGCTAAAATAAGTACTGCCAAGAGGGGGCGCTGGTCCACATTACTGCCATATTCATCAATGTGGTTATAAAAACAATGTGCCAAACTCTAAGTCTATATACTAGTCTAAATAGGTCTAAACTCTAAATAAAGTGCTACGTCTGCCTTGACAAAGAGACCCACGTCTCGGAACGCGTGGGCTTGCGGACATCTTGTTGGGGGGGACGCACACTGCCAATCTTGTACACTTGGATGGATAAGTAATTGTTTTCTCCTTCTTTTGCACTATATGATTTTTGTTAGGCTGCTATATGCTGACAGCTGGAATTCTCATTGCACTTGCTTCTATTATGAATTGATGTATTGTTGGATAAGCACGTAGCACTTTATTTAGAGTCTAGACCTATTTAGACTAGTATATAGACTTAGATTTAGAGTTTGGCACATTGTTTTTATAACCACATTGATGAATATGGCAGTAATGTGGACCAGCGCCCCCTCTTGGCAGTACTTATTTTAGCATGTCTCATATGTATTTTAATAGTGTTTTCTTTGTTGTAAAAAATGGAATTTTTAGAATTATCAGAGACTAATAAAATTGCTTATTAACTTTAATTCCTGGTGTTGTGCAGTTATAAGACACTGTTCAGTACTTCTTGGGGGGTTTTTTATAGTGGGGCACCCCCACTTCTCTAACTATTGTCCATATTGGGTTAAGAACAGAGCATTGCACCACAATTATTTAAATTACTGTGTCACTGGTGCCAGCATATCTCATTTCTTTGTAGTATTCTTAAGCCCTTTCATTGCTAGGATTGGGACACAATGAAGGAAGAACAATATCTTGATTCAAATGAAAAGCAGACACAACCTTAGGCAGAAAATCCGGTTTGAAGCGGAACACCACCTTGTCCTGGTGCCTCTCATAGTACGGAGGCTGGATAGATAGAGCAGCCAACTCAGACACACGCCTAACCGAAGTAATAGCCACCAAAAAGACAACCTTGAGAGTAAGAACAGTGAGAGCAGCATCATGAATAGGCTCAAAGGGAGCACCCTGCAAGGCAGATAAAACCAAGTTTAAATCCCAGACGGGGACCATAGGTTTACGAGGGGGACGCACATGAGTGACCCCCTGAAAGAAGGTCTTAATCAAGTGATGCTGAGCAAAAGACTTCTGAAAGAAGACGGACAGGGCAGAAACCTGACCCTTCAGAGTACTGAGTTTTAGACCTAACTCCAAACCATGCTGTAAGAACTCCAGAACCCTAAGAACCCTGAGAATTCCCTACAGGGAAGAGACCTAGACTTACACCAGTCAATGTAGGTACGCCATACTCTATAATAGATAGCAGAAGAAGTCTTCTTCCTAGCCTGCACCATAGTACCTACCACAGAGGCAGACAAACCTTTCTCCATCAAGATGGAGGTTTCAGCAGCCAGGCCGTCAAAGCCAGCGTTTGTAAATTGGGATGGCGTAAGGATCCCTGAGTTAGCAGATCTGGCACCCCTGGCAGGTCGTACTGGTCTACTGCTATTTGAACCACGTCTGCAAACCACACTCTTCTTGGCCACCTGGGGGCCACTAGAATCACAGGTGCCACTTCCAGAGCAATCTTGCGCAGAACCCTGCCCAGAAGGGGGAATGGTGGAAATACATACAGGAGCCGAAACTCCTTCCATGACATGGACAGGGTATCCGTGGCCAAGGCCAGAGGATCCTGAGACAGGGATACGAAGGCCGGGAGCTTGTGATTGTGACGAGATGCAAACAGGTCCACATCCGGTAGACCCAAACGGTGGCACAGGGACTGGAATACCCTGTTGCAGAGGGACCACTCCCCCTGACGGGATGTCCCCCTGCTCAGAGCGTCTGCTAGCAGATTCTCCGCCCCCGGAATGTAAACAGCCGAAAAGCAATGGACATTGGCCTCCGCCCATGTCAGAATCTGAGACACCTCCTGGAGGGCACCCTTGCTCCGGGTCCCTCCCTGATGGTTGATGTAGGCAACCGCCGTCCTGTTGTCTGAGCGTACCTGGACCGACAGACCCTTCAGGTGTTGGGTCAACCGCTCCAGTACCAACCTGACTGCCCGCAATTCCAGAATGTTGATGGGTAAATGGGCCTCCTGAGGGCCCCACCTCCCCTGGAAGCGCAGGAACATCCAGAATCCCCCCCAACCTGACAGACTGGCATCTGTTGTGACCGTCACCCAGGAGGGGGCCAGAAAAGACCTGCCCCCTATTAAGTTCCTGTGGTCCAGCCACCACGCAAGGGACTGCCTGACCGAGGGGGGAAGCACACAGACCCCGTCCAAGGACGCTGGGTTCTTGTCCCATACCGACAGAAGGTGAAGCTGCAGAGGTCTCAAATGGAACTGGGCAAAGGGCACTGCCTCGAAGCTCGCCACCCTCAGACCCACCAGCTGCATTCCCTGCCTGATGCAGGGCTGGGGGCACGAGAGCAGGAACCTCGCCTGTGCAGTCAGAGCTTCCACCTTCTGTTGAGGAAGGAATATCCTTGACTGAGCCGTATCCAGAATCATTCTCAGGAACGGAGCCACCGAGGAGGGGGACAGAGAGGACTTGGGGTAATTGATCACCCAACCGAAGGACTCCAGGGTGGACACTACCAGCTCAGTGTCCAACTCTGCCTGCCGCAGAGACCGAGAGGTGATGAGTATATCGTCCAGGTAGGGTAGCACGCGTATGCCCCTTAACCTTATCAGGGACATCAGCCCTGCCAGCACCTTGGTGAACACCCTGGGAGCCGACGTGAGACTGAATGGCAAGGCCACAAATTGGTAGTGTTGATCCTTCAGTGCAAATCTGAGAAACCTTTGGTGTCCTGGGAACACCGGGACGTGAAGGTAAGCATCGTTGATGTCTGACTGACCCATCCATCTTGGGTACTGTGAAAAGGTTGGAATAGAACCCCATGCCCCTGTCTCCTAAGGGGACCTTGCAAATGACCCCTAGATCCAGGAGACCCTGCACGGCCAGTAACAAGACCTGAGCTGAAGCCGGGTCCTGTGGGGGGGCCGTACAGCAAATTCTATCTTGTAGCCGGAGGACACTACCTCCTGAATCCACCGGTCTCAGACGTGGCGCCTCCAGACATGCTAGAAGTGCTGCAGACGTCCCCCCACCCTGACGGGCGAGGGCGCCCCTTCATGCCTGAGGGGTCTTGGGGGGGGCTTTGGGCTTGGACCCCCAGGAGGAACCAGGATGGCGTCCTCTGTTCCTGTGCCAGGAGTCTGCGCAGGACCCAGCGAAGGACACCCTTTCCCTGTTTCGCCCCACAGTAGAGGATTGAAAGGGTGCCCTGACCTCGAAAGGGCCCAATCTGCCACCTGCGCTGAGGTAACTTACCTCCTTTGGAGAAAAGGTCTAGATGGTCCCCAAACAGGTGCAGCCCCTTAAATGGAAGCCCGGTAAGGGCTTTCTTAGCGGCATTGTCAGCAGCCCACTAGCACAACCAAACCGTGCGGCGTATAGCTACCACCAGGGCAGAAGATCTGGCACACATCCTAATAGCATCGTCCGATGCAGACAGGATAAAGTTCACAAATACATCACAGTTAGACAGTGCATCGACAGTATCAGGTGGCAACTCATCTGTGCCATCGAGTGCATTCCTGACAATGGCCCTGAGCGCTACTGCCGTAATGGCTAAGGTGCAAACCGGGCGCAGAGTCGCTCCCCCAAATGCAAAGGCATGGCACGCCAATTGATCAATACGCCGGTCCTCAGAGTCCCGCAGCGTAGTAGTGTCAGGAGAGTGCATAATAGAGGTTTCGGACAACCCTAGAATAGGAGCATCGACCTCGGGGGGCGATGACCAGCACTTAACCAAGTCAGCAGGGAAGGGATACTTACTATCCACACTCTTAGGGATCCCGGGAAGTCTACAGGGATGTTCCCATTCTTTAAGCACGAGGCTATTGAAATGGGTTTGCTCGGGAAATTCCAGACGAGCCTTAGCAGTATGAAAAAGCGCACCCCTTTGCCTGGGAGCCGCAACAGGGGGAGAGATGAACAAAACCTCAAAAATCTGAGCCAGCAGTCTGTCAATATCATCCGGGGTCCAGTGGTCAGAACCAGACTCGTCATGAACCCTTGACTCCTCGTCGTATGACCCTGAGTCAGAGAACAGCCCCCCTTCGTCCGAGGGGGTATGGCCGTAAGGATTCAACAACTCATCAGATTCCATAGGGAAAAGCGCAGAGTCAGGGGTTAAATGCCGCCTTTTTGCGGTGGCCTTACGCGCTAATGAGCTAGCAAGCAATCTTTCAACACTGGCCAGTCTAGTAGCCACATCAGGATGAGAATCCCCGCTTGTATTGGGGGTTAGACTCAGGCTTGGGGCCACGGAAGAGGCGGGAAGAACCGATAGCGCCTGCTGTGCACAAGGAACACAGACCCGTGCATTGTCACCGCTGCTAGGCAAGACCCCACAAGCTACACACAGCCGGGCTTGTCCCGAAGGAACCCCGGTCGCATTATCCTGGGATGCCTCCATATGGTGATTAATCGGCACAACAGGCCAGTAGGGATTGACGCTGTAAGCTACCCTGGATGCCCCAATAACCCGCGGGGAAGTGGGAGTAAATTTAATAGTCTCAACCGGGAGCAGCCACCGGAATCCACGGTCTGAAAGACATAAAGGGGACAAGAATGTCAGAGCCATGCGCAAGAAAGAGAAGTAATAAAAAAATTGGCCGCGAGGGCACAGACAGACAGAGGGGGGAGGACGGTCTTCACTACGCGCGCGAGTAAAAAATGGCGCCAAGCGAACCTCGAAGGGCGGGCCAGAGCTGGCCATGACACGGAGAGCGCCAAGCCAGGACCCCCCCCCCCCCACACACACACAGAGCGCGAAGCTCCAAAACGCGTAGCCAATATAGACAGCAGGGCAGTGACACCTGAAAGTGAATTGATCGAGTGGATTACCTCCGAAGAGCCACTACAAGCTAAAAAGAGACGCCGCCGTCGATGCAGTACAACCATACAGGAAAGACTCGGTGGCGACCAATACAAATAAATGTAAACAGCGCGGCTCTGACACCCATTCCCAGTCAAAAGTGATACTAAGGCCATAAGCGTGTAATAGGGTACACTGAGGCTGCCATACTCACAAGCCCCCCCCCCCCTCACTTTCCCCCCGGCTAAGGGGGGAACGAGGGAGGATGGCGACCCATTACACAGGGTCCACCGCTACACGGGGTGTGGGGCAATGATGCGGGAGGGACATCTCCTAAAGGCTCACCATCAGCCTGAACCGCCTACCCTTTGGTGGGGGACTGCGGTGGAGCATGGCTCCATAAGCACGCATGGTGCTGCCTACCTTCACCCGACCAGCGCAGCCCAGGCTGGGAGGCATATCACAAGGAGGACGGGTGGGAGTAGTCCAACAGGGCCGCAGGCTGTAATAGCCCCGCTCACCTGCGAGAGAGTGATACTTCATGTCTTCGCAGTCAGCACTGCAGAGAAATCTGGGGATTTGTGGGAGGTCCCCGGGTATATGAAGGGCCAGGAGGAGCCTGTTTTTGCATGTCTGCAGTGCACAGCGCCATCTGGCGGAGGATTACCCAAGTGTAAGTATTATATCTGGAGCAGGACGTACTGTATACTTAGAATAGGCCGGGAGCTTGTGTTTGTGACGGGATGCAAACAGATCCACATCTGGTTGGCCCCAACGGTGACACAGAGATTGAAACACCCTGTTGCAGAGGAACCATTCCCCCAGGCAAGAGGCCCCCCTGCTCAGGGAGTCTGCCTGCAGATTCTCCACCAGTGGGATGTACACAGCTGATATGCAGGGAACATTGTCCTCCGCCCAGGCCAGGTTCAGAGACACTTCCTGGAGGGCCCTCTTGCTCCGGGACCCTCCCTGATGATTGATGTAGGCAACCACCGTCTGGTTGTCCGAGCGTACCTGAACAGGCAGGCCCCGAAGGTGATGAGTCAGAACCAACCTGATCGCCCGCAGTTCCAGAATGTTGATAGGTGTGTGGGCCTCCTGAGGGCCCCACCGCCCTTGGAACGGCAGGGATTTCCAGAAACCCCCCCAACGCGCCAGACTCGCATCCGTGGTGACCGTCTCCCAGCAGGGGGCCAGAAAGGATCTGCCCACCAACAGGTTCCTGGAGTCCAGCCACCACTAGAGAGACCGCCTGACTAGGGGGGAAAGCACAAGTACCTGGTCCAGGGGTGCAGGATCCTTGTCCCAAACTGACAAGAGGTGGAGTTGCAGAGGCCTCATGTGGAACTGGGCATAAGGGACGAAGCTCGACACCATCAGGCCCACCAGCTGCATTCCCTGCCTGATGGAGGGATGAGGGCAAGATAGCAGGAACTTAACCTGCGCTAGCACACTGTCCACCTTATGTTGAGGAAGAAAAATCCTTGCCTGAACTGTATCCAGATTCATTAACGGGAAGAGTGTCACCAAGGAGGGAGACAGGGAAGACTTGGGATGGTTGATCACCCAGCCAAATGACCCCAGAGTGGACACTACCAGCTGAGTATCCAACTCCACCTGTTGGAGGGACTGGGAAGTGATGAGAATGTCGTCCAGATAGGGCAGCACGCGAATGCCCTGAGGCCTGAGCAGAGACATCACTCCCGCCAGCACCTTGGTGAACACTCTGGGAGCTGAAGTGAGACCGAAGGGCAATGCCACAAATTGGTAGTGCTGATTCTCCAGAGCGAACCTGAGGAACCTTTGATGACCTGGGAACACAGGAATATAAGCATCTTTGATTTCCACAGACGTCATAAAGTCCCCTAGACGCAGGGAACTGATGGCAGAGCGCAGAGTTTCCATGCGAAAGTGCCTGCACCTGACAAATTTGTTGAGGATCTTCAAGTCCAGGATGGGCCTGACTGACCCATCTCTTTTGGGCACGGTGAAAAGGTTGGAATAGAACCCCTTGCCCCTTTCTCGTAAGGGGACCTGACAGATGACCCCCAGCTCCAGAAGGCTTCTCACCGCCAGAACTAGAGCCTGAGCTGACACAGGGTCCTGAGAAATCCGGGATCTGATGAATCTTGGGGGTGGCCAGGCAGCAAACTCTATCTTGTAACCGGAGGACACTACCTCCTGAATGCACCGGTCTGAGACATGAAGCCTCCAGACGTAAGCAAAGTGCTGAAGCCGTCCCCCCACCCGGATGGGTGAGGGCGCCCCTTCATGCCTGAGGGGGCTTGGGAGAAGACTTAAGCTTGGAGCCCCAGGAGGACCCAGGGCACCCACGTCCTCTGCCCCTACCCCATAAATCTCCCCGGGCCCCAGTAAGGGAGACCCCCTCCCCTGTCTGGCACCATGGTAGGGGGAAGAAAAGGAGCCCTGACCCCGAAAGGGCCGAGACTGCCGCCTGCACTGGGGAAACCTGCCTCCCTTAGCAAACAGGTCCAGGCAGTCCCCAAACAGACATAGTCCTTCGAAGGGAAGACCAGTGAGAGTGGGCAGCAGCCCACTGGCACAGCCAAACCGAGCGGCGTATAGCCACCACCAGGGCAGAGGTTCTGCCACACATCCTAATGGTATCATCCAAGGCAGAGAGGACATAAGTCACAAAAACCTCACAACGAGTGAGTGCATTAAACTCCTCACTACACATCATCCCATCCCCACACATGGCCACACATGCAAAGGCATGGGACGCCAGCTGATTAGTACGCCGGTCCTCACCATCCCGCAGCGTAGTAGAGTCAGGGGAATGCATGATAGAGGTGTTAGATAACACTAGGACTGGGGCATCCACTTCAGGAGGGGATGACCAACGCTTGACCACATCAGCAGGAAAGAGACACCTCTTATCCCAACTCTTAGGTACACCGGGAAGCCTGCTGGGGCGCTCCCATTCCCTGAGCACGAGATTAAAAAAATGGGCCTCCTAAGGAAACTCTAAGCGTGGCTTAACAGTATGAAACAATTCCCCCTGTTGCCTGGGGGCCGCAACCGGGGGAGATATAGACAGTACCTCAAAAATCTGAGCCAACAGCCTATCAGTATCATCTGGGGCCCAGGGGTCAGAGCCAGAATCATCATGACCCCTGGGCCTCTCATCAGATGACTCTGAGTCAGAGAATAACTCCCCTTCTTCCAACGGGGTATAGCCAGACAGTTCCAAAAACTCATCAGCCTCCATAGGGAAAAGAGTGACATCAGGCATTAAGTGCCGCCCTTTAGCAGAGGCCTTACGCGCCAAGGTATTAGCAAGCAACTTCTCAAAATTAGCCAGTCTGGAAGACACATCAGGCTGAGAATCCCCACTGGTATGCAACTCAATGGGAGTCAAATTTAAGCTTGGGGGAGTAGATGAAGCCATACGAGGCGCAGGCTCAGCTACTGGTAAACCAGGCTGCAGCGCAAGCACCTGCTGGGCACAAGGTACACAGACCCGCACATTGTCAACACTAATAGGGGACACCCCCCAAGCAACACACAGCCGGGCTTGTCCCGAAGGAACCCCGAGCACATTATCCTGAGACGCCTCCATATGGTGATTATAGCGACACAATAGGCCGATAGGGATTCACGCTATAAAAAGCAACCTGGGATGCCTTAATAGCCCGCTAGAGAAGTGGGAGTAAATTACACACTAGGCCTCACAAGTTTTAAGAACTAAATAGAGGGAGTAGGGCCGGGAAAAACCAATAGAGGTCGGCCCGTCTGAAAGACATAAGCGAAGAGAACCCCGTAAGTGACATGCATAATGATATAAGGTAATAAAAACCGCCCGCGAGGGCACTAACGGACCGCGGTAGGTAGACGCCAGTCATGCAGCGGCCGGATCCAGAGAAAATGGCGCTGGGTATAGCTGCGGAGACAGTGACGCGGAGCATGCCAACCGCGGCCCAGAGACCCCCCCCCACCCCGAAAAGTGCGAAGCGGCACACATGACAAGCAGCCAATAACGGCGCACCAGCGCCTGAGGAAACGCCGCCGCCAAGCGCGGAGCACAGTGGAAGCGCGCGCAAACTTAAAAACGCAACCAGTGCAACCAAGTCAGCGCGGCGACTGACACCAACCAGACAAAACAAAATACAGTGAAGCCCCAAGGCATATTCACCCCCCCAGAGCTACAACAGAGAGCGAGGGAGGGCAGCGGCCACTTAACATAGGGCCCACCGATAGAAAGGGGCAAGGGGCAATAGGGCGGGAGGGTTATCCCATAGAGGCTAACCATATGCCTATACCGCCTACCCTTTGGTGGGGGATTGCGGTGGAGCAGCGCTCCTAAGCACCTGACAGCAGTGCTACCTACCATCAACCGGACCAGCGCAGCCAAGGCTGGGAGGCACATTAAGAATGGAACGGGTGGGAATAGTCCTACAGGGCCGCAGGCTAATAGCCCCGCTCATCTGCAAGAAGAGAGAGCCATCTTCTTGTCCTTCGCAGTCCAGACTGCAGAGAAAATCTGGGGATTTGTGGGAGGTCCCGGGTATTTGAGGGGCCAGGAGGAGCCAATTTTCGCTGTCTCTGTAGTCCAGCGCCATCTGGCGGAGTAATACCCATGTGTTATGATTCTTATCTGGAGCAGTATGTACTGTATACTAAAAATAAAACAAGTGTGGTTTCTCCCTTCCCCCATATAGGCTCACCATTAGCCTAAGGCCAGCTACCCTTTGGTTACAGGGTCTGCGGCCCGGAGCACAGCTCACCGAACACCCGACCCCAGGTGTTCCCCTACCTTCACCTGATCCGTCAGCCGGGGCTGGGAGGCAGAAGGGTCCGGAAACAGGTGGGAATAGGCTTGCAGGGCCGACGGGCTTGGGATGCCCCGCTCACCTGCGAATAACCGGAGAGAGAAATCTTCTGTCTTCGCAGTCAGGACTGCAGAGAAACTCTGGGGTCTCTGGGTAATTCCTGCCCTTTTTTGGGCAGGGAGGAGCCACACGTTTTTCTGCAGTCAACTGCGCCAACTTGTGGCGGATTACCCAAATGTGAAGAATTGAAATGAAGCAAGTCGTGCTGTACACCACATGTGAATGTGCCTACAGGTTTGCCTGTTATTCCTCAAATGGACCATTGATGGTGGCTGACAAAGTAAACACTGATTACAATGCTCATGGTGTTGACCACTTCCAGAACACACTGACACTGTCATGTGGGACAATCTAGGTGTAAAATCACTGTAGGTTTTGATCTGTCAGTTTTACTCTTACATCCCAATTTTTAATACGCAGGGGGTGGGGGGGGGGGGGGGTGCAGCACTCAGAGGGCCACTATGGAATTTTCTGACTGAAATGTAGAATGAAAGTCATGACTGACAAAGACAGAGATTTAAAGAGGACAGTGAGAAGAGTAACGAGTGGCCTTAGCAGGAGAAACAATTTAAGGCAGATGGGATTACCATACCTTTGGGGTTATACACGTGACAAAAGAATTCTCCAGGACATTTCAGCATGCACACTATCACCTCGGTCTCCTGTCCCAGTGGAAGCTGTGCCCAGGTCAACTGTACAGAAGGATCATCAAGGACTTTTTCTTTCTTTACTGCACTGGAAACTGAATTTTCTGCCTCTGCCAAACCAGCATCAACAAGAAGTTGTGATGCACTGATTGGCTCTGCTGATTCATCAACCAAATCCAAAGTCAAAGTCCCCCCAGACTCAGAGATCACTATGGCAGTAAAGATCTTGTTTAAAAGGAGGCCGCCTATTGTTTGAATTGCTTCTGAGGTCCAAGTTCCTGTGGGTGGTTTCACACCTGTTGGATAAACACACATCTCAAGTCATTTTTTAGGACAGGACAAACTTCCATTAACTCGACCTAATCCCTAGTGTAACTTCTGCAAGCTAACTTACTCCACTTTTGCATTTCTTCTTTCCAACGGAGAACACTGAAACTGGAATGGCCACAAACAAACCAGAAATAGGTAGGCGGCAGTTACCATGCCCGGGATTGCAGTCTCTGAGTAAAACCACAGTGTAGTAGGAAAAAGTAGACAGATCGCTCATTTTAGGCGCTAAAGCCCAGGTTTACTACCCATGAGTTCCAACAAAATACTTATGTCTGGAAGGCAGGGTCCCCTAGGGCAGTGGTTCTCAACCTTTTTAGGCCAAGTACCTTCTAGTGACAAGCTGTTACAACGAAGTACCCCCATGGAGGAGATCAATTACTAATCTTACCAAAATAAGTAGGTAATTGACCTAACACTTTCTGAAGAAAAAAAATACCATTTTGTGAGTACTCACCTGAAAAATGGATATTGTTGGTGTGCCACACACCCCGCTTCACTTCTTAAATATTCATCCACTATTGGGTTAATCCACCGCCAGGTGACGTAGTGCAGAGAGGAAGTCTTGTAACGAGCCCCCTTCCGGCCTATATATACCTGGTACCTCCCTTCAATCACCAGTATCTTTAAAAAGCAGAAAGACAAGGTACCAGTATTCCACCGGTAACCTCAAAAATCTATTTGATATAAATAAAAAAGGGCTTCACCATATAAATGCTTCGGTAATACCGAAAAGGGTGGGGGTGAAGCGGGGTGTGTGGCACACCAACAATATCCATTTTTCAGGTGAGTACTCACAAAATGGTATTATTCTTGGTGTGCCACACACCCCGCTTCACTTCTTAAATATTCATCCATTATCGGGACATCCAAAAGCAGTGTCCACAAGGGAAGGGCATCTCAAGGCCAGGTGAAGCATAACTTAAATGACTGCAGTCTGCAGAACTTTGCGGCCAAAAACAGCATCCGCTGAGGCCCGCACATCAACTTTGTAAAACTTAGAAAAAGTGTGAACAGAAGACCAAGTGGCGGCCTTACAAACCTGTTCAACAGAAGCTTGGTGCTGAAATGCCCAAGACGCCCCAACAGCGCGAGTGCAATGAGCAGTGATACGAAAAGGGGGAACTCTTCCCTTAGCAGAATAGGCCGCAGTCACGGCCTGACGTATCCACTTGCTAATGGCAGATTTGGCTGGTGCCAAACCCTTCTTAGGCCCATGGGGCACAACAAAAAAGGAATCCGTCCTACGAAAAGGAGACGTGATAATCAAGTAGTACTTAACACAGCGTACTACATCCAAACAATGCAAAACCCTCTCTTTGTCATTCTTAGGATTAGGACACAAGGAGGGAAGAACAATATCTTGGTTCAAATGAAAAGCAGAAACAACCTTAGGAAGAAAGTCTGGCTTGAACCGAAAGACCACTTTATCCTGATGCCTCTCAAAGTAAGGCGCCTGGATAGTTAAGGCCGCCAACTCTGAGACACGCTGGACAGAAGTGATAGCTACCAAGAAGACAATCTTCTGAGTCAGGGTAGACAAAGCAATATCTTGCAAAGGCTCAAAAGGAGGAGCCTGAAGAGCAGAAAGAACCAAATTCAAATCCCAAACAGGGAGTAATGGTTTCCTGGGAGGCCGCACATGCGTAACCCCCTGGAAAAAAGTCTTAACTAAAGGTTTAAGCGCAACACGCTTCTGAAAAAAGACAGATAAGGCAGAGACCTGCCCTTTCAACATACTTAGCTGGAGACCAGAGTCCAGCCCTGATTGTAAAAACTCCAGAATCCTGGAGACCGAAAAGACCCTACAAGGAAAAGATCTTATCTCACACCAAGCGATATAGGCTTTCCAAGTCCTAAAGTAGGTGATGGAAGAAGACCTCTTCCGGGCACTGATCAGAGTCTTAATGACTGAATCAGAAAGACCCTCCTCCTTCAGGATGGAGGTTTCAGCAGCCAGGCCATCAAACCCAGCGCTGGTAAATTGGGGTAACACAATTGACCCTGAGTGAGCAGATCGGGCCGAAGAGGCAGAACGAACTGGTCCACTGCCAGCCGAACGATGTCTGCGAACCTCACTCGTCTTGGCCACCTTGGGGCCACGAGAACGGCGTACACCTTTTCCAGAGCCAACTTCTTAAGAACCCTGCCCAGCATGGGCATCGGAGGAAACAGGTATAGAAATCCTAGAACTCCCCAGATCAGGGACATGGCGTCCACTGCCAGAGCCAGAGGATCCTGGGAGAGTGACACAAAGTTCGGGAACCTGTGATAGTGATGAGGGGCCAACAGGTCCACCTCCGGGGTCTCCCATTGGAGACACAGTAAGCGAACCACCCGAGGATGGAGAGCCTATTCTTCCAGACGGGGAGAGCCCTTGCTCAACCGGCCCACTACCTGTTTCATCACCTCTGGAATGTAAACCGCCGAGAGACAGGGAACATGGAACACTGCCCATGTCCGGATAAGGGACACTTCTCTGAGAGTACTCAGACTGCGCGTCCTTCCTTGAAGACTGACGTAAGCAACTGCTGATCGATTGTCTGAACACATCTGGACCAGAAGGCCCAGAACGTACCGAGTCAGGAGAGCAAGCACCTGACGGATGGTTCTCAGATTCAGAATATTGATGGGTAAGTGGGGCCTTTAAGCTCTCCACTGCCCCTGAAACCGCAGCTCCTTCCAGAATCTGCCCCATCCCGACAGACTGGCGTCCGTGGTGACAATTTTCCAAAGGGGGGTCAGGAAAACCCTGCCCTACACAAGATTGGTCGAGACCAAGCACCACAGGAGGGACTGCCGTACACGGGAGGACAACTGGAAGGACTGATCCAGCGACTGAGGTTGCTGGTCCTAACACGCTAACAGAAATAGCTGAAGCGTTCTCGTGTGAATTTGGGCAAAAGAAAGACACACTCCGTCTTGATGAGAGTTCAGGCCGGGATGAACCGACCCATGAACGGACCGTGAAGGAGGGTGAGACTCGAATTCCAGGTCGTAACCGGGCGACACTACCTCCTGGATCCATCTGCCTGGAACCACTTGGTTCCAATGGTAGAAGTGTCGCAATAGTCCCCCCACCCGCACGGGTGAGGGCAGCCCCTCATTGCTGAGTGAGCTTATCAGCAGGTTTGGGCTTGGTGCCCCAGGACTGAGTGGGCCGGCCACGGCCCCTCCCCCGAGTCCAACCTGCGCCACTGGTAGCGGGAAAGGACGCACCCCTGCCCGCTCTGAATCCTCGAAAGGAAGGCCTACCGGAACTTGCCCCCCTAAAGGGGCCACAGGGCCTCTTGCGTTGTGGCATCTTACCACCCTTTGCGACAGAATCAATTTTCTCCCCGAACAGACGCAACCCCAAAAAGGGGAGAGCTGTGAGCACCTTTTTGGAAGCCGTGTCCGCTGACCACTGACAGCATAGCTGCTGCCTTGCTACTCATAGTCAGCGCATCGTCCTGAGCAGCCAGGACATAAGCCACAAAAGATTCACACTGCTTAAGCGCAGTGAACTGTTTGCAAGCGGGATTAAGATCCTCATATAGCCCCTGAATTAAGGACTTAATTGCCAATAGCAGAAGGGCTGAAGCACATACCAGGCGCAACGCTGACCCGGAATAGATAAAACCATGTCGAGCGTATTGGTCAATCCGACGATCTTCCCCATCTTTAGGGACAGTGGTCTCAGCAGATTGTACCATAGCCGAGCTGGAGAGCCCTAGTACAGGGGTATCAACGTCAGGAGGGACAGACCAAAGCTTCACCAATTCTGGTGAAAAAGGATAACGCTTTTCCCAACTGGAAGGAATTCCGCGTGGGATGTTCCCATTCCTTAAGAACCACCCTCTCAAAGTGGTGTTGTCTGGGAAAAACCAAACGCGGCTGAGGCTCTTTAAACAACTGACCCTTTGGCGGGGCGGCCGCCTCAGGCGTATCTAAACTAAAAATTTCAAACATTTGAGCCAGAATGGAGGGGGTGTCAAAAACAACCCCCTCTGACCTATCGCCAATCTCATCAGCCACAAGCTGACCTGTCGGCTCATCTGACTCCGACGGGAATTCATCCTCATCCGGGGATCCATCGGACCATTCCACAGGTTCACAAAACTGGTCCTGTGGAGCCGAAGGTACCGGAGTCAGGTGCCTTCGTTTTGCAGCGGCCTTTAACGCTGCTTTAACGGGCATTACTTTCCGGGGGCTGGGCTGTGCTGCCGTCTCGGAATGCGAATCCCCACTTTTGACAGTGTCATGCGGGGTCCGGAATAGGGAGGGAGAGGTAGAAGATGATGAAGGATGCGATGGCCCCGCAGCCGAAGCAACGGACTGGCGCGCAATAGTCTGTTTTGCACAATGGATGCAAATAAAGACATCATCAGCTGGGAGTGGAACCCCACAACCTACGCACCCCCCGAACGGCTCAGCAGAACCGTTTCCGGAAATTACGGAAGCCTCCATATGGTGATTTATGGTATTCGCAATACTGGGACTTTTAAGGCATAAGCCAACCCGGGATGCCCCTTTATTAGTAATGTCCCGGGAGGATTTTTTTTTTTTTATATATTTTTTTTTTTTTTTAAGTTAAGGTCCCCTTTAATAAACTATATATATATATATATATATATATATATATATATATATATATATATATATATATAGTCTATGTATATATACATTAAATAGCTATCCCAATAATTAGCCAGGCACATAGAGCCGGAGGGCCACCATAAGCAGGGATCCCAGGATCTGCAAGGAAAAGAAAAACCATCAGATCCTCACATGTGTATAAAAAAAATATAAGCATGGCACCAAAGTGCCCTTAAATAAGAGCCAAATAACGCCCCCTTAATACAAAGTGACTCCCCACTATATTACTGCAAGGAAATGCATTCCCCATTTAACGGCCCCAACGGGTGGGGCCGCTTACCTGGTCAGTGAAGGCAGCAGCCGGAACAAGACTGCAGCCAGCACGGAAGACAAAGTGTGGCCGTGCGCCCACGCGACTTCCTGCATTTGAAGGACGCAAACGCTGGGCCCGCCGCAAGACGCCGCATGACGTCAGCGCCGCGCCCCCGACGCCGCGTCAGCGGAATCCGCCCCCCCCCTACGCCGATCAGCTGGAAATCACTCTCAGCTGGGCCACTACACGTGCGCCCAGGCGGCGGAGGGGGGAGGGTAAAGACCGCATGGCGCTGTCTAATGAATACATAAAATGCCAGGCGGGGAGAGGAGAGGGGGTAGGGGGCCACAAAGCAACAGTCTGCAAAGAAAAGTGGCCAGCCCCTACCCAGCGCAGCCTGCCCTTCAAGCAGACCAAAAGTATACACATGCTGAATACAGTGAATGCATAATCATGAACACACACACGTTGAAATGAAGTGATACAAGTGAAACACACATACTTAAAGCACACCCTCACCCCCCCCCCCCCCCCCCCATAGTGAAGGGAGAAGGGACCGTAACGGGAGAGAAAGGGGTTACGGGGACCCTCGGGACAGGGGCATCCCATTTCCGGATCACCATGCCGGATAGCCGCATTGCCCCACGCATGAGGTCGAGCGGTAGGAGATTAGCTCCTAGGCACTTAAAGTGCCATCTACCATTTGCCCGGTGAGCAGCCTAGGCTGGGAGGCTTCCATTTCACCATAAAGGTATACAAACTCAAACCGGGCAGAAATAGACCAAAAAGGGGGGTGGCGGGGTAAGAATACCCCGGCCTACCTGTAAGCAGGAGACTTCCATCTTCTGACTTGTCAGCAAGCAGAGAGAAAAATACTGGTGATTGAAGGGAGGTACCAGGTATATATAGGTCGGAAGGGGGCTCGTTACAAGACTTCCTCTCTGCACTACGTCACCTGGCGGTGGATTAACCCAATAATGGCTGAATATTTAAGAAGTGAAGCGGGGTGTGTGGCACACCAAGAATAGAATCATGTTTTACTGTTAAAATAATATACCAGACATGTTAGACCCCCCCCTTGCTGGAGCACCCTTGACCATTGCTGAGTACCCCGCGGGGTGCGGATACTCCTGGTTGATAAACAGTGCCCTAGGGGGCCTCCTAATTTGGGATGCCCTGTGTTATAGTAAAAAGGTTAAACATTTTGAATCTCTCTAGGCTCCACCATTGTCACTTTCCATTTAATTTGCAATTCGAATGGCATCACTGGTTCTTATTGCTTTGTTTGCAGTTTCAAGCAGACGAAGGAATGCCTGGGGGGCTCGTGCTGTCTGTTTGAGGCATTTAACACTGAGTAACTTACCTTGCAGCCACTCCTGCTGCAATAAGATTCTGGCGCCAGGTCGCCAGGTTGCCTGGCAACGCCAACCGCATTCCAGCTAACTGGAGGGCAGCTAATTTAAACCCCACCCCCCTCCATTAATCTGCATGTGTCTGATCTATTTTAGGCAAACGTTCAGTTCCAGCATTTTTTACAGTTTTTCTGTTTCCTACATCTTGCTGCCAAGCCCTGTTGCTGACCCTGCCACGTCTGATCACACCTTTTTTTTATGTTCAGATCACCTACACATCCCAGGTTGACCCCTCTGCCTTGCCACTGACCCTGGTTTCAGATGGCTTTCGTTAACTGGCCCTACCTGGGGCTGCTCTGGTGGCTGGTAGGTGACTCCTGGCTCTAACTATGATGACAGCCGGAGGTTGACCGTGTTATAATTGGTGGTCTGTTACGCTGCAATAAGCCAAAATACGCACTGAAGGGGACACATTGCCCCTAGACTCAATGGCCCACAAAATAACCATTTTAACTACGGTAGGTTCATGACAGAACTTAATACTGGCTATATCCAAATGCATAGTAAACTGAATTCCCTAGAACAGGTTTTTAACAAGTACGACTTTCCATTTTTCCCATTATATCAAGGGCGGGGCGTGTGGTTTGTCAGCCACCTACAACTGTGGTAAAAAACATTCAAAGGGTCATAAACTAAACAAACAAAGCACATAATTACCTTTTGTAACATTTTTGTATGGCACCAGTGGAGTGATGTATAGATATCAGGAAACCAGGTTGGGGTACAGGTCAGTCTGTAGCTATGTCGAGTACCACCTGATAGGATCTCAAGTACCACCAGTGGTACTTTCACCACTCTTTGGGAACCCTTGCCCTAGAGCATACTCCACCTCAAGGGGTCCATCAATCGCCTGATGCTCAAACCCGAATGGCCTCTACTGTTGCGCCCTTTGCCATTTTTTACCAGGTGTCTGCTGTTACAGCAGAGTTCAGACATGTTCTCAGGTCGCCGCCATGATTTTTGGGCATTAAAGAGGAGAAGTTTGTTCGGCAGCCCAGAGTTTACTGCAACAAGAAAAACAAGGTCACAGCAATTATTGCACTTCTGCCAATCTGAACCCTGTTATGCCATTTGGCATGTGAAATGCACCGGCAGTATTCCAAGAATTGGTCAATGTCATCTGCCACAGATTACAGGGAAGTTGTGGTTTACCTTGACAAGACATTCTGTCTAATACCGGCCTTATCATGGATCTAGACAAACTACAGACAATCCAAGAATGGGCAACACCTTCCTCATTAAAGAAATGCAGTGGTTCCCAGGAATCACCAACTTTTTTCTGTTTATTTGAAACTTCCCCACTATCATTAGTGGTTTATATACATCATTAAAATGGGTGCAATTGCAGCTCTCCTCTAATGTAAATCTTGCTGACTTGTCCTCATTACAACTGACTTTTCCTATGACCAGCGTCCCTGTGGGGATGATTCTTCCTTACCTTTTAAGACACACTTGAACGTTTTACTAAACTCTATTTACATATCTTTAACGCGTACCAGCTGTGTTCCTAATTTAATTGATAGGTCAAATTAGTGGATTGACTTTGTCTATGTTTGATGTATAATGAGAATTCTGGATGCATATGATACTGCATGTAAGAAACTGTTAACTTGATATTTTTTTCAATAAAAACATTGAAACAGAAACTTCTCCACTATCCTGGCTACAATCACAGTTCTCACCAAAAGGGGACAGATTCCAAGATTTGGACACCCAAAGCATTGTTGTCCTTTTAAGTCCTAGAAAAAAGTTTTTTTTTTTTACTTAGCTCCTATGCTCATACATTTATTGTTGAAATTAATGCCACCGAAGTAGGAGTAGGCACAGTGTTATCCAAAAACTCTCCCACAACTACAAAGTGTCACCCTTGTGCATTTGTCTATAGGAAGTTCTTGCTGGTTTGAAGAGATATATGATATTGACAATGAAGAACTGATGGCCATGAAACTGTCCTTCATAGATTGTCAGCATGGGCTGGAGCGAGCAGTGTATAGGGATCATAGAAATCTAAAAAATATTAGCTCAGATAAAAAATTACATCCACGTCAGGCCAAAAGGACTACCTTTTTATAATTGATATTATATTTATATAATATCAAGGCCGATACCCTCGGCTCCCAACTTCTTTGCTGTCCCAGTCATTAAAGTACTCCTTCAGTCCATTCTATAGCCCAAACATGTAATTGCTGAGCCTTTCCTGCAAGTTGGCATCCAAGCATCAACAACTTCAGCATGAAATCCCAGCGGAGTACTCCTACTTGAGGGTAACTGCTTTGTTTCACTAAAGCTCCAGTTGAAGATTCTTCATACGGCTCATATCGCTTTCTCTGCAGGTCACACTGCTGCTAAGAAAACCTTGCAGATATTGGAATATCACTTCTGGTATCACACCATCTAAGCAGACACCTTATTCTCAACAACCAGCTGGCCTCTTGCAACCTCTGCCAGCTCCTGAAGCCCTGTGGACTTTATTGTTCACATACCGGTCTCCCATGCATGTATGTTGATCTGGGACATAGTGGACCGATTCAGTAAGATGGCCCAGCTCATTCCACTGACAAAGCTTCCTCCTGCATTGCTACTAGTCCGGCTGCTCATAAAGCAGCATGTACGTCTCCAAGGATACCCAGTTAATGCTGTGTCTGATAATGAATTTCAACTCATATACTGGTTCTGACGACCCTTCTCTTCCACTGGGTGGGGGTTAACTCTTCTTTTCATCTGCCAATCAACAGTTAGAGAACACTAAACAGACTCTGGTGCAGATAATTTGCTCCTTCATCAACTAGGATCATAGCTACTGGGTCGACCTCATGCCATTGGCAGAAAAAAAAGGTTCAGCAATCAAACTCCTAATTCCTCCATAGAGTCAACCTATTTCTGTGTTCATGGACACCCCTCACGGGTGGCATCCTATTACCATGTGTCTTTTAGCCTGTTTAAGGGAGATCTGGAAAGAGGTTCGTAAACAAATCCAGCAATCAATTGCAAAACAAAAACCTGGTAGTTATTGGGGGGATCCCAGCTCAAAAGCATGCTCCTGGACTTGCCAGCACAATGAGATGTCATCACTTGCCCCAGTCTACAACCAGTCTAAGTGAATGACCAAATAAGAGTATGAAGTAGAATTGATTGTGGACACAGAGTTAGGAGTTTCCTTGAATACTTAGTACATTGGAAGGGTTTCGGTCCAGAAAAACACCCCTGGATGTCAGACTCAGCGATCTGAGTCTGGCACCAGTATTGCCTGTCAACACGAAGATAACGCCTCTTCCTTGGCTTTTGAGTCTGAAGTGACCTGTGGCATCACTTAGCCTCTAGCGCGTCCTAGCACATCATCCCACCCAGCATAAAAGCTGGGTGATAAGCCCCTCTGCCGTGTTGACCATTTCTTGCTAACAAGCCCTGCTGCAGACCATGCACCATCTGAGCATGTCTTGCTGGCAAGCCCTGTTGCCAACTATACCAAAGATGACCACGTCTTGCTGCCTAACAATTTTAGCAACCACGCCACATCTGGATCACCTGTACCAACTGCTATCCTAGATTGACATCTCTGCTATGCTGCCGATACCACAAGGGGAGTACCTACTTTTAGATGGCCACAGAGGCCTGCTTACACCACATCTCTGGAACCAAACCCTTAGCTATGTGAAGGCTGATTCTGCATTACTGGTGATCTGTTACAAAAGTGCTGTCAAATCAGTCCTCAAAATCAACATCTAAAAGGATGGCATTCCGAGTGGAAATTTCCTGGAAATAACAAGGCTGGAGGCAAGGGAAGAGGTAAGATATTTAGCCCTCTCTTTACTATAACACAAGGCATAGTAAATTGGGAAGCATTCTAGGGGCCATGAATTCTAGACATTTTGTCTGGTTTAAGTATCATATTATGTTTTTGAGCATGAACGATAGCAAAGAGTCTTGGGGTTGGCTATCACTAAAAGGTAAAAAAATAAACACGGAAAAGCTGGACACATACATACATTTTGTGAAAGCATCTGTAAAATAATTTTATTTATTATTCCATTCCAGTCCAACAAATCAGATTCTCATTAGTCCTTGACAGGGGCGTGGCTGCAAGACATCTAAAACTAAAGCTCCTCCTGGCTATACATGCACAGGCTGCACCTGGCAATTCCCAGTCATTTAGAGGAACACTGTGGCCCTTGCCCCTAAGGAACAACAGAAAAGCCATAGAAAGTGCATGTCACAGTCACAATCAAAAGTGTGGGAGTGTCAAGAGTGTCCTGGAATGAAGTAAAAGAAAAAATACAATTCTGTGAAATACTCACCTGTAGAATTGGTATTATACGTATACAGTACGTCCTGCTCCAGATATAATACTTACACGTGGGGTATTCTCCGCCAGATGGCGCTGTGCACTGCAGACATGCAAAAAACAGGCTCCTCCCGGCCCTTCATATACCCAGGGACCTCCCACAAATCTCCAGCATTGAAAAGCAGTGAAAAAGAAGCCGGGAGAAACTAACCACCAACTGGTAATAACAACAATAATAGCAATCACCATACAGGGGATCCAGAATAATGCAAAAACCAGGGTGGGGTGGAGCAGGACGTACTGTATACGTATAATACCAATTCTACAGGTGAGTATCTAACAGAATTGTATTGTTCTAAGTATACAGTACGTCCTGCTCCATATATAATAATTACACGTGGGACATCCAATAGCAGTGTCCATAAAGTAGGGTGGGATCCCCAACAAAAAGGTATGAACAGAGAACAAGTAGCGGTCTAGCAGACTTGTTCCACAGAAACCTGGTGCCGAAAGGCCCAAAGATACCAAAGCACAAGTAGAATCAGAAGTAAGGCGAGAAGAAGATTCTTCCCCTTAAAAGAACAGGCCTGAGTAACAGCCTGACAAGTCCAAAAGCTAACAGTAGCCTTGGCAGAAGCCGAAAAACTTTTCCTAGGACCAGAAGGGACAACCCATCCAAGTAAAGACCAGGCCAAAGGCAGCATAATCCCTGGAATCGGACGAAATCAGGCACATACAGGATGGAGACGCCCGCAAGCCCCAAGGGGCAACACTCCCCCTAAGGGACGAGAGACAATCCAGGAAAACACTTCCAACACCTGTAAAGGGAATGTAGACCCCCTTTTCTCAGTGATACTAGGAATAAGGCCCAGAAGAAAGACAAAGTCTTGAATACATGAGCAAAAGACACCACCTTAGGCAGAATGTCCGGCGTAAAGTGGAACACCACCTCATCTTGGTGTATATATCTATGAACGAGGGCTAGCTAAACAGAGCCGCCCGCTCAGGCACACGGCTGACTGAAGTAACAGTCCCTAGAAGGACAACTTGTGGGTAAGAACAGTCAGACAGCATCCGGAATAGGTCCAAAGGGAACACCCCGCAAGGCGAGCAGAATAAATACGAATCCCAACAGGGAACATAGAATTACGTGGGGAACGCACATGAGTAACCCCCTGGAAGAAGCCTTAACCAAGGAAACTAAGCAAAAGACTTCTACAGGAAGGCGGACAGGGCATAACCTGACCCTTTCGAGTACTGAGTTGGAGAATGCCAACTCCAACCCATGCTGTAATAACTCTAGAACCCTGGGAACAGAGAACGCCCAACAGGGAAGAGACCCAGACTCACACCAATCAATATGGGTACGCATACCCTATAATAGATGGAAGAAGAAGCTTGCTCCTAGTCTTCCCATAGTCTCAATCACCAAGACAGATAAGCCTGTCTCCATCAAGATGGATGTTTCAGCAGTCAGGCCGTCTAGGCCAGAGTCTGTAGATCGGGGTGATGTAAAGGGGCCCTGAGTGATCAGAGCTGGCACTCCTGGCAGAACGCACAGATCTATTGTCCTCAATACCACGTCTGCGAACCACACTCCACTAGGCCACCCAGGGGCCACCAGAATCACTGGTCCCCCCTTCCAGAGCAATTCTGCGCAGAACCCTGCCTGGCAGGAGGCATGGAGAAAGACATACAGAACAGAATGTCCTGCCATAACATTACTAAATCATCATGACCACGGCCAGAGAATCCTGGGACAGGGAAACAAGGACCGAGAGCTTGTGATAGTGACGGGGCACACACAGATCCACACTGGTTGGACCTCATAGTGACACAAGGATTAGCACATGTCGCAGAGGGACCTCCACCGGAGCGAATACCACTGATATGCAGGGAACATTGTCCAACACCCAGATCAGGATCGGAGACACTTCCTGGAGGACCCTCCTGCACCGGGTCCCTCCCTGAATATTCAATGTAGGCCAAGGCCGTCAGCTAGGCCTAGCTCCCCCGAACAGGCAGGCCCTGAAGAGGAGTAGGCAAGTGAGTTAGAACTAACTTGAACGCTCATAGATTCAAAAATTGATGTGTATAGGCCTCCTAAGGGCCCTACCTCCCCTGGAACCGTAGGGACTTCCAGAAGAAGACTCCCCCAACCTGATAGATTGGCATCCATGGTGACTGTCTACCCAGGAAAGGGCAAGAAGGGACTGCCCTCAAGCAGGTTCCTTGAGTTCATTCACTACAAGAGGGACTCCTCACCAGGGAGGAAGGCACACATACCCTGCTCCAGGGATGCTGGGTCCTTGTCCCGTAGGACACATAGGAGAAGTTGCAGAAGGCTCCAGGGGGGACTAAGCATAAGGGGCCTCTTCTGAGTACGCCACCAGCGGGCCCACCAGCTGCATCCCCTGCCTGGTGGAGGTACGGGGACAGCTAAGAGGGACTGAGCCCATACAACCACTTTATTGCTGAGGAAGGAAGATCCTTGCTTGAACTGCATTCATTCATAGGAATGGAGTTACCAATGAAGGGGAAAATAAGGACTTGGGGTGTTTGATCACCCCTCCAAATGACTCCCAAATGGACACCCTCCAGCCGAGTATCCAACGTAGCCAGACGTAGAGACTGGGAAGTGATGAGGATGTCCAGGTAGGTCATCGCGCGGACGCCCCTTGGTCTCATGAGAGACCACACCCCCGTCAGCACCTTGGGGAGCACTCTGGGAGCTGAGGCCAGACAGGGTCATGATTATCAGTGTTGGTCAACCAACGCGAATCTGAAGAACCTCGGTGTCCAGAAGACACAGGGAAGTAAAGATAAGCAGCATTGAGCTCCACAGACGGCAAGAAGCCCCCGACGCGCAGGGAGCCGATGGCCGAGCGCAGTGTTTCCATTGCAGAAACCGCCTATAATAGATGAATTGCTGAAAATCTGTGAGACCAGATTGGGCCAGACTGACCCATCCTTTTTTTGGGGAACTGTGGAAAGGTTAGTGTATCGGCCCCTGCCTCTGCCTATTAAAGGCAATGTGCAAGAGACCCCCAGACCCCGCAGGCCTTGCATGGCCTGCACCAGCACCTGAAGAGAGGCAGGGACCAGGAGCACCCGGGACCCGATAATCTTGGGGGAGGCCGCGCAGCAAACTCTATCTTGAATTCGGAGGGCACTACCTCCTGAATCCACCAGTCTGAGGCATGATACCTCCTGGCATGAGCAAGTTGCCGCAGCCGTCCCCTCACCCAGACGGGCAAGGGCGCCCCAACATGCTTGAGGGGATGTTGGTGAAAGAATTAGGCTTAGCCCCGCCAGAGGGGCCAGGGCATTATATGCCGCTCCTGGGGCAGGAGTCTGCACGAGCCCCCAGGAAGGACACCACTGGTTCTTGTTTTACACTATGGCAGGGAGGGGTTACCCTGCCCCGAGGGGCCGGGATGGCCACCTACGTTGGGGTGAATTGCCCTTATTTACCAAACAGGTCCAGACGGGCCCAAAACAGGCGTTGCCCTCTAAAGGGAAGCCCAGTAAGAGTCTTCTTAGCATCATCGTCAGTACCCCACTGTCGCAGCCAAACCAAGCGTCGTATAGCCACCACAAGGGCAGAAGTCCTTGCACACATTCTAATGGTGTCATCCAGTGCTAATAGGATACATTTTACAAATACATCACAACTGGAGAGTGCATTAAATGCATCCCAGGGGAGATACTCAGGGTGATGATCAAGCATCTTTCTGATGAGGGTTCTAGCGGCCACTGCAGTGATGACCGCGGCACAGACCGGGCGCAGCACCGTCCCTGTACAAGAAAAGGCGTGGGAGGCCACAGATCAATGTGCCGGTTCTCAGCATCCTGAAGGGTACTATAAGCAGGGGCTGTAATAAAGGGGGGGTTAGAAACCACTACGATCTGCGCATCCACCACGGAGGGTGATGACTAACAATTGACCACCTCAGGGGGAAAAGGGGTATTTCCTATCCCAGTCCCCTGGGACCCCTGGAATTTACTGGGGAATTCCCATTCCTTGAGTACAAGAGCATGGAAACGAGCCTGCTCTAGAAATTCCAAGCGCGCTGTCGCTGTATGGAAACGCTCCCCTCTCGGCTTGGAGGCCTCACCAGGGAGAGAGATAGACAGGACCTTAAAGACCTTAATCAACAAATCTCACACTGGCCCCAGTATTAAGGGCCAGAATTGCCTCATCGGCCTCTCATCAGGTGAGCCTGAGTCAGAGACCAGCTCTCCTTCATCAGAAGGGGTATAGTCACACGGAGTAGTCAACTCCTCAGTTCCCATAGGACAAACAGAAAACAGGAGGCGTCAAGGGCCACTTCTTACCAGGGCCCCTGCGCCCTGACAACCTCGCCATAATCTGATCAGCCGTAGGCAGTCTGGAAGACACAGCAGGCTGCAAATCCCCACTTGTATGCGACTCAGCAGGAGTGAGAATTAAGCATGGGGAAATAAGTGTATTGAAACGAGGTACAGCCACTGGCAAGCCTGATTGCAGGGCCAGTGCTTGCTCGGCACATGGTGCGCAGACCCGAGCCCTGTCAGCATCAGCATGGGGTTGACCACACGCTATACACAGCCGGTCTTGTCCCAGAGGGACCCCGTCACATAATTCTGAGATGCCTCCATATGGTGATTATCTAGGCACAATATACCAGCAGGGATTTACGCAATAGGCAAACGGGGATGCCCCAAAGACCCGCTAGGAAGGTGGGAGAATTTTACAAAGCCCGCTATAATTTAACCCATGCCGGGGAAGCCACTGGATTCAACTGTCTAAAAGACATAATGGGAATAAAGGGTGTCAGAGCCATGCGCAGTAATAAGAATCATGAAATCACCCATGAGGGTACTTACAGACCAAGGTAGGAGGAGGGCCGTTACCTCAAAATGGCGTCAAGCGAACCTCGAAGGGCGGGCCAGAGCGGGCCGTGACGCGGAGCGCGCCAAACCAGGTCCCCGCCCCCCCGAAGAGTGCGATGCTCTAAGGCAGTAGTCAATATTGTAAAGAGAAGCAGAGTGTATGACACACATAGCATAGATGATTTTTGCCAATGGAGACGCCGCAGCGTCTGGGGCGCCGCCGCCGCCCGGCGCAGCACATCCAATAAGGAAAGAGACGAGCGTGGCGGCGGCGATAACAAAACAAAAGCAAACAGCGCGGCTCTGACACCAAGTTACAAGTCAAGGACAATACTAAGGCCATAATCGTGTAATCGCAGTACACTTGAGACCGCCACACACACACCCCCCCCTTCTTTCCCCCCGAGCTACGGGGGAAACGAGGGAGGATGGTGACCCTTTGGATAGGGCCCACCGCTACACGGTGCAATAATGCGGGAGGGGCATCCACTAGAGGCTCACCATCAGCCTAAACCGCCTACCCTTTGGTGGGGGACTGCGGTGGAGCATGGATCCATAAGCACGCATGGTGCTGCCTACCTTCACCCGACCAGCGCAGCCCAGGCTGGGAGGCACATCACAAGGAGGACGGGTGGGAATAGTCCAACAGGCCCGCAGGCTGTAAAAGCCCCTCTTCTATCGGGTAGGAACAATATCAGAAAATTGCCTGGAGGAGCTTTAGATTTAGATGTCTTGAAGTGACGCCTCTGTTGGGGATTTACAGGGCAATTCTACTTTCGATGGAATTTTTTATATTTTCCATTATTGTGTGGTAAAATGATGTCTTCAATGTGCCAAGATAATCTGTTATTTTTTTTAATTTCCTATTTGTTTCCAACTTAGTTTTCCATAGCAACAATGTATTTACCATAGCTATGTACACCAAAGTGATACACAAGTATTTTACATTCCAAAAGAGGAAAACAATAAGGCAGAACACCAAAAACATGCCAAAAGGGGAGTTGTCCTTTAACTCTTTAACTTCATCCATCGTCGCCGCTAGCCCTGCCCTTTGTGGTCAGGCGGATGATGTCAATTGTGACGTCAACGCGCACCTGCACGAAAACGCTCAGTAGTAGCAGGTGATTGATTGGGAGAGATGGAGGGGAAGGGGGCAGTGATCTCCTGCTTCCCCTCCACCGATCACCTGTCGGATTGCTGTAGGACATCGGAGGTGAATAAAAAAATACAATTCTGTGAAATACTCACCTGTAGAATTGGTATTATAAGTATACCGTATGTCCTGCTCCAGATATAGTACTTACACTTGGGTTATCCTCCGCCAGATGGCGCTGCACTACAGAGACATGTAAAACAGGCTCCTCCCGGCCCCTCAAATACCCGGGACCTCCCACAAATCCCCAGCATTGAAAAGCAGTGAACGAGAAGCCGGGAGAATTTAACCACCCAAACTGGTAACTATAACAATGATAACAAACACCAAACAGGGGATCCAGAACAATGCAAAAACCAGGGTGGGGTGGAGCAGGATGTACTGTATACTTATAATACCAATTCTACAGGTGAGTATTTCACAGAATTGTATTATTCTTAGTATACAGTACGTCCTGCTCCAGATATAATACTTACACTTGGGACATCCAATAGCAGTGTCCATAAAGTAGGGTGGTGCTGGAAGGCCCAAGAGGCACCAATAGCATGCATAGAATGAGTAGTAAGGTGAAAAGGAGGACCCTTCCCCTTAGCAAAAATAGGCCCGAACCACGGCCTGACGGATCCATTTGCTAATAATAGACTTGGCAGTAGCCAAACCCTGCCTGGGCCCAGAAGGGACCACATAAATAAAGCATCAGTTTTCCTGAAGGACGCAGTGACCACCAGGTAAAACTTCAAACACCTGACCACATCCAAGGAATGCAAAACCCTCTCCTTAGTGTAGCTAGGATTAGGGCACAAAGAAAGAAGGACAATATCTTGATTCAATGAAAGGCAGACACTACCTCAGGTAGAAAACCTGGCTTAAAGCAGAACACCACCTTGTCCTGGTGTCTTCCCCAAGTATGGGGCTGAATAGAAAGAGCCACCAACTCAGACACACGCCTGACCGAAGTAATGGCTACCCGAGAGACAGCCTTGAGGGTAAGAACAGCCAGAGCAGCATCCTGCATTGGTTCAAAGGGAGCACCCTGCAAGGCAGAAAAACCAAGTTCAAATCCCAAACAGGGACCACAGGTTTACGTGGGGAACGCACATGAGTGACCCCCTGGAAGAAAGGTCTTAATCCAAAAAATGCTGAGCAAAAGACGTCTAAAAGAAAACAGAAAGGGCAGAAACCTTACCCTTCAGAGCACTGAGTTGGAGTCCCAACTCCAACCCATGCTGTAAGAACTCCAGAACCCTGGGGACTGAAAACTCCCGACAGGGAAGAGACCTAGACTCACACCAGTCAAAGTAGGTACGCTGTACCCTGTAATAGATGGAAGAAGAAGTTTTCTTCCTAGCTTTCACCATGGTATCAACCACCGAGGAGGACAAGCCTTTGTCCATCAATATGGAGGTTTCAGCAGCCAGGCTGACAAGCCAGGATTTATAAATTGGGATGGCGTAAGGGGCCCTGAGTGAGCAGATCTGGCACCCCTGGCAGAACATGCTGGGATACTGCCATCTGCACCACGTCTGAGAACACACCCTTCTTGGCCGCCTGGGGGCCACCAGAATTGCTGGCACCCCCTCCAGAGCAATGTTGCGCAGAACCCTGCACAACAGGGGGAATGGAGGAAGGGCATACAGGAACTAAATGACCTGCCATGACAGTGCTAAAGCATCCGTGGTCAAGGCCAGAGGATCCTGGGACAGGGAGACAAAGGCCGGGAGCTTGTGATTGTGACGGGACGCCAACAGATCCACATCTGGTTGGGCCCAACGGTGTCACAGAGATTGGAACACCCTGTTGCAGAGGGACCATTCTCTCTGGCGAGAGGTCCCCCTGCTCAGAGGGTCTGCCAGCAGATTTTCCACCCCCGGAATGTACACCGCAGAAATGCAGGGAACATTGGCCTCCACCCAGGTCAGAATAAGAGACACTTCCTGGAGGGCCCTCTTGCTCCGGGTGCCTCCTTGATGATTGATGTAGGCAACTGCCGTCTGGTTGTCTGAGCGCCAATGAACAGGCAGGCCCTGAAGATGAGTAGTCAAGCAAGCCAGAACTAACCTGATCGTTCGCAGCTCCAAGAAATTGATAGATGTGTGGGCCTCCTGAGGGCCCCACCACCCCTGTAACTGCAGGGACTTCCAGAACCCCCCCCAACCTGATAGACCGGCATCCGTGGTGACCATCTCCCAGGAAGGGGCAAGAAAATATCTGCCCCCCAACAGGTTCCTTGAGTCCATCCACCACAAGAGGGACCTCCTGACCAGGGGGGGAGCAAACAGACCCTGTCCAGGGACGATGGGTCCTTGTCCCATACAGACAATAGGTGAAGTTGCAGAGGCCTCAAGTGGAACTGAGCATAAGGGACCGCTTTGAAGCACGTCACCATCAGGCCCACCAGCTGCATCCCTTGCCTGATGGAGGGATAGGGACAAGCTAGGAGGGACTGAGCCTGTGCAATCAGATTGTCCACCTTCTGCTGAGGAAGGAAGATCCTTGCCTGAACTGTATCCAGATGCATTCCTAGGAATGAAGTTACCAAGGAAAGGGACAGTGAGGACTTGGGGTGGTTGATCACCCATCCAAATGACTCCAGAATGGGCACCACTAGCTGATTATCCAACTCTGCCTGATGTAGAGACTGGGAAGTGAAGAGGATGCCGTCCAGATAGGGAAGTACGCTGACACCCTGACATCTGAGTAGAGACATCACGCCAGCCAGCACCTTGGTGAACACCCTGGGAGTTGAAGTGAGGCCGAAGGGCAAGGCCACAAATTGGTAATGTTGATCCATCAGAGTGAACCTGAGGGACTTTTGATGACCTGGTAACACAGGAATATGAAGGTAAGCATCTGTGATGTCCACAGAAGTCATGAAATCCCCTTGGCGCAGGGAACAGATGGCAGAGCGCAGTCTCCGTGCGAAAGCGTCTGCCCTTGAAAACTTGTTAAGAATCTTTAAGTCCAGGATGAACCTGACAGAACCATCCTTTTTGGGTACTGTGAATAGATTGGAATAAATTGCCTTTTTCTCTTAAAGGCACCTGGCAGATGACCTCCAGCTTGCACTATCTCTTGAGCTGACACAGGGTCCTGAGGAATCCGGGACCTGATGAATCTTGGAGGGGGATCGGCGGCAAACTTCAACTTGTAACCGGAGGACGCTACCTCCTGAATTCACCGGTCTGAGACATGAATTCTGCAGACCTGAACGAAGTGCTGCAGCCGTCCCCCCACCTGGATGGGTGAGGGCGCCCCAACATGCCTGAGGGGGCTTGGGAGAGGATTTAGCTCTTGGGGTCCCAGGAGGAGCCATGATGTCCACGTCCTCTGCCTCTATCCCAGAAATCTCCCCGGGCCCCAGGGAAGGATACACCCCCCCTTCCCTGTCTTGCATCACGGTAAGGGGAGGAGAAGGAACCCTGACCACTAAAGGGCCGAGGTTGCCGCCTGCGCTGGGGTAACCTGCCTCCCTTAGCAAGAAAGGTCCAGGCGGTCTCCAAACAGACGCAGTCCTTTAAAGGGAAAACCAGTGAGGGCCTTCTTGGCAGCATTGTCAGCGGCCCACTGGCGCAGCCAAACCGAGCGGCGCATAGCCACCACGAGGGCAGAATTTCTGGCACACATTCTGATGGCGTCATCCAATGCTGACAGGATAAAATTTGCAAAACCATCAACTAGAGAGTACAATAAACACCTCACAAGGCAAATCATCAAGGGTACTATCAAGCATATTTCTGATAAGGGTTCTAGTGGCCACAGCAGTAATAGCAGAGGCACAGACCGGGCGCAGCGCCGTCCCCGCACATGTAAAGGCGTGGGAGGCCAGCTGGTCAATGCGCCGGTCCTCAGCATCCCGCAGGGTAGTAGAATCAGGGGAATGCATGACAGAGGTGTTAGATATCCCTAGGATCGGGGCATCCACCTCGAGGTGGGGGGATGACCAACATTTAACCACCTCAGCAGGAAAGGGATACTTCCTATCCCAAATCTTTGGAGCCCCGGGAAGTTTACTGGGACGTTCCCATTCCTTGAGCACAAGGTTATGGAAATGTGCCTGCTCTGGAAATTCCAAACGTGATTTTGCTGTATGGAAAAGCTCCCCTTTTTTTGCCTGGGAGCCTCAACAGGGAGAGAGATAGACAGAACCTCGAGGTCTGGGTCAATAATCTGTCAGTGCCATCCGGGGCCCAGGGGTCAGAGTCAGCATCGTCATGACCCCTTGGTCTCTCATCAGATGAGCCTGAATCAGAAAAGAGCTCCCCTTCATCAGACGGGGTATAGCCACACAGATTCATAAACTCCTCAGTTCCCATAGGAAAAACAGTAACATTAGGTGTCAAATGTCGCTTCTTACCAGGGCCCTTACGCTCTAAAGTCCTCGCAATAATCTGTTCAACAGTAGCCAGTCTAGAAGACACATCAGGCTGAGAATCCCCACTAGTATGTGACTCAACGGGAGAGAGATTTAAACTTGGGGGAGTAGGTGAAGTGAAACGAGGCGCAGCCATTGGCAGGCCAGATTGCAATGCAAGCACCTGCTCAGCACAGGGTACACAGACCCGTGCCTTGTCAGCGTCAGCACGAGGCTGCCCACACGCTACACACAGCCGGGCTTGTCCCAACGGGACCCCGGTTCCTGGGATTCCTCCATATGGTGATTATCAGGCACGATATGCCAGTAGGGATTTACGCTGTAAGCAACCGTGGATGCCCCAATGACCCGCTAGGGAAGTGGGAGTAATTATACAAGGCCCCAACTATCAATTACACCATGCCGGGAGAAGTCAATGGCTTCACCTGTCTGAAAGACACAGTGGGAAGAAGGGGTGTCAGAACCAAACACACTACAATGAGTATAAAACCGCCTGCGAGGGCACTTAAGGACCGCGGTAAGTATAAACGCCACACACGCGCATGCTGACAAAATGGCGCCGAGAGTACCTCGAAGGGGCGGGCCAGAGCGGGTCATGACGCAGGGCGCACCAAGCCAGCCCTCCAACCCCCCCCCCCAAAGCGCACGAAGCCCACAGACAAGCAGCCAATGATAACGCAGAAGCGTCTGAGGTAATGCCGCCGCCCGGCGCGGAACATCCAAAAGAAGGAAAAGACATGCGCGGCGGCGGCATTTGCCATAGTAATAAAAAATACAAGTCATCGCGGCGGCAGACACCACATATACTAGTCAAAAGACATGACAAATGCGTATGCACGAATCACGCTACACGCTCCCCCCCCCCCCCCCCCCTTCTTTCCCTCCTGAAGGCTACAGGGAGAATGAGGGAGGATGGCGGTCCTCTGTACAGGACCCACCGCTACACGGGGCATGGGGCAATAATGCGGGAGGGGCATCCATAAAGGCTCAGCATCAGCCTATACCGCCTACCCTTTGGTGGGGGACTGCGGTGGAGCAGCGCTCCATAAGCACGCATGGTGCTGCCTACCTTCACCCGACCAGCACAGCCCAGGCTGAGAGGCACATCACACGAGGAACGGGTGGGAATAGTCCAACAGGGCCGCAGGCTTAAAAGCCCCGCTCACCTGCGAGAGAGTGATAACTTCATGTCTTCTGGGGATTTGTGGGAGGTCCCGGGTATTTGAGGGGCCGGGAGGAGCCTGTTTTACATGTCTCTGCAGTGCAGCGCCATCTGGCGGAGGATAACCCAAGTGTAAGTACTATATCTGGAGCAGGACGTACTGTATACTAATTATATAATAATAATAAATGACATTTTAGCTGTGTCTGTGTTTTTTACATTTAACCCTTTGTGAACTGGTACGGGATGCATGAGACCCCTATGCCAGTTCACAAGGCTCAGGGGCTGGCAAGTCACCTGCAACTAGCGGGTGACTTGCCATTAACCTCCTAAAGCCCGGGGCCATTTAGGCTGTGCTGGCTTGTAGCCCGCAGGTTGGTGGGGCCACTGAGGCTGGCCCCTGCACCCCGGGCAGGTTATGCTGAGTAAGGGGGGTCTTACATTGTTTTTGAGGGGATTAATATAGGTTTTAGGTTTAAACCCCTACCCCCCAAAAAACAGGGTCTCTATGTTATTTTTTTTTTTTTAATTAACCCTTTGTCTCCTGTCACCAAGCAGGTATAAAAGGCTTCTAGGAGAGCAGAAGTCAGAGCGGTCAGCAAGGCACACGGTTTTCAGACATGGATCAGAGGCATTAAAAAAAAAATAATTATATATATATATATATATATATATATATATACAATTCTGTGATTACTCACCTGTAGAATTGGTATTATAAGTATACAGCACGTCCTGTTCCAGAAGATTCCTTACACATGGGTAATACATCCACAAGATGGAGCTTGTGGCTCCTCCCGGCCCCATATAAGCCAGGGACCTCCCACAAATTCCCCATTATGGACAGGCAGTTAACAAGAAGCCGGGAGAACTATAATAAACATAATTTAAAATGAACAATCACCATACAAAGGTAACTTAAGAATAATGATAACAAGGGTGGGATGGAACAGGACGTGCTGTATACTTATAATACCAATTCTACAGGTGAGTAATCACAGAATTGTATTATTCCAAGTATACAGCACGTCCTGTTCCAGAAGATTCCTTACACATGGGACATCCAATAGCAGTGTCCATAAGGTAAGGTGGGATCCCCAAAAGCAACAGAAGGCAGTTTAAACCACTGTCACCTGCAGAACTTTGCGGCCAAAAGCAGCATCAGCTGAGGCCCTAACATCAACCTTGTAAAACTTAGAAAAGGTATGAACAGAAGACCAAGTAGCGGCCTTGCCAACTTGTTCATCAGAAGCTTGATGCTGAAAAGCCCAAGAGGCACCAATAGCACAAATAGAATGAGCAGTAAGGCGGAAGGGAGGTTCCTTCCCCTTAGCAGAATAGGCTTGAATCACAGCCTGACGGATCCACTTGCTGATGGTGGACTCAGCTGGAGCTTAACCCTTCTTAGGCCCAGAAGGGAGAACAAAAAGAGCATCAGTCTTCCTGAAAGGTTCAGTAGCCACCAAATAGAACTTCATGGTTCTAACCACATCCAGAGAATGTAAAATCTGCTCCTTAGAGTTACTAGGATTAGGGCACAGAGAAGGCAAGACAATGTCCTGATTGAGATGAAAAGCAGACACAACCTTAGGCAGAATATCTGGCTTAAAACGAAACACCACCTTGTCATGGTGTCTCTCAAAGTAAGGAGGTTTGATAGAAAGCGCTGCCAACTCAGAAACACGCCTAACAGAAGTGATAGCCTCCAAAAAGGCTACCTTAAGCGTCAAAATAGACAAAGGGGCTGCACGCAAGGGCTCAAAGGGAGACCCCTGCAAGGCCGATAATACCAAGTAGAAATCCCAGACTGGTAACATAGGCTTACGAGGACGCACGTGAGTAACCCCCTGAAAAAAAGGTCTTAACCAGACGATGGTTGGCAAAAGATCTTTGGAAGAAATAGCCAAGGCTGAGACATGACCTTTGAGGGTACTAAGTTGAAGACCCAAATCCAAACCATGTTGCAGGAATTCCAGTATCCTGGGGATAGAAAACACCCGACAGGGAAGCGACCCAGTCAATTTAAGTATACCATACCCTATAGTAGATAGATGACGAGGACTTCTTCCTAGCCTGAATCATGGTACTAACAACAGAGGCTTGCAGCCCCTTTTCCATCAAGATGGAGGTTTCAGCAGCCAGGCCGTTAAAGCCAGCGTTTGTAAATTGGGATGGCGTAGTGAGCAGATCTGGAACCATTGGGCAGGACATACTGATCTACTGCCAACTACACGATGTCTGCGAACCACACTCTTTTTGGCCAATGGGGGGCCACCAGAATGGTTGGCACCCCTTCCTGGGAGATCTTGCGCAGCACCCTGCCCAGCAGAGGGAACGGGGGAAACACATAAAGGAGCTGAAAGCTCTTCCAAGACATTGCTAGCGCATCCATGGCCAAGGCCAGAGGGTCCTGGGACAGAGAATTAAAGACTGGAAGCTTGTGATTGTGAAGGGACGCAAACAGATCCACATCCGGCCAACCCCAACGGTGGCACAGAGAGTGAACCCCAACGGTGGCACAGAGAGTGAAACACCCTGCTTAGGGACTCAGATTCTCCACCCCCGGGATGTACACAGCCGAGAGACAGGGGACATTCTCCTCCGCCCAGGACAGAATCAGGGACACTACCTTGAGGGCCCTCTTGCTCCGGGTCCCTCCCTGATGATTGATGTAGGCAACTGCTGTCTGGCTGTCCGAGCGGAACTGAACAACTCGACCCCGAAGGTGTGGAGTCTATTGAGCGAGAACCAACCTTATCGCCCTTAGTTCCAGAATGTTGATAGGAGTGTGGGCCTCCTGAGGACCCCACTGACCCTGGAATTGCAGGGACTTCCAGAAGCACCCCCAACCTGTCAGACTGGCATCCGTGGTGACTGTCTCCCGGCAAGGGGTCAGAAAAATACAATTCTGTGAGAATCTCACCTGTAGAATTGGTATTATATGCATACAGCACAACATATTCATTACGTATGGGTATACCTCCGCCTTCAGCGCCGTGCACTGCAGATCATGAAGAAAACAAGCTCCTCCCGGCCCTACATATACCGGAGGACCTCCCACAATCCCCAGCATTGAAAAGCAGTGAGAAGAGAAGCCAGGAGAAACAAACCACCCAGAATGTCTGGCAATAACACCAAGTGAGTACAATCACCATACAGGGGATCCAGAACAAAGTGAAACCAGGGTGGGGTGGAGCAGGACGTGCTGTATGCATATAATACCAATTCTACAGGTGAGATTCTCACAAGCATACAGCACGTCCCGCTCCAGAACATATTCATAACGTATGGGACATCCAATAGCAGTGTCCACAATAGGGTGGGATCCCCGTGAAAAGGCACAGCCAACAGTAAAGCGCTGTCACCCTTAACCATGCTATCAACGAGAGCAATGCTCTAACCTCAACCTTTGAACCTTGTAAAGGGAGAACTGAGCGCAAGCAGCGGACTAGCCAGCTTGATCTCCAGAACATAGTGCTACAGGGCAAGCCAAGCACTAATAGTAAAGGAACGAAAAACAATAGGGAGGAAGAATCTTCCTCTTGAAGGATAGGCCAAAATAACTGCCTAACCATGCCGCTACAAGAGGGGGTAGCCATGGTAACTCAAAACTTTTCCCAACAGGGAATACATGTCCAGGACGCAGGTGGAACCAACAGAAGTGCTAACAACAATATTCAGCAGAGCCGAAAGAGTCCTACAGGTCCGGAAGGACGACCAACCAAATAGGACCAGGCCAGAGGGCCCTTAATCCATGGAAACAATCAATCCGGTACTTCAAGAAGGGGGCACCGGTAGACCCCAAGATAAGATCCCATCAGGGAAAAGACAGTTCCGGCAGATCTCTAACCCCAGTAGAGGGGCACAGATCCCTTTCATCTCATAGTAATTTAGATCATAGTCCGGAGACCAGAGGATCCGTCCAAGGCAGAAGGACGAAATAACGCCTGAATCCAACTTAGTGTGAGGCGGGAACCCTCACCTCATGGTATAGATCTATACCAAGGCATGCATATATAAAAGAAATATGTATATAAAAGGGTAGGACCACCAATAGTGCCGTTCCTTATGGCACACCACTGCCTGGAGTAACCTCCTCAGAAGAGCAACCTGATGGAAGGAGCAGGTCAGACAGGGACCTGACTAGGACCCGTGGGAACCCTTGGTAGGGCTTCAGAATAAGTCCTCCCCCAAAGGGGGAACTAGGGATCCCCCAGGAATGCACCTGAGCAGACCCTGAGGAATGCAAACAAAAGATAGGATCAGGTCTCATAATAGAAGAACAGATCAGGCCCCAACCATAGACTGAGTCAAGTAGTGAGCCCATACCAAACACTGCTTGTAGGACCCTAATCCCAGGAGCAGATACCATCCCGCCAGGGAAGGAGCTTAGACTCAGCGAATAGCATAGGGACAACATAAGCTAAACCAGCGTGGCAGAAGGAAGAAAATAAGGAGGAAGACAAAGTCCAGAGCCTCCAAGGAACAAGACACCCCGAGGTCTGTCATCACCAGTAGGGTAAGCCCCAGATCCTGCCAACGCTAAAGTAGATCTAAAGTAAAGGCACCATTCTATGTTAAAAATAGACCTCATGAGGGAACTTACCGTCCAGCTGTACTCAGCCGGACTCCCCGAGAACCCACACCCCACTGGGCCTCCCAGGCCCCAAGCATAAGGTGCTGCTTGCCATCAGGGACTAGTGCAAGCTCTCCCCGCGCCCGATAGGGCAAGGGTAAAACATCTTCAAGTAAACTACCCCAGCCAGAACCACTAGCCCCAACCAGGGCAGACCAATCTGGCCGATAACAGGGGTAGACCCCTGTAATAGAGGCGGGGTCCCACAGAACCCTGCCAGTGTGAGCCCAGAGGCACAACAGAGAACCTCCCAAAGGAGGGATACTTCAGGAAGGACAAGGAACATCAAGTCCCCTAAGGAATCAGGGCTCCCCTGGAAAAGATCCAGGCCCAAGAATTCTGCAGGAACAAGGAGCAACCACTGTCCTATTAAGGCAAAAAGGGTACAAGACGGAATAGTACCCAACTAGGACCCACAACGTGCTCCTTATGACCAAAAATCACCTAGGAAACCAGAACCTTCAAGGTCCCTTCCTAGGAACCCCCGGGGGATTCAGAAGAATAGGCCCCCTTTGTCATCCTGCCAGATTAGGTACCATGGTAACCAACAGGGAAGGGCAAAGAGTATGGAATGCTCCCCCACGGTACTAACGAGTAACCAGTAGAAGAATAACCGCCTCCACAAGGAGTAAGGTAAGCAGACCCAGGGTGCAAACCCCTCATCCAGGGCTAATGGCTAAGTCACCTCAGAGCCCAAAGATCCCCGAGACAAATGGTGTCAAAGGACGAGCCGCCAATCAGCTCACCAGAAGCGAAGCTGTCTGGAGGAATCACTATACAGGACGGAGGACCCGAGGTCTCATACTCGTAAACTCCTTATAGCCAAGGAAAAAAAGGCACTGGGTGAAACCTACTCCTGGTGTAAAACCAGGGACTAGAGGGTGGAGCCGAGTAGGGCTCCGGTTTTGTCAAGTTCCATCCCCTAAGCTCTTCGTGAGGGAACAGGAGAGCCTGATAGGTCCCCTGTAAAACGCCCCTTGGTGCCGTGTGAGCCATCACACCCTTCCTGAGCCCAGTGCGTACAAGGGCGCAACAGGGGGATTAGTTTAAGTCTCAACGGTGTCAGTGAACACCAATACCCAGTCGTAGAGGGCTCAGTATCCAGAAGGCTTCTTAGAGCCTAGAAAGAAATCAAAACACGCCACCAGCGACCAGAGGGCCCCTGGGGCATGGGGCACAGACAGCCTTGTCCAGGGCGCCAGGCCGAAAGCTTATGGTACAGATGCCACACCCCCCCTAGGTGTTAGGCAGATAGACTCCCTCATCCTAGAAGGGAGAGAGGGGCAGACCCGCTCAGGGGCCCCAGATTCTATATGATAATGGCGTTCAGCAGGGAAGCCATACCCGACAGGCCCAGTTAAGCCTGCACCCATGCCCGAAGAAGGGCATGGAACCATAGTCCTCCTAACCGACTCAGGGAAGGACCACCCAGCAAACACCGTTCCATCTCTGGGGGAACTACTTAAAGCCACCAGAGCGAGGCAGGATGCCTCCTGATAGGAGTAAGGTGCAGTGGCCATCCCCTCACCCAGGTGGGTAAGGGCATCCCATCATGCATGAGGGAATTCAGGGAAGGAAAAGGACTTAGCCCGACCGGAGGGCCCCTGGCCTTGAACGTCACTCCTGGGACAGGAACCCGAACCAGACGCAGCAGGGTAGAAGGCCGTTGTCTAACTGGGCCGATCCGGCCAGACAAACCTTCCACGATCTGGGCCAGCGTGGGCCGCCTAGGAGAGGGATCTATTTGTAACTCCCCACTTGTACAAGACTCGACAGGAGTGAGATTTAGGGAAGGGGGAAGGGGTGGGAAGGAGCGAGGAACAACCGCAAGCGTCGCTCGCAGTTCCAGCGTCTGTTCAGAACATGACGCGCAGACCCGTGCCCCGTCCGCCTCGGCATGGGGGAGACCGCACAATATACACAGCCGGTCCTGTCCCAAGGGGACCCCGGTAACACAATCCTGAGATGCCTCCATATGGCGATTGATTAAATATAGGATGTCGATAGGGATTTATGCCGTAAGCAACCCTGGATGCCCCAACTACCGCTGATCAATGTGGGAGATTTTGGGAAGGCCTGCTCCTTATACGTATGAGTATAGCAATGCATACGTATAAAGTAAATATGTGAATAGGTATATAGGTATATATGTATGAGGCCGGGAGAGGCCGCCGGGAACTCAGCGTCTGAAAGACACAATGGGAAAGAGATGTCAGACACATGCGCAGATGGGCAGACAATAATGAGAGGGATTCGCCCGCAAGGGCACTTACAGCTCAAGTGGAGGAGGAGACCGCCATGACGCGTGAGCGGGAAGCTAACCAAAATGGCGCCCAGCGAAGCTCGAAGAGCAGGCTAAATACTCCGCCATGACGCGGAGCGCGCCGGATTAAGGCCCCGCCCATTCTAAAGAGCGAGAAGCTCTGAAGTAAAAAATAAGGCAAGGGTGCAAACAGCAGGCCTAACGTACCATAGAGCGGACACCGACAATAAGCGCGGGCACCGCGGCAACAATATTAAGTGGCAATCAAGTAAAAAACACACAGGGGCAGCCGAAAAAGGAGCAAGCAGCGCGGCCCTGACATCTCTGAGCTAATAAAGGGCAGAATAGAAGCCACGAGCGTGACACACCGGTACCCTGCGACCGCCACACACATACCCTCCCCCCCCCCTTTCTTTTCCCCCTAAGTGGACGGGGAAAAGAGAGAGAATGGCGACCCGAAATAGGGTTCAGCACTACGCGGGGTACGGGACAATAACGCAGGAGGGGCATCCCTTGGAGGCTCACCATCAGCCTAAACCGCCTACCCTATGGTTGGGGAATGGCGGTGGAGTATAGCTCCATAAGCACACCAGGTGCTGCCTACCTTCACCCGACCCGCGCAGCCCAGGCTGGGAGGCATTAATTCACAATGAGGACGGGTGGAAATAGTCCCGCAGGGCCTCGGGCTGTCAAGCCCCGCTCGCCTGCGAGAGCGTGATACTTCATGTCTTTGCAGTTACAGCACTGCAGAGAATCTGAGGGGATTGTGGGAGGTCCTCCGGTATATGTAGGGCCGGGAGGAGCTTGTTTTCTTCATGATCTGCAGTGCACGACGATGAAGTCGGAGGTATACCCATACGTTATGAATATGTTCTGGAGCAGGACGTGCTGTATGCTTAGAATAGATCTGCCCACCAACAGGTTCCTTGAGTCCAGCCACCACGAGAGAGACCGCCTGGCCAGAGGGGACAGAACAAACACCTGATCCAGGGACACGGGGTCCCGATCACATACTGACAAGAGGTGAAGTTAAAGAGGTCTCATATGAAACTGAGCGTATGGAACCGCCTCGAAGCAAGACACCATCAGGCCCACCAGCTGCATCCCCTGCCGTATGGAGGGATGAGGGCAAGACAGAAGAAGCTGGGCCTGAGCTTGAAGACACTCCACCTTCTTCTGAGATTCTTTTTAGAGGCTGTGCCAGCTGACCACTGTTTTAGCCATAAAGCATGCTTTATAGCTACCACCAGAGCTAGGCCTCTGGCACTTAACTTGATCAAATCATCAATAGCTGTAATCATACAGGAGAAGGACCTTGACCTGAGATGTATCCAGAGTCATGCCCAGAAAGGACCTCACCAACGACAGGGAAGACTTGGGGTGATTGATCACCCAGCTGAATGACTCCAGTGTGGACACCACCGTCTGGGTATCCAGCTCTGCCTGCTGGAAGGACTGAGACGTGATGAGAATGTCGTCCAAGTAAGGAAGGATGCGAATGCCCTGAGATCTCAGCAGAGCCATTACTCCCGCAAGTATCTTGGTGAAAACCCTGAGACCTGAGGTGAGACCGAATGGCAAGGCTACAAACTGATAGTGCTGATCCCCCAGAGTGAACCTTAGAAATTTTTGATGACCTGGAAAGATTGGGACATGAAGGTAAGCATCCTTGATGTCCATAAGCATAACAATTAAAATAAATTAAACACAAAAATTCCACCCCACAGGGGCACTTACGGGCCACGGTAGGTAGAGAGCAGCCACGCAGCACAGAAGTCAAAATGGCGCCCGCATATACCTCGAGGGGCGGGCCACAGATGAAGTGATGCGGAAAACGTCATCCGCAAGCCCCCCCCCCCCGAAGAGCGAGAAACGCGCCCACGTGATAGAGCCGGCCAATGATGGAGCACAGTACAAGCGTGTGGCGGCATTAAGTAAAAAACACACATGAAATGGATCGAGGAGAAGCAATCTACAACCCAGCAGCATCTACCGCAGCACACATACACACAAACATCCCCCGACCCCAGAGAGCAGGAGGGGCATCCCATAAGGCTCACCACAGGCCTATACAGCCTACCCTTTAAGACAGGGACTGCGGTTGGAGCAGCGCGCCTTAGCATATGACCCCGGTGCTGCCTACCTTCACCCGAACCAGTTCAGCCTAAGCTGGGAGGCAGTGGGTTCGGAACGGGTGTGAATAGAATGTGTGTGTAGATAAGAACTGGGGAATTTGTGGGAGGTCCCTGGCTTATATGGGGCCAGGAGGAGCCACAAGCTATTTTCTGCAGTCCAGCACCATCTTGTGGATGTATTACCCATGTGTAAGGAATCTTCTGGAACAGGACGTGCTGTATACTTGGAATACATTTTTTCTCCTATGTGTGTGTTTTTTACATATAACCCTTTGTAAACTGAACTGGTAAGGGATCCAAAGGACCCCTATACCAGTTCACAAGGGGGGGGGGGGTTCCTGGCAGGAACGGGTTTATATGTGGAACCATAGTAATTGGCAAAAATGGGCCTTTCACGTGCAATATGGTTTTCTTTAATAAAATCAATGGTTTATTTAAAATAAACAAGACAATTCTGTTCTTTTTATATCTATATATTTTTTTAAACCCTGGGCAACTAAATAATTCTTAGAGGAATAACTTCCACAAAGATAAAGTCAGTACAACAAGCTGGGTACGCCTAGAAAGCTTAATGTATGTACTTTCAGGGAATATATGGTTTATGAGGAGTATTTCAAATGTAAAGGGTTATTTTGGTAGAAAAATTGCAAGGTGCGCACATTGCACATCTGCAGAGCTGAAATTTACACGTAAAATTACCCTTACGTGAATGCATTACTTAGGGGTGTTTGGTAACTATTCCCTTAACAGAACCTATGCACGTTGGGTATTATTATGTTTGAGGGGGCCTTGCTTTTTTAGACTTAACTTGCTTTTTCTAGTTTGCATTTTTTTTTTTTTTTTTAGAAAGATGTAACTTTGATTTGGCTTTTTTCTTTACTTTAGGAAAACCATTTGTAGCCATATTATTCGTCGAGGGATATAGTCCAGAAAACTGTACCCACGTCAACAAGCCTGATACACCAAGAAAGCTTGGGGGCGTGTACTTACAAAAAATATATAGTTTGGGGATGGGGATTTCAAATGCAAATGTTTTTTATTTATTTTTTTTTTTTTTTAAACTACAAAGTGTGCATATCAGTTGTATTTTATCTGAAAATCCTAAAACACAATATGATTTTAATTGAAAAACATATTTTTTATTATAAGACTACAGATTTTTATTTTTTTGCACAAAACTTCACCAAAAAATATTGAGAATATACTAAACGAAATGACACACGAGATTTCATAGTAAAGCCCAGGCTGAAAAAACAATATATACATTTTCTGGGAAACCCTTTCAAAAATCACAGCTGAACATGTGTAGCTAGCAAAAGAGAGTGACAAAATCTTCAGGTAAACTGGCTAAAGAGTTTACCCAAGAGTATCTGATTTGTTGTAATGGAATGGAATAAGAGAGAAAAACATTTTCCTTTGTCCTGGAATCCATCAATATCTACTGCACTGTGGCCAGCGTCCGCAGGGAGGCTGCACAGGTCAACGGATGCATGAACAGAGTGAGGAATGCCCTTCTGTGCAGCTTCATCAAGATGTCCGTGACCATGTCTGGAAATGCTGATGAATTTCACTGGAGTTTCGAGACAAGGAAAGTTGTTGTATTCAAATGGAGGTGGAACACTTCAGTTAAAACAAGACTTACAATTAAATAAACCTCTACATCATTTCTTACCAGCCAGGCAACACCTAGTAGCTTGAAAAGGAGTCTCCAGCATATTCACTTCAATGGGGCGCAGTCTGGAAACAGGCAAAATCTCTGTATTTCCAAAATCTAAATATCCAGCCAGCACAGTGTCATTTGATAAATGTTTCACAATGCTGGCTCTATACCAGTTGTTGTCTTCTGCAGGGCAAGGAAATAATAGGCATGACTACACAAAAGAACAAAAAAAAATATCATTTTGTGAGTACTCACCTGTAAAATGGTTGTCAGTGTGTCACACACCCCGCTTCCCCTTTAATTCTGATGATAGGGTTATCCTCCAGCAGGAGGCGATGTTGCAGAGAGAAGTCTTGAAAAACGAGCCCCTTCCGGTCTACATATACCTGGGACCTCCCACTTAACACCAAGTGAACTCAAACAGCAGTAAGACAAGGTAACAGGAAAAACCAACGGTAACCCTCAAAATAAAATAAAGGAAAGCTTCACCATATAGAGGATCCAGGATACCAAAAAGGGCGGGTGAAGTGGGGTGTGTGACACACTGACAATATCCATTTTACAGGTGAGTACTTATTATTCTCAGTGTGTCACACACCCTGCTTCCCCTTTAATTCTGACGATAGGGACATCCAAAAGCAGTGTCCACAAGGGGTGGGTATCCGACAGCAAAATGAAGCATAACTCAAACGACTGCAGTCTGCAGAACCTTGCGGCCAAACACAGCATCCGCTGAAGCCCGCACATCAACCTTGTAAAACTTAGAAAAAGTATGAACGGAAGACCAAGTAGCAGCCTTACAAACTTGTTCAACAGAAGCCTGGTGCTGAAAAGCCCAAGACGCTCCAACAGCACGAGTAGAATGAGCAGTGATACGAAAAGGGGGAACCTTCCCCTTGGCTGAATAGGCCCCAACAACCGCCTGACGAATCCATTTGCTAATGGAAGACTTAGTCGGAGCCAAACCCTTCCTAGGCCCACAGGGCACAACAAAAAAGGCATCAGTCTTACGAAAAGGAGAAGTAGTAAGCAAATAGTACTTAACACAGCATACCACATCCAAACAATGCAAAACCCTCTCCTTGTCATTCTTAGGCTTAGGACACAAGGAGGGAAGAACAATATCCTGATTCAAATGAAAAGCAGAAACAACCTTAGGAAGAAAGTCCGGTTTGAAACAAAAACCACTTTGTCCTGATGCCTCTCAAAGTAGGGCGCCTGAATCGACAAGGCCGCCAACTTCAAGACACGCCGAACCGAAGTGATAGCCACCAAGAAGGCAATCTTCTGAGTCAAGGTAGAAAGAGCAATATCCTGCAAGGGCTCAAAGGGAGGAGCCTGAAGAGCACAAAGAACCAAATTCAAGTCCCAAACAGGGAGCAATGGCTTCCTGGGAGGCCGCACATGCGTAACCCCCTGGAAAAAAGTTTTGACTAAAGGATGAAGCGCAAAAGGCTTCTGAAAAAAGATAGACAAGGCAGAAACCTGCCCTTTCAAAGTACTCAGCTGGAGACCAGAGTCCAGCCCTGATTGCAGAAAATCCAAAATCCTGGAAGCCAAAAAACCCTACAAGGCAAAGATCTAACCTCACACCAAGCGATATAAGCTCTCCGAGTCCTATAGTAGATGGTAGAAGAAGACCTCTTCCGGTCACAGATAAGAGTCTTAACAACCGAGTCAGAAAGACCCTCCTCCTTTAAGATTGAGGTTTCAGCAGCCAAGCCGTCAAACCCAGCGTTGGTAAATTGGGGTAACACAGTCGACCCTGAGTGAGCAGATCGGGCCGAAGAGGCAGAGCGAACTGATCCACCGCCAGCAGAACGATGTCTGCGAACCACACTCGCCTTGGCCACCTTGGAGCCACGAGAATGGCGGACACCCTTTCCAGAGCCAGCTTCCGTACCACCTCGCCTAGCATGGGTATCGGAGGAAAAAGGTACAGAAACCCCAGTTCCCCCCAGCTCAGAGACATGGCGTCCACCACCAGAGCCAGAGGATCCTGAGAGAGCGACACGAAGGTTGGAAGCCTGCAATTGTGACGAGAGGCAAACAGGTCCACCTCCGGTGTCCCCCACCGGAGGCACAGAGACCGAAAAACTTGAGGATGGAGAGACCATTCCCCCAGACGGGAAGAGCACCTGCTCAACAGATACGCTTCCCTGTTTTCCACACCCGGAATGTAAACTGCCGAGAGACAAGGAACATGGGCCTCCGTCCAGGTCAGGATCAGGGACACCTCTCTGAGGGCACCCAGACTGCGAGTCCCTCCCTGATGATTGATGTAAGCAACTGCTGTCCGATTGTCCGAGCGAACCTGAACCGGAAGGCCCAGAACATGCTGAGTCAAATGAAAAAGAACCAGACGGATGGCTCTTAGTTCCAGAACATTGATGGGCAAGTGGGACTCTCGAGGCACCCACTGCCCCCGAAACTGAAGATCCTTCCAGAATCCGCCCCATCCCGAAAGACTGGCGTCCGTGGTGATGATTTCCCAAAGAGGAGTCAGAAAAGACCTGCCCCTCAAGAGATTGGTCGAGACCAACCACCATTGAAGGGACTGCCGGACCCGGGAGGACAACTGGAAGGGCCGGTCCCAAGACGCCAACAGATGAAGCTGAAGTGTCCTTGTGTGAAATTGAGCAAAAGGAACTGCCTCGAAAGAGGCAACCATCAACCCTACCAGTCTCATCCCCAGACGGATGGACGGTCGAGGATTGGAAAGAAGGAACCGAGCCAATTCCTGAAAAAGAAAAATCTTGGATTGAGGCAGAAACACCCTGTGTTGACAAGAATCCAACCACATTCCCAGAAAGGACACCACCCTGGCCGGGGCGAGGGAGGACTTGGGATAGTTGATCACCCAACCGAAGCTTTCCAGCGTGGAGACCACCGTCCTGGTGTCCGTCTCTGATTGATTGAGAGAAGGAGCCATGATGAGAAGGTCGTCCAGATAAGGTACGATGCGAATGCCTTGAATTCTGAGAATGGCCATCATTCCTGCCAGCACCTTGGTGAACACTCTTGGAGCCGAGGTAAGGCCAAACGGAAGTGCCACGAATTGAAAATGCCGATCCTCCATCACGAACCAAAGAAAACGTTGATGAGCCTGGCAGATGGGAACATGAAGGTAAGCATCCTTGATATCTATGGACGTCATGAAGTCCCCCTGCCGAAGAGAACTGATGGCCGATCGCAGAGTTTCCATGCAAAACTTCCGTGTACGGATGAACCTGTTGAGGAACTTCAGATCCAGAACGGGGCGAACCGACCCATACCTTGGGCACTGTGAAGAGATTGGTGTAATACCCGAGGCCCACTTCCAAGTGCGGCACCGGCCGGATGACCGCCATTTCCAGAAGATTCTTCACCGACGCCAGGAGCCCCTGTGCGGCCAAAGGATCGGTGGGTACCCGAGACCGGAAAAACCGTGAAGGAGGGCGAGACTCGAACTCCAGCTTGTAACCGGACGACACCACCTCCCGGATCCATCTGTCCAGAACCGCCTAGTCCCAAACCTGGGAGAAGTGTCGCAATCGTCCCCCCACCCGCACGGGTGAGGGCACCCCATCATTGCTGAGCGGGCTTGCCAGCAGGCTTGGGCTTGGCGCCCCAGGACTGACCGGGATGGCCACGGCCCCTCCCCCGGGTCCAACCTGCACCCCTGGTAGCAGGAAAGGAAGCCCCTCTGCCCGCTCTGGCTCTCCGAAAGGAGGGACTAAAAGAAGCCACTCCCACAAAAGGAAGAACTGTAAGCAGGGTGGATAAAAATCAATGTTTTTTTTTTTTTTAAATCAAAAAAATCTGATTTTTTTGATTTAAATCGGATTTTTTTTATTTAAATCGGATTTTTTTTTCAATAAACTGCTTTTTGAGGAAAATATTTTACCATCCAAAGGTTCTTCCATCATGAGATAAAGCTGAGTTGTTTAACTCAGTAGAATAAAGGCTGTATATGTGTAACATTCACAATGCCATGCTCTTCCAGAGGTTTCTGTAGGATTAGTGGGCAGTTTCTCTCCTATATTATCACAGACACTCGCTTTACTTACGCAGTTCTCAAAACTGAATTTGACTCCGCAGAGGTCCCAGCCTCTTCTTCACAGCAAAAATGTTACAACATGAACAGAGTTGAGAAAAAGACCTTAATCCTATTGTTCTACAAACCTATGAATACAGAATCAACCCCTTCAGTGCCAAGTCCAAGAAGTTAGACAATATGTTTCTGATTGAGTGGAATAGATCTGCACAACACAAGAAGAATCTGAATCTAAGTGTGAGGAGGAGGAGGGGCAAGCAGACAAGAAAATGAAAGTGAAACTTTGAGCACAATACTGCAGCATAGCCACAGACAGACAAGTCTGGATCTGTTTGTGTGTACGAATGATTTACCCATTAAACTGGGGAGAAAAAAGTAATATAAAAAGTGATTCTAAAAATCTTCATCTACTTGCATGTTAAAATAGCAAGAACTAGTTTAGGTAGAAACTTTGATTTAAATCACTGATTTAAATCAAGCCTTACTGACTAGTGATTTAAATCGTGATTTAAATCGTGATTTAAATCAGTTAGATTTAAATCAAATCCACCCTGGCTGTAAGCGACTTCTTAGAACTGAAGTCCGCCGTCCACTGACGTAGCCACACCGACCGACAAATAGCAACCAACAGGGCCGCGGTCCTGCTACACATCGCAAGCGCATCGTCCTGGGCGGTCATGACAAAGGAAATAAACGACTCACACTGCTTGAGAGAAAAGAACTCATCACAAGTGGGATCAAGATCTGCGTACAAATCTCTAACAATGGACCTGACAGCCATCAAAAGAAGCGCCGAAGCACAAACTGGCCGCAGTGCCGATCCAGCACTGATAAAACCGTGGCGAGCCAATTGATCAATCCGACGATCCTCACCATTCTTAATGGTAGTAGTGTCAGGGGAGTGCAACACAGCCGTGTTAGACAGCCCCAACACGGGGGCATCGACGTCAGGGGGAATAGACCAAAGCTTCACCAAATCCTCCGGAAAGGGATAACGCTTATCCCAACTAGGAGGAACTCCCACAAGGCGCGTAGGCTGTTCCCATTCCTTAAGGACAACCCTCACAAAGTGTTGTTGTCTGGGAAACACCAAACGTGGCTTGGGCACATCAAACAACTCACCCTTTGGCGGGGGGGCCGCCTCAGGCAGATCCAAAGCCAAAATCACAAACATTTGAGCCAAAATGGAAGGCGTGTCAAGGAACACCCCCGCAGCCTGATCGCCAGCGGTACCAAACAATTGCTGGTCTGCAGGCTCATCCGACTCCTCTAGGAGCTCCCCCTCCTCAGCCGGGGGACAATCGGACCAATCCAACACTTCCAACACCTCATCCTCTGGGACAGGCGACGCCGGAGAAAGGTGCTTCCGCTTGGCCATAGCCTTCTGAGCCACCGCGGCGGAAAACATCTTCTCGAGGCTGGCCAACCGTGCGCACACCTCGGATTGCGAATCCCCACCTTTGACAACGTAACACGCGGTCCGGAATAGGTGGGGGGGTGTAGGAGATGACGGAGGTTGCGAGGAGCCAGAAGCCGGAGTGCCGGACTGGCGCGCAATATTCAGCTGTGCACATGGAATACATATTATGACATCATCGCCTGGGAGCGGAGCCCCACAACCCCCACACAGCCTGGATAGCCCCGAAGAGACGATTCCGGTAATGTCGGAAGCCTCCATATGATGAAATTATGGCATTCGCAATAACCCAGGGATTTACGCATTAAGCAACCCGGGATGCCCCTTTTATAATTAAAGTCCCGGGAGTGGGAGGATTTTAAACAATAAGACTAGCCAGGTATATGAGACCAGGAGACCCACCACAGTGCGGGAATCCCCAGACCTGTAAGAAAGAGACCACAATCAGCCTCCAGAAAACACAAAAGGTATGCAGCAAGCGTACACAGGCACACACACAGTCACTAAACACTAAATACACAAGGTATATTGGCAATCACATACATATAGGTATATATATATATATATATATATATATATATATATATATATCAATCAATATGCAGCCCTCTATACTCCCAACGGGCATTATCAAAAGTGCACCAGCACAGTAATGAATCCGTGCAACCATTCATAGAGGAAATACTTCCAAATTGGCCACATCAACATAGTAATAATATACTTTATATGCATGAAAACATGTCCTAGAACCATCTGATAACGGACATAATAGCACAAACTGGTACTGCGCAGCACAAAAAATAAAAGTAAAAAGCAAACTTGCCAGACAGAGCCCTCCTCAGCAGACCTCAGACAACATGCAGACAACTCCAGAGCGAGGAAGACGAAGGGCGGGCCGGACAAAGCGCGCAAAGCGCTCCAGCCTCGCCCCCCGCTCACGCCAGCACAGCGCGAGCCACGCAGAAATGCGGCCCCGCCCCCTAGAAGACGAGCACCGCGGCCGCACGTATGAGCGAGGTGGGTGCCAGAAACAGGCACCCCGCCCGCAAAACACACTCACCACGCCACACAGAATCCGCACGGAGCCCCCACAGCCCAGGGACATTCAAACCAGACCGCAGCGCCGACCTATTTATCTGCCTTCACACCCCCCCCCCCCCCCCCCCCGCTAAGGGAGAAGGGACCAAGCGGGAGAAGGCAGGCTAAAGGGGGGACCAGGACGGGGCATCCCAAATCCGGATCACAGGCCGGATAACCGAGCGGAGGAGATAAGCTCCTAGGCACCGTGAGGTGCCGTCTACCATTGCCCAGCCAGCAGCCTAGGCTGGGAGGCTTCCAAAATCTTAACTAAGTGAACAAAACAAGTAGCTGGGCAGAAAAAGACCATGGGGGGATGCCGGGGTTTGACCCCGGCTACCTGCAAGCAGGAGACTTCTTTCTTCTGTCTTGTCGCATCTTGCAGAGAGAAAACACTGGGTGTTAAGTGGGAGGTCACAGGTATATGTAGACCGGAAGGGGCTCGTTTTTCAAGACTTCTCTCTGCAACGTCGCCTCCTGCTGGAGGATAACCCTATCGTCAGAATTAAAGGGGAAGCGGGGTGTGTGACACACTGAGAATAGACCTACACCTCACCAGCTACATCTACATCCACAGTGCATCAATAGTGATGACTGTCTGCTAAGGTCCTCTATTTTATCAACCTGCTACATTCCTCTATTGTCTGAGCCAGACATGTGACCTGCGGGATAGAACTGGGGTTGCTAGCAAAACATGCATGGCACACCATATGGTTACAAAATGACAGAACAGGGTGGGGATAAGAAAATGCAGCCTATTTCTATGCTCCAAGAATTCCAGGGTCAGGCAACCCAATCATGGATTCCAAGGGAAAATACCATTTTGTGAGTACTCACCTGAAAAATGGATATTGTTGGTGTGCCACACACCCCGCTTCACTTCTTAAATATTCATCACTTCATGGGTTAATCCACCGCAGGTGACGTAGTGCAGAGAGGAAGTCTTGTAACGAGCCCCCTTCCGGCCTTTATATACCTGGTACCTCCCTTCAATCACCAGTATATTCAAAAAGCAGTAAAACAAGGTACCAGTATTCCACCAGTAACCTTCAAAATTAATTTTGATATAAATAAAAAAGGGCTTCACCATATAAATGCTTCGGTAATACCGAAAAGGGCGGGTGTGAAGCGGGGTGTGTGGCACACCAACAATATCCATTTTTCAGGTGAGTACTCACAAAATGGTATTATTCTTGGTGTGCCACACACCCCGCTTCACTTCTTAAATATTCATCACTTCATGGGACATCCAAAAGCAGTGTCCACAAGGGAAGGGCATCTCAAGGCCAGGTGAAGCATAACTTAAATGACTGCAGTCCGCAGAACTTTGCGGCCAAAAACAGCATCCGCTGAGGCCCGCACATCAACTTTGTAAAACTTAGAAAAAGTGTGAACAGAAGACCAGGTGGCGGCCTTACAAACCTGTTCAACAGAAGCTTGGTGCTGAAAAGCCCAAGACGCCCCAACAGCGCGAGTGGAATGAGCAGTAATACGAAAAGGGGGAACTCTTCCCTTAGCAGAATAGGCCGCAGTAACGGCCTGACGTATCCACTTGCTAATGGCAGATTTGGCTGGTGCCAAACCCTTCTTAGGCCCATGGGGCACAACAAAAAAGGAATCCGTCCTACGGAAAGGAGACGTGATAATCAAGTAGTACTTAACACAGCGTACTACATCCAAACAATGCAAAACCCTCTCTTTGTCATTCTTAGGATTAGGACACAAGGAGGGAAGAACAATATCTTAATCCAAATGAAAAGCAGAAACAACCTTAGGAAGAAAGTCTGGCTTGAACCGAAAGACCATTTTATCCCGATGCCTCTCGAAGTAGGGCGCCTGGATAGTTAAGGCCGCCAATTCTGAGACACGCCGGACAGAAGTGATCGCTACCAAGAAGACAATCTTCTGAGTCAGGGTAGACAAAGCAATATCTTGCAAAGGCTCAAAAGGAGGAGCCTGAAGAGCCGAAAGAACCAAATTCAAATCCCAAACAGGGAGTAATGGTTTCCTGGGAGGCCGCACATGCGTAACCCCCTGGAAAAAAGTTTTAACTAAAGGTTTAAGCGCAACACGCTTCTGAAAAAAGACAGATAAGGCAGAGACCTGCCCTTTCAATGTACTTAGCTGGAGACCAGAGTCCAGCCCTGATTGTAAAAACTCCAGAATCCTGGGGACCGAAAGGACCCTACAAGGAAAAGATCTTATCTCACACCAAGTGATATAGGCTTTCCAAGTCCTATAGTAGGTGACGGAAGAAGACTTCTTCCGGGCACTGATCAGAGTCTTAATGACTGAATCAGAAAGACCCTCCTCCTTCAGGATGGAGGATTCAGCCGCCAGGCCATCAAACCCAGCGCTGGTAAATTGAGGTAACACAATTGACCCTGAGTGAGCAGATCGGGCCGAAGAGGCAGAATGAACTGGTCCACTGCCAGCCAAACGATGTCTGCGAACCATATTCGTTTTGGCCACTTTGGGGCCATGAGAACGGCGTACACCCTTTCCAGAGCCAACTTCTGAAGAACTCTGCCCAGCAAGGGCCACGGAGGAAACAGGTATAGAAATCCCAGAGCTCCTCAGTTCAGGGACCTGACGTCCACTGTCAGAGCCAGAGGATCCCGGGAGAGAGACACAAAGCTCGGGAGCCTGAGATAGAGATGAGGGGCCCACAGGTCCACCTCCGGAGTCTCCCATTGGAGACACAATAAGAGAACCACCCGAGGATGGAGAGCTTATTCTTCCAGACGGGGAGAGCACTTGCTCAACCGGTCCGCTACCTGTTCCATCACCTCTGGAATGTAAACCGCCGAGAGACAGGGAACATGGAACACTGCCCATGTCTGGATCAGGGACATTTCTCTGATGGGTAAGTGGGGCCTCCACTGCCCCTGAAGCCGCAGCTCCTTCCAGAATCTGTCCCATCCCGACAGACCGGTGTCCGTGGTGACACCTCTCCAAGGGAGGGTCAGGAAAGACCTGCCCTATACAAGATTGGTCGAGACCAATCACCACAGGAGGAACTGCCGTACACGGGAGGACAATTGGAAGGACTGATCCAACAACAGAGGTTGCTGGACCCAACAAGCTAGCAGAAATAGCTGAAGTGTTCTTGTGCGAATTTGGGCAAAAGAAAGACACACAGTGTCTTGATGAGAGTTCAGGCCGGGATGAACCGACCCCTGAATGGACCGCGAGGGAGGGTGAGACTCGAATTCCAGGTTGTGACCTGTCGACACTACCTCCTGGATCCATCTGCCTAGAACCACATGGTTCCAATGGTAGAAGTGTCGCAATAGTCCCCCCACCCGCACGGGTGAGGGCAGCCCCTCATTGCTGAGTGGGCTTATCAGCAGGCTTGGGCTTGGTGCCCCAGGACTGAGTGGGACGGCCACGGCCCCTCCCCCGAGTCCAACCTGCGCCACTGGTAGCGGGAAAGGACGTACCTTTTCCCGCTCCGAACCTTTGAAAGGAAGGCCTACCGGAACTTGTCCCCCTGAAGGGACCACGAGGCCTTTTGCGTTGTGGCATCTTACCATCTTTTGCGACTGAATCAATTTTCTCCCCAAACAGACGCAACCCCAAAAAGGGGAGGGCTGTGAGTACCTTTTTGGAAGCCGTGTCTGCTGACCACTGACGCAGCCATACTGACCTGCGAATAGCCCCCAGCATAGCTGCCGCCTTGCTACTCATAGTCAGCGCATCGTCCTGAGCGGCCAGGACATAAGCCACAAAAGATTCACACTGCTTAAGTGCAGTGAACTGTTTGCAAGCGGGATCAAGATCCTCATATAGCCCCTGAATTAGGGACTTAATTGCCAATAGAAGAAGGGCTGAAGCACATACCGGGCGCAATGCTGACCCGGAATAGATAAAACCATGTCGAGCGTATTGGTCAATCCTGCGATCTTCCCCATCTTTGGGGACAGTGGTCTCAGCAGATTGTACCATAGCCGAGCTGGAGAGTCCTAGTACAGGGGTATCGACGTCCGGAGGGACAGACCACAGCCTCACCAATTCTGGTGGAAAAGGATAACGCTTTTCCCAACTGGAAGGAATTCCAGATAACCGTGTGGGATGTTCCCATTCCTTAAGAACCACCCTCTCAAAGTGGTGCTGTCTGGGAAAAACCAAACTCGGCTGAGGCTCTTTAAATAACTGACCCTTTGGCGGGGCGGCCGCCTCAGGCGTATCTAAACTAAAATATTAAACATTTGAGCCAGAATGGAGGGGGTGTCAAAAACAACCCCCTCTGACCAATCGCCGATCTCATCAGCCACATGCTGACCTGTCGGCTCATCTGACTCCGACGGGAGTTCATCCTCGTCAGGGGATCCATCGGACCATTCCACAGGTTCACAAAACTGGTCCTGTGGAGCCGAAGGTACCGGAGTCAGGTGCCTTCGTTTTGTAACGGTTTTAAACGCTGCTTTAACGGGCATCATTTTCCGGGGGCAGGGCTGTGCTGCTGCCTCGGAATGCGAATCCCCACTTTTGACAGTGTCATGCGGGGTCCGGAATAGGGATGGAGAGGTAGGAGATAATGAAGGATGCGATGGCACCGCAGCCGAAGCAACGGACTGGCGCGCAATAGTCTGTTTTGCACAAGGGATGCAAATAAAGATATCATCAGCTGGGAGTGGAACCCCACAACCTACGCACCCCCCAAACGGAACAGCAGAACTGTTTCCGGAATCTACGGAAGCCTCCATATAGTGATTTATGGTATTCGCAATAATGGGACTTTTAAGGCATAAGCCGACCCGGGATGCCCCCCTTATTTTAGTAATGTCTCGGAAGGGAGGAATTATATATAATTTTTTTTTTTTTTTTTTTTAGTCCCCTTTAATAGAAACTATATATATATACTTATATATAGTCTATGTATATAAACATTCAAATCAATCCCAATAATTAGCCAGGCACATAGAGCCGGAGGGCTAGCATAAGCAGGGATCCCAGGATCTGCAAGGCAAGAAAACAACCATCAGATCCTTCACATGTGTATAACATATAAGTATGGCACCAAGTGCCCTTAAATGACGCCCCCTTGATAATAGTGATTTCTCACTGTATTATTAAACAATATCTCCCATTTAACGGCCCCAACGGGAGGGGCCGCTTACCTGTACCGCAATCAGCCGGTAAGCCTGCAGCCAGCAGCCATGAGCCGGCAGAAGACAAAGTGCGGCCGTGCGCCCACGTGCCTTCCTGTTTTGAAGGAAGCTGGGACGCTGGGCACGCCGCAGACGCCGCATGACGTCGGTGCCGCGCCCCCCCCCCCCCCCCTACGCTGATCAGCTGGAACACTTTACAGCTGATCACAGCACGCGCGTCCAGGCAGCGGAGGGGGGAGGGTAAAAACCGCATGTGCTGACAAAGCTCAATGAATGCCAGGCGAGGAGAGGGGAGAGGGGGCCACAAGCAACCAACTGCCAGAGAGGTGGCCAGCCCATACCCAGCGCAAGCTGCCCTAAAGCAGACCCAAAATATACACATGCTACAGTGAATGTATAAACATGACATATATGTTAACATGCAGTGATACAGTGAAACACACATACTAAAGCACACCCTCACCACCCCCCCAACGGGAGAGAAAGGGGCTACGGGGACCCTCGGGACAGGGGCATCCCATTTCCGGATCACCATGCCGGTTCGCCGCATTGCCCCACGCATGAGGTCGAGCGGTAGGAGATAAGCTCCTAGGCACTTAAAGTGCCATCTACCATTTGCCCGGTGAGCAGCCAAGGCTGGGAGGCTTCCTATTTCACCATAAAGGTATACAAACTCAAACCGGGCAGAAATAGACCAAAAAGGGGGGTGGCGGGGTAAGAATACCCCGGCCTACCTGTAAGCAGGAGACTTCCAACTTCTGACTTGTCAGCAAGCAGAGAGAAAAAATACTGGTGATTGAAGGGAGGTACCAGGTATATATAGGCCGGAAGGGGGCTCGTTACAAGACTTCCTCTCTGCACTACGTCACCTGCGGTGGATTAACCCATGAAGTGATGAATATTTAAGAAGTGAAGCGGGGTGTGTGGCACACCAAGAATAAATACAATTCTGTGATTCTCACATGTAGAAATCATTTCTCTCCTCTTCCACACCAGGGCATCACAATTCAGAAATTCAAGGATTAACACTTGCCACAGGGTGTGGCTAAAAAATAAAAAGATGTGGCTTTTCCCGGTCTACATATACTTCTGACTGTGTCTCAAATTCCCAGTCATTAAAGTGGACCAACACCCAGGGGTGATCGGCCCGGGAATCTATAAGATTCCCGGGCCGATCACCTCCCTCACCGCGGGACATCCGAGATCGGGATGTCCCACGGGGTGAACCCCCCCCAAAACCCCAAAAAACCTTACCTTATCGGTGCCGGCGCGCGCCCTGTAAGTGACGTGCGGGAGGCGGCGGCGGACGCGCTGTCTTGGACGTCGCTGTCACTCGCTTGGACGTCGGCGGGGATTGGACAGCGCGGTCACGTGGGAGCGTGGTGAGGTGAGTTTTTGGGGCTTTCTGGGGGGTTTCACAAAGCGGGGCACCCCCAATCGGGGTGCCCCCCCGAAGTGGACCAAAACCCAGGATAGTCAAAATTTAAAAATCAGCAAGACACGTCCGAGAAGAAAGATGGAATCTTAGCCTGTAGCAGAAACCCCTTTATACAATTTTACATTGCTTTTTAATGTTAAACATATACTGTTGTTTGGCGCCAATAAAGGAGATCGAGCAATACCTGAGCACAGGCATAAGAGAGAGGATATATGCATTTATATCTAAATGTTGGGGTCCAAGAGTGAACCGTGTTATATCAAAATAAGCCTTATATCCGGGTAACAACGTACATACATTTTATAAAATATTCTGCTTAATTTATGATCTGCTTAATTTATTACTAACTCACCAGTGGTCACTGACCTAGTGACTCAACGGAGCAGGTGTGGAGTGGAGAGAGAAATCAGTTCTACAGGTGAGAATCTGAGAATTTTTTTCTCATCTTTCACTCCAAGGCATTTAATTTATAAATTGTTCTTTGGCGGGTTTTCTGTGCAATATATACACATTTATAATGTATCAATTGGTTTTTGTGATTATAATTATCTTGCACTAGTCACTTTATGAGCAATTAATTGTGCGGTTCATTATATTGTTGCACTTTTTCTGATATCACATTAGCACTTTATTAGCATATATATACCTCTTCATCATGTAATATTAGACTAATAGGATTTTTTACATTTTCTTTAATATTTTTCATATATTTTTTGTGCCGGCACAAAATTACTTAGGGTGTTGTAGAAATCGGGGGATTTTTTGTCTAAATTGTGGTTGATTCATAACCTTAATTGGCATCAATTATTATTGTATATCAGTGTTTTGGCGATTATAGGGAGTGTTGCAGCAGTCTTGTGTTGTATGTAATTTTAGCACATTTTTTGTCATTCAATAAAAAAGCAATTCTGTGAGTACTCACCTGTAGAATTGTTTTTGTTTTTGCATGGCAAGGCTCGGTTCGGTATTTATAACAGATGGGGTATTCCGCCACTAGGTGGCGCAGTAGCACCGCAGAAAGCTGTGGCACCTCCCGGCTCCCTATAAAAACGGGATTAACCAACAAGTTCCCAGCGTAGACGAGCAGTGAGACAAGAAGCCGGGAGAGAATAAAGGTAAGAATGTAGAAAAGGTATAAAACCCCAATTTAACTTGGAAAAATCACCATAAATAGGCAACCAAGAACAACGATAACAAGGGTGGGGCGAAGTGGGCCGTGCCATGCAAGAACAAAAACAATTCTACTCACAATATTGCTTTTTTCTTTAATGCATGGCATGGCCCGCTTTGGTATTCATAACAGATGGGACATCCAAAAGCAGTGTCCAAAAGTAGGGCGGGATCCCCAAAGAGTAACGGGCAGTAGTTCAAGTCACTATCGCCTGAAGCACCTTGCGGCTAAAAGCAGAATCCGCTGAAACCTAAACATCAAGTTGTAGAACTTAGAAACAGTATGAACAGAATAGTGGTCTTACAAACTTGTTCAACAGAGGCAAGGCGCTGAAAAACCTAAGAGGCACCTATAGCCCGAATGGAATGATCAGGCACCCTAGAGGGAGAATTCCTCCCCTTAGCAGGAAAGGTTTGAACCACCTCCTGACGGATCCACTTGCCGATAGTGGATACAGCAGGAGGCAAAAACCTCTTCTAGGCTCAAAAGTGAGAACAAATAGAACATCAGACTTCCTAAAAGTCTTAGTAGCAATTAAACAGAACCACATCCAAAGAATGTAGAGTCCGCTCCTAGGAATCAGTAGGATTGGGACACAATGAAGGCAAGACAATGTCCTGATTGAAATGAAGAGCAGATGCAGCCTTAGGTCGGAAATCTGGCCTAAGCCTAAAAAACCCGCCCCATCCTGATGCCACTCAAAATAAGGAGGGTTGATGGAAAGCGCCGCTAGCTGAGAACTCGCCTTACATAAGTGATAGCCACTAAAAAAGACTTCCTTAAGAGTCAAACCGGGCAAGGCAGCCTCCCAGAGAGAATCAAAGGGAGGCCCCTGCATAGCAGAAAACACCAGATTTAGATCCCAGACTGGTACAAGGAGTATGGTGTGGACGCAGGTGAGAAACACCCTGTAAAAACCTGAACCAGCCAGCAAGTGGCAAAGGCACAATGAAAAAATATTGCCAGAGCAGAAACATGGCCATTGAGAGTACTAAGTTAAAGGTCCAAATCCAACCAAGTTGCAAGAATTCCAGAGTCTTGGGAATAGGAAAACCACCCTTCGGGGAAGAGACGTAGAGTCCTACCGGGCAATGTAAACATGCCAGACCCTGTAATAGACAAAGTACAAGGACTTCTTCCTAGGCCTAATCATGGAATCAACAACAGAAGCAGACAACTCCTTTATCACCAAGATGGAGGTCTCAACAGCCGAGAAGGGGCCACCAGGATGGCCGGTACCCGCTCCTGGGCTATGTTGCATATAACACTGCCCAGAAGAGGAAACAGAGGGAACTCATAGAGAAGTGCCCCGCTCCCAAACTGACAAGAAGTACGACTGAGTATGTCTTATGTGAAATGAGCGAAGGGGACTACCCAAAGCAAGACACCATCAGGCCCACCAACTGCATCCCCTGACAGATGTAGGGATGAGGACACGGTAGCAGAGCCCAAGCCTGCATCTGAAGACCCTTTACCCTCTACTGGGGAAGGAACACTTGACCTGAGATATCCAGGGTCATACCCAGAAAAAAAACACACCAAGGATGGGAACAGAGAAGACTTGGGATGGTAGATCACCCAGCCAAGAGATTCTAGAGTGGAGGTCACCGTCTGAGTGACCTGCCTGACCTGAGGCCCCAATAAGGATGACGTTCAGATCAGGACTGAGTCGGATGCCCAGTTCCCTCAGCAGAGCTATCGCCCCCTGCCACTGTCTTGGTGAACAAAGATAGGCACAGGACAATAAGCAGCCTTGATGTTCACAGTGGCCATGAAATCGCCCAGGCGAAGGGTACAGATCTCAGCATAACGTCTTTAGGCAAAAAAGGTTGGAATCAGAATTTTGTTGAGTCCCTTCAGGGCCAGAATGGGCCTCAGAAAGCCTTCCTGTTGGGGGACCTATGAAAAGACTCCTGACTCTAACAGTCAAGGAACCACCAGAAACACCTCTTGAGCAGACGGGGTTCAAAGACATCCGGGATCTGATGAATCCTGGAGGCAGCCAGGCCACAAACTCTATCATGCAACCGGAGGATACTAGCTCCTGAATCCACCAGACTGAGAAGTGAAGCCTCCAGATATGAGTAAAAGGCCAAGGCCATCCCCCACCCGGATGGGTGAGGGTGTCCCTTCATGCCTGAGGGGGCTTGGGAGAGGGTTTGGGCTTAGCACTCCAGGAAAGACCACGGGATCTGCCACGGCCCCAAGAATCTCTGCGGCCACTAGAGAAGAGGGAGCCACAACCTCCTCTGGGAGTACAAAAGGAATGGAGGGGGACGGAGGACCCCCGAAAGGGCCGAGACTGCCTCCTGCGCTGAGGCAGCCTGCCATCCTTGGCTAAAACATCAAGACGCTCCCCAAAAAGCCACAGCCCTGCAAAGGGGAGACCAGTGAGAGTTTTCTTAGCCGCTGCGTCAGCTGCCCATTGGCGCAGCCAGACAGAGCGGTACATAGCCACCAAGAGGACAGAGGCCCTACCGCTCAGCCGCATAACATCATCCATAGCAGTAAGGATAAATGTAACAAAATCAGAACAAAGTAAGAGAATCCTATTTTCCTCCCCTCCACTACAAGCAGTAGCACCATCAAGAAGAGACTTGAGCAGCTTCTTAAGGGCAATAGACATGATGGCGGCAGCACAGGCCGGGGGCAAACCAGCCCCCACACAAGTAAAAGCGTGGCAGGCCAACTGATCTATGCACCTGTCTTCACTGTCCCTCAGAGTGGTAGTGTCAGGGGAAGGCACAACCGAAGTATTGGACAAGCCTAGTACGGGAGCGTCCACTTTAGGGGGAAAAAGACCACCTCTTAACAAGATCAGCAGGAAAGGGATACCTTTTATCCAGACCCTTGGGCACAGCAGGCAGCCTGTTAGGACGTTCCCATTATTTAAGCACCAAGGTGGTGAAATGTTCCTTCTCAGGGAAGTCTAGAGGCTGTTTACCAGGGCAAAAAATCTCCCCCTGCTTTCTCTTAGCTACCTCAGGGGCAGCAATGTGCAAAATTTCAAAAATATGTGACAGCATATTATCAGTGTCCTCAGGGTACCATGAGTCCTCTCCGGACGCCGAACCAGGGTCACTTTCGCAACCCTCCTTCTGGTTTCCAGAGGAGTCAGAATCCTGGGAAAACTCTCTCATCAAAAACGGGTGACATTCTCCAAGATCATCAATCCCCACATACATCTCAGGTAGAAGGGAGGATCTGGGATCCAGGTGCCGCTTCTTGCCAGAGGCCTTCCTAGGAAAAGACCTGGCAAGCTGTTGGCTGTTCAATGTTGGCCACCCGCAAAGCCAGATCAGAGCATGACTCCCTGCTAAAGTTCCCCTCATTGGGGCCCAATTGCAGGAGCGGGGGAGTAGATGAAGCCGAGGGATGCGCAGAGCTGGGAAGCGAAGCAGGAAAACCAGCTTGGAGCGCAAGGACACCTTCAGCGCACAGCGTGACACTGTTACTCACCGGGGACACCCCACACATGGAACACAGCTGGGCTTGCCCCGAAGGGCCCCCAATCACGCTATCCCCAGAAGCCTCCATATGGTGATTAATACAGGCACAATAGGCCAGTGGTGGGTAAAGACTAAGACAGAAGCCACTCGGGATGCCCTCCCACGGGATGCCCCCAGAAGTAGTGAAGGGGAAAAAATACAATTCTGTGAAATATTCACCTGTAGAATTGGTATTATAAGTATACAGTACGTCCTGCTCCAGATATAGTACTTACACTTGGGTTATGCTCCGCCAGATGGCGCTGCACTGCAGAGACATGTAAAACAGGCTCCTCCCAGCCCCTCAAATACCCGGGACCTCTCACAAATCCCCAGCATTGAAAAGCAGTGAACGAGAAGCCGGGAGAATGCAACTACCCAAACTGGTAACTATAACAATGATAACAATCACCAAACAGGGGATCCAGAATAATGCAAAAACCAGGGTGGGTGGAGCAGGATGTACTGTATACTTATAATACCAATTCTACAGGTGAGTATTTCACAGAATTGTATTATTCTTAGTATACAGTACGTCCTGCTCCAGATATAGTACTTACACTTGGGACATCCAATAGCAGTGTCCATAAAGTAGGGTGGGATCCCCAACAAAAAAGGTAACAGCAGACAGTTTAACTACTGCCGCCTGCAAAACCTTGCGGCCAAAAACAGCATGAGCTGAGGCCCAAACATCAACCTTGTAAAACTTTGAAAAGGTATAAACAGAAGACCAAGTAGCGGCCTTGCAAACTTGTTCAACAGAAGCCTGGTGCTGGAAGGCCAAAGAGGCACCAATAGCACGCATAGAATGAGTAGTAAGGCAAAAAGGAGGACCCTTCCCCTTAGCAAAAATAGGCCTGAATCACGGCCTGACGGATCCATTTGCTAATAATAGACTTGGCAGTAGCCAAACCCTGCCTGGGCCCAGAAGGGACCACAAAAAAAGCATCAGTTTTCCTGAAGGACGCAGTGACCACCAGGTAATACTTCAAACACCTGACCACACCCAAGGAATGCAAAACCCCCTCCTTAGTGTAGCTAGGATTAGGGCACAAAGAAGGAAGAACAATATATTGAATCAATGAAAGGCAGACACTACCTCAGGTAGAAAATCTGGCTTAAAGCAGAACACCACCTTGTCCTGGTGTCTTCCCCAAGTATGGGGCTGAATAGAAAGAGCCACCAACTCAGACACACGCCTGACCGAAGTAATGGCTACCCGAGAGACAGCCTTGAGGGTAAGAACAGCCAGAGCAGCATCCTGCATTGGTTCAAAGGGAGCACCCTGCAAGGCAGAAAAACCAAGTTCAAATCCAAAACAAGGACCACAGGTTTACGTGGGGAACGCACATGAGTGACCCCCTGGAAGAAAGGCCTTAATCAAAAAATGCTGAGCAAGAGACTTCTGAAAGAAAACAGACAGGGCAGAAACCTTACCCTTCAGAGCACTGAGTTGGAGTCCCAACTCCAACCTATGCTGTAAGAACTCCAGAACCCTGGGGACTGAAAACGCCCGACAGGGAAGAGACCTAGACTCACACCAGTCAAAGTAGGTACGCCGTACCTTGTAATAGATGGAAGAAGAAGTTTTCTTCCTAGCCTTCACCATGGTATTAAACCACCGAGGCGGACAAGCCTTTGTCCATCAAGATGGAGGTTTCAGCAGCCAGGCCGACAAGCCAGAGTTTATAAATTGGGATGGCGTAAGGGGCCCTGAGTGAGCAGATCTGGCAGCCCTGGCAGAACGTGCTGGGCTACTGCCATCTGCACCACGTCTGTGAACACACCCTTCTGGGCCGCCTGGGGGCCACCAGAATTGTTGGCACCCCCTCCAGAGCAATCTTGCGCAGAACCCTGCACAACAGGGGGAATGGAGGAAGGACATACAGGAACTAAATGATCTGCCATGACAGTGCTAAAGCATCCGTGGTCAAGGCCAGAGGATCCTGGAACAGGGAGACAAAGGCCGGGAGCTTGTGATTGTGACGGGACGCCAACAGATCCACATCTGGTTGGGCCCAACGGTGTCACAGAGATTGGAACATCCTGTTGCAGAGGGACCATTCTCTCTGGCGAGAGGTCCCCCTGCTCAGAGGGTCTGCCAGCAGATTTTCCACCCCCGGAATACACACCGCTGATATGCAGGGAACATTGGCCTCCACCCAGGTCAGAATCAGAGACACTTCCTGGAGGGCCCTCTTGACTCTGTCCAGGGACGCTAGGTCCTTGTCCCATACAGACAATAGGTGAAGTTGCAGAGGCCTCAAGTGGAACTGAGCATAAGGGACCGCTTCGAAGCACGCCACCATCAGGCCCACCAGCTGCATCGCCTGCCTGATGGAGGGATAGGGACAAGCTAGGAGGGACTGAGCCTGTGCAATGAGATTGTCCACCTTCTGCTGAGAAAGGAAGATCCTTGCCTGAACTGTATCCAGATTCATTCCTAGGAATTAAGTTACCAAGGAAGGGGACAGTGAGGACTTGGGGTGGTTGATCACCCATCCAAATGACTCCAGAATGGGCACCACCAGCTGAGTATCCAACTCTGCCTGATGTAGAGACTGGGAAGTGAAGAGGATGTCGTCCAGATAGGGAAGCACGCTGACACCCTGACATGTGAGTAGAGACATCACGCCAGCCAGCACCTTGGTGAACACCCTGGGAGCTGAAGTGAGGCCGAAGGGCAAGGCCACAAATTGGTAATGTTGATCCATCATAGCGAATCTGAGGGACTTCTGATGACCTGGGAACACAGGAATATGAAGGTAAGCATCTATGATGTCCACAGAAGTCATGAAATCCCCTTGGCGCAGGGAACTGATGGCAGAGCGCCATCAGAGTCTCCATGCGAAAGCGCCTGCCCCTGACAAAACTTGTTGAGAATCTTTAAGTCCAAGATGGGCCTAACAGAACCATACTTTTTTGGGTATTGTGAACAGGTTGGAATAAAAGCCCTTGCTTTTTTGTCTTAAAGGCACCTGACAGATGACCCCCAGCTCCAGGAGGCCTTGCACTGCTTGCACTAGCTCCTGAGCTGACACAGGGTCCTGAGGAATCCGGGACCTGATGAATCTTGGAGGGGGATCGGCAGCAAACTCCAACTTATAACCGGAGGACACTACCTCCTGAATTCACCGGTCTGAGACATGAATCCTGCAGACCTGAACGAAGTGCTGCAGCCGTCCCCCCACCCGGATGGGTGAGGGCACCCCCTCACGCCTGAGGGGGCTTGGGAGAGGATTTAGCTTTTGGGACCCCAGGAGGAGCCAGGACGTCCAGGTCCTCTGCCTCTACCCCAGAAATCCCCTGGCCCCATGGAAGGATACCCCCCCTTCCCTGTCTTGCATCACGGTAAGGGGAGGAGAAGGAACCCTGACCCCTAAAGGGCCGAGGTTGCCGCCTGCGCTGGGGTAAGGCGGGCTCCCTTAGCAAGAAAGGTCCAGGCGGGCTCCAAACAAACGCAGTCCTTTAAAGGGAAAACCAGTGAGGGCCTTCTTGGCAGCATTGTCAGCGGCCCACTAGCGCAGCCAAACCGAGCGGCGCATAGCCCCCACGAGGGCAGAAGTTCTGGCACACATTCTGATGGTGTCATCCAATGCTGACAGGACAAAATTTTACAACAACATCACAACTAGAGAGTGCATTAAACACCTCACAAGGCAAATCATCAGGGGCACTATCAAGCATATTTCTAATAAGGGTTCTAGTGGCCACAGCAGTAACAGCAGAGACACAGACCAGGCGCAGCGCCGTCCCCGCACATGTAAAGGCGTGGGAGGCCAGCTGGTCAATGCGCCGGACCTCAGCATCCCGCAGGGTAGTAGAATCAGGGGAATGCATGACAGAGGTGTTAGATAGCCCTAGGATCAGGGCATCCACCTCGAGGGGGGGGGGGGGGGGGATGACCAACATTTAACCACCTCAGCAGGAAAGGGATACTTCCTATACCAAATCTTTGGAGCCCCGGAAGTTACTGGGGCGCTCCCATTCTTTGAGAACAAGGTTTTGGAAATGTGCCTGCTCTGGAAATTCCAAACGTGATTTTGCTGTATGGAAAAGCTCCCCTCTTTGCCTGGGAGCCTCAACAGGGAGAGAGATAGACAGAACCTCAAGGCCTGGGTCAATAATCTGTCAGTGTCATCCGGGGCCCAGGGGTCAGAGCCAGAATCGTCATGACCCCTTGGTCTCTCGTCAGATGAGCCTGAATCAGAAAAGAGCTCCCCTTCATCAGACGGGGTATAGCCACACAGATTCATAAACTCCTCAGTTCCCATAGGAAAAACAGTAACATTAGGCGTCAAGTGCCGCTTCTTACCAGGGCCCTTACGCGCTAAATAATCTGTTCAACAGTAGCCAGTCTAGAAGACACATCAGGCTGAGAATCCCCATTAGTGTGCAACTCAACAGGAGTGAGATTTAAGCTTGGGGGAGTAGGTGAAGTGAAACGAGGTGCAGCCACTGGCAGGCCAGATTGCAATGCAAGCACCTGCTCAGCACAGGGTACAAAGACCCGTGCCTTGTCAGCGTCAGCACGAGGCTGCCCACACGCTACACACATCCGGTCTTGTCCCAAAGGGACCCGGTAACCTATCCTGGGATGCCTCCATATGGTGATTATTAGACACAATATGCCAGTAGGGATTTACGCTATAAGCAAGGCCCAACTATCAATTACACCGGGCCGGGAGAAGTCAATGGCTTCACCCGTCTGAAAGACACAGTGGGAAGAAGGGGTGTCAGAACCAAACACACTACAATGAGTATAAAACCGCCCGCGAGGGCACTTAAGGACCGCGGTAAGTATAACCGCCACACGAGTGCGCACTGCCAAAATGGCACCGAGAGCACCTCAAAGGGCGAGTCAGAGAGGGCCGTGACAAAGGGCTCGCCAAGCCAGGGTCCCCCCCCCCCCCCCAAAGCCCACAGACAAGCAGCCAATGATAACGCAGAAGCGTCTGAAGCGTCTGAGGTAACGCCACCGCCCGGCGCGGAACATCCAAATGAAGGAAAAGACGCACGCGGCGGCGGCGGCATTTGCAATAGTAAAAAAGACAAGTCAGCGCGGCGGCAGACACCACATATACTAGTCAAAAGACATGACAAAACGCCGTATGCACGAATCACGCTACACGCTCACCCACACCCCCCCCCCCCTTCTTTCCCTCCCGAAGGCTACAGGGAGAATGAGGGAGGATGGCGGCCCTCTGTACAGGACCCACCGCTACATGGGGCAATAACGCGGGAGGGGCATCCATAAAGGCTCACCATCAGCCTATACCGCCTACCCTTTGGTGGGGGATTGCAGTGGAGCAGCGCTCCTCAAGCACACATGGTGCTGCCTACCTTCACCCGACCAGCGCAACCCAGGCTGGGAGGCACATCAAACAAGGAATGGGTGGGAATAGTCCAACAGGGCCGCAGGCTAATAGCCCCGCTCACCTGCGAGAGAGTGATAATTTCATGTCTTCGCAGTAAGCACTGCAGAGAAATCTGGGGATTCGTGGGAGGTCCCGGGTATTTGAGGGGCCGGGAGGAGCCTGTTTTACATGTATCTGCAGTGCAGCGCCATCTGGCAGAGGATAACCCAAGTGTAAGTACTATATCTGCAGCAGGACGTACTGTATACTAAGAATATACCATTTTGTGAATACTCATCTGTAAAATGGGTATTATAAGTATGTCACACACCCCGCTTCAGATAGTCATTACACTTGGGTTATACCAACCTGTAGAGGGCGATCTTGCAGAGATGTCATGAAAAAAAGAGAGCCCCTCCCGGTCCATAAATACCTGGTACCTCCCACTCACTCCCCAGTATTAAGACAGCAGTAAGGAAAAAGGGACCAGGAAGAGCCAAAATAACCAGCAACAGTAAACAAGGTTCACCATATAAAGGATCCAAAATACCAAAGGGCAGGGTGAAGGGGGGTGTGTGACATACTTATAATACCCATTTTACAGGTGAGTATTCACAAAATGGTATTATTCTAAGTATGTTACACACCCCGCTTCAGATAGTCATTACACTTGGGACATCCAATAGCAGTGTCCATAAAGGGCGGGGATCCAAAACAAGGCAACAATGCACAAACTTAAAGCACTGCAGCTTGCAGAACTTTGCGGCCAAAGACAGCATCCGCTGAGGCCCGCACATCAACCTTGTAAAACTTGGAAAAAGTGTGAACAGAAGACCAAGTAGCAGCCTTACAAACTTGCTCAACAGAGGCCTGGTGCTGGAAAACCCAGGACGCACCGACAGCATTAGTAGAATGAGCAGTAACACGAAAAGTGGGAATCTTCGCCTTGGCAGAATAGGCCCCAACAATGGCCTGGCGAATCCATTTACTAATGGAAGACTTGGCGGGAGCCAAACCTTTCCTAGGCCCAGAGGGCACCACAAAAAGGGCATCAGTCCTACGAAAAGAGGAAGTAGCAACCAAATAGTACTTCACAAAGCGAACCACATTCAAAGAATGCAAAACCCTCTGCTTGTCATTGCTGGGCTTAGGACACAAGGAGGGAAGAACAATATCCTGATTAAAATGAAAGGCAGAGACCACCTTAGGAAGGAAATCAGGCTTGAAGCGGAAAACAACCTTGTCCTGATGCCTCTCAAAGTAAGGGGCCTTAATTTACAAAGCCGCCAACTCCTATACGCGCCAAACGGAAGTGATAGAAAACGCCCTGCAGGGCAAGGCCCGGACCTCACACCAATCAATATAAGACCTCCAAATCCTATAGTAGATGGTAGAGGAAGACTTCTTCCTAGCCCTAACTAGAGTCTGAATGACAGCATCAGAAAGACCTTCCTCCTTCAAGATGGAGGTTTCAGCAGCCACGCCGTCAAAGCCAGCGTTGGTAAATTGGGGTAGAGCAGTGGACCCTGAGTGAGCAGATCCGGCAAAAGGGGCAGATCTAACAGATCCTCTGCCAACCTTACCACAGCTGCGAACCAAACCTGTCTTGGCCACCTTGGCACCACCAGAATTGCTGACGCGCCCTCTAGGGCCAGCTTGTGCACCACTTTGCCCACCATGGGAAACGGAGGGAACAGGTACAGAAACCCCAGATCCCTCCAGTCCAGAGACATGGCATCCGCTGCCAGAGCCAGCAGATCCCGCAAGAGAGACACAAATGCCGGAAGCTTGTGATTGTGACGAGAGGCAAAGAACCCCCCCCTGCTCAGGGAGTCTGCCTCCGTGTTCTCCACTCCCGGAATGTACACTGCCGAGATGCATGGGACATTGCCCTCTGCCCAAGCCAGGATCAAAGACACTTCCCTGAGGGCACGCCTGCTGCGAGTCCCTCCCTGGTGATTGATGTAGGTGACCGCCATCCGATTGTCCGGCAGAACTTGAACCGGTAAGCCCTGTAACTGATGAGTCAAGTGAGCCAGAACCAACCTTATGGCTCTCAGCTCCAGAACATTGATGGGATTGTGAGCCTCCTGAGGCCCCCACAGTCCCTGAAACTGAAGATCCTTCCAAAATCCCCCCCAACCTGACAGGCTGGCATCCGTGGTGACCGTCTCCCAACGAGGGGTCAGAAAGGATCTGCCCCTCATCACATTGCTCGGTTCCAGCCACCACCGAAGGGAACGCCGCACCCGGGGGGACATCAGAAAAGACTGATCCAATGTCGACGGGGACCAGTCACAGGCCGCCAAGAGATGGAGGTGGAGCGTCCTTGTGTGAAACTGGGCAAAGGGAACCGCTTCGAACGATGCCACCATCAATCCCACCAGTTGCATCCCCAGCCGGATGGACGGGCGAGACATTCCCAGGAACGCCACCACCCTGGAGGGAGAGAGGCTGGACTTGGGATAGTTGATCACCCAGCGAATCTCTCCAGGGTGGCTACCACAGTCCTGGTATCTAGCTCGGCCTGGCTGAGAGAGGAAGCCACAATAAGAAGATCGTCCAGATAAGGCACGATGCGGATACCCTGGGCTCTGAGGAGGGCCATCACCCCCGCCAGCACCTTGGAGCCGAGGTAAGGCCAAACGGAAGGGCCACAAACTGAAAATGCCGATCTTCCACCACGAACCTGAGAAATCTCTGATGTTCCGGGAAGATTTTAACATGCAGATAAGCATCCTTGATGTCTATGGGCGTTATGAAGTCCTCCTGCCGAAGTGCATGTATGGCAGAGCGCAGAGTTTCCATGCGGAACTTCCTGGGACGGATAAATCTGTTGAGAAACTTCAGATCCTGGATGGGACGAACTGAGCCATCCTTCTTGGGCACCGTGAACAGATTGGAATAGCATCCCAGGCCCCTGTCCGAGGGAGGCACTGGGCAGACAACAGCCATGTCCAGGAGATCTTTTACTGACGCCCGGAGCCCCTGTGCGGCCAGAGGATCCAAGGGCACCCGAGACCTGAAGAATCTTGGAGGAGGCCGGATCTCGAACTCCAGCTTGTAACCGGAAGACACCACTTTGCGAATCCATCTGTCCCAGACCTCTTGGTCCCAGACTTGGGAGAAGTGTTGCAGCTGTCCCCCCACCCGTGAGGGTGAGGGCGCCCCCTCATTGCTGAGCCGGCTTAGCAGTGGCTTTGGGCTTGGAGCCCCAGCTGTGACCTGGACGGGCACGTCCTCTTCCCCTGTGCCAGGAATCACCTCTGGAGGGGAAGACAGCCGATCCCCGTCCAGCTCTGGCCCCACGAAAGGAAGGGGTAAATGAAGCCGCCCCCCGAAAGGGACAACGTTGCTTCTTTCGCTGAGGTAACCTACCTCCCTTGGCGACCGAATCCAATTTTTCTCCAAAGAGCCGCAAGCTCAGAAAGGGAAGAGCCGTAAGAGACTTTTTGGACACAATATCAGCCGCCCACTGGCACAACCAAACCGACCGCCGAATTGCCACCAGCAAGGCCGAAGTTCTACTACACATCACCATGGTGTCATCCAGGGTGGCTAGCACAAAAGACAAAAACAATTCACACCGCTTAAGGGCGGTGAACTCATCACTAGCCAGGTGAAGGCTGGAGGTAGACAACAGGTCCCTGACAACAAACCTAGAGGCCACTATAAGAAGCGCCGAAGCACAAACAGGCCGTAAGGCCGACCCGACGCTGGCAAAACCATGACAGGTCATCTGGTCAATGCGTTTGTCCTCACCGTCCTTGAGAGTAGAACAGTCAGGAGAATGCGCTTCACCGCGTCCACCGGAAAGGGATATTTCTTATTCCAACCCGGAGGGACACCCGGAAGCCTAGCAGGCCTCTCCCATTCCTTGAGGATAATGCCGTCGGAATGCCTTTGATTAGGGAATTCTAAGCGCGGCTTAGCCTCCTCAAAGAACTCCCCCTTCTGCGGAAGAGTCACTTCGGGTGGAGAGATTGCCAGAACCTCAAACATATGAGCCAGGACCTTAGGGGTATCCCAAGAATCCCCCTGACCCCGCTCGGCATCAGTGCCAACAAACTGCTGATCGTCAGAACCATCAGACTCCTCAAAAACAGTCCAGGAGGGCAGTTGCACACTTACCTAAATGTGTCGGGTGCCAGGGCCGCGGTGGCGCCGCTTTAAATCCAGTTAGACAAAGCGCCAGCACACCGTAAGTTAAATCAATAAGCTTGTATTAGAAGGCATACAAGAAGATGAGGTTCATTGAGACCATTACATTGCATCAGGGCAGACAAACAACCATCGCAAAGAAGCAGCTGGCTTTATAAAGAACAGAACTGTAATTCCCGCCTGACGTCTTTATAAGGCCAGCTGCTTCTTTGCGATGGGTGTTTGTCTGCCCTGAGGAAGGGGGTTTGTTACACCCCCGAAACGTCGGCTTACTGGACATTAGTTGCTATCAGCAATCTGCGCTTTTGGACTTTGATGCAATGTAATGGTCTCAATGAACCTCATCTTCTTGTATGCCTTCTAATACAAGCTTATTGATTTAACTTACGGTGTGCTGGCCCTTTGTCTAACTAGACTCCTCAAAAATCTCCCCTTCATCTAGCGGGGGGTAATCAGACCAGTCCAGCGAGTCAAACTCCTCAAAATCAGAAGCCTGCGTGGCTTGGGACAAGTGCTTTCTCTTAGCCAGGACCTTTCTGGCCACAGCGCTAGAAAATAATTTTTCAAGATTGGACAATCTGGCACACACCTCAGATTGCGACTCCCCACTCGTGACAACATCACACGGGGTACGGGTCAGGCAGGGTAGGAGAAGGGACCGGCGGCGCAGAACCAGACGCAAGGGATCCGGACTGCGTAATAGTCTGCTGCGCACATGGTATGCAAAGGAAAACATCATCCCATCCCAGCCCGAGCCCGGTATCCTGGGAAGCCTCCATATGGTGATTTTATAGGTACTCACAATACCCAAGGGAATTACGCGATATAAGCAACCCGGGATGCCCCTTCTGTGTCCCGAGTGGGAGGATTTTATGGGGAATTCTAATATTAAACCAGGGACCCTAGGACCGGGAGGACCCTTTAGGCTCCGACAAGGGTTCACCTGGAAGACAGAATACAGGGCCAATCAGCACCTCAATCATGCCCAAGCACACACAATGCAGACATACTGACAATGCAAAAAATCAAATGAACTGTATATACACATATGCAGGTCAAAGCCATGGCTGTTCATATAATAACAAAAACGCTTAAAGTATAATGCAGAGATCGCAGGCAGTGCCTGAAGTAATGAGGCCGCAGGGGCCACTCACGCGTTCAGCCGGAGGCCTGAGAAGCAGAGGGAGAGAGAGGGGTGTGCCGGGCTCCGCAGTGGCGCCAAGAGCACGGGGGGGCGTCCCCGCCCCCCCTTCACCAACAGTACCTGAGGGGAAGAAGCTCCCCCGCCGAATGTCACAACGGAACTGAATACAGATTAAAAGAAAAGTGCGCCCAGTGAACACACGCACCCGCACAGCTGTGACAACCCACGTTAGTTTAAAAGGAAAATGCGCCCAGTGAACACACGCACCCACACACAGCTGAACAAAAACACATTAAGAGAGAAAGGGGACCCTACACTGCCACCCCTCTAAGGAGCAAGGGCCATCCGGGGGAGGGGGAATCCACGCTGGAAGGTGGAAGGGCAAGGGACGGAGCATCCCTGACCGGGATCACCAGCCCGGCAAAACTGCCTACCCCTTAGTATGGGGTCTCACGGTGGAGCGTAGCTCCTAAGCACCATTAGGTGCTGTCTACCCTTGCCCGGACCAGCAGCCTAGGCTGGGAGGCAAGGCGAAAACTAAGACATGGGGTCCAGGCAGAAATAGACTAACACTCGGGCCGGGAGTTACCCCGGCTACCTGCAAGGAGGAGACATCATCTTCTGACTTGCTCGCCGTCTGCAGAGATGAAAGACTGGGGAGTGAGTGGGAGGTCCCAGGTATTTATGGACCGGGAGGGGCTCCCTTTTTTTCATGACATCTCTGCAAGTTCGCCCTCTACAGGTCGGTATAACCCAAGTGTAATGACTATCTGAAGCGCGGTGAGTGACATACTTAGAATATAAGGGGGAGGAAGGAGTGGAGCCGGGAGAAACCACAACCCAAGGGTATCCCCATCTGAAAGACATAAGTAAAAAGACACATGAGCATCCCGCAACAAATACACCCCATGCAAAAAAAAAAAAACGCCCAAGGGGGACTCACGGACCAAAGACACCTTAGGGTCATTCAGGCACAGACCACCGGATAAGTCGAGACACTGGAGGAAGCAGCACTGCCGTCAGGAAGGGAGAAAACCAGGTGCGCAGCTCGTCCAAAATGGCGCCGGCAGAGGTACCTCGAGGGGCAGGCCGCTGGGTGACGACGCGATACGCATTTGGTCTCCAGAAGAATCTGGTGCCTGACCAAAAAGATGCTAAATTTCTCCACAGAGAGAACAACTGGCCTACTCTGTGTTTAGAGTCCTTCCCAAAAAAAAAGAGGCCACTGACAGATGGGATAATTCATTGATCTAGCTGAAATGTTCCATAGTGGGCAAGGTCGGCAGGAAATATTGCTCCTTCTTCCAGGATATGACCCAGTTGAGCAGATCGTCTAGATAAATCACAATCCAAAACCCCTGTTGACACAACAGGGCCATCACCCCAGCAAGTCATTGATGAACACTTGGGGGAACCATTAACAGGCTAAATGGCAGAGCCCCAAAACCAGGAGTGCAAAGTAACTAACACAACCTCAGATAATTCTGATGCCTCAGGCAGCTTAAAACATGGAGGAAAGCTTCCCTAATGCACCAGCCATGTACAATGCAAGCACTGTCTCAGGATAAGGAGTGCCCTCCTGGTTGGGCCAATCAGGCCATAGGTTTGGGGCCCCCTGACCATGATGTCCTGTTTCCTGACCATGGTCTCCCATGTCCTATAACAGCACTGAGGAAGCCCCAGGATTTGCCTTACATGGTCCTCTACTCCGTGAACAGGTCATCAACAGTAGAGTATTATCAAAGGAGTCTCCGCTAGACACCCCTTAAAGACAATCAGCCTCCATAGCAAAGGCCACCAACAGGCAGACATCGTTGCTATCAAGTGACCCGTCAGGTCCATTGGCTTAAATGGTTAAAATTTGTTAAATTATTTTCTCGAGGGGAAAAAAAAAGAAATAGCAACAAAGTAAATAAAACCCTGGCCACATCTTCATAGTCCAAGAATATGTAGAGTGGGATTAGCCACACCTATTATCTTGCAGTCCCCGTCCCGAGGCTGGGCAGTATCACAAGAGATACTGCCTTGGAGAAGCCTTGGAGTGAAATGTAGGAGAAAGGTAAGCTGCAGCCCAAGTATGTTGTGTTGGTCTGATTTAAATCATTTTTGACTGTTGGTCCAGTTTAGGTCTTTCCAATACATTTTTTCTTCTATGTATTCAACCAAAGCCCAGTCAAGTTACAGTAAATATATTTTTATAATGCAGAATTAAACCCTCTCTTGACACTTTTTTTTCATTTTTGAGACTTTTGAGAACATGCTTACCTGTAAACTGGGCACAGCAAACCTCCCCAGGTTGTGGTAAAAATCCAGACGTGGCAGGCAATGTGCTACAATGCCAGTTCATAGAAGCACAGAGCTCAGCCAGTTGTTCTTTAAAAGAAGAGATGTGAAGAGAATGAAAATGCTCTGCAATAAATACTATGCCCTAAGCTGGAGATTTACACAACATACTACTCAGTGAAATGGGAGGGATCACCTAAAACATTTTTTGGGTATCAGTGCTTTCACACAATACATGATCAACTTTGGAGCACACAGAGTGCATGAAGCAAATAGAAGGTACCATTATGTGGCAAAAATCATATACAAAAATGCATGCCGTGAGCTTGCCATTCAAGAAAGCATCTTGAATTCCCACCAACATGCCTTTAGCAGGCTTCCACTGGTGGAAGACACTAATTACAATGCATCTCACCTATTTGAATTGTCATGTTAGTGTCCTATATTATACACATTTTAGAAATGAAAGCTTTGCTTTACTCATACTAACAAACATGTGAGATGGCACTGCATCGGCAAAGATCACAATGCTGTACATGGTGACATCTTTGTGATTTTAAAATAGCAGGTGTCAGAACTAAACAGCATAATGTGCAGAAGAAGCAGTTTCTAAATCCACCCATTTTGCAAGCATGTGTCCAGGGGCACAATGGCCACCTAAAGTGTCGTTTCATCACAAGTCGGCAAGGCATTTGCTTTTAAATGAGTAAAACCGGTTTTCACACATTTTCCCCTTCTCTCGATTCAGCAAACTTTTTTATTTGGTACAAGTTTTTTTTTTTTTCTTAGCGAATTTCCACTTAGTGCCAATCTTATGGGAAATTTCTAAAAAAAAATACAATTCTGTGATTACTCACCTGTAGAATTGGTATTATATGTATACAGCACGTCCTGTTCCAGAAGATATTCCTTACTCTTGGGATATACTCCAGTAGATGGCGCTGGACTGCAGAGACAGAAAAGAGGCTCATCTCGGCCCCATAAATACCCGGGACCTTCCACAAAATCCCCAGTATTGAAAATCAGTTAGCAAGAGACCGGGAGAACTATAACCATTATATGAAAAATTGAACATAAAACAATCACCATAAAGAGGTAACTAAAGATAATGATAACAAGGGTGGGGCGGAACAGGACGTGCTGTATACATATAATACCAATTCTACAGGTGAGTAATCACAGAATTGTATTATTCTAAGTATATAGCACGTCCTGCTCCAGAAGATATTCCTTACTCCAATAGCAGTGTCCGTAAGGTAGGGTGGGATCCCCAAAAGTAACAGCAGACAGTTTAAACCACTGCCCCCTGCAGAACCTTGCGGCCAAAAGCAGCATCAGCTGAGGCCCTAACATCAACCTTGTAAAACTTTGACAAAGTATGAACAGAAGACCAAGTAGCGGCCTTGCAAACTTGTTCAACAGAAGCTTGGTGCTGGAAAGCCCAAGAGGCACCAATAGCATGAGTAGAATGAGCAGTAAGGTGGAAGGGGGGTTCCTTCCCCTTGGCAGAGTAGACCTGAATCACAGCCTGATGTATCCACTTACTGATAGTGGACTTAGCCGGAGCCAGGTCTTTCTTAGGTCCAGATGGAAGCACAAAAAGAGCATCAGTCTTCCTGAAGGATTCAGTAGCCACCAAATAGAACTTAAGAGTTCTGACTACATCCAAAGAATGCAAAACCCTTTCCTTAGGGTTACTAGGATTAGGACACAGAGAAGGCAAAACAATGTCCTGATTGAGATGCAAAGCAGAAACAACCTTAGGTAGAAAATCTGGCTTAAAACGAAACACCACCTTGTCCTGGTGTCTCTCAAAATAAGGAGGCTTGATGGAAAGCGCCGCCAACTTAGAAACACGCCTAACATAAGTGATAGCCACCAAAAAGACCACCTTAAGCGTAAGAATGGACAAAGGGGCCCCTTGCAAGGGCTCAAAGGGAGACCCCTGCAGGGCAGACAAGACTAAGTTAAAGTCCCAGACTGGTAACATAGGCTTACGTGGGGGACGCACGTGAGTAACCCCTTGGAAAAAAGTTTTTGACCAGGGGATGCTGAGCAAAGGATCTTTGGAAGAAAATAGCCAAAGCAGGCACATGACCTTTCAGAGTACTGAGCTGAAGACCCAGATCCAAACCATGTTGGAGAAATTCCAGAATCCTAGGAATAGAAAACACACGACAGGGAAGCGAGTGGGATTCACACCAGTCAATGTAAGTACGCCAGACCCTGTAATAGATGGAAGAAGAGGACCTCTTCCTAGCCCTGATCATGGTATTCACCACTGAGGCAGGCAGCCCTTTTCCATCAAGACGGAGGTTTCAACAGCCAGAATGTCAAAGCCAGCGTTTGTAAATTGGGGTGGCGTAGGTGTCCCTGAGTGAGCAGATCTGAAACCTGTGGTAGAGGGTACTGATCTACTGCCAACTGCAGGATGTCTTGGCCAACAGGGGGCCTCCAGGATGGCTGGCACCCCTTCCTGAATTACCCTGCACAGCACCCTGCCCAGCAGTGTAAACAGGGGAAACACATACAGGAGCTGGAATCCCACCCAGGACATTGCCAGGGCATCCGTGGCCAAGGCCAGAGGATCCTGGGACAGAGGGACAAAGACTGGAGGCATGTGATTGTGACGAGACGCAAATAGATCCACGTCCGGCTGACCCCAGTGGTGGCACAGGGAGCGAAACACCCTGCTGCTGAGGGACCACTCTCCCAGACGAGAGGTCCCTCTGCTCAGAGAGTCTGCCTCCAGATTCTCCAACTCCGGGATGTACACAGCTGAGATGCAGGGAACATTTACCTCTGCCCAGGACAGTATCAGGGACACTTCCCTGAGGGCCCTCTTGCTCCGGGTCCCTCCCTGATGACTGATGTAGGCAACTGACGTCTGGTTGTCTGAGCGGACCTGAACAGCCCGACCCCTCAAGTGAGGGGTTAAGTGGGCGAGAACCAACCTGATTGCCCTCAATTCCAGAATGTTGATAGGGGCATGGGCCTCCTGAGGGCCCCACTGACCCTGGAATGTCAGACTTCCAGAATCCCCCCCAACCTGTCAGATTGGCATCCGTGGTGACAGTCTCCCAGCAGGGGGCCAGAAAGGACCTGCCCCCCAGCAGGTTCCCTGAGACCAACCACCACACTAGAGACCACCTGACCTGAGGGGACAAGACAAACACCTGATCCAGGGACAAAGGGTCCCGATCCCATACTGACAAGAGGTGAAGCTGAAGAGGCCTCATGTGGAACTGAGCATATGGAACTGCCTCGAAGCAGGACACCATCAGGCCCACCAGCTGCATTCCCTGCCTGATGGATGGATGGGGACAAGACAGCAGGAGCTGAACTTTCTCTTGAAGGACCTCCACCTTCTGCTGAGGAAGAAAGATCTTGACCTAGGCTGAATCCAGAATCATGCCCAGAAAAGACTTCACCATGGAAGGAGACAGGGAAGATTTGGAGTGATTGATCACCCAGCCGAATGACTCCAGAGTGGACACCACCCTCTGAGTGTCCAGCTCTGCCTGATGGAAGGACTGGGAGGCAATAAGCATGTCGTCCAAGTAGGGAAGAATGCGGATGCCCTGAGATCTCAGCAGGGCCATCACTCCTGCCAGCACCTTGGTGAATACCCTGGGGGCCGAGGTGAGGCCGAAGGGCAAGGCCACAAATTGGTAGTGCTGATCTTCCAGAGCGAATGCGAGGAACCTCTGATGACCTGGAAAGATAGGGACGTGAAGGTAAGCATCCTTGATGTCTACAGAGGTCATGAAGTCCCCTGGGCGTAGAAAAGTCACAGCTGAGCGCAGAGTCTCCATGCGAAAGTATCTGAATCTGACAAACCTGTTGAGAAGCTTTAAATCCAGGATAGGTCTGATGGACCCATCCTTTTTGGGCACGATGAAAAGATTGGAATAATAGCCTTTGCCCCTTCCCATCAAGGGCACCCGGCAGATGACACCTAGGTCTAGAAGGCCTTGGACAGCCAGGGAGAGACACTGAGCTGACAAGGGGTTTTGAGCTACACGAGATTTGATGAATCTTGGGGGCAGCCAGGCTGCAAACTCTATCTTGTAAACTATCTCCTGAATCCACCGGTCTAAGACATGACGCCTCCAGACGTGAGCCAAGAGCTGAAGCCGTCCCCCCACCCGGATGGGTGAGGGTGCCCCTTCATGCCTGAGGGGTCTTGGGATAGGACTTAGTCTTGGGACCCCAGGGGGGGCCAGGGCAGCCACATCCTCTGCCCCTGCCCGAAAAATCTCCACGGGCTCCAGCAAAGGAAGCTCCCCATCCAATTCTGGAGCCCCTAAAGGAAGGAGAAAAGGCACCTGAACCCCGAAAGGGCCGGGGCTACCTTCTACGCTGAGGTATCTTGCTACCTTTAGCAAACAAGTCCAAACGTTCCCCAAAGAGGCGCAACCCCTTGAAGGGAAAACCAGTGAGGGCCAGAAAACGGTCGAGCTGATAGTTGACTTCAGGCGATCCCACCCGACGTCCCATTTCCATAGGTATAGGTGAGGTCAACATCGCTACCAGTGCAAAATTTCTCGGCACTGTGATTACGGAACACTTGAAGTGGAGTAGGCAAGCCACCGGCGTCCTGAAGAAGGCTCAACAGAGACTGTACTTCCTAAGACAACTTGAAAAATACGGAATGTCTAAAATGATCCTAAAGACCTTTTACAACAATGCAGTAGGATCAATCCTGACCTCCTCCTTCACTGCCTGGCATTGCGGGATCACAGCCAAGGACAAGAACAGGCTGAAGAGGATCACCAGGACTGCCGAGCGGATCATTGGATGTCCCCTACCTGCCCTGGAGGAACAATTCAGGGGAAGGACCCGCTCAAAGGCAAAAAGAATAGCTGAGGACCCTACACACCCAGGTCATTCCTTCTTCAAACTCCTGCCCTCTGGACGGAGGTACCGGGCTCTCTCGACCAGGACCTCTCAGCACAAAAACAGCTTTTTTTCCTCTGGCCGTTAAGGAGCTAAATAACCAACTCTAATTAACCTGCCGCGAACCTCCGGTCTCCACCGTGTTACTAGTTAAGAAGAACGCCATATGTAACTACTGCTCAAATGTATAATATGCATGACATGCTAAATGTTTAAGCTCTAATGGAGAACCTCCCTTCCAAAAAGTATTCCTTGTATGTATCCTGTACTTACTTGGCGATCAATAAAGTATTCGTATTTTTGCAGCATTGTCAGCTGCCCAGTGGCGCAGCCAGACCGAGTGGCGTATTGCCACCAACAAGGTAGAGGCCCTGCCAGGCAGAAAGAACATATGCAACAAATTCCTCACAAAGCAGAAGAGCTCTATACTTTTCACTACCAGCATTATCAGGGGCCCCGTCTAAGAGACCCCTGAGCAGGCTTTTAACAGCAACAGCCGTGATAGCAGAGGCACAGACCGGAAGGAGCGTGGTACCAACACAGGCAAAGGCATGGCAAGCTAGCTGATCCATGCGCCTGTCTTCACCATTCCTCAAGGTAGTAGTATCAGGGGAATGCATGACAGATGTGTTAGACAACCCCAGAACTGGTGCATCCACCTCTGGAGGACATGACCAACATTTAACCATTTCAGCAGGAAAGGGATACCTCTTATCCCAACTCTTTGGTATCCCGGGAAGCCGGCTAGGCCTTTCCCACTCCTTGAGAATCAGATTATTAAAGTGGGCTTGTTCAGGAAACTCCAAACGTGGCTTAACAGTATGAAACAGCTCCCCCTGCTGCCACGGAAGGAGGAGAGATACAGAGCACTTCAGAAATGTGAGCCAAAAGTCTGTCAGTATCATCTGAAGCCCATGGGTCAGACCCAGACTCAGCATAACCCCTAGGCTGATCCTCAGATGATTCTGAATCAGAGAATAATTCCCCTTCTTCCAAGGGGGTATAACCAGTAACATCAAAAAACTCCTCAGCTACCGTAGGAAAGAGAGTAACACTGGGTGCCAGATGCTGCCGCTTAGCAGAAGCCTTACGCGGCCAGAACCAGCAATATGCCTTTCAATGCTGGCTACCTGGGTAGCCAAATCAGGTTGAGACTCCCCACTGGTATGCACCTCACTGGGAGTCAGGTGTAAGTGTGGGTGGGTAGGCGAAGCCAGAGTGGGCGCAGCACTAGGCCCAGCCGCGGGTAACCCAGACTGCAGCGCAAGTACCTGCTGGGCGCAGGGTACACACACCCTGACATCATCACTTATAGGGGATACCCCCCACGCCACACACAGCCGGGCTTGTCCCAAAGGAACCCCGAGCACATTATCCTGAGAAGCCTCCATATGGTGATTATCAGGGCACAACAGGTCAATAGGGATTGACGCTAATAAAAGCAACCCGGGATGCCCCAATAACCCGCTAGGGAAGTGTGAGCAATGGTATACAATAGACCTCCAATAAGAGTTAACACTAAATAGAGGAGATAGGGTCGGGAGAAATCACAAGTTTGACCCGCCTGCAAGACATAAGCAAAAGTTCCCATAAGTGAAATGCAAAAATACAATTAATTAATACTGTATACTAAGAATAATACAATTCTGTGATTACTCACCTGTAGAATTGGTATTATGAGTATACAGTACGTCCTGCTCCAGATATAGTACTTACTATCGGGTATTACTCCACCAGATGGTGCTGGACTGCAGAGACATCGAAAATAGGCTCCTCCCAGCCCCTCAAATACCCAGGGACCTCCCACAAATCCCCAGCATTGAAAAGCAGTTAACGAGAAGCCGGGAGAATAAAAACAACCCAAACTATTAACTATAACAATAACAATCACCATACAGGGGATCCAAGATAATGCAAAACCAAGGGTGGGGTGGAGAAGGACATACTGTATACTCATAATACCGATTCTACAGGTGAGTAATCACAGAATTGTATTATTCTTAGTATACAGTATTAATGCTCCAGATATAGTACTTACTATCGGGACATCCAATAGCAGTGTCCATAAAGTAGGGTGGGATCCCCAAAGTTAACAGCAGACAGTTTAAACCACTGCTGCCTGCAGAACCTTTCGGCCAAAAGCAGCATCAGCTGAGGCCCTAACATCAACCTTGTAAAACTTTTAAAAAGGTATGAACAGAAGACCAAGTAGCGGCCTTGCAAACTTGTTCAACAGAAACTGGTGCTAAAAGGCCCAAGAAGCACCAATAGCACGAGTGGAATGAGCAGTAAGGCGGAAGGGAGGCTTCTTCTCCTTAGCAGAGTAGGCCTGAATCACAGCCTGACAAATCCATTTGCTGATAGTAGACTTGGCAAAAGCCAAACCCTTCCTAGGACCAGAAGGGACCACAAAAAGAGCATCAGTCTTTCTGAAAGGTGCAGTAGCCACCAGATAGTACTTCAGACACCTAACCACATCCAAAGAGCGCAAGACCCTCTCCTTAGCATTACTAGGATTAGGGCACAATGAAGGGAGAACAATGTCCTGATTCAAATGAAAGGCAGACATAACCTTAGGCAGAAAATCTAGCTTGAAGCAAAACACCACCTTGTCCTGGTGTCTCTAATAGTAGGGGGGCTGAATGGAAAGCGCCGCCAACTCAGACACACGCCTAACAGAGGTGATAGCCACCAGAAAGACAATCTTGAGAGTAAGAATGGCCAGGTAAGCATCCTGCACAGGTTCAAAAGGAGCACCCTCCAAGGCTGACAAAACCAAGCTCAAATCCCAAACAGGCACCGTAGTCTTACGTGGAGGTAGCACATGAGTCACCCCCTGGAAAAAAGTCCTAATCAGAGAATGCTGAGCAAAGGACTTCTGGAAGAAAACAGCCAGGGCAGAAACCTGACCTTTTAGAGTACGAAGTTGAAGCCCCATCTCCAACCCATGCTGAAGGAACTCCAGAATCCTGGGAATAGAGAACACATGACAGGGAAGAGACTTAACTCACACCAGTCAATGTAGGCACGCCAAATCCCGTAATAAATAGAAGAAGACTTCTTCCTAGCCTTTATCAAGGTATCCACAACCGAAGAAGACAGCCCCTTCTCCATTAAGATGGAGGTTTCAGCAGCCAGGCCGTCAAAGCCAGAGTTTGTAAATTGGGATGGTGTAGTGAGCCCTGAGTGAGCAGATCTGGCACCAAGGGCAGAGCGTACTGATCTACTGCCAGCTGCACCACGTCTGCGAACCACACTCTTCTTGGCCACCTGGGGGCCACCAGAATTGCTGGCACCCCTTCCAGAGCAATCTTGTGCAGAACCCTGCCCAGCAGGGGGAATGGAGGGAAGACATACAGAAACTGAAAGTCCTGCCATGACATTGCTAGAGCATCCGTGGTCAAGGCCAGAGGATCCTGGGGCAGGGAGAAAAAGGCTGGTAGCTTGTGATTGTGAAGGGACGCAAACAGATCCACATCTGATTGGCCCCAACGGTGACACAGAGATTGGAACATCCTGCTGCATAGGGACCATTCTCCCTGGTGAGAGGTCCCCCTGCTCAGAGAGTCTGCCAGGAGATTTTCCACTTGCGGGATGTATACCGCTGATATGCAGGGTACATTGGACTCCGCCCAAGTCAGGATCAGAGACACTTCCTGGAGGGCCCCTTGCTCCGGGTCCCTCCCTGATGATTGATGTAGGCAACAGACTGCCGTCTGGTTGTCCGAGCACACCTGAACAGGCAGGCCCCGAAGGTGAGTAGTCAAGTGAGCCAGAACTAACCTGATCGCCCGCAGTTCCAAGACATTGATAGGTGTGTGGGCCTCCTGAGGGCCCCACCTCCCCTGGAACCGCAGGGACTTCCAGAGACCCCCCCCCCCCCAACCTGACAGACTGGCATCCGTGGTGACCGTCTCCCAGGAAGGGGTAAGAAAGGATCTGCCCCCCAACAGGTTCCTTAAATACATCCACCACGAGAGGGACCTCCTGACCAGAGGGGAGAGCACACAGACCCTGTCCAGGGACGCTGGATCCTTGTCCCACACTGACAATAGGTAAAGTTGTAAAGGCCTCAAGTGGAACTGAGCATAAGGGACCGCCTTGAAGCATGCCATCATCAGGCCCACCAGCTGCATCCCCTGCCTGATGGAGGGATGAGGACAAGATAGCAGGAACTGAGTCTGTGCAATCAGACTGTCCACCTTCTGTTGAGGAAGGAAAATCCTTGCCTGAACTGTATTCAGATTAATTCCTAGGAATGGAGTTACCAAGGAAGGGGACAGTGAGGACTTGGGGTGGTTGATCACCCATCCAAATGACTCCAGGGTGGACACCACCAGCTGAGTATCCAATTCTGCCTGATGTAGAGATTGGGAGGTGATGAGAATGTTGTCCAGATAAGGAAGCACGTGGATGCCCTGATACCTGAGCAGAGACATCACGCCAGCCAGCACCTTGGTGAACACCCTGGGAGCTGAGGTGAGACCAAGGGCCATTCCACAAACTGGTAGTGTTGATCCTTCAGAGCGAACCTGAGGAACCTTTGATGACCTGGAAATACAGGAATATGAAGGTAAGCATCCTTGATGTCCACAGAAGTCATGAATTCCCCTTGGCGCAGGGAACTGGTGGCATAGCGCAGAGTTTCCATGCGAAAGCGCCTGCTCCTGACAAATTTGTTGAGGATCTGTAAGTCCAGGATGGGCCTGACTGAACCATCTTTTTTGGGGACTGTGAATAGGTTGGAATAAAAGCCCTTGCCTTTTTCTCTTAAGGGGACCTGGCAGATGACCCCCAGCTCCAGGAGGCCTTGCACTGCTTGCACTAGCTCCTGAGCTAACACAGGGTCCTGAGGAATCCGGGATCTGATGAATCTTGGGGGCGGCCAGGCAGCAAACCCTATCTTGTAACCGGAGGACACTACCTCCTGAATCCACCGCTCTGAGACATGAAGCCTCCAGACGTGGGCGAAGTGCTGAAGCCGTCACCCCCACCCGGATGGGTGAGGGCGCCCCATCATGCCTGAGGGGGCTTGGGAGAGGATTTTGCCTTGGGACCCCAGGAGGAGCCAGGACGTCCACGTCCTCTGCCCCTACCCCAGAAATCTCCCCGGGCCCCAGTAAAGGAAACCCCCCTCCCTTGTCTAGCACCACGGTAGGGGGAGGAGAAGGAACCCTAACCCGAAAGGGCCGAGATTGCCGCCTGCGCTGGGGTAACCTGCCTCCCTTAGCAAAAAGGTCCAGGCGGTCCCCAAACAGGCGTAGTCCTTTGAAGCGAAACCCAGTGAGGGCCTTCCTGGCAGCGTTGTCAGCAGCCCACTAGCGTAGCCAAACCAAGCTGCGTATAGCCACCACAAGGGCAGATGTCCTGGCACACATTCTAATAGTGTCATCCAAGGCAGAGAGGACAAAATTTACAAAAACATCACAACTGGAGAGTGCATTGAACACCTCACAAGGCAAATCATCAGGGGCACTATCAAGTATATTTCTGATAAGGGTTCTAGTGGCCACAGCGGTAATGGCAGAGACACAGACCGTCCCCGCACATGCAAAAGCATGGGACGCCAGCTGGTCAATGCGCCGGTCCTCAGCATCCCGCAGGGTAGTAGAGTCAGGGGAATGCATGACAGAGGTGTTAGATAGCACTAGGACCGGGGCATCCACCTCGGGAGGGGATGACCAACACTTTACCACATCAGCAGGAAAGGGATACTTCCTATCCCAACTTTTAGGTACCCCGGGAATTCTACTGGGGCGCTCCCATTCCTTGAGCACAAGGTTATTGAAATGTGCTTGCTTGGGAAATTCCAAACGTGATTTAGCTGTATGGAAAAGTTCCCCCCTTTGCCTGGGAGCCGCAACAGGGGGAGAAATGGACAGAACCTCAAAAATCTGGGTCAGCAATCTGTCAGTGTCATCCGGGGCCCAGGGGTCATAGACAGAATCGTCATAACCCCTTGGCCTCTCATCAGATGGCCATGTGTCAGAGAAAAACTCCCCTTCATCCGAAGGGGTATAGCCACAAAGATTCCAAAACTCATCAGTTTCCATAGGGAAAAGAGTGACATTAGGCGTTAAGTGCCGCTTTTTTGCAGGGGCCTTACGCGCCAAGGTATTAGCAATCAACTTCTCAACAATAGCCAGTCAAGAAGACACATCAGGCTGAGAATCCACACTTGTATGCAACCCAGTAGGAGTGAGATTTCAAGTGGACCAACACCCAGGGGGGATCGGCCCGGGAATCAATAAGATTCCCGGGCCGATCAGATCTCTCCCCACGGGGCATCCAAAATCGGGATGTCCCGCGGGGTGAAACCCCCCAGGAAGACCAGAAACCTTACCATAACTCCGTTCCAACGGCGCATGCGCGGGAAGAGGGAAGCGCGAGACGCGACCTCCAGCACTCAGAGCCGCTGTGGTTGGACACGGCTTGTACGTGCATACCACAGAGGCTCTGAGCGCTCTGATTGGACGAAGGCCCGCGTAGGAGCGTGGTGAGGTGAGTGTTTCCGGGCGTTCTGAGGGGTTTCACACAGCGGGGCACCCCTGAACGGGGTGTCGCACCGAAGTGGACCAAAACCCAGGATAGTCAAAATCCTGGGTGTTGGTCCACTTTAAGTTTGGGGGGGTAGGTGAAGTGATACGAGGTGCAGGCCCAGCCACTGGAAGGCCAGATTGCAGTGCAAGCACCTGCTCAGCACAGGGTACACAGACCCGCGCCTTGTCAGCGTCAGCATGAGGCTGCCCACACGCTACACACAGCCGGGTTTGTCCCGAAGGAACCCCGGTCACATTATCCTGAGATGCCTCCATATGGTGATTATAGCAGCACTATAGGCCGATAGGGATTAACGCTATACAGCAACCCTGGATGCCCCAATAACCCGCTACGGAGTGGGAGTAATTACACTAGGCCTAACAAGTTAGCAAACTAATAGAGGGCCGGGAGAAGCCAATGGATTCGCCCGTCTGAAATACATAATAACAGGAGGGCGTAAGCAGACAGTAATAAAGAGGAGATAATAAAGCAGCCCGCGAGGGCACTTACGGACCGCGGTAGGTAGAGGTTCGTTGCGCATAAGCAAACCAAGCAGACAAAGATGGCGTCGGCATACCTCGAGGGGCGGGCCGGTATCAGCCCCCCCCCCCGAAGCCAGCACGTGACAAGTAGCCAATGACGGCGCCGCCGCCAAGCGCGGAACATAGTGACAGAAAAGGCACAGCGGCAATTTTAAATACAGTCATAGAAAAGCAAGACAGCGCGGCAGCTGACACAAAGCAGAATGAAATAAAGTATAAGGCTAAAACAAGTAAATGCATAGCATACACCCCCCCCCCTCTTTTCCCACGAAGGCTACAAAGAGAATGAGGGAGGACAGCAGCCACTTAAATAGGGCACACCGATAGGCAGGGGCAATAGTGCGGGAGGGGCATCCCATAGAGACTCACCAAAAACCTTGAACCGCCTATCCTGTGGTGGGGGATTGCGGTGGAGCAGCGCTCCTAAGCACCTGACAGCGATGCTGCCTACCATCACCCGACCAGCGCAGCCAAGGCTGGGAGGCATATTACTAATGGAACAGGTGGGAATAGTCCTACAGGGCCGCAGGCTAATAGCCCCGCTCACCTGCGAGTAGAGAGAGCCATTTCACGTCCTTAGCAGTCCAGACTGCAGAGAAAATCTGTGGATTTGTGGGAGGTCCCTGGGTATTTGAGGGGCCGGTAGGAGCCTAATTTCGATGTCTCTGCAGTCCAGCGCCATCTGGCGGAGTAATACCCGATAGTAAGTACTATATCTGGAGCAGGACGTACTGTATACTAAGAATATATACAGTATACATATAATAAATCAGCCCGTCACTTACGGACCGCAATAGTGAGACACCAGGCACACGCAGCAGAGAGCTAAAATGGCGCCCGCATATACCTCGAGGGGCGGCCGCGGATGAAAAACGCGTCATCCGCAGGGAACACCCCCCCCCCCCCGAAGAGAAAATGAGGCCACCTGACCAGACCAGCCAATGATGGCGCAGCAGTGCCTGAGGCGATGTCGCCACCGACCGCAGCACAAACGTGCGGCGGCAGCAAAGAAACCAGTGTAACCAATCCACAGGGCATACACACACACACACACACATATAATAATACAAGTACATGCACAACCCCCTGCCTACCATCACCCGAACCAGCGCAGCCTGAGCTGGGCGGCAGTAAAATGAAACAGGAGGGAATAGTCCTACAGGGCCGCAGACTAATAGCCCCGCTCACCTGCGAGTAGAGAGAGCCATCTTCTAGTCATCGCAGCCAGGGCTGCAGAGAAGAAATGGGGATTTTGTGGGAGGTCCCGGGTATTAATGGGGCCGGGAGGAGCCTCTTTTCTGTCTCTGCAGTCCAGCGCCATCTACTGCAGTATATCCCAAGAGTAAGGAATATCTTCTGGAACAGGACGTGCTGTATACTTAGAATAGTGTAAAGGCATGTGATACAAGAAGTGTTTTGAATGAGGACATTTGTGCGAAATCTGTTTTTTACGTGCTGCCATTTTCCTACTGCTCAAAGCATGCAACACAATTGTCAGTGAACCGAAGAGCCCTGAAGATGAATCGAAGATTGGGCCTGACTACTAAAGGGCATAATGGCTGGTAAACTGGCAGGAGCGAAGGCAGGCCAGATGGCCCCTGATTCCAAGGTTACAAGCCACTATGAAAGGTGCCCGGGTTAGCTTAATTAATAATAATTAAAAAAAAAGAACAATATTGCATATCTACTTCATTGGAAGTTTAATGAAATAACCTGCATACAGTTATTCAGATATCATGTGAGTTGAGAAATGTTGTATAAAGAGATATTTCACTGGCTTTGGCATATGCTTAACACATGTGTGGCAATGTCTTGCATTTGTCCCTGAATCATGCACCATAGATCGTACATTGGGCTCAAAAAATTATGACCTGTGCTGAATCGACCCTATAGTAGCAATATAACCATATTAAGCAAAGGACTAGGTGATCCCAATTCTATGAAGCTTTGCAAAACAAAGGCAATTTAAACTCTGAGGTTCATCTTTAGTCATAGACCTACCTTTACTTGCCTGAGTAAAAAATCATTCCTTACTACAATGTATTGGAAAGTTTGTATCAAGATTGAACATCAAATAGAAATCCTAAAGAAAGACTAAGGCATCACATGATTGTCCATATTCTGGATTAAATTATATCTTATAGGCGACTTACTAGCGTTTTTCACTTGTTGACAGAAGAACATCTCAGGGTTATGAAAGGCTGAGATGAGAACTTTTATTTTGTCCCCAGCACAGGGGGTATCCGACTCTTTCTGTGTGTCTGAGTGTTCTGCCAACGAGTAGGTCTGCTTCTGTGTTTCTGGAGGTTCCCTTGGTGCTTTCTCCACGGAGCGAACTAAGGAATCCGAAGGCAATCTTACTTTTTTTTCTTGAAATTATATACAAATAGTTAAAACAATCATTCCGGTGAAAACAATAAACAATAACTACAGCAATGTAGTTATGCTAGCAGCTGTTAATGAGTATTTCACAGTCTGTTGGAAGGGTACTACTCACCTAACCATGTAAACAAGTAAGGCTAGAATGTACTGTACACACCTATGAAGAACCACAGCAAAGACTGTCAAAAATCTCTATCTAATTCAATGCAAACCTCCAGTCCCCCGCCCCCCCAGACATCCTGAACTGGGATACTCTGCCAGCTAAAGGATTGAGCAAGCCCTATAGCTTAGGTGAGGTAAGCCGTAGCTTACCAGGTCCATGTCCCTTATGCTGCTCATTTATCAGATCAAAACTGAAGGTAAATGGAGTACGTGGGATGGATGCACATGACATGGGAATGTCCATCTTGCGGAGCAGAGAACATGAGAGCGCAGAACAGACATGGCTTCTGACAGGGAAAGGAATATTAAGAACTTAATCTGAACTTTGATCGGGTCAACTCAAACTGGAGATCTGCATTAAAGCAGGCAGCAGGGCCACTGTGATCTCCCTCCTATTACATCGGTTCTTAAAAGTAAAAAATACCATTTTGTGAGTACTCACCTGAAAAATGGATATTGTCAGTGTGCCACACACCTCGCTTCCCCTTTAATTCTTACGATCGGGTTACTCCACCAGCAGGTGGCGACATTGCAGAGAAGTCTTGAAAACGAGCCCCTTCCAGCCTATATATACCTGGGACCTCCCACTCAACACCAGTGATTTAAAAAGCAGAAAGACAAGGTACCAGGAAATCCAACGGTAACCTCAAAATAAAGAAAAGCTTCACCATATAAAGGATCCAGGATACCAAAAAGGGCGGGTGAAGCGGGGTGTGTGGCACACTGACAATATCCATTTTTCAGGTGAGTACTCACAAAATGGTATTATTCTCAGTGTGCCACACACCCCGCTTCCCCTTTAATTCTTACGATCGGGACATCCAAAAGCAGTGTCCACAAGGGATGGGTATCCGAAGGCAAAGTGAAGCATAACTTAAATGACTGCAGTCTGCAGAACTTTGCGGCCAAACACAGCATCCGCTGAGGCCCGCACATCAACCTTGTAAAATTTAGAAAAAGTATGAACAGAAGACCAAGTAGTGGCCTTACAAACTTGTTCAACAGAAGCTTGGTGCTGAAAAGCCCAAGACGCTCCAACGGCGCAAGTAGAATGAGCAGTGATACGAAAAGGGGGAACTTTCCCCTTAGCAGAATAGGCCGCAATAATGGCCTGACGTATTTGCTAATGGAAGATTTGGCCGGAGCCAAACCCTTCCTAGGCCCACAGGGCACAACAAAAAAGGCATCAGTTTTACGAAAAGGAGAAGTAATAATCAAATAGTACTTAACACAGCGTACTACATCCAAACAATGCAAAACCCTCTCCTTTTCATTCTGAGGCTTAGGACACAGGGAGGGAAGAACGATATCCTGATTCAAATGAAAAGCAGAAACAACCTTAGGAGGAAAGTCCGGTTTGAACCGAAAGACCACTTTGTCCTGATGCCTCTCAAAGTAGGGCGCCTGAATCGACAAGGCCGCCAACTCCGAGACACGCCGAACCGAAGTGATAGCTACCAAGAAGACAATCTTCTGAGTCAGGGTAGACAAAGCAATATCTTGCAAAGGCTCAAAAGAGAGGAGCCTGAAGAGCAAAAAGAACCAAATTCAAGTCCCAAACAGGGAGTAATGGTTTCCTGGGACGCCGCACATGCATAACCCCCTGGAAAAAAGTTTTAACTAAAAGAAGAAGCGCAAAATGCTTCTGAAAAAAAGATAGATAAGGCAGAAACCTGCCCTCTCAAAGTACTCAGCTGAAGACCGGAGTCCAGCCCTGATTGTAAAAACTCCAGAATCTAGGAGACCGAAAAGACCCTACAAGGCAAGGACCCAACCTCACACCAAGCGATATAGGCTTTCCAAGTCCTATAGTAGGTGATAGAAGAAGACCTCTTTCGGGCACCGATCAGAGTCTTAATAACCGAGTCAGAAAGACCCGCCTCCAAGATGGAGGCCTCAGCGGCCAAGCCATCAAAACCAGCGTTGGTAAATTGGTGTAAGACAGCCGACCCTGAGTGAGCAGATCGGGCCTGACAGGCAGAATGAGCTGATTCACTGTCAGCCAAACGATGTCTGCGCACCATACTCGTCTTGGCCATCTTGGGGCCACAAGAATGGCGGACACCCTTTCCAGAACCAGCTTCTGTACCACCCAGCCTAGCATGGGTATCGGAGGAAACAGGTACAGAAACCCGGGGTCCCCCCAGCTCAGGGATATGGCTTCCGCCGCCAGAGCCAGAGGATCCTGGGAGAGCGACACAAGGATCGGGAGCCTGTAATTGTGACGAAAGGGAAACAGGACCACCTCCGGTGTCCCCCACCGGAGCGGACTGCAGACTGCCGAGAGACAAGGAACATGTGCTTTTGCCCAGGTCAGGATCAGGGACACCCCTCTGAGGGCACCCAGACTGAAAGTCCCTCCCTGATGATTGATGTAAGCAACCGCTGTTTGATTGTCCGAGCGAAGCTGAACCAGAAGGCCCAGACCCTGATGAGACAAAAGAGCAAGAACCAGACGGAAGGCTCTCAGCTCCAGAACAGACGGCCGATGGTTGGAAAGAAGGACCCAAGCCAACTCCTGAATCAGACAAATTTTGGACTGAGTGAGAAACACCCTGTGTTGACCGGAATCCGACCGCATTCCCAGAAAGGACACCACCCTGGCGGGAGCAGGGGAGGTCCTGGGAAGGTTGAAAAACTTCAGATGCAGGACGGGGCAAGCCGACCCGTCCTTCTTGGGAGCTGCGAAGAGAATGGAGCAAAAACCGAGGCCCACCTCTAAGCGCGGCACTGGCCGGATGCCCGCCATTTCCAGGAAAAACCGTGAAGGAGGTCGAGACTCGAACTCCGGTTTGTAACCGGGCGACACCCCCTCCCAGATCTATGTGTCCGGAATCTCGCGGCCTTAAACCAGGGAGAAGTGTCGCAATCGTCCCCCCACCCGCACGGTTGAGGGCAGCCCCTCATTGCTGAGCGGGCTTAGCAGTAGGTTTGGGCTTGGCGCCCCAGGACTGACCGGGACGGCCACGACCTCTTCCCCGGGACCAACCTACACCCCCGGTAACGGGAAGGGAAGCCCCTCTACCCGCTCTGGCTCCTCGAAAGGAGGGACTAAAGGAAGTCGCACCCCGAAAGGAGCGACGAGGCTTCTAGAATTGAGGCAACTTACCATCCTTGGTAACAGCATCCAATTTCTCGCCAAAAAAGGCGTAAACCTAAGAAAGGTAGCGCTGTAAGCGCCCTTTTAGAGTTAAGGTCCGCCGTCCACTGGCGCAGCCATATAGACCGACGAATAGCCACCAGCAATGCCGCTGTCCTGCTACTCGTCGCAAGAGCATCGTCCTGAGCAGTCAGGACAAAAGAAACAAACGACTCACACTGCTTGAGAGAACTAAACATATCACAAGCGGGATCAAGATCTGCGAGCAGATCCCAAATAATGGATCTAACTGCCAGCAGAAGAAGCGCCGAAGCACAAATTGGCCGTAGTGTCGACCCGGCACTGATAAAACCATGGCGAGCCAATTGATCAATCCGACGATCCTCACCATCCTTAATGGTAGTGGTGTCAGAAAAGTGCAACGCAGCTGAGCCAGTCAGCCCTAACACAGGGGTATCGACGTCGGGGGACACTGACCAAAGCTTCACCAAGTCCTCCGGAAAGGGATAACCAATTAGGAGGAGTTCCAACCAGGCGCGCGGGTTGTTCCCATTCCTTAAGGACAACCCTCTCAAAGTGCTGTTGCCTGGGAAACACCAAACGCGGCTGGGGTACGTCAAACAACTCACCCTTTGGCAGAGGGACCACCGCAGGCGGATCCAAGGCCAAAACTTTAAACATTTGAGCCAAAATGGAAGGAGTGTCAATGGACACCCCCACAGCCTGATCACCAGCAGTGTCAAACAATAGCTGGTCTGCAAGCTCATCCGACTCCTCAAGGAGTTCCCCCTCCTCATCAGGGGGACAATCGGACCAATCCAAAAATTCAGGTACCTCACCCTCCGAAGCAGGCACTGCCGGAGAAAGGTGCTTCCGCTTTGCCGTAGCCTTCTGAGCCACTGAAGCGGAAATTATTTTCTCGAGGTTGGCCAACCGTGCATGCACCCCGGAATGCGAATCCCCATTTTTGACAATGTCACACGGGGTCCGAAATAGGTTGGGGGGGATAGGAGATGACGGAAGTTGCGAGGAGCCAGAAGCCGAAGCAACGGACTGGCGCGCAATGTTCTGCCTTGCACATGGAACGCATAATATGACATCATCGCCTGGGAGCGGAGCCCCACAACCCCCACACAGCCTGGATAGCCCCGAAGAGCCATTTCCGGTAACGTTGGAAGCCTCCATATGGTGAATCTGTGGTATTCGCAACAACCCAGGGTTTTACGCATTAAGCAACCCGGAATGCCCCTTTGTAATTAAAGTCCCGGAAGTGGGAGGATTTTTTTTTTTTTTTTTTTAAGCCTAGGAAAATCCCAATTTAGAGACTAAGACTAGCCAGGTATAACAGACCGGGAGAGCCACTGCAGTGAGGGGATCCCAGAATCTGTGGGGGAAAAGAGACCACAGTCAGTCCCCCAACCAGTATGCACCACATTCATACATAACCAACAAGGCAAACATATATGAATAGTTTAAACATCATGAATAAAATATACATGGCACATGCTATTTCAAGGCAAAGCCAGAGAGTGCATCAATAAAAAATAAGAGTATATACCTGCATAAATATATGCACAATATATATATATATATATATATATATATATATATATATATATATACACACACACATAAATATATATATATATATATATATATATATATATATATATATATATATACATATACATATAACCACACATACACACACACATACCCAAATACAGGCATTTGACCCATACATAAGCAGAAGTGCCCCAGGAAAAAATGCTATACATGGCAGGCAATAACAAAGTACACCTCTACAGCTCAAGCCGCACTGGACCTCTTCCCCCACCGGCTTCAGCACACCTGTCTCTAATGAGACAGGGGAAGTGAAGGGCGGGCCGGACACAGCAAAAAAGGGGGGAAATTTGAAAGTGCAACACAAACAAAGGCCCCAGCAGCCCAAGCCACACGCCGCCACCGCAGCGCTGCCCTGCCAAAGCACTTCCACACATAACACTAAGTAAAGCACCTCATGCAACACGCACCCCCCCTCCCCCCATTTAGCGAAGGGAGAAGGGACCGAGTGGGAGAAGGTGACCTAAAGGGAACATCGGGACATGGGCATCCCAAATCCGGATCACTATGCCGGATAGCCGCATTGCCCCACAAGTGGAGGAGATAAGCTCCTAGGCACCTAAAGAGCCATCTACCTTTGCCCAGCCAGCAGCCTAGGCTGGGAGGCTTCCGTTTAACTAGGCATAAACAACACAATAGAACTGGGCAGAAATAGACCAAAAGGGGATGCCGGGTTTGACCCCGGCTACCTGCAAGCAGGAGACTTCTTTCTTCTGTCTTGTCGCTTCATGCAGAGAGAAAAAACTGGTGTTGAGTGGGAGGTCCCAGGTATATATAGGCTGGAAGGGGCTCGTTTTCAAGACTTCTCTGCAACGTCGCCACCTGCTGGTGGAGTAACCCGATCGTAAGAATTAAAGGGGAAGTGGGGTGTGTGGCACAGTGAGAATAGAATAATGTAGGACCAAATCGAAACTGCCCGGGGGAGTGAGTGGAGCTTCTTTTATTTTAGACAGTAGGTCTGTTAGCTAAACAGTGGGAAAAAAACACACTCCATCAATAAACATGGAGAGCTGTCCCACTAGGTAGCTAAATGTCTGTGTCAAATGTGGTTAATTTCAGACAATACCCATGAAGCACAATTGGTTTCAGATAGTTTCTCAGGTTAGATCCGACAGCATGTGCCACGATCAAGTTAAAAAACACAAACTATGCATTCAAATGCCCATGGAAGACATTGACCCACAAGGGTATTGAGAAATACAATTCTGTGAGATACTCACCTGTAGAATTGGTATTATACGCATACAGCACGTCCTGCTCCATCTATAATAATTACACATGGGTTATCCTCCACCAGATGGCGCTGTGCACTGCAGACATGCAAAAAACAAGCTCCTCCCGGCCCTTCATATACCGAGGGACCTCCCACAAATCCCCAGCATTGAAAAGCAGTGAGAAAAAGAAGCCGAGAGAAACTAACCACCAAACTGGTAATAATAATAATGATAACAATCACCATACAGGGGATCCAGAACAAAGTGAAACCATGGTGGGGTGGAGCAGGACGTGCTGTATGCGTATAATACCAATTCTACAGGTGAGTATCTCACAGAATTGTATTATTCTAAGCATACAGCACGTCCTGTTCCATCTATAATACTTGCACATGGGACATCCAATAGCAGTGTCCATAAGTAGGGTGGGATCCCAAACAAAAAAGGCAACAGCAGGCAGTTCAAACTACTGCCGCCTGCAAAACCTTGTGGCCAAACACAGCATCAGCTGAGGCCCTAACATCAACCTTGTAAAACTTTGTAAAGGAATGAACAGAAGACCAAGTAGTGGCCTTGCAAACTTGTTCAACAGAGGCCTGGTGCTGGAAAGCCCAAGAAGCCCCAACAGCCCGTGTAGAATGAGCAGTAAGACGGAAAGGGGGAGTCCTCCCCTTAGCAGAATAGACGACCCTGACGAAGCTCCGGTGGGCGGAGCGAAACACGTGTCGGCGGACGGCCGGCCCACCAATCCTCACGCTCCTCTAACTCCCTGCTCTATGTGAGAGCTGTCATTGTTTGAAGTCCGCCAGCCTGCGGATGAGCCTGATTTTCTTACTGAAGCCATTGGAATTGCGCCAGCTAATTGATATGCTAAACGCAGGAGGGAAGCCCGGCGGCAGAGAATTGCAAGACATGCGCAGAGACAAGTGAAGCACATAGACGGCCCCCTGAATAGTGTGACCGTGAGTGCCTGAACATTGGATTGGACACTGCAGCTAAGTATCCGCTATAGAGTGCTTTAGTATTTGGCATATATGTAACTGCAAGCGGCGGACGGCTGTTAATATATGGGTATTTTCCCGGGCTGACATGTGAGCCAGCATTGGGCTGATCTACTAGCCTACTGAGCTGCGTTAGTACCCATCAAGGATGAGAGGGGATCCCCCAAGTTAACAGGCCTGCAACGGTGGATTATATTAATAAGGCTAACCCCAAGCCCTTGTTCCATTATCGGTGGCAGCCATAGGGGCGTATATTTTACAGCAGGACACTAAACAATGATGCTGAGACCTGTGATCTATTAGCCGGTATAGGTGTGCAATACCCATCAATTTCACTTTGACATGGACAGCAACGGGATCAATTTTGAGTGACATACTTAGAGGTGTCCTACTGATATCCTTAATATTTTTCTGAGTCAGGGAAGAGGAGGAGTGAGTGAGATGTGAGTGTGGCTGATGAGGCTGTATGCATGGGGGGGCCCCCGTGTTTTAGAATCACTATGTAAGTGTGTTTTTATCCTTTTGTGTACCTGTATTAGTGCCATGCTTTTCCACCACTAATAAATTCCAGTGTTGTAATGGCCATGTGGCTATATGTTGTTTTTGTGCCTGCTCCAGCAAGTAACCATGTGTAAGTGTTTTTTTTGTGCCTTAGCAGAATAGGCCTGAACCACAGCCTGACGAATTCATTTACTGATGGTAGATTTGGCGAGAGCCAAACCCTTCCTAGGCCCAGAAGGCACAACGAAGAGAGCATCAGTCTTCCTGAAAGCCTTAGTGATAACTAGGTAGTACTTAAACTGGACCTTCAGCGTGATTTAATGAAAAGCCCAAACTCTTAAAAAACCGGTTCCCCAGCATCTAAAATTAATATATTTTACGTTTTTAGTCACTAACTTATTATTCTTTCCCCCACTGGGCTGCAACTCTGTTCAGGAATTTAGGATACGGGCGCCGCCATCTTGACTCAGAAACATCACACTTACTGAGGAGAGGAGAGTGGGATGAGGTACAGGGGGGCGGGTTATAGCTGTGCTTTGCTAAGACAGAGCAGGGCTGGGGTCAGGTAACGGTCAGCAGTCCCAGAATGCAGAGCAGCACAGTCAGGAGGCACTTTCTGTTTGCAGGCTGCCTGATAAGATGGCGGCTTCCATAAGCCGCCATCTTGGATGTTTAAAGGCTCATAACATGCAGTAGATGCAGGTAGGATGATTTTTAATGAGGACAATCTGTATGTACAGGGTGTGGGAAACATATAAGATAGACTCTTATTCAGAGTGAAGGTCCGCTTTAACGCACCTAACCACATCCAAGGAATGCAAAACCCTCTCCTTGGGGTTACTAGGATTGGGGCACAATGAAGGAAGGACAATATCCTGGTTCAAATGAAATGCAGACACCACTTTAGGCAGAAAATCTGTTTTGAAACGGAACACCACCTTATCCTGGTGTCTCTCATAGTAGGGAGGCTGAATAGATAAAGCAGACAACTCAGACACACGCCTAACAGAAGTGATAGCTACCAGGAAAACAACCTTGAGCGTGAAAACAGCGAGATCAGCCTCCTGAATAGGCTCAAAGGGTGCACCCTGCAGGGCAGACAAAACCAAGTTTAAATCCCAGAGAGGTACCATAGGTTTTCGAGGAGGACGCACGTGAGTGACCCCCTGAAAGAAGGTCTTGATCAGGGGATGCTGGGCAAAAGTCTTCTGAAAGAAAATAGACAGTGCCGAAACCTGACCCTTCAGAGTGCTAAGCTTGAGACCTAAGTCTAGACCATGTTGTAAAAACTCCAGCACCCTAGAGACTAAGAATTCCAGGCAGGGAAGAGACCTGGACTCACACCAGTCAATGTAAGAACGCCATACTCTATAATAGATAGCAGAAGTATTTTCCTGGCTTGCACCATAGTAGCCACCACAGAGGCAGACAAACCCTTCTCCATCAGGATGGAGTTTTCAACAGCCAAGCCGTCAAAGCCAGAGTTAGTAAATTGGGATGGCGTAGAGACCCTTGAGTTAGAAGATCTTGCAACCTTGGCAGATCGTACTGGTCTACTGCCATTTGAACCATGTCTGCGAACCACACTCTTCTTGGCCACCTTGGGGCCACCAGAATCGCGCGCACCCCTTCCAGAGCAATCTTGCGCAGAACTCTGCCCAGAAGGGGAAATGGTGGAAACACATACAGGAGTCGAAACTCCCTCCAAGACATGGACAGGGCATCCGTGGCCAGAGCCAGAGGATCCTGAGACAGGGATACAAAGCTCGGGAGCTTGTGATTGTGATGAGACGCAAACAGATCCACATCTGGTACACCCCAACGGTGACACAGGGACTGCAATACCCTGTTGCAGAGGGACCACTCCCCCTGACGGGACGACCCCCTGCTCAGAGCATCTGCCAGCAGGTTCTCCGCCCCCGGAATGAAGACAGCCGAGATGCATTGGACATTGGCCTCCGCCCATGTTAGAATCAGAGAAACTTCCTGGAGAGCCCCCTTGCTCCGGGTCACTCCCTGATGGTTGATGTAGGCAACCGCCGTTCTGTTGTCCGAGCGTACCTGAACCGCCAGACCCCTCAGGTGATGGGTCAATTGCTCCAGCACCAACCTGACTGCCCTGAGTTCCAAAACATTGATGGGTAGATGGGCCTCCTGAGGGCCCCACCTCCCCTGGAAGCACAGGGACTTCCAGAATCCCCCCCCCCCCCCCAGCCCGACAGACTGGCATCCGTTGTGACCGTCTCCCAGGAGGGGGCCGGAAAGGATCTGCCCCTTATCAAGTTCCTGTGGTCCAGCCACCACGCAAGGGATTGTCTGACCGAGGGGGGGAGCACCCAGACCTCGTCCAATGACGCTGGGTTCTTGTTTCAAACTGACAGAAGGTGAAGCTGCAGAGTTCTCAAATGGAACTGGGGAAAGGGCACCGCCTCGAAGCTCGCCACCATCAGGCCCACCAACTGCATTCCCTGCCGGATGGAGGGTTGGGGACTCGAAAGCAGGGACCTCGCCTGCATTGTCAGAGCTTCCACCTTCTGCTGAGGAAGGAATATCCTTGACTGAACTGTATCCAGAATCAACCCCAGGAACGGGGTCACCGAGGAGGGGGACAGAGAGGACTTGGGGTAATTGATCACCCAGCCGAAGGTCTCCAGGGTGGACACTACCAACCGAGTGTCCAACTCTGCCTGCCGCAGAGACCGAGAGGTGATGAGTATATCGTCCAGGTAGGGCAGCACACAAATGCCCCTTAGCCTTAACAGGGACATCAGCCCTGCCAGCACCTTGGTGAACACCCTGGGAGCCGACGTGAGGCCGAATGGCAAGGCCACAAATTGGAAATGCTGATCCTTCAGCGCAAATCTGAGAAACCTTTGGTGTCCTGGAAACACCGGAACGTGAAGGTAAGCATCCTTGATGTCTACGGATGTCATAAAGTCCCCTGGGCGCAGCGAGGCGATGGCCGAGCGCAGAGTTTCCATACGAAAATGTTTGTTTTTGACAAATTTGTTGAGTATTTTTTAAGTCCAGAATGGGCCTGACTGACCCGTCCTTCTTGGGTACTGTGAAAAGGTTGGAATAGAACCCCATGCCCCTGTCTCTTAAGGGGACCTTTGCAAATTACCCCTAGATGTAGAAGGCCCTGCATGGCCAGCAACAAGACCTGAGCTGAGGCAGGGTCCTGTGGGATCCGGGACCCAACGAATCTGGTAGGGGGCCGTACATCAAATTCTATCTTGTAACCGGAGGACCCTACCTCCTGAATCCACCAGTCTGAGACGTGGTGTCCCCAGACATGCTCGAAGTGCTGCAGACGTCCCCCCACCCTGACGGGCGAGGGCGCCCCTTCATGCCTGGGGGGTCTTGGCGAATGGCTACCACCAGAGCAGAAGATCTAGCGCTCATCTTAATAACTTTATCCTATCTGCATCGGAGGATGCTAACTAAAGTCTCACAGGTGGACAGAGCATTGGCAGCATCAGAGGGCAACTCATCCATGCCTTCAAGAGCGTTCCTAACCACAGTCCTGAGCGCCACTGCCGTAATGGCTAAGGCGAAAACTGGGCGCAGCGTCGCTCCCCCAAATGCAAAGGCATGACAAGCCAATTGGTCAACACGCCGGTCCTCAGAATCCCGCAGCGCAGAGGTGTTGGACAAACTTAAAATTGGGGCATCGACCTTGGGTGGCGATGTCCAGCACTTGACCAGGTCAGCAAGGAAGGGATATTTCTTATCCACACTTTTAGGAACCCCATGAAGTTTGCTGGGGTGTTCCCATTCTTTCAGCACGAGACTATTGAAATGGGTTTGTTCAGGAAATACCAAACGCGCCCTAGCGATGTGAAACAGATCACCCCTTTGCCGGGGAGCCGCGGCAGGGGGAGAGAGGGACAAGACATAGAAGATCTGGGCCAACAGTCTATCAATGTCATCCGAGGACCAATGTTCAGAACCAGACTCCTCCTGACCCCTGGACTTGTCGTCGTATGACCCCGAGTCAGAGAACAGTTCCCCTTCGTCTGAGGGGGGATGTGCATAAGAGAGCAGTAAATCGTCAGATTCTATAGGAAAGAGAGTCGATTCAGGATTCAAATGCCGCCTCTTGGCTGTGGCATTACGTGCTAAGGAGCCAGCAATCAAGTTTTCAACACTGGCCAGTCTAGTGGCCAAATCAGGATGAGAATCCCCACTGGTTTTGGGGGTTAGACTCAGACTTGGGGGAGTAGGTGAAGTGAGGCGAGGTGCAGGCCCAGCCTCAGAAGAGGTGGGAAGACTGGCTAGCACCTGTTGTGCACAAGGAACACAGACCCGTGCATTGTCACCGCTGCTAGGTAAGACCCCACAAGCTACACACAGCCGGGCTTGTCCCGAAGGAACCCCGTTCACAATATCCTGAGATGCCTCCATATGGTGATTATTAGGCACAATATGCCAGTAGGGATTGACGCTATAAAGCAACCCTGGATGCCCCAATGACCCGCGGGGAAGTGGGAGTGATTTTTAATGGTCAGGACCGGGCGCTACACCGGGCCGGGAGAAGCCACCAAAGTCCACGGTCTGAAAGACACAAGGGGAACAAGGATGTCAGAGCCAAGCGAGAAGGAGCAAAAGCTGAAGAAAGGGTCACCCGTGAGGGCACTTACAGACAGCGAGGGGAGGACGGTCTTCACCACGCGCACGTGAGTAAGAAATGGTGCCAAGCGAACCTCGAAGGGCGGGCCAGAGCTGAAAGCGACGCGGAACGCGCCAAACCAGAACCAGCCCCCCCTCCCCCCCCCCCCCCCCCAGAGAGAGCTCGAAGGCGCGTAGCCAATCAGAACAGCAAGCAGTAACGCATAACGACAGACCGAGTGATTTACCTCAGAGACTAAAGTATGACAGACGAAGAGAATACAGGAAAGAATAGACGTCGTAGCGTCCGCGAACACAGCCACCGTACGCTGCGGCTGATATTACAACCAAATAAAAGGCGCGGCTCTGACACCCGGTAACCGTTAAAGGCATATTAATTTTAATCGTGTAATAGGGCAATGTGAGGCCATCGTACACACAACCCCCCCCCTCTTTTCCCCCCTATAAAGGGGGGAACTAGGGAGGAAGGTGACCCGATACATGGGGTTCACTGCTACACGGGGCGTGGGGCAGTGATGCGGGAGGGGCATCCACTGAAGGCTCACCATTAGCCTTGATCGCCTACCCTATGGTGGGGGATTGCGGTGGAGTGTGGCTCCGTAAGCACACACGGTGCTGCTTACCTTCACCCGACCAGCGCAGCCCAGGCTGGGAGGCATTACATCACAAGGAGGACGGGTGGAAATAGTCCCACAGGGCCGCAGGCTGTAAAGCCCCGCTCGCCTGCGAGAGACTGATACTTCATGTCTTCGCAGTCAGCACTGCAGAGAAATCTGGGGATTTGTGGGAGGTCCCTCAGTATATGAAGGGCCGGGAGGAGCTTGATTTTTGCATGTCTGCAGTGCACAGCGCCACCTGGTGGAGGATAACCCATGTGTAAGTATTATAGATGGAGCAGGACGTGCTGTATGCTTAGAATAAATCAATATCTACTGCATAATGTCTAGAGCTCCCCCTAGTGGGGTATGGTGGAATATATGTTGCCAGGACAATAGGCAACCATGCAACACAAAAGATGGCTCATCGCTGTATTTTTCCCTAGGTTCAATTTAGCATCTTATTTAGCTGTCCAAATGTTTTAAAAATTGCTGAATTGCACCGAGAAAAAAAAAAGTGAGTAAAAAAACGACAATGCTGAAACAACCCTATACTGTATAATAATACTTTGAATGCAAAGCATGCTGCAAACATATAAACCAGCTCGACAGAAGTGCTCTCAGTGCAAAAGACGTCATAGCCAGTGAGAACCACTGTACAGGGAAAAGTCACAATCCTGACAATGGAAACATCTCTGGTATGTCACCACTGAGCAAACATCAGTATACAAGGCAGCTGTATATTTTTATCGCATGAATAGTTAGATGCTATAGCAACGCCTCACCCACTTCCGCAGAGTCCGCTTCTATATGGTTTCCACAGTGTGACACAAATGAATATCCCTTCTTCTGCATGATTTTACTGACAAGCTCTCCTATGCCGAAACAGAGGAAGAGATTAACGGACATGTTAATTCACTTATTGTTTCCTAGTGTTCTTAAAGTGGACCAACACCCTCCCATGATCCCTCCCATGATCTTATAGATTCCCGGACCGATCAGACCCCTGACTGCGGGGCACCCCGATGGGGGGTGCCCCGCTGTGTGAAACCCCCCAGAAACCCCTAAATCCCTACCTTATTCACAATCCAGCGGCGCCCGCCACCGCCTCCCGCGCGTCCCTCTAGCAGGACGCGCACCCGCGCCAGCCGTTTGTAAGAGTGACGCGCGGGAGGCGGCGGCGGGCGTGCTCTCTTTTCCGTCGCTGCCTCCCGCTTGTCCGTCGGCGGGGATTGGCAGCAACGTGGGAGCGAGGAGAGGTGAGTTTTTCGGGGTTTCACACAGCGGGGCACCCCCAATCGGGGTGCCCCGCCGAAGTGGACCAAAACCCAGGATAGTCAAAATCATGGGTGTTGGTCCACTTTAAACTGATATTGTAGCACACCCACACTTTCAAGTGCTGTATGTGGTATCCAGTGGCTAACGCCAACCCAGAAGAGCTATTCTAACATAGGTCAAGCCTATAGATAGTCAACCTGCAAGCTCTATCCCCAAAGGAGAACTTGTAATTGTGTAAGGCAATCAGATGTTCGCAGGTGAGTTGGTGAGGCTCCTAGAGCCCTGAAAAGCAGCAGGGTATGAACAGGTTGAGGGAACATTATAGGATCTTGAAACTCATATGGGGAGGTTGAAATAAACTAACCTCAAAAAACTTATAAAACATATATAGTTTTTTTCCAACATATTATTTCTGGCTGTGGAGATTTGTATTCTTGTTATTTTGCTTATTTTTTGTTTTCTTAAAAGGGACTGTAAATCCAGCTGCAATAATAAGGCAGCCAGCAGCCCAACTGATGCCTTTCCTATGTGCCTATCTTCATCTCTGTAGTGCCTAGGAGAAGCAGTAGCAGGGCTCCAAAGTTTGCCCTCCTTTCAATTTCATTCCTGCAGGACCACACAAATAGTGTTCTAACATTCACTCTGTCCCTTGGTCCCACAGCTGTCTCGGACTTCAGAAGCACATGTTCAGAATTCATAAAGTTACGCCATGACACGTTCTTCCCAAGCTCAGCCACGAGTCAGTAATGAATGCAGATTTAAATCGATAGAATACCCACTGTAATATAAGCTGTTAATGAAATCTTTCTATCCCTAAGTCACCTTTAACAGGAGTTATAGTACAATCTGATTGATTGATATACTCTTCATTACTAAAAAATAGTGCAGTAAAAATGGCTCTTATTATTGTACTTATGCTTAAAAACCAATCACATGTTCTCCAATTGTTTTAATTATATTTAATCCACAATATAAACACAATACATATCTTGGCCTTGATCACCATATAATGGATCGTTTCACATATACATGATAGGTACTGTTAAAAAAACATGAAAAAGGTGCTGGACAGTTTTAAGCACTGCACTTACATTCAAATCTCCCTTTTTCACATTTGGAGATGACAGAAGATTTAAAACAGAGAAAATTCCCTTCATATGAACTTACAACTTTCCTCCAGTGTCTCAATTCAAAGCAAAACTCAGGCTTAATATAGGCTAGTCTGCCTATCAATAGATTAAACACAGGGGCATAAGTATTCTACAGGGGATGTTTGTTGTAACAAAAGCCATACTAATTTTATCATCCTACCTACTTCTAGATGGGTTCATCCCACTAACTCTCCCAGGCTCAGGTGGCCCCTGCTGTTCAGTAGTGCCTCGATGGCATGTGGGTCTCACAGGAGAGGTTCATCTGTGAATGCAGAGGGGAGGAGTAACTCCTCCTCTGCTTGTACCTCTCTTGAGATGCCCACAGCCAGGACAGTGTGAGCCTGCGGCTGCCAATCTGGCCGTCTTGACTCTGAAAAAAGGGTTTAGTCCTGACATTACCTCGCACTCACGTATTCACATTGCTATGACACATGCATAGCAGTGGCGCCTTCAAAACAGGCCTCAGCAGCCGCATCCATGTAACGGGGCTGTGCACACAACATCTCTGTCTCATACAATGCTGGCGCATTCATGGGATGATAGCACACATCGCTCAGAGCCCCAGAACATTGCCTGTCTTCCTCCTTCACACGGGTCAGCACACATTGTTAATATCTCACATACTAATTTCTAAACCTACCTGACTAACCAAGCACCCTGGAAGCCTGACCAGAGAATCACTAAAACAGAATGAAAAAATGGAGGCGGGCACTTTTCTGCCATTTTTAATCATTTTATGCTGTTTCCAATGCTCAGGATAGAGACCAATTACAATTATTGCATATAGGTAGACAATATTAACAAATTCATCATTGCAATGTATTATATACAAAAATAACAAATTCATCAACTTAATTTACAATTTTAATTATACAATTACAATCAACCTATAATTATTATGAACCTAAACTTTTGTAATCCTGCACCCTGTATTCTAAAATAATTTAATTTAACCCAAGAATGGTATAAAGCTGATTGATTCATTGAGGCCTGGGGGGTGATGTGACTCATTTGCTGATCCAGCTAGTTTCCATTTGTAGGGTGATTCTTTCTATATCTCCTCCTCTTTTATTAGAATGTTACTATCTAGGCCCACAAGTCTAACTGTATCTACCTTACCATCATGATGTCTTGCAAAATGTCTCCCAATGGGAGTACCCGTATTTTTATTTCTGATATTTAAATGTTCCCGGATTTTGACAACTACACTATAACAGGTAAATCACATTGAACATATTGCAGTTGATAGAATGATGGGGGTTTCAGGCTTAAAACCAGGTCCCATAATTTGTTGTTCTTTTATATAAGTAGCTACAAACCATACAACCCCCACAGCTAAAGATCCCCTTCATCTTACAAAAATGACTCTGTACCAAATTGTCAAAAATGGATGATTTTTTTCTATACACAATGCCAAGTTTTGATGGTTAATACGTCCTTAAAAGGGATACAGCAGACAGAAGCAATTGCTAGTCCATTGTATCGGGCTACATTTGGCACTGTACTAAACTGTTTTTAAATTGCAGAAGAAATGGTCGAGATATCAATGTTTACAGTTTCGCCTTATGATTCATCTTTTGAAATATTTGGCCATTGGCCTTGGCTCTGTAAGGCCGCATAATAATCAGCAAATTAGATGGGGTCTGAAAGACAGGCATTTTCATCACCCTGCCTGTTCTCCCTCACTCCCGATGTCCAAGGTCTGATGAAGCTTTAGACCACCAAATTATCCCTATTATTGGTGGTTTATGGTAAAGGAATTCAGAGGGTGCGCCACTACTCTTTGTCCAGTTTTTATTTTCAGAAGCAGCTGCCTTCTGATAGGGAAGAAGAGAAGAGTGCAGCCACGATGAAGTGAGCTTCTGAGTGACAGTTTTTGCACTTTGGCTACATAGTCCCTTTAAGAATAATGGCCAAAATATGCGTATCTTTCTAGTCACATTTTGTTTTGTAGAATAGGTTAGAATAAGTGGTACAACAGGTGATGGTCTAATTTCGCCGGATCCCCAAAAAGGAGCTCATGCCTTTGTCTTTGTTTAAGGCCTCTTAAAAGGCTTTTTTAAGGCATTTACTGCTGTATGCTATCTGCAAGTCTATCACGTATCTCGACAGCCACCACCCAGCATGACCCTAGTGAGGATCAATTCTGCCTGGCTTGCAAGAGGTCCTGGGTGGAAGCTAGTGGACGTTAGGATGTTATTCGCAGCAGTTGCCTTACAAATTTTAAACTGTGGAAATATTTTCTTCACCACCTAGATTAATTGCAATATCTAGAAACAATATCTGATGATTATTGTAGTCTATGGTAAATTTGAGGTTCAGATCATTCTAATTTAGACTTTTGACAAACCACTCAAGTTCGGCAACTGAACCTGTCCAGAACAGGCGGATGTTGCTGATATATCTTTGCCATAAGAGAATATGGCACATATATGGCTGCATTTCATCATCAACCCACAACCTCCTCTCATACAAACCCAGGTACAGATTGGCAAACGATGGGGCACACATAGTCCCCATCGCCGTCCCCTGCACCTGGCGGTATAGTTGACCATCAAAGAGGGAAACGTGGGGGAGGATGAAATGCAGCATTTTGAGGAGGAAAAATACAATTCTGTGAGTACTCACCTGTAGAATTGTTTTTACTATGCATGGCAAGGCCTGCTTCAAGATGTCCTTACGTATGGGATATGCCGCCACAAGGTGGCGCAGTGTACTGCAGAAGAGTTGTGGCTCCTCCAGGCACCTTATAAAAACAGGATCACCAATAGACCTCCCCAGTGTTGACAAGCAGTTATACAAGAAGCCGGAAGATAATAAAGGTAAAAAAGGTAACAACCCCAACTAACAATCACCATAAAGAGGCAACCAAGAATAACGATAACAAGGGTGGGGTGAAGCAGGCCGTGCCATGCATAGTAAAAACAATTCTACAGGTGAGTACTCACAGAATTGTATTTTTCCTATTGCATGGCGCGGCCTGCTTCAAGAAGTCCTTACGTATGGGACATCCAATAGCAGTGTCCGTAAGGTAGGGTGGGATCCCTAAAAAGTAGCAGCAGGTAGTTCAAACCACTACCGCCTGAAGTACCTTGCGGCCAAAAGCAGCATCAGCTGAGGCCTTAACATCAACCTTGTAAAATTTGGAAAAGGTATGAACAGATGACCAAGTCGCGGCCTTACAAACTTGTTCAACAGAAGCTTGGCGCTGAAAAGCCCAAGAAGCACCAAAAGCACGAGTGGAATGAGGAGTAACCCGGAAAGGAGGAACCTTCCTTTTAGCAGAATAGGCCTGTAACACCGCCTGGCGAATCCACTTGCTGATAGTAGTTTTAGCCGGAGGCAAGCCCTTCCTAGGTCCCGCAGGAAGAACAAAAAGAGCATCAGATTTCCTGAAAGACTCAGTAGCAACCAAGTAAAATTTCAGAGCCCTGACAACATCCAGAGAATGTAGGGTCAGGACACAAGGAAGGTAAGACAATGTCCTGATTAAGATGAAAAGCAGACACAGAGAGACTCGCCTGACTGAAGTAATAGCCACCAAAAAGGCCACCTTAAGAGTCAGAATGGGTAACGCCGCCCCACGGATAGGCTCAAAGGGAGGACCCTGCAGGGCAGACAACACCAGATTCAAGTCCCAAACCGGTAGCATAGGTTTACGTGGCGGACGCACATATATAACTCCCTGGAAAAAAGTCTAAACCAGGGGGGGGGCGTAGCTTGGCGATGGCCGTGTGAGGAAGCACACTGCGGAGCTCCTGCTGGAATAGTGGAAAGGAAGCCCTAAGGAAGCAGTTGGAGAAGTTTTTGAACTTACCTGGGGTAATGTCCAAAAAGAGAAAGGGCAGAGTGACGGCTGCGGGTCGAGGATCGGGCCCCATCACAGCTTTTTTCCCTCCTGAGGTGCGCAGAATGGGCGAGGAGGTGGGCCGCAAGATGGCGTCTCCCTCATCTGGGAGAGGATCCCTGCAGGCGGAGCCACCTGAAAGATGTCCGTCATCTGCAGTGGAGCGAGAGAAGGCGGGCGGACGTGCCCCTTCTGTGTCCCGGCTGCACCGTCCGGGACGGCGGTTGCATCGGAGGTGGAGGGGGCGGGCTCTCCGCCGCTCATGAGTGCCGGAGGTGAGAGGGAGATGCGGCGGGAGCCGGCGGAGGAAGGGACCGCTCCTGCGGCGTGCTGCTGCTGGGGCCGGCGGGGACAGTGACAGCTGCTGCGGCGGGTCGGGGATGAGACCCCACCGCAGCTCAAGTATCATGCAGGCTGGGTCACTCGGCGCCCCCAGGGAGGGAGACAGTAGGGACCGCTCAGCCCCCCTGCCTGATCATGGGCCGACTGCGGTCTTCCCTGGGGCTTCACCACAGCCCTCCCTATCACTCCAGTCTGACCGACACTATCCTGATGGGGGGAATGGACAGGGGCACCTATCCCGGTCCCAGAGGCATGGAACTAGCCTGGATGAAGGGGCACAACTAGAAGAGGGGCTGAATGATGCTCCAGGACCGTCCCCCTATAATTTGCTGTCCCCCTCCCGGCGGCGGATCCTGCATGGTGGCTCTCGTCCTCCCTCGGTGGACTTCCAGATGAATGCTGGATGGGGGAACACAGGCATGCCTTCCCCTCCTGGGAGGGCGCACGACGACCCAGTCTCCCCGTCCGGGATGTCCGCCTCTCCATGTTGGTCTCCGGGATCTGCCAGTATGGGTGGGATGGAGCCCAGCGGATCCAGGATTGCCCCCTCCGAGATTGATCAGCACTGCATCAAGGCCCTTATTTCATCTCTGCCCACGAGGAAAGATTTTGAGACCTTCCAACAGAATGGAGTCCACCTTCCGGAGAGAAATGGACGAAGTATCAAAATCAGTGTCTGAAATAGACAACAGGGTTACATCTGTGGAGCAAGCTCAGGATTCGGTCCTTCAGCGTCTAACTGTGCTGGAGAATAATCATAGCGCCTTGGAGGAGGCCCAAACGGAGAATCGGGGGAGGAGAAATAACATAAGGATAAGGGGCCTTCCGGAAGCCCCTGACTTCTTCAACCTCTCAGACACGGTGACGCAGATCTTCAATCAAGTTCTGGACCGTCCGCCCGAGATTGACATGGAGCTGGACAGAGTGCACAGAGCCACAGGGGCCTTTGATTTCTTGGGTTCCCCGGCGGTGGAACTTGAGAACTGGTTGTCTGCTTCGTTGTCCCCACCTGGGGTCCCCAGGATAGGCGGCCGCCGCATTGAGACTCAGCCCAGAAGGATCAGAGTGGGTAGACCGCGAGCACCTAACGCCGCTAATGATTGGGTTTGAGTGAGGTTCTTCCTTTTTTCTTCTCCTACTGCGATGGCTCAAGTGTGCTGACTGCTTCTTTTATTCGGGACTTGTCCTTCGATACATGGCGTGTTCCTCATCTGATTCCATGGAATATTTTTGCTCCTTCTTTTGCTTCGCATGTTCCGGCGGACTTTTCAACTTTGTATCTCGTCCCTCTTTGCGCTGACGAGTTGTGGTCTGCTGATCGAGCCCACCGGGGGACGAAGAGGAGCTGTTACGTTGCATCTCTAGCCCCTCTATCGGAAGAGAGCGGGATGACTGTTGTTTACGCGGTCCCCCCTGAGAGAGGCTCAGGACGTTGTGGCATTATCGGGCGTATTGGCTATCTCGGACACCACCAGTCTCGAGACTCTGATTGATCATCAGCGCTCCGGCTTGGGCAGCTCTCACGGGTTCTCTCCTTCCACTTCCCCCTACTTAGGTGATCCCCTACCCTCCTCGGGAAATACCTGGGGAAGCGTTAGGGGATCTGGCGCTTCAGTGCGCTAGACTTGGTGGTTGTTTTACTTGCTGTGCCTAGTAGATTTCAGTTAGATTAACAATTGTTGTGACATAGTAAGTTGTGTTTTCATTGTTATTGCCTGTTTCCCCCATTTCTTTCCCTCTCTTCTCTGCCGCTGTCTTCTGCGCTTTACCCCTCCCTTATCCTCCTTTCTCCTTACTGAGGTCCCCGCCTTCCCCTCCCCCTCACAATCTCCACTTGACGGTTTCCCTCACTCCCAGCCACTAGGAGTAACGGAAGGCAGGGATGGCAAATTTAACTGTTTGCTCCTTTAACGTGAAGGGTTTCAATGCCCCCGAGAAGAGATCTAAAGTTCTGTACCACCTCCATAAATGTGGTGCCAAACTGATTCTACTGCAGCAAACACATTTTAAAGAGGGTCGAGTCCCGAACGTTAGGGATCGTTATTTCTCTTCTTGGGTACATGCCTCTAACCCGGACGCCAAATCGGCGGGGGGGGGGGGGGGGTTCGGTTGCTATCCACAGATCTCTTCCCCACAAGGTTTTAGACTCCAAGATAGACCCCAGGGGTAGATACATTTTTCTGAAACTATCAATTTGTACAAAGATTTATACGGTGGCGAACTTGTACAGCCCCAAAAAGGACCAGTCCCAATTTTGTCTTGGGGTCTTGAAACAGTTATCTGATTTTGCAGAAGGGATATTCATATTGGGAGGGGACTTGAATATGCCTTTAAACCCGCAGATTGACAGCTGTTCTGGCAAATCCTCCATCCCCCTGTCCAGACTTAAGAAGCTAAAGTGTATGTGTCAGGTCCCGTGGGACACCCACCTTCGAAATAAGTCTGCAACCCCCAATCTCCGCTGCTAGCTTCACCTATAGACAAGCCCCCGTCTGCCGGGACGCTTTACACGCCTCACCGGGCATGGTTGCCCCCAGGACTTTATAGCACAAAGGATGCAGACTTATGGGGGGGGAAGGCAGATGAACCAGGAACGAGACTGGGCAAGGTCAAACAAGCAGGGGTCATACACGGAAGGTCAATCCAATGAAACGCGGCACCAGAGGATGAGACGGAAGAATAGTCAGAGTCGAGCCAAGGGTCAAACCGGGAGGTCACGGGTACGCGGTACAATGGAGCAGGCAATCGTAGTCAGGAAAACCGGCAAAGGTCGGTCCAGGCAGCAATCAAGGATGGTCATACACAGTAGGATAATTCGAAGACAGAGAAGACACCAAATCACACCCAGCAGCACGCTATCATGGGCAATGACAGACTGAAGGAGGGAAACCTTTATGGGGCCAGGTTACACGGGATTGGGCCAGATGTGTGTGTATGATTGGTGCATAACCAGAACCCAGGATCCTGGTCCAGATTGGACCAGAAGCATAGAGGGGCGTATGACCCCGCATTCCCCTGGGCTCATTGGCCCTGCGCTGATTACCTCCGGCGGACGCGCTGTGTGCAGCGCCGCCGGAGGGCATAAATCCTATGTGCTCGCACGCACGACACTGGGCGTCAGGAGCGCGCCGCGATGCCGGGAAAACAGCCGCTCTAGACACCGCTCGCGGCGGAACTGCCCGAGCCGCCGCTCGCGGCGGAAACAGCTGGGCAGCCGTCTATGGCGGAAGCCGCAGAACAGCCGCCCGTCGAGGACGCCGCCCCGCCAGACCTCCGCCTGACTGCCCGCAGATGGCGCGGGACCGAAGGCTGGGTGAGTAGCTTGTGACAGTATGCTGTCGGACCTTCGATTGGTTGACGTGTGGAGAGCCCTGCACCCGGGTTCTAGAGACTATACGTTTTTCTCCAACGCGAACAACTCGTATAGTCGTATAGACTATCTCCTGTTAAGCCACCACGCTATGTCCTGGGATCCACAGGCCAGCATTGGGAATTTTCTCTGGTCTGATCACACCCCAATCTTCCTGTCCTTTGAGTTGCCCGGATTGTACCCAAGTAGGTGGGACTGGCGCCTTAATGACAACTTACTGAAAGACAGGGTCTGCCTGGCAGCGGTTGAAAGCACCATAGAGCATTTCCTATCTGACCATGTAAGCGATGGCACGTCCCTCCCTATCCAATGGGAAGCGCTAAAATGCGTTCTAAGAGGTACTCTAATTCAGCACGGATCTAGGCTTAAAAGGGAGAGATCCGCTCTGATCAAGCAGACGTTAGCTCAGATCCAAAACCTAGAACACGATCACAAACTCTCACCTTCCAACGCCCTATGGCTGGAGTTGGAGAGGACGAGGGGGATATTACAAAGTCTTTAAAATCAGTGCTACCTACGACACAGCGACAGGCTGGGAGCTATGCTCTATGAGGGCGCCAACAAGCCAGGCAGATTACTAGCTAGACTACTTCACCCTCGTATTTCAGCATTCAGCATTAAATTGCAGGGGAATATTGAGACCTCCAATCCAGTGAGCATAGCGGGGGCTTTCAGGGATTACTATAGTTCTTTGTATAACCTACCCAGCTCCACCACCGGGGGGGCCAACCTCACTACAAAAGCGGCCGTCCAGGAGTATAACAGATTAGGCAGGCAGAGGAACTGATCTGGGGAGACAGGGGGCTCAGGGACAAGTATGCGCTAACCTGGACCTGTTGGGAGAATCTACGGGACTCGGATAGGTTTAAAGACAGGCTCAATCAGCTAGGGTAACGCTATAATGTTCTCGCGGGAGTTGGTGTGAGGTTTGTCAAGTTAATAGGTGGGGCGGGCAACGGATCAAGTGGAGTCAAGACTACCCTTCCCTCTTCTCTTCCCCTTTTCCTTCTATCTTCTCTCCTTTCTCTATCCTTGTTAGGTAAACCAGGAATCTCTCTGCAGCGGAGTTTCTCTCACCCTCATTACCCAGGCACCTGGGGAGCATTCGGACGGTAGCCGGGCGTGGGGCTTCTTTGTGGTGTGATATGACTCATATGGTTGTTGTTCTGAACCATTCTCTGTTAAAAAGTCTTTGGTTTATCGTGTCTAAGATTTTTCTCTGTACCGAAACAGGGACTGTTCCCTATGTATTGTTTCTGCTTATATGTTTCAATAAAAACAGATTATACAAAAAAAAAAAAAAAAAAAAAAAGTCTAAACCAGCCGGTGACTGGCAAAGGATCTTTGGAAAAAAATTGCCAGAGCTGACACCTGTCCCTTGAGGGTACTAAGTTGAAGGCCCGAATCCAAACCATGTTCCAAACCATGTCCAAATTCCAGAATCCTGGGGAACACCCGACAAGGAAGAGACTTGGACTACACCAGGCAATGTAAGCATGCCAGACCCTGTAGTAGACAAAGGACAAGGACTTCTTCCTAGCCCGAATCATAGTATCAACAACAGAGGCCGGCAACCCCTTATCCATCAAGATGGAGGTTTCAGCAGCCAAGCCATCAAAGCCAGCGTTTGTAAATTGGGATGGCGCAGCTGTCCCTGAGTGAGAAGATCTAGATCCTTGGGCAAAACGTACCGATCTGCTGCCAACTGCATAACGTCTGCGAACCACACCCTCCTTGTCCAACAGGGGTCCATCAGAATGGCTGGTACCCCTTCCTGGGCTATATTGCGCAGCACCCTGCCCAGCAGAGGAAAGGGAGGGAACACAGAGGAGCCGAAACTCCGGCCAAGGAATCACTAGTGCATCCGTGGCGAAGGCCACAGGATCCAGCGACAGGGAGACAAATCTTGGAAGCTTGTGATTGTGGCGGGACGCAAACAGGTCCACATCCGGCTGACCCCAACGGTAACACAGGGAGTGAAATACCTTGATGTTGAGGGACCATTCCCCCAGCCGAGACGTCCCCCTGCTCAGGGAGTCTGCCTCCTGGTTCTCCACCCCTGGAATGTAGACCGCCGAGATGCAAGGGACATTCTCTTCCGCCCAAGACAGTATCAGGGTCACTAACTTGAGGGCTCGCTTGCTCCGAGTCCCTCCCTGATTATTGACGTAGGCAACCGCCGTCTGGTTGTCCGAGCAGATCTGAACAGCACGACCCCGAAGGTGCGTGGTCAGCTGAGAAAGAACCAACCTGATCACCCTCAGTTCCAGGACATTGATGGGAGCATGGGCCTCCTGGGGGCCCCACCAACCCTGGAACTTCAAAGACTTCCAAAAGCCCCCCAACCGGTCAGACTGGCATCTGTGGTGACAGTTTCCCAGCACGGAGGCAGAAAGGTCCTGCCCACTAGAAGGTTCCTTGAGTCCAGCCACCACGAGAGGGACTGTCTGGCCAGGGGAGACAGAGAACACAGGGTCCTGATCCCAAACTGACAAGAGGTGCAACTGAAGAGGTCTCATGTGAAACTGAGCAAAGGGGACTGCCTTGAAGCAGGACACTATCAGGCCCACTAACTGCATCCCCTGCCGGATGGAGGGAGGGGGACACAAGAGCAGAGCCCGTGCCTGCTCCTGAAGGCCCTCCACTTTCTGCTGAGGCAGGAATACCTTGACCTGAAAGGTATCCAGAGTCATGCCCAGAAGGGACCTCACCAAAGACAGAGACAGTGAAGACTTGGGAAAGTTGATCACCCAGCCGAAGGACTTGAGAGTATCCTTCTCGGCCTGAGGAGGAGACTGAGCTGCAATCAAAATGTCCTCCAGGTAAGGGAGGATGCGAATACCCTGGTTCCGCAACCATCACGCCCGCCAGCACCTTGGTGAACACCCGAGGTGCCGAGGTGATACCGAATGGTAAAGCCACAAACTGGTAATGCTGATCCTCTAGAGCGAACCTCAGGAATCTCTGATGACCTGGAAAGATTGGCACGTGAAGATAGGCATCCTTGATGTCCACGGTGGACATGAAGTTGCCCGGGCGAAGGGCACTGACAGCCGAGCGTAGCATCTACATGCGAAAGTGCTTGAACTTGACAAACTTGTTGAGACCCTTCACGTCCAGGATGGTCCTCAAAGACCCATCCTTTTTGGGGACCATGAAAAGATTGGAGTAGTACCCCTGACCCTGTTCTTGGGAAGGCACCAGGCAAATGACTCCTGACTCCAACAGGCGTTGAACTGCAAGGCGCAAACCCTGAGTTGACAGAGGGTTTTGAAACAACCAGGATCTGAGGAATCTTGGGGGCGGCCCGGCTGCAAACTCTATCTTGTAACCGGAGGACACCACCTCCTGAATCCACCGGTCTGAGACGCGGAGCCTCCAGACGTGAGCAAAGAGCCGAAGCCGTCCCCCCACCCGGATGGGCGAGGGCGCCTCCTCATGCCTGATGGGCCTTAGGAGGGGGTTTGGGTTTGGAATCCAGGAGTGACCGGGACGACCACGGGATCTGCCACGGTCCCAAGAATCTCTGCGGCTACCCGAGAAGAGGGAGCCACGACCTCCTCTGAAAGCACGAAAGGAGGGGAAGGAAGCGGAGGGCCCCCAAAAGGGCCGAGTCTGCTTCCTACGCTGAGGTAACCTACCATCCTTGGCTAGAACAGCCAGACGCTCCCCAAAGAGACCAGTGAGAGCCTTCTTAGCTTCAGTGTCAGCTGCCCACTAACGCAACCAAACAGAGCGGCGCATAGCCACCAAGAGGGCAGAGGCCCTACCACCCGGCCGGACCGCATCATCCATGGCAGTAAGGACAAAGGCAACAAAATCAGAGCAAAGCACGAGGGCCCTATAATCCTCCCTTCTCCTACCAGCCATAGCGCCATCAGTGACACGCTTGAGCTTTTTCTTAAGGGCAATAGCTGTAATAACAGTAGTGCAGACCAGACGCAGCCCAGCCCCCACAAATGTAAAAGCATGGCAGGCCAGCTGATCCATACGCCGGTCTGCGCTGGCCCCCAGTGTAGTAGTGTCAGGGGAAGGCATGACTGAGGTGTTGGACAGCCCTAGAACAGGAGCATCCACCTCAGGGGGACACGACCATCGCTTGATCAGGTCAGCAAGAAAGGGATACCTATTATCAAACCCTTTGGGCACCACAAGCAATCTATTAGGACGTTCCCACTCCTTGAGCAACATATTAGAGAAATGGCCCTGCTCAGGGAACTCCAGATGTTGTTTTATCAGGACAAAAGAGCTCACCCTGCTTCCTCTTAGCCACCCCAGGGGGGGGCAATGTGCAAGGTTTCAAAAATGTCAGACAGCAGTCTATCAGTGTCATCGGGGAGCCATGAATCTCTCCCGGACGCAGACCCAGGGTCACTGTCGTACCCCTCCTGCTGGTCCCCAGAGGAGTCAGAGTCCCCTCTAGGGAGTAACAGCCACCAAGGGCATCAATTCCCTCATCCTCCTCAGCAAAGAGGGAGGGCGTGGGAGCCAGGTGCCGCTTCTTGCCAGAGGCCTTACCTGGAACAGGCCTGGCAAGCTGCCTTTCAATGCTGGCCACACGAAGTGCCAGATCAGATTGTGACCCCCTGCCAGTATCCCCCTCACTGGGGGCTAAATGCAGGCGCGGGGAGGTAGGCGATGCTGAAGGGAGCGCAGAACTGGGAAGGGAAGCGCTCAGCCCAGCCTGGGCCGCAATGATACCTTAGGCGCATGGCACGCACACCGCGGCACTATCACTCAAAGGGGATGCCCCGCACATGGCACACAGCTGGGATTGCCCCGAAGGACCCCCGAGCACGCTATACCTAGAAGCCTCCATGTGGTAATTAACAGAGGCGCAATAGGCCAGCACAGGGTAAGGGCTAATAAAAAGCCACCCGGGATGCCCCCAGAAGAGCCAGTTAGGGGGAGATGATGGGGGGGGGGAGCAGAACATATGGTGATTACCACAGGCGCAATAGGCCAGAACAGGGTAAGGGCTAATAAAAAGCCACCCGGGATGCCCCCAGAAGAGCCAGTAAGGGGGAGATGAAGGGGGGGTAAGGAGCAGAACCGGGAGAAACAACAATCCACAGTTGTCCCTCCTGAAAGACATAAGTAAAATGCACATAAGCATCCTGCAGCCCATGCCCCAAGGAAACAAAACCCCCAAAGGAGACTCAGAAGAACCTCGAGGGGCGGGCAGCGGGGGGACGTGATACGCGCCCCCACCCCCCCCGAAGAGCGCAAAAGCAGCGCTCACGTGACCGCACCAGCGCCATCACACTCCAAAAAAGCCTCACAGCCATAGCGCCGCCCGCTGCGGTGCAGGATTAGAAAAGATTAAAATCATATTACCCTTTGCCCTATAAGACGTGCTATCTTTTCCCTAAAAGTGTGTGTGTGTGTGAAAGTGAAAAAAAATTACCTGAGGCTCGAGCCCACTGTCCCCACCGGAAACACCATCTGACCCCGCTCTGGTTCAGTCCCCCTCCAAATCATCTCTTTCAGCCTGCTGGCACAAACACACACTCGGCTGTCAGCGGGCTGAACCAGATGCGGTGGACAGGGCAGACAGCGTCCCCACTTTAGCTCTAGCTTTTTGCGCCACCACCATTTCCTGGGCTGGTGCACGCTGAATGACATTCAATAGTGGAGCCTGAAGCCAGGACGGGGACATTGTCTGTCCCTGCTCTGGCTCCCGCCCCCTCCACCACATCTCGTTTAGCCCACTGACAGCAGAGTGTTTGTGTCAGCGGGCTGAACGAGATGAAGTGGAGGGGGCGGGGACAGACAGTGAATCTCATTCAGTGCATTCTGACACTCGGCTGTCAGCGCGCACAGGTCCAGGAAGCGGTGGACGGGGCAATGTAGGTATACTTTTTTTTTTTCTGAGGGGTTGGGGGGAATGCCACACTGATTAGGGGGATGGGGGTGCCACACTGCCTATATGGGGAACAGAAGGGGGGTATGCCACACTGCCTATAGGAATGGGAGGGGGGATGCCACACTGCCTATATGGGGAATGGGAGGAGGGAGTGCCACACTGCCTATGGGAATGGGATGGGGAGAATGCCAAACTGCCTATGGGGAATGGGAGGGGGGAATGCCACACTGTATTTGGGAATGGGATAGGGGGAATGCCACACTGCCTATGGGAATAGGAGGTGCCACACTGCCTGTATGTGGATGGGATGGAGGAATGCCACACTGCTCATGGGGAATGGGAGGGGGGAATGCCACACTGCCTATGGAATGGGAAGGGGAGCATCCCACATGGCCTATGGGAATATCAGGGGAAATGCCACACTGCATATATAGGGAATGGGATGGGGGTGCCACACTGTCTATATGGGGAATGGGATGGGGGCATGCCACACTGCCTATGGGAATGGGAAGGGGGAATGACATACTGTCCATGAGGAATGGGATGGGGGAATGCCACACTGCCTGTAATGGGGTGTTTTAGCACAACATTTGGTATAAATTAGTTTCCTCCTCCAAATCCTATGTGCGTCTTATAGGACGAAAAATACGGTAATTAGAGACCCCACAGTAGATTGTAAAATTGTAAATTAAAATGAAAATATATGTTACATTGCAGTGATGAATGTGTTAATATTGTTTACTTATAAGCAATCAATTGTATGATCCATCTAGTTTGGTCTCCATCCTTGCTGGAAAAAGACAAAAAAAATGAAAATGAAATACACAAAAAATTGGGAGTATTAATTATGCGGGTTCCCCCATCACTTTTCCTTTAATATGGCTCGCATGACAGGGACATGTGAGGTGATCACTGCCAAATGGTGGAGCTTGCCTCTATTTTTTAATTCTGTTTTAGTGATTCCCAGAAGAGGAAATCACAACAACAGCATAAAAAATACCATTTTGTGAATACTCACCTGTAAAATGGGTATTATAAGTATGTCACACCCCCCCGCTTCAAGACATTCATTACACTTGGGTATACTGACCTGTAGATGGCGATCTTGCAGAGATGATAACAAAAAAAGGTAAGACCCTCCCGGCCCATAAATACCTGGGACCTCCCACTCATTACCCAGTATAAAGTTAGCAGTAAGATCAAGCCAATTAAAACTAACAAAGGTTCACCATATAAAGGATCCAGAATACAAAAGGGCAGGGTGAAGCGGGGTGTGTGACATACTTATTATACCCATTTTACAGGTGAGTATTCACAAAATGGTATTATTCTAAGTATGTCACACACCCCGCTTCAAGACATTCATTACACTTGGGACATCCAATAGCAGTGTCCATAAAGGGCGGGGATCCAAAAAACAAGGCAACAAGGCACAAACTTAAACCACTGCAGCTTGCAGAACTTTGCGGCCAAAAACAGCATCCTCTGAGGCCTGAACATCAACCTTGTAAAACTTGGAAAAAGTGTGAACCGAAGACCAAGTAGCAGCCTTACAAACCTGCTCAACAGAAGCCTGGTGCTGGAAGGCCCAGGACGCCCCAACAGCACGAGAATGAGCAGTAACACGAAAAGGGGGAACCTTCCCCTTGGCAGAATAGGCCCCAACAATGGCCTGGCGAATCCATTTACTAATGGAAGACTTGGCGGGAGCCAAACCCTTCCTAGGCCCAGAGGGCACCACAAAAAGAGCATCAGTCCTACGAAAAGGAGAAGTAGCCACCAAATAGTACCTCTCCTTGTCATTGCTAGGCTTAGGACACAAAGAGGGAAGAACAATATCTTGATTAAGATGAAAAGCAGAGACCACCTTAGGAAGGAAATCTGGCTTGAAGCGGAAAACAACCTTGTCCTGATGCATCTTAAAGTAAGGTGCCGAAATAGACAAGGCTGCCAACTCTGAAACACGCCGAACAGAAGTGATGGCAACCAGAAAAACAACCTACTGAGTAAGCGTAGAAAGCGCAATATCCTGCAAAGGTTCAAACGGAGGACCCTGCAAGGCAGACAAAACCAAATTCAAATCCCACACAGGGAGCAAAGACTTCCTAGGAGGCCGCACATGCGTAACCCCCTGGAAAAAGGTCTTGACCAGAGGATGAAGAGCAAAAGACTTTTGAAAGAACACGGCCAGGGCAGAAACCTGCCCTTTCAGCATACTAAGCTGCAAACCTTGATCAAGACCATGTTGCAGAAATTCCAAGACCCTAGGGACAGAAAATGCCCTGCAAGGCAAGGCCCTTACCTCACACCAATCAATATAAGACCTCCAAGTCCTATAATAGATGGCAGAGGAAGACTGCTTTCTAGCCCTAACCAGAGTCTGAATGACAGCATCAGAAAGACCTTCCTCCTTCAAGATGGAGGTTTCAGCAGCCACGCCGTCAAAGCCAGCGTTGGTAAATTGGGGTAGAGCAGTGGACCCTGAGTGAGCAGATCTGGCAGAAGGGGCAGATCTAACAGATCATCTGCCAACCTTACTACGCCTGCGAACCAAACCTGTCTTGGCCACCTTGGCGCCACCAGGATTGCTGACGCGCCCTCTAGGGCCAGCTTGTGCACCACTTTGCCCACCATGGGAAACGGAGGGAACAGGTACAGAAACCCCAGATCCCTCCAGTCCAGAGACATGGCATCCGCTGCCAGAGCCAGCGGATCCCGCGAGAGAGACACAAATGCCGGAAGCTTGTGATTGTGACGAGAGGCAAAGAGGTCCACCTCCGGAGTCCCCCGACCTGAAACACCTTGGGGCAGAGCGACCATTCCCCCCGGCGAGATGACCTCCTGCTCAGGGAGTCCGCCTCTGTGTTGTCCACTCCCAGAATGTACACCGCCGAGATGCATGGGACATTGCTCTCTGCCCAAGCAAGGATCAAGGACACCTCCCTGAGGGCACGCCTGCTGTGAGTCCCTCCATGGTAATTGATGTAGGCGACCACCGTCCGATTGTCCGACCGAACTTGAACCGGTAGGCCCCGCAACTGATGAGTCAAGTGAGCCAGAACCAACCTTATGGCTCTCAGCTCCAGAACATTGATGGGATCGTGAGCCTCCTGAGGCCCCCACAGTCCCTGAAACTGAAGATCCTTCCAAAATCCCCCCCCCAACCTGACAGGCTGGCATCCGTGGTGACCGTCTCCCAACGAGGGGTCAGAAAGGATCTGCCCCTCGTCAGATTGCTTGGTTTTAGCCATCACCGAAGGGAACGCCGCACCCGGGGGGACATCAGAAAGGACTGATCCAATGACAGAGGGGACCCGGCCCAGGCCGCCAAGAGATGGAGCTGGAGCGTCCTTGTGTGAAACTGGGCAAAGGGAACCGCCTCGAATGACGCAACCATCAATCCCACCAGTCGCATCCCTAGCCAGATGGACGGTCGGGGGATGGATAGGAGACGCTGAGTCAATTCCTGAATCAGAAGAACCTTGGCTCGGGGGAGAAACACCCTGGCCTGAGAAGTGTCCAGCGACATTCCCAGGAACTCCCCACCCTGGAGGGAGTGAGGCAGGACTTGGGATAGTTGATCACCCAACCGAAACTCTCCAGAGTGGACACCACAGTCCTGGTATCCATTTGCGCCTGACTTAGGGAAGACGCCATGATGAGAAGATCGTCCAGATAGGGCACGATGCAGACACCCCTGGCTCTGAGAATGGCCATCACTCCTGCCAACACCTTGGTAAAAACCCTTGGAGCCGAGGTAAGGCCAAACGGAAGAGCCACCAACTGAAAATGCAGATTGTCCACGACAAACCTGAGGAATCTCTGCAGGTAAGCATCCTTGATGTCTATGGACGTCATGAAATCCCCCTGACAAAGTGAATGGATGGCTGAGCGCAGAGTTTCCATACGGAACTTCCGGGGACAGACAAACCTGTTGAGCAACTTCAGATCCAGAATAGGACGAACGGAACCGTCCTTCTTGGTCACCGTGAACAAAATGGAATAGAAGCCCATGCCCCGGTCTGAGAGGGGCACCAGACAGATGACAGCCATGTCCGCAAGACTTGCTACTGCCGCCCGAAGCCCCTGGGCCACCAGAGGATCTGACGGCACTCGGGACCTGAAAAATCTGGGAGGGGGCCGAACTCGAACTCCAGCTTGTAACCAGAAGACACCACTTCCTGAATCCACCTGTCCGAGACCTCTTGGACCCAGACCTGGGAGAAGAGTTGCAACCGTCCCCCCACCCGCAAGGGTGAGGGCGCCCCCTCATTGCTGAGCCGACTTAGCAGCGACTAAAGGCTTGGAGCCCCAACTGTGTCCTGGACGGGCCCGACCCCTGCCCCTAGGCCAGGAATCACCTCTGGACGAAGGGAAGGCTGAACCCCTACCAACTCTAGCCCCACGAAAGGACTGAGAGAAGGAAGCCGCCCCCGAAACGGGCGACACTGCTTCTTACGCTTGCAAGGAGGAGACATCATCTTCTGACTTGCTCGCCACTGCAGAGATGAAAGACTGGGTAATGAGTGGGAGGTCCCAGGTATTTATGGGCCGGGAGGATCTTACCTTTTTTTGATATCATCTCTGCAAGATCTCCATCTACCGGTCAGTATACCCAAGTGTAATGAATGTCTTGAAGCGGGGTGTGTGACATACTTAGAATAAATTCCTTACCTTGTTGTCTGCTATCCAACCCATTCCTTTTGGAACTTCCAAAATATCCTCAGAGAAGTAAAACAGATTACCTTGCATAAACCGGACCAAAACCAAGTCAGTCCAAAAGACTCCACATCCATCCACTAATCTCTCCTCGGGACATTCCAAATCGGGAAGGCCCGAGGGGAGGAAATCGGATGAACCTGGAGTCTACTGGAGCGATAGTGGTTGGAGCCCACTATTTTGAATATCTAGCGACCCCCGGAGCTCATGTGCAGGCTGCAGCAACATCAGCGTGTCCCCCTGTCTGATGCGAGCTCCCACGCCAGGCCTAATTAAATGGCTGCCTTACATTAGCCAGGTGGAGCTCCAGGTAGAAGGCACCCGTGCCTTGAATAGCGTGCGCTATTCAATCAGAATAAATTGCAGGGAAAGGCAAAATCTGACTGTCTGGCTTTAATCAGCAATCTATTTTGACTGAAGAAGAACCTGTGCATTCACCGTGGAATTGCCACAGGTAAGAATACTCTAGGTATTTAACACACAGGGGCAATCTAAACTGGGAGGTCCCAGCAAAGCAGACTAAAACAGTGAGAGAAAAAAATTTGTTTTATTCCCCCTTATACTTCATGTGGAATATAGAAGCTGGCAATCCTCACTCCTGGAGATACTTTTTCAAAATCCACTCAGTCAAAGCCCACGGCTGTGATTCAGGTTCAGCGAATTGGAGGAGATTAGGCACCTTAGGGAGAGGGAAGGTTGGAACAGGCATGAGACTGCTTGCTATGCCGCACCGTGATCTTTCTGGATAATGAACCCAACCAGGATGGTGAATACTTGTTCCCACTATGAACATGGCATTTAAACTTGGAAGAGCAGAAATGGCAAAAAAAAAAAAATTATAAACCAGATTGAAACTGGACCACTGATCATAAGAGTGCCTGCTGTGGATCTTGTTCTGGCTATAAATTTGTGTTCTGTTGTGACTGAGGGCAACATCTGGCAAGCTCCACTTGCTGGATATCTGAGGAAGAGTTTGCTGCTAATGAGCCCATTAACTCTTTTCTTTGGACCTCTGGCAGGGAAGCCTCGGGTCCAGGTAAAGAGAATGGAAAGATTTGGTCTAAAATATTTGAAAGTGAGTCAGATCGGGAAGGGAGATAATAACCCCAAAAATCTCCAGCAGACAAGCCAGCTGACAATTAGTATTGCTTGGGGTTGATGATGCAACCAAAGGTTACTTCAGGAGAGTCGCCACAACAAGGGCCACAACCAAGGTGGCTTATACTAGGAAGTCTTCCAATGAGGGGGTCACTTGGTTCTCCTCCTGTCATCAAGGATGGCATGACTATTAATTAAAATTTGAGTAGGAGTTTAGGGGTATTTAAACTAGGGCATTAAAAAGTGAAAAATACCGTTTTGTGAGTACTCACCTGTAAAACGGGTATTATGAGTGTGCCATACACTCCACTTCAAATCTTCATGACATGTGGGTAATCTCCAGTAGAGGGCAAACTTCTGCAGAGATGAATATGCAAAAAAGAAAGCCCCTCCCAGTCCATATATACCTGGGACCTCCCACCAATTTCCCAGTGTAAAAAAGCAGTAAGGGGACCAGGAAGAACCAATCATAACATTAACAATCAAACCAATGGTTCACCATATAAAAGCACCTGAATACCAGAAAAAAGGGTGGGTTGAAGTGGAGTATTATGCACACGCATAATACCCGTTTTACAGGTGAGTACTCACTCACTTCAAAAATTCATGACATGTGGGACATCCAATAGCAGTGTCCGTCATGGGTGGGAACAAGAAACAGAAAAGAATGTACCAACTTAAACCACTGCAGCTTGCAGAACCTTGCGGCCAAAAAAAGCATCCGCTGAAGCCCGCACATCCACCTTGTAAAACTTGGAAAAAGTATGAACGGAAGACCAAGGAGCAGCCTTACAAACTTGATCAACAGAAGCCTGTTGCTGAAAAGCCCAGGATGCACCAACAGCACGAGTAGAGTGCGCAGTGACCCTAAAAGGGGGAGTCCTCCCCTTAGCAGAATAGGCCCCAACAATGGCCTGACGAATCCATTTGCTAATGGTAGACTTGGCGGGAGCCAAACCTTTCCTGGGCCCGCAGGGCACCCCGAAAAAGGCATCCGTCTTGCGAAAAGAAGAAGTAGTCACCAAATAGTACTTAACACAGCGAACCACATCCAAATTGTGCAAAACCCTCTCTTTGTCATTGCTAGGCTTAGGACACAAGGAAGGGAGAACAATATCTGATTGAGATGGAAAGCAGACACCACCTTAGGAAGGAAATCTGGCTTAAAACAAAAGACCACCTTGTCCTGGTGTCTTTCAAAGTAAGGGGCCTGAATCGACAGAGCCGCAAACTCAGACACGCCGAACAGAGGTAATAGCCACCAAGAAGGCAACCTTTTGAGTGAAAACAGAAAGAGCAATATCCTTCAGCGGCTCAAAAGGAGGACCCTGGAGAGCCGAAAGAACCAAATTCAAATCCCAAACAGGAACCACAGCCTTCCGCGGGGGCTGCACATGCGCGACCCCTTGGAAAAAAAGTCTTAACCAGCGGGTGTAAGGCAAAAGACCTCTGGAAGAAAACCGACAGAGCAGAAACCTGTCCTTTCAAAGTACTAAGCTGGAACCCAAGATCCAGATTATGCTGAAGAAACTCCAAAATCCGAGGAATCGAAAACACCATACAAGGCAAGGCCCTAGCCTCACACCAATCAATATAGGACCTCCAAGTCCTATAGTAAATGCCAGAAGAGGACCGCTTCCTAGCTCTAATCAAGGTCTGAACAACGGCCGCAGACAAGCCTTCCTCCTTCAGAATGAAGGTTTCAGCAGCCAAGCCGTCAAAGCCAGCGTTTGTAAATTGGGGTAAAGTAGTAAACCTTGAGATAACAGATCCGGCAACATGGGAAGCCGGTACTGATCTACGGCCAGCCTTACAACGTCTGCGTACCAAACCCTTCTTGGCCACCTTGGAGCTACCAGAATTGCTGGTGCCCCTTCTAGAACCAGTTTGCGAACTACCTTGCCCAGCATGGAGACGGGCGGAAACAGGTACAGAAAACCCAGATCCTTCCAAGCAAGGGACAAGGCATCCACTGCCAGAGATAGAGGATCCTGAGAAAGAGACACAAAGGCTGGAAGTTTGTGATTGTGCCTCGAGGCAAAGAGATCCACCTCCGGAGTCCCCCACTTGCAGCAAAGATCCAGAAAAACCTTGGGGTTGAGAGACCACTCTCCTTGCTCAGGGAATCCGTCTGTCTCCATGTTCTCCACTCCCGGAATGTAGACCGCCGAAATGCAAGGAACATTGCTCTCCGCCCAGTGCAGGATCAGAGAGACTTCCCTGAGGGCACTCCTGCTGCGAGTCCCTCCTTGGTGATTGATGTAAGCTACCACCGTTCGGTTGACGAAACTAACCTGAACCGGCAGACCCTGTAAATCTGAGGTCAGCCGTGCCAGAACCAGTCAGATAGAAGGTTGATCCAATGACTGCGGACACCTGTCCCAATGCGTCAAAAGGTGAAGTTGAAGAGATCTCATGTGAAACTGTGCAAACGGTACCGCCTCGAAGGAGGACACCATCAAGCCCACCAGTTTCATCCCCTGTCGGACAGAGGGACAAGGACTGGCAAGGAGAAAGCGGATCAGATCCAGAATCCCCTGCACCTTTGTCTGGGATAGAAACACTCTGGCCTGAATGGTATCCAGATTCATGCCCAGGAATGAAATCACTTGTGATGGGGATAGAGAGGACTTGGGGTGGTTGATCACCCACCCGAACCTCTCCAGAGTCAACACCACCTGGTGGGTGTCCAGCTCCGCCTGATGGAGGGAAGAAGCTGAGATCAAAAGATCATCCAGATAAGGTACAATGCGAATGCCCTGACCTCTGAGCAGGGCCATGACACCCGCCAGGACCTTGGTGAAGACCCTCGGAGCCGAGGTCAGTCCGAAGGGAAGGGTCACAAACTGAAAATGTTGATCCTTCACTACAAACCTGAGGAATCTCTAATGCGCTGGAAAGATTGGAACATGCAGATACGCATCCTTGATGTCTATGGATGTCATAAAATCCCCTTGGCGAAGGGAATTGATGGTCGAGCGCAGTCTCCATACGGAACTTTTTGGCTCTGATAAACCTGTTGAGGACCTTGAGATCTAGAATGGGTCTCACCGAACCCTCCTTTTTGGGAACGGTGAAAATGTTGGAGTAGTAACCCCTGCCTCTCTCCGACGGAGGCACCAGGCAAATAATAACTCCCATGTCCAGAAGGTTTTTCACTGCTAACAGGAGCCCCTGTGCAGCCTGAGGGTCCGAGGGCACCCGGGACCTTACGAATCTTAGAGGCGGCCAGTTTGTACCCGGAGGAGACCACTTCCAGGATCCAATTGTCTGTGACCTACCGGGCCCAGACCTGGAAGAAGAGCCGCAGCCGTCCCCCCACTCTTGCGGGTGAGGGTTCCCCTTCATTGCTGAGCCGGTTTAACGGCAGGCTTGGGCTGGGAACCCCAGGCAGCCGCGGGACGTGCCCGATCTCTGCCCCTGTTCCAGGACGAGCCCCTGACACCCGAGAAGGCCAAACCCCTAGCCGCTCTGGTCCCTCGAAAGGAAGGAGTGAACGAGCCAGCCCCCCGAAAGGGACGGCCCTGTTTCTTCCACTGAGGTAACTTACCTCCTTTAGCAACAGCATCCAATTTATCTCCAAACAGCCGCGTACCCAAAAAGGGAAGAGCTGTAAGCGACTTCTTGGCCCCAAAGTCCACCGTCCACTGGCAGAGCCAGACCGATCTGCGCATAGCCACCAATAAGGCTGAAGTCCTACTACACACGACAATAGAATCTTCCATAGCAGCCAAGACAAAATCCATGAACAATTCACATCTCTTAAGGGTAGCGAACTCAGCGCTAGCCGGATCAAACTGAGCGTCATTCAGCCAGTCCCTGATAAGAGACCTGGTAGCAAGCGACACTAGGGCAGATGCGCAAACAGGCCTCAGGGCCGAGCCCACGCTGGCAAATGCGTGGCACGCCATCTGATCAAGGCGCTTATCCTCGCCATCCTTAAGGGAAGTGGCGTCAGGGGCGTTCAGCACAGAAGAGTTGGTCAAACCTAAAACTGGCGCATCGACCTCTGGAGGAGAAGACCAGCGCTTAATCGCCTCCACCGGGAAAGGATACTTCTTATCCCATCCCTGAGGAGCCCCAGGAAGCCGACTGGGCCTCTCCCATTCTCTAAGGATCAGCGGATAAAAGTGACCCTGGGTAGGGAATTCCAGACGAGGCTTGCGGACCCCAAAAAATTCCCCCTTCTTGAGAGGAGGCGCCTCAGGTGGGTCAATATCCAACACCTCCAATAGATGTGACAAAACAGTGGCCGTATCTACGGCATCCCCCAGCGCCTGCCCGACATCAGCATCACCAGACTGTACATAATCAGCCTCTGTTTCCTCATACAATTCCCCCTCCTCTAACGGGGAATAATCCGACAAATCAATGGAATCGTCGTCAACATCCAACAAGGGCTGGGCCGATGACAAATGTCTCTTTTTAGCCTGGGCCTTCTTGCCCACCGTGCTATCAATACATTTCTCGATGCTGGCCAACCTAGCACAAATATCAGAGTGCGACTCCCCACTGACACCAATGATACTTGGGGTACGGATAAGGCGGGGAGGGGAAGGCGATGAAGCGGGAGGAGCCGACCCAGAAGGCTGGGTACCCGACTGCCGCGTCATGGCCTTTTGTGCACATGGTATACAGATCAGCACATTCTCCCCCGTAAGGGATACCCCACACGCCACACATGGCCGGGATTGTCCCAGAGGGAGCCCGAGCCCAGTATACTGTAGAGCCTCCATATGGTGATTTTTGTGGTCAGTCGCAAAACGGTAGGAAATTTACGCAAAAGCAACCCGGGATGCCCCTTACAAATCCCAGTGGGAGGATTTAAGGTGATCAATTTTACACTAGGGACCCCAGGACCAGGAGGAACCCCTTAATATGCACAATTATGAAGCAATCTGCAACACACAACCAGGCATATCAGTTACTTTACAGTGTAAACATATATATATATATATATATATATATATACCAAAATACATAATTGACAAAACAAGCAAGGACATAAGCCTGCACCGAAGGGCCGCCCCCCCCCGCCCCAAATAGCTAAGGCAGTGGCCACCAGGCCCTTAACGTCCCCCAGAATCGGCAGCAGCAGCAATACAGCAAGATAGCCCCCCGTCTCTGAGGAGAAGCAGGAAGAGAAGGGGGGTGGGCCAACGGTACAGTGGTAACTCCAACACACATTCACATATAAATGTATCTACAAATATGCCAAAAAGGGGGGAGGCAGAGGATGACGGCCAGCCAGCCATCCCCCCCCCCCCCCCCCCCCCGAGGGACAGTAAGGGACTGGATAACCGCCTACCCCATAGGGTGCCACCTACTCTCGCCAGGACCCGCAGCCTAAGCTGGGAGGCTCTACTAGGGACAATTTAGAAAGGGTCCTGGCAGCATTAGGGACAATAAACGGCCGGGCGCGGGCCCGGCTTACCTGCAAGTAAAAGAAGTCTTCATCTTCTGTCTTGTCGCCTTCCCTGCAGAGAAGGAATTGGGAAATTGGTGGGAGGTCCCAGGTATATATGGACTGGGAGGGGTTTTCTTTTTTGCATATTCTCTGCAGAAGTTCACCCTCTACTGGAGATTACCCACATGTCATGAAGATTTGAAGTGGAGTGTATGGCACACTTAGAATACAAAGGGGAAGACAGGTTATTTAGGGGAGTGCATATGGTGGTGGGTGGAGAAAGGGGGGGGGGGCTAATACAGTTGATAAGGAAAGCCATGTGTTACAAACCAGCAGTAAAAAACTATTTGCAAAAAAAAAAAAAAAAATACAATTCTGTGATTACTCACCTGTAGAATTGGTATTAAGAGTATACAGCACGTCCTGCTCTAGAAGATTCCTTACACTTGGGTTATACATCCACAAGATGGCGCTGGACTGCAGAGACAAAAAAAAAAAGTGACTCCTCCCGCCCCATATATACTAGGGACCTCCCACAAATTCCCCAGTATTGAAAATGTAATGAAGAATATTAAAATAAAGCCGGGAGAACTATAACATATCAAAATTCAATGAACATCTTACCAATCACCATAAAGAGGTAACTGAGAATAATGATAACAAGGGTGAGGTGGAGCAGGATGTGCTGTATACTCATAATACCAATTCTACAGGTGAGTAATCACAGAATTGTATTATTCTAATTATACAGCACGTCCTGCTCCAGAAGATTCCTTACACTTGGGACATCCAATAGCAGTGTCCGTAAGGTAGGGTGGGATCCCCAAAAAGAAACAGCGGGCGGTTTAAACCACTGCCGCCTGCAGAACTTTGCGGCCACAAGCAGCGTCAGCTAAGGCCCTAACATCAACCTTGTAAGACTTGAAAAAAATATGAACAGAAGACCAAGTAGCGGCCTTGCAAACTTGTTCAACAGAAGCCTGGTGCTGAAAAGCCCAAGAGGCACCAATAGAATGAGCAGTAAGGCGGAAGGGAGGATTCCTCCCCTTAGCAGAATAGGCCTGAATCACAGCCAGACGAATCCACTTGCTGATAGTAGGCCCTTCTTAGGCCCAGAAGGGAGAACAAAAAGAGCATCAGTCTTCCTGAAGGAATCAGTAGCCACCAAATAGAACTTCAAGTTCCTGACCACATCCAGATAATGTAAGAGCATCTCCTTAGAGTTACTAGGATTAGGACACAGAGAAGGCAAAACAATGTCCTGATTGACATGAAAGGCAGACACAACCTTAGGCAGAAAGTCTGGCTTAAATCGAAACACCACCTTGTCCTGGTGTCTCTCAAAGTAAGGGGGCTTGATGAAAAGCGCCACTAGCTCAGAGACACACCTTACAGAAGTAATAGCCACCAAAAAGACTACCTTAAGCGTAAGAATAGACAAAGGGGCCTCCTGCAAGGGTTCAAAAGGGGACCTCTGCAAGGCAGATAAGACCAAGTTTAAGTCCCAGACAGGTAACATAGGCTTACGTGGGGGACGCACGTGAGTAACCCCTTGGAAAAAGGTGTTGACCAGGGGATGCTGAGCAAATGATCTTTGGAAGAAAATGGCCAAGGCAGAAACATGACCTTTAAGAGTACTGAGTTGAAGACCCAGATCCAAACCATGTTGCAGAAATTCCAGAATCCTAGGAATAGAAAACACACGACAGGGGAGTGACCTAGACTCGCACCAGTCAATGTAGGTACACCAAACCCTATAGTAGATGGAAGAAGAGGACCTTTTCCTAGCCCTGATCATGGTGTTAACAACCAAGGCAGGCAGCCCTTTCTCCATCAAGATTTCAGCAGCCAGGCCGTCAAAGCCAGCATTTGTAAATTGGGGTGGCGTAGCTGCCTCTGAGCGAGCAGATCTGGAACCCTGGGCAGGACGTACTGATCTACTGCCAGCTGCACGATGTCTACGAACCACACTCTTCTTGGCCAACAGGGGGCCACCAGAATGGCTGGCACCCCTTCCTGAGCTATCTTGCGCAGCACCCTGCCCAGCAGAGGAAAAGGGGGAAACACATATAGGAGCTGAAAGCTCTTCCCAAACATTGCCAAGGCATCCATGGCTAAGGCCATCCATGGCTAAGGTCCTGGGACAGAGAGACAAATACTAAAAGCTTGTGATTGTGACGGGATCCAAACAGATCCACATCTGGCTGACCCCAACGGTGACACAGGGAGCGAAACACCATGTTGCTGAGGGACCATTCTCCCAGGCGAGAGGTCCCCTTGCTCAGAGAGTCCGCCTCCAGATTCTCCACCCCCGGAATGTACACTGCTGAGATGCAAAGAACATTGTCCTCCACCCAAGACAGAATCAGAGACACTTCCCTGAGGGCCCTTCTGCTCCAGGTCCCTCCCTGATGATTGATGTAGGCAACCGCCGTCTGGTTGTCCGAGTGGACCTGAACAGCCCGACCCCGAAGGTGTGGGGTTAGGTGGGCGAAAACTAACCTGATCGCCCAGAATGTTGATAGAGGTGTGGGCCTCCTGAGGGCCCCACTGACCCTGGAATTGCAGGGACTTCCAGAAGCCCCTCCAACTGTTCAGACTGGCATCCGAGGTGACAGTCTCCCAGCAAGGGACCAGAAAGGATCTGCCCCCCAGCAGGTTTCTTGAGAACAGCCACCACGACAGAGACCTCCTGGCCAGAGGGGACAGAACAAACACCTGATCCAGGGAGGCAGGGTCCTGATCCCAAACAGACAAGACATGAAGCTGGCCTCATGTGAAACTGAGCATATGGAACCACCTCGAAGCAGGCCGCCATCAGGCCCACCAGCTGCATTCCCTGCCTGATGGACGGATGAGGACAAGACAAAAGGAGCTGAGCCTGCGCTTGAAGACTCTCCACCTTCTGCTGAGGAAGAAAAATCTTGACCTGAGATGTATCCAGAGTCATGCCGAGAAAGGACTTCACCATGTAAGGGGACAGGGAATGAACAGGAAATGACTCCAGTATGGACACCACCAACTGGGTATCCCGCTCTGCCTGCTGGAAGGACTGAGAAGTGATGAGAATGTCATCCAAGTAAGGAAGAATGCGAATGCCCTGAGATCTCAGCAGAGCCATCACCCCTGCCAATACCTTGGTGAATACCCTGGGAGCCGAGGTGAGACCAAAGGGTAAGGCCACAAATTGGTAGTGCTGATCCTCCAGAGCGAACCTGAGGAATCTCTGATGACCTGGAAAGATAGGTACGTGAAGGTAAGCATCCTTGATGTCTACAGAGGTCAAGAAGTCCCCTGGATGCAGAGAAGTCACAGCAGAGCGCAGTCACCAAGCGAAAGCGTCTGAATCTGACAAATTTGTTGAGTCGTTTTAAATCCAGAATGGATCTGAAGGATTCGTCTTTTTTGGGAACAGTGAAAAGATTGGAATAATAGCCCTTGCCCCTTTCCCTTAAGGGCACTTGGCAGATGACTTTCAACTCCAGAAGGTTCTGGACAGCAGAGGACAGACCCTGAGCTGACAAGGGGTTTTGAGCTACCCGGAATCTGATGAATCTTGGGGGCGGCCAGACTGCTTGTAACCGGAGGACACTACCTCCTGAATCCACCGGTCTGAGACATGACGCCTCCAGACGTGAGCAAAGAGTTGAAGCGTCCCCCCACCCGGATGGGTGAGGGCGCCCCTTCATGCCTGAGGGGGTTTGGGACCGGTCTTAGGCTTGACTTGTCCCCAGGTTTGGTTTCTCCCCAGGAGAGACCAGGGCGGCCACGTCCTCTGCCCCAAAAATTCTCCGCAGGCCCCAGCAAAGGAAGCTCCCCGTCCAACTCTGGAATGATGGAAGGAGGGAGAAAAGGGCTGCCTTTTACGCTGAGGCAACTTGCCTCCCTTGGCAAACAAGTCCAGACGTTCCCCAAAGAGGCGCAGCCCGTTAAAGGAAAGGGGAGTGCATGACGGATGTGTTGGATAACCCCAAACTGGAGCGTCCACTTCGGGAGGGCATGACCAACGTTTAACCACCTCAGCGGGGAAGGGATACCTCTTATCCCAACTCTTAGGTACCCCGGGAAGCCTGCAAGGTCGGTCTCACTCTTTGAGTACTAGATTATTAAAGTGAGCTTGTTCAGGAAACTACAAGCGTGGTTTAACGGACTGAAACAGCTCCCCCTGCTGCTGAAGAGCCACAGCAGGAGGGGAAATACAGAGCACTTCAAATATATGAGCCAAGAGCCTGTCAGTATCACCTGAGGACCATAGGTCAGACCCAGAACCGGTATCATAACCCCTAGGCTGTTCCTCAGATGATTCTGAATCAGAAAACAATTCCCCCTACTCTAGGGGGGTATAACCGGCAAGGTCAAAAAATTCATCAGCCTCCATAGGAAAGAGGGTAACACCGGGTGCCAGATGCTTCCGTTTAGACCTGGCAATAAGCCTTTCAATGCTGGCCACCCGAGCAGCCAAATCAGGTTGAGACTCCCCACTGGTGCGCACATCACTGGGAGTCAAATGTAAGCGTGGGATGGGAGGCGAAGGCAGGGTGCAGGCCCAGCCACAGGTAACCCAGACTGCAGCGCAAGCGCCTGCTGGGCGCAGCGTACACAAACCCTAACATCGGATATTATAGGAGACACCCCACACACAGTACATAGCCGGGCTTGTCCCGAAGGAACCCCGAGCACATTATCTTGAGAAGCCTCCATATGGTGATTATCGTGGCACAACAGGCCAAATGGGATTGACACTATAAGCAACCCGGGATGCCCCAATAGCTCGCTAGGGAAGTGGGAGGTAAAGATAAGCAAAAGGCCTCTAATAAGTAGTTAAACTAAATAGAGGGGGTAGGACCGAGAGAAGAGCACTAAAAGCGCAAAAAGCGCCCACGTGAGAATACCAGCCAATGATGGTGCAGTAGCGCCTGAGGCGATGTCGCCGCCAACCGCCGAGCGCAGTACAAGCGTGCGGCGGCAGCAAAAGCATCCAGTGCAACTGAATCGCAAGGGACACAAGACAATGGCAATAAACACAACAGTAAAGAATACATCCCCCCCCCCCCCCCCGAGAACTACCAGGGAGAGCAAGGGAAGGCAGCGGCTAGCCCCCCGATAGGGCAGGGGGCATAACGCGGGAGGGGCATCCCCCATAAGGCTCACCATTGCCCTATACCGCCTACCCTTTGGTGGGGGACTGCGGTTGGAGCAGCGCTCCTAAGCACCTGACAGCGGTGCTGCCTACCATCACCCGGCCAGCGCAGCCTAAGCTGAGAGGCAGTGAATCAGGAACGGGTGGGAATAGTCCTACAGGGCCACAGGCTAATAAGCCCCGCTCACCTGCGAGTAGAGAGAGCCATCTTCTAGTCATCGCAGTCCAGACTGCAGAGAAGAACTGGGGAATTTGTGGGAGGTCCCTGGTATATATGGGCCGCGAGGAGCCACTTTTTTGCTGTCTCTGCAGTCCAGCGCCATCTTGTGGCTGTATAATCCAAGTGTAAGGAATCTTCTGGAGCAGGACGTGCTGTATAAAATGCAATGCCCTGATGAAGTTGTTTTAGAGCAGTGATTCTCAACCTTTCTAATGCCATGACCCCGCAATACAGTTCCTCATGTTGCGGTGACCCAAAACCAAAAAATAATTTTGGTGGCTACTTCAAAACTGTAATTTTGCTACAGTTATGGTTCGGAATGTAAACAACTGATATGCATTCTCATTGCTACATATCAAACATAATTTAAACATAGTGATTAATCACAAAAACAATATTTAATTATATGTTGAGAAATATTTATTTGGCATAGCATGCGTCGGAAACTGTCATTTCTCCGCCTCTTATTGAAATTAATAGGAGGCTGTGGCGGATTGTGTGGTAACTCGAGATTCTCGGGAGCTCTCTTCCACAAAATCCGCCGCACTCGCAATAAAATCAATAGGAGGCAAATTCAATGGCAATGCTGAATGAGGAAACCGCTGATTCGATGAACGTTGGGGAACAGTGTGAACTACATCTTATAGTGGTCTCTTATAGTATAAGACCGATGTAGTTCACACTGTGTAAATGTATGGTGCTCTGTGTACTGTGTAATGATTACACACAAAGCACCTTACACTTACACAGTACTGTGTGTATGGTGTGTGTACTGTTTTTTACATTATTAAACTTTTTTACACCAGCAGGCTGTCTCGCAGGCTCTCTTGCCTCTCCGCCTCTTGCCTCTCTGCCTCCTAGGCTTCTGTCCTCCGGCGCTTGCTGCGTCTGCCCACTGATGAAGTCAGCAAGTGTCGAAACACGTAATGCGCTGCTATGGACTGCGGTGCGTTGCCCCCGCCCCTTCCCCGGACGGATGATGCAATCACGTCTGCGCATGCGCGCAGGCATTCAGTTTGGAACGCGCATCCATAACGGCATGCGTTCCAGCTGAATAGCGCTGCTGCAGATGGTAGCTCGACTTCTCAGTGGCAAAAGCCATCGGAAATATGTATTTTCCGATGGCTTTAGGCGACCCCTGTGTTTTGGTCATTTGACCCCCACCAGGGTCCCGACCTACAGGTTGAGAACCGCTGTTTTAGAGCAACTGAATGCATGGGTTGCTGTATCCTTGTCTCTCGTCCGGCAGTATAATGATGAGGTAAAATTATTAGAATTCTATGCTTTTGTTCAGGTCAGTCTTTCCTCTTTAAAGTGGATCAAAACCCTCCTTGATCGGTCCGGGAATCTATAAGATTCCCAGGCCGACCCGATCCCTCCCTGCGGGGCATCCAATATTGGGATGCCCCGCTGTGTGAAACCCCCCCAGGACGCCCTCTAACCTTACCTTACTCCCGGTCCGACGGCGCATGCGCAGGCCGCATCTCGCGCTTCTCTCTAGCAGGGCGTTTGCCCGTGCCGGCCATTTATGAATGGCCGGTGCAGGCGCGCTCCCTGTTAGATGGAACCGTGAGATGCGGCCGCCAGCATGCTCGGTGCCCCGCGGAAGTGGACCAAAACCCAGGATAGTGAAAATCCTGGGTGTTGGTCCACTTTAACTAGAATCATATGGGCGGTGGGCAGCGTATGGGGATTGTTTTTTAAGCACTGCATTTTTGTAATTATATTAAGACAGAATTCATTGTTGGACATCCACTTTATTACAATGTGCTATAGTGCTGACAAACAGTACAGAATACCATATTTTTCACGCCATAAGATGCACTTTATACCCCCAAAAGTGGGAGGAAAATGTGCATGTACATTATGGGGCGAATGTAAAAAAATAAATAAACCAAAAGGAAAAAATGTAAAAAGGAAATTTGTGTACTCACCGGTAAATATCTTTTCTTGTCATTCTCTATTCTGGGGCACCACTAGAAGTAACGTGTGGGTTAACCTCAGCCGTCGGCAGGGACTGCAAGAAAAACAAACTAAGCTCCTCCTGGCCTATGTAAAGCAGGCTGCGGCCAGATACCCCCAGTTAATTAAAAGGCAGTCCAGCCCCAGGAGGGGAGCGATGCTAACCTGCGCATACCTTGTTCCGAACCTAGCAAAGAAAATACAATTCTGTGAGTACTCACCTGTAGAATTGGTTTTGTCTGTGTCCTGTTCAGGTCGCTCCACTTCTTACATGTGGGAAATCCGCCACAAGGTGGACCAGTGACTGCAAGATCAAAAAATTGTAGCTCCTCCCGGCCCCATATAAGGCAAATGTCTCCCAAAAATCCCCAGTGGTTTAAAAAACAGTAAAGAAGAGACAGGCAGGGAGGCCAAGAAACCATGTTACTTCACATAGCTTCAACATGTACTCTCTCAACAAGAAAAGCTTCAGGACAGGTTCCATATAAAACGATAATCACCAGAACAGGAGATAACAAGAACAAGGGTGGGGTGGAGCGACCTGAACAGGACACAGACAAAACCAATTCTACAGGTGAGTACTCACAGAATTGTATTTTTATCTGTGTCCTGTTCAGGTCGCTCCACTTCTTACATGTGGGACATCCAAAAGCAGTGTCCAAAAAAAAGGGTGGGATCCCCATTGAACATCAGCATGTAGTTCATGACACTACCGCCTGAAGCACCTTGCGGCCAAAGACAGCATCGGCTGAGGCCCTAACGCAACCTTGTAAAACTTCGTAAAGGTACTAACAGAAGACCAAGTAGCGGCCTTACAAACTTCTTCAACAGAGGCCTAGTGCTGAAAAGCCCAGGAGGCACCAATAGCCCTAGTAGAATGAGCAGTAACATGGAAGGGGGGTTCCTTCCCCTTGGCAGAGTACACCTGCACCACCGCCTGTCTAATCCACTTGCTGAGTGGATTTGGCTAGAGGCAGACCCTTCCTAGGGCCGTCAGTGAGAACAAATAGAGAATCCGATTTCCTGAAGGATTATGTTGCAACCAGGTAGTACTTAATGGCTCTGACCACATCCAATGCATAGAGGGTCCTTTCCTTAGAATTAGAAGGTGCGGGACAAAAGGAAGGCAAAACAATGTCCTCATTAAGGTGAAAAGAAGAAACAGCCTTAAGTAAAAAATCCGGTTTAAAGCGAAAAACCACCTTATCTTGATGCCGCTCAAAATAAGGGGGCTTCATACAAAGCGCAGCCAGCTCTGAAACGCGATGCACCGAGGTGATTGCTACCAAAAAGATCACTTTCAGAGTCAAAATGGATAGTGCAGCATCGCACAAGGGCTCAAAGGGAGATCCCTGGAGAGCAGAAAGCACCAAGTTCAAATCATACACCGGGAAAAATACAATTCTGTGATTACTCACCTGAAGAATTGTTGTTATGAGTATACAGTACGTCCTGCTCCAGATAAGAATCATTACACTTGGGTATTACTCCGCCAGATGGCGCTGGACTGCAGAGACCGCGAAATTGGCTCCTCCCGGACCCTCAAATACCCGGGACCTCCCACAAATCCCAAGCATTGAAAAGCAGTTAACGAGAAGCCGGGAGAAAGATAACAGAACCAACCAGTAACTATAACAATGATAACAATCACCATACAGGGGATCCTAGGATAATGAAAAACCAAGGGTGGGGTGGAGCAGGACATACTGTATACTCATAATAACATTTCTACAGGTAAGTAATCACAGAATTGTATTATTCTTAGTATACAGTACGCCCTGCTCCAGATAAGAATCATTACACATGGGACATCCAATAGCAGTGTCCATAAAGTAGGGTGGGATCCCCAAAGGTAACAACAGACAGCTCAGACCACTGCCGCCTGCAGAACCTTGCGGCCAAAAGCAGCATCAGCTGAGGCCCTAACATCAACCTTGTAAAACTTTGAAAAAGTATGAACAGAAGACCAAGTAGCGGCCTTACAAACCTGTTCAACAGAAGCCTGGTGCTGAAAAGCCCAAGAGGCACCAATAGCACGAGTGGAATAAGCAGTAAGGTGGAAGGGAGGATTCTTCCCCTCAGCAGTGTAGGCCTGAATCACAGCCTGACAGATCCATTTGCTGATAGTAGATTTAGCAGGAGCCAAACCCTTCCTAGGACCAGAAGGGACCACAAAAAGAGCATCAGTTTTTCTGAAAGGTGCAGTAGCCACCAGATAATACTTCAGAAACCTAACCACATCCAAGGAATGCAAAACCCTCTCCTTAGCGTTACTAGGATTAGGGCACAAGGAAGGAAGAACAATGTCCTGATTCAGATGAAAGGCAGACACGACCTTAGGCAGAAAATCTGGCTTGAAGCAAAACACCACCTTGTCCTGATGTCTCTCAAAGTAGGGGGGGCTGGATGGAAAGGGCCGCCAACTCAGAAACACAGCCGGGCTTGTCCCGAAGGAACCCCGAGCACATTATCCTGAGATGCCTCCATATGGTGATTATAGCCGCACAATAGGCCAATAGGGATTCACGCTATAAAAGCAACCCGGGATTCCCCAATAGCTCGCTAGGGAAGTGGGAGTAATTAGTACACTAGGCCTCACAAGTTTAATAACTAAATAGAGGGAGTAGGGCCGGGAGAAACCAATAGAGTTCGACCCGCCTGAAAAACATAAGAGCCAAGTATAATGACATAGGGTAAATAAAGCCGCCCGCGAGGGCACTCACGGACCGCGGTAGGTAGATGCTAGCCACGCAGCAGACGAAATCAGAGAAAATGGCGGCGAGTATATCTCAAGGGGCAGGCCGCGGACACAGTGACGCGGAATGCGCCATCCGTGCCCCCCCTCGAAGAGCGCGAAGCAGCACATGTGACAAGAAGCCAATGAAAGCGCATCAGGGCCTGAGGTAATGCCACGGCCAACCGCGGAACGCAGTGGAAGCGCGCGTGGCGGCATTTTCAAATCGCAACCAGTGCAACCAAGTCAGCGCGGAGACGGACAAAAACAAAAAGCACATAATCAAGTGAAGCACCAACGCATACACCCCCCCCCCCCCGAGCTACAAGGGAGAGCGAGGGAGGGCAGCGGCCACTTAACATAGGGTCCACCGATAGACAGGGGCAAGGGGCATTAGTACGGGAGGGGCATCCCATAGAGGCTCACCATATGCCTATACTGCCTACCCTTTGGTGGGGGATTGCGGTGGAGCAGCGCTCCTAAGCACCAGACAGCAGTGCTACCTACCATCAACCGGACCAGCGCAGCCAAGTCTGGGAGGCGCAATAATAATGGAACGGGTGGGAATAGTCCTACAGGGCTGCAGGCTAATAGCCCCGCTCACCTGTGAGAAGAGATAGCCATCTTCTTGTCCTTCGCAGTCCAGACTGCAGAGAAATTCTGGGGATTTGTGAGAGGTCCCGGGTATTTGAGGGGCCAGGAGGAGCCAATTTTGCGGTCTCTGCAGTCCAGCGCCATCTGGCGGAGTAATACCCAAGTGTAATGATTCTTATCTGGAGCAGGACGTACTGTATACTAAGAATACAGGCTTACGCAGTGGACGTACATGAGTAACCCCTTGGAAAAAAGGTCTTGATAAGTCTATGATTGGCGAAAGATCTTTGGAAAAAAATGGCCAAGGCCGAAACCTGGCTCTTGAGGGTACTCAACTGGAGACCTGAGTCCAAGCCATGTTGTAGGAAATCCAAAATCCTTGAAAAAGAGAATGTGCGACAAGGGAGACTCTTGGACTCACACCAGGCAATGTAGGCATGCCAAACTCTGAAACATATCGGAAGAGGATTTCTTCCGAGCCTGAATCATGGTACGCACAACCGTGGCAGACAGCCCCTTCTCCATCAAAATGGAGGTTTCAGCAGCCAAGCTGTCAAAGCCAGCGTTTGTAAATTGGGGTGGAGCAGCAAACCCTGTGTGAGAAGCCCTGGATCGTCAGGCATGATGTAGCGATCCACTGACAACTGAACTATGTCCGCAAACCAACTCCTTCTTGGCCAGCGAGGAGCCACCAAGACGGTTGGAACACCCTCCTGGGCTATCTTGCGCAGCACTCAACTCAGGAGTGGAAACGGAGGAAATGCGTAAAGGAGCCTGAACTACGTCCAAGGAATTGCCAGAGCGCCCGTGGCGAAGGCCAGCAGATCCCTTGACAGGGAGACGAACCTCGGAAGCTTGAGATTGTGCCTGGACGCGAAAAGGTCCACATCCGGCTGACCCTAGCGGCGACAAAGAGCGTGAAAGATCTTGTTGTTGAGAGACCATTCCCCCAGACGAGAGGCCCCCCTGCTCAGGGAGTCTGCCTCCTGGTTCTCCACCCAAGTCAGGATCTGGGTCACCTTATGGAGGGCTCGCCTGCTCCGAGTCCCGCCCTGGTGATTGATGTAGGCGACAGCCGTCTGATTGTCTGAGCGGACTTGGACCGCATGACCCCATAGATGGGTAGTCAAATGAAACCGGATCGCTCCCAGCTCCAGGAGATTGATGGGAAAGTGGGCCTCCTGCGCACCCCACTGGCCCTGGAACTTCAGCGATTGCAAAAAACCTCCCCAGCTGGTCAGACTGGCGTCCGTGGTGACAATCTACCAACGAGGAGTCAGAAAGGACCTGCCCACTAAAAGAATTCTGGAGTCCAACCACCACGAGAGTGACTGCCTGGCCAGAGGAGACAGTGAGAATTCCTGCTCCAGGGACTCCTGTGTCTGGTCCCACCCGGTCAAAAGATTCAATGGAAGAGGCCTCACGTGAAACTGAGCGAAGGGCCCTGCCTCGAAGCATGACACCATGAGGCCCACCAGCTTTACCCCCAGACGGATCGATGGCCGCTGACAAGACAGTAAGGCCCGCGTCTGCGTCTGGAGACCCTCCACATTCTGCTGGGGGAGGAATACCTTGACCTGAGAGATGTCCAACGTCATGCCCAGGAAGGACCTCACCATTGAGGGGAAGACTTGGGATAATTGATCACCCAACCGAAATCCTCGAGAGTGGACAACACCGTCCGGGTATCGCTCTCGGCCTGCTGAAGAGATTGAGCCGCAATCAGCAAGTCGTCCAGATAAGGAAGAATACGAATGCCCCGGTTCCTCAGAAGGGCCATAATGCCCGCCAGCACCTTGGGGAATACCCGGGGAGCAGAGGATATCCCGAACGTCAGCGCCACAAACTAGTAATGTTGATCCTCCAGCGCAAACCTCGGGAAATTCTGATGTCCCTGGAATATCGGGATGTGCAGGTAAGCATCCCTGATGTCCACCGTGGTCATGAAGTCGTCGGGCCGAAGAAAGCTCACCGCGGACCGTAAGGACTCCATGCGAAAATGCCTGACTCTGACAAACTTGTTGAGACCCTTCAGGTCCAGGATAGGCCTCAAAGTACCGTCCTTCTTGGGCACCATGAACAGATTGGTATAGAACCCTCGACCTCGTTCCTGGTGAGGCACAGGACAAATCACCCCAGACAGCAGAAGGCGTTGAACAGCCATTCTTAGGCCCTGCGCCGTCAATGGGTTCTGGGAAATCCGTGACTGAAGAAATCTCGGGGGCGGCCAAGCTGCCAGCTCTATTTTGTAACCGGAGGACACCACCTCCTGAATCCACCGATCCGAGACGTGCAGTCTCCAGACATTAGCAAACAGCAGAAGCCGTCTCCCCACCCGAATGGGGGAGGGCGCCCCCTCATGCCTGAGAGGACTTGGCAGGGCCACCTGAAAAGAAAGAGCCTCTTCCTCCTCGAAAGGAGCGATAGGCAGACGAACCCCGAAAGGGCAGCGCAGGTTTCCCTCGCTGAGGGAGTCTCCCATCCTTTCTCAGGAGATCTAGACGCTCCCCGAATAACCGAAGCCCAAAGAAGGGATACCAGTGAGTGATTTCTTGGCAGCAGCGTCGGTTGACCACTGCCGCAGCCAGATAGAGCGACAAAGCGCAACAAGCAGGGCCAAAGCCCTGCCGCCAAGCCGGACGCTATCGTCCATAGCCGAGACTACAAATGCAATAAAGTCCACGCAGGCTAGGAGGTCCTTATACTCCTCCGCCTGCTTGCGAGATCTAGCAATATCAACAAGACGTCTCACCTTCTTCTTGAATGCTAAGGAGACAATGGCCGCGGCACAGACAGGACAAACCTCTGGGGGACGGGACCAGAGGCGAATCAACTCCTCAGAGAAAGGGTACCGTCTGTCCAGGCCCTTAGGCATCAACGGCAATTTATTAGGCCTTTCTCATTCCTTAAAAACCATTTTGGAAAAATGGCCCTGTTCAGGAAAGACAAGCCGCTGTCTCTCAGGCCGGAATAAATCTCCCTGGTTCTTTTAGGTCGCCTTCAGAGGTACAATGTGCAAGGTCTCAAACACAGAAGATAGCAACTTCTCCGTGTCATCAGGGAGCCACGTATCCTCGTCCGAGGAAGACCCAGGGTCGCTGTCATAGCCACCCGGTCGATCCCCTGAAGAGGCGGAGTCCTGAAACAACTCACCCTCCTCCATGGAGTCCCGACCACCCAAAAAATCATCATCAGCAAAAAGCGAGCAACCCGGCTCAATATGCCGCTTCTTACTCGTGGCCTTGCCGGTAGCCGGTGCAAGATAACTGTCTCTCCAGGCTGGCCACCCGGAGCGCCAAATCTGTTTTTGACCCCCTGCTGGCTTCCCCCTCACTGGGGGCTAAATACAGGCGAGGCCGCAGGTAAAGTAGGGCTGGGGACAGAGACGCCCGCCCTATCCTGTTCCAAAAGTAAGCTCCTGGCGCAAGGGACACAAACTGCGCTGAGTCCGCTCAGAGGACTGGTACTACACATTAGGCAGAGCTTCACCCCGCTCAGAGGGGGCCCCTAGCTCACTATCCCTAGAAGCTTCCATTATGGTGATTATAGCAAAAAATAAAACAGGTTACAAGGCACTGACAGCACAAACCCAGACGATCCCCAATTTAGTCCCTCTAAGTGATCCCTCTTAAAGAGAGAGGGTGCGGAGAGGGGGGTGGTAGGAGACCGGGAGGAACCACAACCCTGATCTGCAAAAGATGGGGCCCGCCTGAAAGACACAAATATAGAAAACTATAAGTATCCCACAGCACATGCATAAGGAACAGCGAAAAGCGTGCAAAGGACTCACGGAACCACCAGTGGGACCAGGATCAGGATGAAGCGTCCCCTCCTAAGTACAGGCAGAGCAGAGAATAAGGTGACCGGCGCACTGTGGAGCTGGGCACACGCAGGCCGCAATGCAGATAATGGCGCCAGATGGAGAGCCACACGAGTACCACTGCGGTGCGAATCCAGGGCGCCCTGAGAAAGGCGCCCAGCCAGCCAGGGAGAAGAACGGCCCAGAAGAGGCCCCTCCCCCCGCCGCGGAGCGCCGCATGTGCCCGCACAAGCCACCGCAGTGGCCGCACAGAACAGCGGCCCGGCCGTTCCCGCTGGGGACCCTTGCCCCCCCCCCCCCTCCCTCACAGAGCCCTGTCAGCTGGAGGGGAGAGGAGAAGGAGACAAGGAACGAGGGAGGCGAGTACAAGCAGTGGTTAACACACATACACACAATAATGAATAAAGCTTGTTGGAAATATGAGGGAATAACATGGGCCCTAGGTGGTTACTCCGCCCCCCCCCCCCCCCCCAATATAGGCTCACCATCGCCTATGGTCGGCTACCCTTTGGGAGAGGGTCTGCGGCCCAGAGCCTAGCTCTGTGAACGCCTGACCCGCGGCGTTCTCCCTACCTTCACCTGTTCCGTAGCCGAGGCTGGGAGGCAGAATGGGTCCACAGAAAAAGGCGGGAATAGGGCTGCAGTGGCCGACTGCTTAGAATGCTCCACTCACCTGCAATATCCAGAGAGAGTAGGAAAACGATTCTCGCAGTGAGACTGCAAGATGAATTCTGGGGATTTTTGGAAGACATCTGCCTTATATGGGGCCGGGAGGAGCTACAATTGTTGGATCTTGCAGGCACTGCGCCACCTTGTGGCGGATTACCCACATGTAAGAAGTGGAGCGACCTGAACAGAACACAGAGAAAAACTCTAACCCTGTAGAAGGCATCAACCGCAATCAACACAGTTGCTACAACACAGTATCATGGGTGTGGTGCCCCAGAATGGAAGATGAAGAGAAAAGAAATGACGATGCCCAGGCATCAATTAGGTAAAACTTGCTGAAAGTGTGTGAGGACCAGGTCGCCGCCTTGCACACCTGGTCCACCGACATCTGGTGCTGGAAGGCCCAAGATGTGACAATCGTCCTGGTAGAATGAGCGGTGACTCAGAAAGGTGTCTCCTTACCCCTGTAAGCGTAGGCTTGTATGACCACCTGCCTGATCCATTTGCTGAGAGTGGACCTGGCAGCTGCCAGGCCCTCCATGGTCCTTCTGGGATCACAAAAAAAAAGGTCTGTCTTACGTACCTCATGCATAGCCGGCAAGTAATATTTTAATACCATGACTCCATCCAGGGAATGCACGAGTTACCCCTGATGAGTGGGGCACGGACACAAAAACGATCACCTGATTCAGATAGAAGGTAGAGATAAGGAAGGTAGTAGCACAAAAACTGGAAATAAAGAAATAAGATCCTGTATCTCTTCACAGCCCCGTCGACTGCAAAAAAAAAAGAACTAGCGGGGGCCAGCCACAGCCTGCCCTATAAAGGCCCGTGACAAGCTTAGTTTGTTTTACTTGCAGTCTCCGTCTACAGCTGAGGTTAACCTACGCGTTGCTGATGGTGGTGCCCCGGTATGGAAGGGATAGGAAACTCAGTGCTCTCACACTTCTGGCCGGGCGGCCACAGCCACCGGGGCCCAGAAGATGGAGGGGCAGACATCAGTTACCCTGCTCATCTGCCACTCCTCTGACCTCTCGTGGCTGTGAGTTTAGCTTTTGTTATTTTCTTCTGCTGCCTATGGGGGATGGGATAGGTGGAATGCCACACTGCCTACAGGGAATGGGATGGAGGGAATTCCACACTGCCAATTGGGAATGTGATGGGGGAATGCCATACTGCCCGTGGGGAATGGGATGGGGGAATACCAAACTGAACTGCCTATGGGGAATGGGAGGGGGGTGCCACAATGCCTATATGGAATGGGATGGAGAGAATGCCACACTGCCTAAGAGGAATGGCATGGCGGGAATTCCACGCTGCCTATGAGGAAGGGTATGAAGAGAATGCCCCACTGCCTATGAGGAATGGGAAAAAGAGGCACACTGCCTATGAGAGGGCAAATTCCACACTGCCTACGGGGATGTGAGGGGAGATTGCCACACTGCCTTTGGGAATCGGAGGGGGGGTGCCACACTGCCTATCAGGAATGGAGGGGGGAATGCCAATCTGCTTGTAATGGGGGAATTCTGCACCTTGCCTGTTATTTGGTTATTGGGGTTATGGTGTTTTAACACACCATTTGGTTCAGAATATTTATTTTCTTATTTTCCTCCTCCAAATACTAGGTGCATTCTATAACACATATCACGTGATGAAGCAAGTTAAAATCTGGATGCACATTTCAGCATGAATTGACGCCTGCAACTTGGTGAAATAAATTAAGAATAATATTTTGTCTGAAAACTAGAGCACCCTATAGGGTGTGCAGAAAAAAGTTCATAGCCCATAGAGTGCTGCGGTTTCCAAACGTTCAAAGAATTATTCTTACCTCATTGAAAAAAAATTATGCATCTCACCTGTAAAAGTCCCAACCACATGTGCAGGTGATTTTTTTAAAGGAAAAATTAGAACAAACATTTTTCATTGCAATTCTTTGTGCTTTGAATTTAAAAACCTCACCAAGATGCAGGTGGCAATTGACACCCAAATGTGCACCCAGTTTTAAACTTGCTTCACCAAACCTTTAGTATGACCCTCACTTATATGCATATAAAACATAGGTTGACAGTAGGAGACTACATGGTTTCTAGTCTGCCCTTATGTGCATATGGTCTCATTATCTTAGGGCAGATGTATGTGTATGCCAGACATGTTTGCATTTTACTTACTTAAGATTTTCCAAAAACCCCTGCTGGAAGCTGTTCCAAGCACCCACTACTTTAGTAAAAAAAAAAAAATATATATATATACAATTCTGTGATTACTCGCCTTGTAGAATTGGTATTATAAGTATGCAGCACGTCCTGCTCCAGATAATGATTCATAACAGATTGGAATACCTCCACCAGAGGGCACTGGACTGCAGAAATGGCAAAAAGAGGCCCCTCCCGTTCCCATATATACCCGGGACCTCCCACAAATTCCCTAGTTTTGAAAAGCAGCAAGGAGAGCCAGGAAGGGCAAATAACCAGTAACAACTTAACAAGGATAACAATCACAGTACAGAGGATCCAAGATAAAGCAATCAGGGTGGGGTGGAGCAGGATGTGCTGCATACTTATAATACCAATTCTACAAGGTGAGTAATCACAGAATTGTATTATTCTAAGTATGCAGCACGTCCTGCTCCAGATAATGATTCATAACAGATGGGACATCCAATAGCAGTGTCCGTACATAGGGTGGGATCCTCAAAAGTAACAACGCGCAGTTCAAACCACTGCCGCCTGCAGAGCTTTGCGGCCAAAAACAGCATCAGCTGAGGCTGTTTTTACAAGGAAGCATCAGCTGAGGCTGTTTTTACAAGGAACATCAACCTTGTAAAACTTGGAAAAGGTATGAACAGAAGACCAAGTAGCAGCCTTACAAACTTGTTCAACAGAAGTCTGGTGCTGAAAGACCCAGGAAGCCCCAACAGCACGGGTAGAATGAGCCGTAACACGGAAAGGAGGCTCCTTTCCCCTAGCAGAATAGGCCCTAAAAATGGCCTGACGAATCCACTTGCTAATAGTAGACTTAGCAGGAGCCAAACCCTTCTTGGGATCGGAAGGTACCACAAACAAAGCATAAGTCTTCCTGAAGGGCCCAGTAGCCACCAGGTAGAACTTCAAATTCCTGACCACGTCCAGAGAATGCAAGGCCCTCTCCTTGGAGTTACTAGGATTAGGGCACAAGGAAGGAAGCACAATGTCCTGATTAAGATGGAAGGCAGAGAACACCTTAGGCAAGAATCCGGTTTAAATCTGAAAACCACCTTGTCCTGATGTCTCTCAAAGTAGGGGGCTGAATAGAAAGGGCCGCCAACTCCAAAACCCGCCTGACAGAGTTGATAGCCACTAAAAAGGCAACCTTAAGAGTAAGAATAGACAGAGCAGCCTCATGCACAGGCTCAAACGGAGGGCCCTGAAGGGCAGACAAAACCAAATTCAAATCCCAGACTGGCAACAGAGGCTTACGGGGGGGGACGCACATGAGCAACCCCCTGGAAAAAGGTCTTGACAAGAGGATGTTGAGCTAAAGACCTCTGGAAGAAAACAGCCAAGGCAGATACGTGACCCTTGAGACTGCTGAGCTGAAGTCCCAGATCCAAACCATGTTGAAGGAACTCCAGGATCCTAGGGATGGAAAACACAAGACAGGGAAGGACCTTAGACTCACACCAGTCAATGTAGGCCCGCCAAATCCTATAGCAAATGGAGGAGGAGGATTTCTTCCTAGCCCTGATCAAGGTATTGACTACAGAAAGCCCTTCTTCCATTAAGATGGAGGTTTCAGCAGCCAGGCCATCATCAAAGCCAGCGTTTGTAAATTGGGATGGCAAAGCCGTCCCTGAGTGAGAAGGTCCGGAACCAAGGGCAAAGGGGACTGATCTACTGCTAGCTGTACGATGTCTGCGAACCACACCTGTCTTGGCCAGCGGGGGGCCACCAGAATTGCTGGCACCCCTTCTTGAACCAACTTGCACAGAACCCTGCCCAGCAGGGGGAATGGAGGAAACAGATACAGGAGACGGAACCCCTTGCCAGGATAGTCAGAGCATCCACGGCCACGGCCAGGGGATCCTGAGACAGAGAGACAAAGACTGGAAGCTTGTAGTTGTGGTCGAGATGCAAACAGATCCACGCCCGGCACCCCCCAACGGAGACACAGGGATTGGAAGACCTCGCTGCTGAAAGACCATTCCCCCAGGCGAGAGCTCCCCCTGCTCAGAGAGTCTGCCTCCAGATTCTCCACCCCCGAAATGTACACAGCTGAAATGCAAGGAACATTGTCCCCCGCCCAAGAGAGAATCATGGACACTTCCCTGAGGGCGCTCTTGCTCCGAGTCCCTCCCTGATGATTGATGTAGGCAACCGGTTGTCTGAGCGTACTTGGACCGGCCGGCCCTGAAGGTGAGGAGTCAAATGGGCCAGAACTAACCTGACCACCCTTAGTTCCAGGGAGTTTTTAGGAGCATGGGCCTCCTGAGGGCCCCACAGCCCCTGGAATAGTAGGATTTTCCAGAAGCCCCCCCAACCTGTCAGACTGGCATCCGTGGTGACTGTCTCCCAACAGGGGGCCAGGCAGGATCTGCCCCCCAACAGGTTCCTCGAGTCCAGCCACCACAAGAGGGACCGCCGGACCAGAGGAGACAGAACGAAAGCCTGATCCAGAGACAGGGGACTCTTGTCCCAGACTGATAGGAGATGGAGTTGAAGAGGTCTCATGTGAAACTGCGCATAGGGAACTAACGCAAAGCAGGACACCATCTGCCCCACTAGCTGCCTCCCCTGCCAGATGGAAGGGTGAGGGCATGACAGAAGGGAGTGAACAAGAGCTTGCAGAGAGTCCACCTTCATCTGAGGAAGAAAGATCCTGGCCTGAACAGTATCCAGACTCATGCCCAGGAAGAACGTCACCAGAGATGGTGATAGGGAAGATTTGGAGTGATTGATCACCCAGCCGAAAGACTCCAGAATGGTCAACACCCGCTGGGTATTCCGTACTGCCTGACGGAGAGACCGACAAGAGATGAAAAGGTCATCCAAATATGGAAGAATGCGAATGCCCTGAGCTCTAAGAAGAGCCATAACACCTGCCAGCACCTTGGTGAAGGCTCTGGGAGCTGAGGTGAGACCGAAGGGCAGAGCTACAAATTGGTAATGCTGGTCTTCCAGCGCGAACCTGAGAAATTTCTAATGCCCTGGGAAGATGGAACATGAAGGCATGCGGAATAATAGCCCTGACCTCTTTCCCAAAGAGAGACCTGACAGATGACCCCCATGTCCAGAAGGTTTTGCACAGCCAGAAACAGACCCTGAGCTGCCAGGGGATTTTGAGGGTTCCGGGACCTGAGGAATCTTGGGGGAGGCCAGGCAGCGAACTCTATCTTGTAGCCAGAGGACACCACCTCCAGAATCCACTGGTCTGAGACCTGTTGTCTCCAGACATGAGCGAAGAGCCTCAGCCGTCCCCCCACCCGGATGGGTGAGGGCGCCCCTTCATGGCTGAACGGGCTTGGTGGCAGACTGGGGCTTAGAGCCCCAGGAGACTCCTGGGCGTGCACGTCCTCTGCCTCTGGTCCAGAAGTCACCCCTGTGCCCCGCAAAGGATACCCATCTCCCAGACCTGGATCCGCGGAAGAAGGGAGTAAAGGCGCCTGAACCCCGAAAGGTCCGCGGCTGTTTCCTACGCTGGGACAACTTACCTGCCTTAGCAAACAGGTCCAAGCGATCACCAAATAGGTGCCGCCCCTTAAAGGGGAGCCCCGTGAGAGCCTTCTTAGCAGCGTTGTCAGCTGCTCACTGGGGCAGCCAAACAGAGCGGCGTATAGCAACCACCAAGGCTGAGGTTCTACTACACATCCTAATGGTGTCATCTAGAGCAGAAAGGATATAAGCAATAAAAATGGCCTGAATTCGGCACTAGAAGCATCATCAGGGGCAATTTCCAGCAGACCCTTGAGGAGAGTCCTGATAGCCACAGCAGTAAGAGCAGAAGCACAGACGGCGCAATGCAGATCCCACACAGGCAAAGGCATGGGAAGCCAACTGGTCAATGTGCCTGTCCTCACTATCCTTCAGGGTAGTGGAATCAGGGGAATGCACCACAGAAGTGTTGGACAACCCCAAGACTGGAGCATCCACTTCCGGGGGGGCTGGGGGTTGACCAACATTTAACCACCTCAGTGGGAAAGGGATACCTTTTATCCCAGCCCTTAGGGATTTCAGGAAGCCGGCTCGGACGTTCCCACTCTTTGAGAACAAGATTATTGAAATGGGCCTGTTCTGGAATTCCAAACGTGGCTTAGCAGTACTAAACAATTCCCCCTGCTGTTTGGGAGCAGCAGCAGGAAGGGAAATAATACAATTCTGTGAAATACTCACCTGTAGAATTGGTATTATAAGTATACAGTACGTCCTGCTCCAGATATAGTACTTACACTTGGGTTATCCTCCGCCAGATGCCGCTGCACTGCAGAGACATGTAAAACAGGCTCCTCCCGGCCCCTCAAATACCCAGGGACCTCCCACAAATCCCCAGCATTGAAAAGCAGTGAACAAGAAGCCGGGAGAATTTAACCACCAAAAATTGGTAACTATAATAATGATAACAATCACTATACAGGGGATCCAGAATAACGCAAAAACCAGGGTGGGGTGGAGCAGGACGTACTGCATACTTATAATACCAATTCTACAGGTGAGTATTTCACAGAATTGTATTATACTTAGTATACAGTACGTCCTGCTCCAGATATAGTACTTACACTTGGGACATCCAATAACAGTGTCCATAAAGTAGGGTGGGATCCCCAAGAAAAATCAGCAGCAGACAGTTTAAACCACTGCCGCCTGCAGAACCTTTCGGCCAAAAGCAGCATCAGCTGAGGCCCTAACATCAACCTTGTAAAACTTTGAAAAGGTATGAACAGAAGACCAAGTAGCGGCCTTGCAAACTTGTTCAACAGAAGCCTGGTGCTGGAAGGCCCAAGAGGCACCAATAGCACAAGTAGAATGAACAGTAAGGCGGAAGGGAGGACCCTTCCCCTTAACAGAATAGGCCTGAATCACGGCCTGACAGATCCATTTGCTAATAGTAGACTTGGCAGGAGCCAAACCCTTCCTGGGCACAGAAGGGACCACAAAAAGAGCATCAGTTTTCCTGAAGGACGTAGTGACTACCAGGTAATACTTCAGACACCTGGCCACATCCAAGGAATGCAGAACCCTTTCCTTAGCGCTGCTAGAATTAGGGCACAATGAAGGAAGAACAATATCTTGATTCAAATGAAAAGCAGACACCACCTTAGGCAGAAAGTCCGGCTTAAAGCGGAACACCACCTTATCCTGGTGTCTCTCAAAGTATGGGGGCTGGGTAGACAGAGCCGCCAGCTCAGACGCATGCCTGACCGAAGTAATAGCCACAAGAAAGACAACCTTGAGGGTAAGAACTGCCAGAGCAGCATCCTGAATAGGAGCAAAGGGAGCACCCTGCAAGGCAAACAAAACCAAGTTCAAATCCCAAACAGGGACCATAGGTTTATGTGGGGGACGCACCTCAGTAACCCCCTGAAAGAAAGTCTTAACCAAAGAATGCTGAGCAAAAGATTTCTGAAGAAGACAGACAGGGCAGAAACCTGACCCTTCAGAGTACTGAGTTGGAATCCCGACTCCAACCCATGCAGTAAGAACTCCAGAACCCTGGGGACTAAAAACACCCGACAGGGAAGAGACCTAGACTCACACCAGTCAAAGTAGGTACGCCATACCCTGTAATAGATGGAAGAAGAAGTTTTCTTCCTAGCCTTCACCATGGTATCAACCACCGAGGCGGACAAGCCTTTTTCCATCAAGATGGAGGTTTCAGCAGCCAGGCCGTCAAGGCCAGAGTTTGTAAATTGGGATGGCGTAAGGGGCCCTGAGTGAGCAGATCTGGCACACTTGGCAGAACGTACTGGTCTACTGCCATCTGCACCACGTCTGCGTACCACTCTCTTCATGGCCACCTGGGGGCCACCAGAATTGCTGGCACCCCTTCCAGAGCAATCTTGCGCAGAACCCTGCCCAGCAGGGGGAATGGAGGAAAGACATACAGGAGCCAAAAGTCCTGCCATGACATTGCTAGGGCATCCATGGCCAAGGCCAGAGGATCCTGGGACAGGGAGACAAAGGCCGGGAGCTTGTGATTGTGATGGAACGCAAACAGATCCACATCTGGTTGGCCCCAAAGGTGGTACAGAGTTTGGAACTCCCTGTTGCAGAAGATCTGCCAGCAGATTTTTCACCCCCGGAATGTACACCGCTGATATGCAGGGAACATTGGCCTCCACCCAGGTCAGGATCAGAGACACTTCCTGGAGGGCCCTCTTGCTCCGGGTCCCTCCCTGACGTTTGAGGTAGGCAACTGCCGTCTGGTTGTCCGAGCGCCAACTGAACAGGCAGGCCCTAAAGATGAGTAGTCAAGCGAGCCAGAACTAACCTGATCGCTCGCAGCTCCAAGATATTGATAGGTGTGTGGGCCTCCTGAGGGCCCCACCTCCCCTGGAACCGCAGGGACTTCCAGAACCCCCCCAACCTCCAACCTGATAGACTGGCATCCGTGGTGACCGTCTCCCAGGGGCAAGGAAGGATCTGCCCCCCAATAGGTTCCTTGAGTCCATCTACCACAAGAGGGACCTCCTGACCAGGGGGGAGAGCACACAGACCCTGTCCAGGGACGCTGGGTCCTTGTCCCATACAGACAATAGGTGAAGTTGCAGAGGCCTCAATTGGAAAAGGGACCTTTTCGAAGAACGCCGCCATCAGGCCCACCAGCTGCATTCCCTGCCTGATGCTGATGGAGGGATAGGGACAAGCAAGGAGGGACTGAGCCTGTGCAATCAGATTATCCACCTTCTGCTGAGGAAGGAAAATCCTTGCCTGAACTGTATCCAGATTCATTCCTAGTAATGGAGTTACCAAGGAAGGGGACAGTGAGGACTTGGGGTGGTTGATCACCCATCCAAATGACTCCATAGTGGGCACCACCAGCTGAGTATCCAACTCTGCCTGATGCAGAGACTGTGGAAGTGAAGAGGATGTCGTCCAGATAGGGAAGCACGCTGACACCCTAACATCTGAGTAGAGACATCACGCCAGCCAGCACCTTGGTGAACACCCTGGGAGCTGAAGTGAGGCAGAAGGGCAAGGCCACAAATTGGTAATGTTAATCCATCAGAGTGAACCTGAGGGACTTTTGATGACCTGGGAACACAGGAATATGAAGGTAAGCATCTTTGATGTCCACAGAAGCCATGAAATCCCCTTGGCGCAGGGAACAGATGGCCGAGCACAGAGTCTCCATGTGAAAGCGCCTGCCCTTGACAAAAAACTAGTTAAGAATCTTTAAGCCCAGGATGAACCTGACAGAGCCATCCTTTTTGGGTACTGTGAATAGGTTGGAATAAAAGCCCTTGCCTTTTTCTCTTAAGGGGACCTGGCAGATGACCCCCAGCTCCAGGAGGCCTTGCACTGCTTGCACTAGCTCCTGAGCTGACACAGGGTCCTGAGGAATCTGGGACCTGATGAATCTTGGAGGGGGATCGGCAGCAACTCCAACTTGTAACCGGAGGACACTACCTCCTGAATTCACCGGTCTGAGACATGAATCCTGCAGACCTGAACGAAGTGCTGCAGCCGCCCCCCCCCACGCGGATGGGTGAGGGCGCCTCAACATGCCTGAGGGGGCTTGGGAGAGGATTTAGCTTTTGGGGTCCTAGGAGGAGCCAGGACGTCCACGTCCTCTGCCTCTACCCCAAAAATCTCCCCGGGCCCCAGGGAAGGATACCCCCCCTTCCCTGTCTTGCAGGTCCAGGCGGTCTCCAAACAGACGCCGTCCTTTAAAGGGAAAACCAGTGAGGGCCTTCTTGGCAGCATTGTCAGCGGCCCACTAGCGCAGCCAAACCCGAGCGGCGCACAGCCACCACGAGGGCAGAAGTTCTGGCACACATTCTGATGGTGTCATCCAATGCTGACAGGACAGAATTTACACAAAACATCAACTAGAGAGTGCAATAAACACCTCACAAGGCAAATCATCAGGGGCACTAACAAGCATATTTCTGATAAGGGTTCTAGTGGCCACAGCAGTAATAGCAGAGGCACAGACCGGGCGCAGCGCCGTCCCCGCACATGTAAAGGCGTGGGAGGCCAGCTGGTCAATGTGCCGGTCCTCAGCATCCCGCAGGGTAGTAGAATCAGGGGAATGCATGACAGAGGTGTTAGATAGCCCTAGAATCGGGGCATTCACCTCGGGGGGGGGGGGGGGGGGGGGATGACCAACCTTTACCCACCTCAGCAGGAAAGGGATACTTCCTATCCCAAATCTTTGGAGCGCCGGGAAATTTACTGGGGCGCTCCCATTCCTTGAGAACAAGATTATGGAAATGTGCTGTATGGCAAAACTCCCCTTTTTTGCCTGGGAGCCTCAACAGGGAGAGAGATAGACAGAACCTCAAGGTCTGGGTCAATAATCTGTCAGTGTCATCCGGGGCCCAGGGGTCAGAGCCAGAATCGTCATGGTCTCTCATCAGATGAGCCTGAATCAGAAAGGAGCTCCCCTTCATCAGCAGGGGTATAGCCACACAGATTCATAAACTCCTCAGTTCCCATAGGGAAAACAGTAATATTAGGCGCCAAGTGCCGCTTCTTACCAGGGCCCTTACGCACTAAAGACCTCGCAATAATCTATTCCACAGTAGCCAGTCTAGAAGACACCTCAGGCTGAGAATCCCCACTAGTATGCAACTCAACGGGAGTGAGATTTAAGCTTGGGGGAGTAGGTGAAGTGAAACGAGGCGCAGCCACTGGCAGTCCAGATTGCAATGCAAGCACCTGCTCAGCACAGGGTACACAGACCCGTGCCATGTCAGCGTCAACACGAAGCTGCCCACACGCTACACACAGCGGGCTTGTCCCAAAGGGACCCCGGTTCCTGGGATGCCTCCATATGGTGATTATTAGGCACGATGTGCCAGTAGGGATTTACGCTATAAGCAACCCTGGATGCCCCAATGACCCGCTAAGTGGGAGTAATTATACAAGGCCCAAATATTTCAATTACACCGGGCCGGAAGAAGTCAATGGCTTCACCCGTCTGGAAGACAGAGTGGGAAGAAGGGGTGTCAGAAGCAAACACACTACAATGAGTATAACACCGCCCACGAGGGCACTTGAGGACCGCGGTAAGTATAACCGCCACACACGCGCGCTGACAAAATGGCGCAGAGAGTACCTCGAAGGGCGGGCCAAAGCGGGCCGTGATGCAGGCCCCCCCCCCCCCCCCGAAGAGCGTGAAGGTCACAGACAAGCAGCCAATGATAACGCAGAAGCGTCTGAGGTAATGCCGCCGCCCGGCGCGGAACATCCAAATGAAGGAAAAGAAGCGTGCGGCGGTGGCATTTGCAATAGTAAAAAAGACAAGTCAGCGCGGCGGCAGACACCACATATACTAGTCAAAAGACATGACAAACGCCGTATGCACGAATCATGCTACATGCTAACCCCCCCCCCCTTCTTTTCCTCCCGAAGGCTACAGGGAGAATGAGGGAGGATTGCGGCCCTGTGTACAGGACCCACCGCTACACGGGGCATGGGGCAATAATGCGGGAAGGGCATCCATAAAGCCTATACCCCCTACCCTTTGGTGGGGGACTGTGGTGGAGCAACGCTCCATAAGCACGCATGGTGCTGCCTACCTTCACCCGACCAGCGCAGCCCAGGCTGGGAGGCACATCACACGAGGAATGGGTGGGAATAGTCCAACAGGGCCTCAGGCTTAAAAGCCCCGCTCACCTGCGAGAGAGTGATACTTCATGTCTTCGCAGTAAGCACTGCAGAGAAATCTGAGGATTTGTGGGAGGTCCCTGGGTATTTGAGGGGCCGGGAGGAGCCTGTTTTACATGTCTCTGCAGTGCAGCGCCATCTGGCGGAGGATAACCCAAGTGTAAGTACTATATCTGGAGCAGGACGTACTGTATACTAAGAATAGAGAGTACTTCAAAAATCGGAGTCAAAAGTCTATTGGTGTCATCAGCATCCCAGGGATCAGAGGCAGGGTCAGCACCCCTGTAATGCTGATCATAGACAGCTCTGAATCCAAAAACAATTCCCCCTCTTCAAGGGGGGTACAGTCAGTCATGTCCAGAAAAATTCTCAGTTTCCATTGGGAAAACAGACACACCAGGCGCCACATGCCGCCTCTTAGCCGGGGCCTTATGGCCCGCAAAGCTAGCAATCAACCTATCAATGTTAGCCAGCCTAGAAGACACATCAGGTTGAGACTCCCACTAGTGTTCAGCTCACTGGGAGTCAAATTCAGGCGAGGGGGAGTGGGTGAAGACATAGTGGGCGCAGGCCCAGTCACCGATAGCCCAGAATGCAGCACAAGCGCCTGCTGGGCGCAGGGTACACAGACCCGCACATTATCACTTACAGGGGATGCCCCACACGCCACACACAGCCGGGCTTGTCCCGAGGGGACCCCAAGCACAATATCTTTTAAAGCCTCCATATGGTGATTATAGTGGGCCAATTGACCAATAGGAATTACGCTGTCAAAGCAACCCGGGATGCCCCAAGGTCCATCAGGGAAGTGGGAGGATTTTACTAATCAGGCCTCTAATAATGTTTTTGCAACTAATAGAGGGGGGTAGGACCGGGAGAAACCTCTATACAGTTTTTCCCGCCAGAAAGACACCAAAGATGACACCCCATAAGCATACAGAATAAACACTTGACAAATATATAAGCCCGCAGGGGCACTCAGGGACCGCGGTGGAGAGTCACAGGTCACGCCTGAGAAAGAGCCCAAAATGGCGCTGGGTATCTCAAGGGGCGGGCCGCAGGAATACCGACGCGGAGCGCGCAGCCCGATAAGCTCCGCCCCCAAGAAAGCACGAAAGCCTAACGCGTGATTGGCCAGCCAATAGTGGCGTAGCAGCGCCTGCAGTGACGTCACCGCTGACCGCAGAAACACCGAAAGGTGCGCGCGTCAGCAGATTTAAAACAGTAAACTGACAGAGTAAAAGCCCGGGCGCGGAGCCCAGAATAGTGACAGCAAAAAAGGCACAAATACACACTAAACACACACACACATACCCCCCCGAACAAGCGGGAAAGCGAGAGGATGGGGGGGCGACCAGCTAGCATAGACCCACCGAGGACCGGGGAGGGGGCAAGGGGCAGAAGGGCATCCCAAATCCCAAAGTCTCACCATAAGCCTGCACAGCCTACCCTTTGATGGGGGACTGCGGTTGGAGCAAGGCTCCTAAAACACCTGTAAAAGGTGCAGCCTACCATCACCCGACCAGCACAGCCAAAGCTGGGAGGCATAAATGAAGAAATGGAGCGGGTGAAAAAAGTTCTACAGGGCCACGGGCTGATAATCCCTGCTCACCTACGAACAGAGAAGCCATCATTCTTGTCCTTCGCAGCCGACTGCAGAGAAGAAACTGGGGAATTTGTGGGAGGTGCCGGGTATATATGGGACCGGGAGGGGCCTCTTTTTGCCATCTCTGCAGTCCAGCGCCCCCTGGTGGAGGTATTCCCATCTGTTATGAATCATTATCTGGAGCAGGACGTGCTGAAACTTAGAATAAAAAGTTTTTGTTCACTTACCATGAGATTTGTTTGTCACGCAGTGCCCACCTTTGGGCAGTGGCTGCATTTAGATACATGATTAATTGTTATGGCACGGCACCTTTTTATGGGTGATAGGTTCATGCCTTCATGAGTTGGCTGAACCAGGCCCATGGTTGCCATTTTGTCTCTGTAGGCATTGTTTGAGTCCATAGGATGCCCTAATTTCTATGACTGGATGGAGTCAGAGGCTCAGCACAGAAGAGCCCTAGGAGGGAGGCCCAGGAAGGAGGATTCAGCTTTGCATATCCTGGTTACAGGAGGATATAACCCAAATGTAGTGGGTTATATCAATGCAGAGAAAGGAGTATATAAAAAAATTATTTCCTTTTCCCTTCACTTAGTGACAAGGGAAAGTCCTTATGATTGGGTTGTTGCAGAGCAGTAAAAATACAGAGTGGGCCAGCCCCAGGATCAGCTGCACAGCGGAGGAAATTCATCTGGGATAGTAAAATCCAAACCAAATGAGCAATGCGGTGTCTGGAAAAAACCCAGCTAGACAAACATAAGTTTTGCCAAAAACCAAGGGCTCAGGTGGAGGAGAATCACAGTAAAAAGCCTTCTGCTCTAACCTGAGTGGTCTGCTCTTAACTATATGGTCATGGTGTTATGGCCTTCCAAAGCATTTCATCCATCAAATAGATTTTTCAAGGGTATTGCATATATATCTTTTTAAAACCATTATTTGGTATCTAGCTCATTTATTCTTGATGCCAGCTGCCCAAAACCAGGCAGGCTATAACAAAGAGAGTAGGTATGGAAAGACCATCCGGAATATACAACAAGGGGATCCCAGTATAGCTAGAGCCAATCAGTGCAGCTCTAGCTTGTAAGTTACATAATTGCAAATGGCTGTTGGTAAAGGAAGTCTCCAGAGCTGTACAGTGTTTTCCAGAAGGGTTGTCACTAGAGCTTCCTCTTTCCTTGCCTCAAGCCATCATTCATGTATCCTGGTTACTTTCGCCACTCCTTTTAAAGCTCTCAGAAATCCTTCTTTTCAGTTGTCCTGGCACACAAAACGGCTCATACAACACTTAACTATTGGATTCCTTAACTACTGTAGCAAGTATTACTTTAGGTCAAACATATATAAAGTACCTGTACAGGCACGCACTAACTTACCCCCACCTTATTTTCTCATGGGAACATTGTAAAACAAGCCATTTCAAAGCAGGTCGAAATCTGTGATATTATTTAAATACCTTCTCTCATTTAAGCGAACACACTTTATTTGCCTTTATTCCTGGGCCATGGCCTAGCTGGGAAGGACAAGACAAGACGCAACTTTATGAGTTATGAGCATTCTCTACGGTGATCAGAGACAACTGTGGGGGCACTGTGGATTGGCAAGATCATTTATGCAGGTGATCTGCTTGCCACCTTATTATTGCTGTTGGGTTTACGATCCCCTTAAAAAAATGGGGCACAGGATAGAACCTTGCATTAGGCCACTTGTAACTTACCTCAAAGGTTGCCAACCATTAGCAAAAATATTCTACTACCTATCCTTTTACTGAATTGATTGGGGGAGGTGAGCCATCCAACACTGAAGCCTAGAGGAAGATATATTTTTATTATTCAGCTAAAGAATGTATTTCTAGTAAGTGGCGCGTATACCCCATATGCATACTGCAATTTTCGCCCCATAAGACGCACCTGCACATAAGACGCACCTAGAATTTGGAGAAAAAAATATTCTGAACCAGAATTGTTACAAAAAAAAATACCATTTTGTGAGTACTCACCTGAAAAATGGATATTGTCAGTGTGCCACACACCCCGCTTCCCCTTTAATTCTTACGATCGGGTTACTCCATCAGCAGGTGGCGACGTTGCAGAGAGAAGTCTTGAAAACGAGCCCCTTCCGGCCTATATATACCTGGGACCTCCCACTTAACACCCAGTGATTTCAAAAGCAGAAAGACAAGGTACCAGGAAATCCAATGGTAACCTCAAAATAAAGAAAAGCTTCACCATATAAAGGATCCAGGATACAAAAAAGGGCGGGTGAAGCGGGGTGTGTGACACACTGACAATATCCATTTTTCAGGTGAGTACTCACAAAATGGTATTATTCTCAGTGTGTCACACACCCCGCTTCCCCTTTAATTCTTACAATCGGGACATCCAAAAGCAGTGTCCACAAGGGATGGGTATCCGAAGGCAAAATGAAGCATAACTTAAATGACTGCAGTCTGCAGAACTTTGCGGCCAAACACAGCATCCGCTGAGGCCCGCACATCAACCTTGTAAAACTTAGAAAAAGTATGAACAGAAGACCAAGTAGCAGCCTTACAAACTTGTTCAACAGAAGCTTGGTGCTGAAAAGCCCAAGACGCTCCAACGGCGCGAGTAAAATGAGCAGTGATACAAAAAGGGGGAACTTTCCCCTTAGCAGAAACCCAAACCCTTCCTAGGCCCACAGGGCACAACAAAAAAGGCATCAGTTTTACGAAAAGGAGAAGTAATAATCAAATAGTACTTAACACAGCGTACTACATCCAAACAATGTAAAACCCTCTCCCTTAGGAAGAAAGTCTGGTTTGAACCGAAAGACCAATTTGTCCTGATGCCTCTCAAAGTAGGGCGCCTGAATAGACAAGGCCGCCAACTCCGAGACACGCCGAACCGAAGTGATAGCTACCAAGAAGACAATCTTCTGAGTCAAGGTAGACAAAGCAATATCTTGCAAAGGCTCAAAGGGAGGAGCCAAATTCAAGTCCCAAACAGGGAGTAATGGTTTCCTGGGAGGCCGCACATGCGTAACCCCCTGGAAAAAGGTTTTAACTAAATGATGAAGCGCAAAACGCTTCTGAAAAAAGATAGATAAGGCAGAAACCTGCCCTTTCAAAGTACTCAGCTGAAGACCAGAGTCCAGCCCTGATTGCAAAAACTCCAGAATCCTGGACACCGAAAAGACCCTACAAGGCAAAGATCTAACCTCACACCAAGCGATATAGGCTTTCCAAGTCCTATAGTAGATGATAGAAGAAGACCTCTTCCGGGCACCGATCAGAGACTTAACAACCGAGTCAGAAAGACCCTCCTCCTTCAAGATGGAGGTCTCAGCAGCCAAGCCGTCAAACCCAGCGTTGGTAAATTGGGGTAAGACAGCCGACCCTGAGTGAGCAGATCGGGCCGAAGAGGCAGAACGAACTGATCCACTGCCAGCCGAACAATGTTTGCGCACCATACTCGCCTTGGCCACCTTGGGGCCACGAGAATGGCGGACACCCTTTCCAGAGCCAGCTTCCGTACCACCCAGCCTAGCATGGGTATCGGAGGAAACAGGTACAGAAACCCCAGATCCCCCCAACTCAGGGACATGGCGTCCACCGCCAGAGCATCCTGGGAGAGCGACACAAAGTTCGGGAGCCTGCAATTGTGATGAGAGGCAAACAGGTCCACCTCCGGTGTCCCCCACCGGAGAGGAATGCAGACTGCCGAGAGACAAGGAACATGTGCCTCCGCCCAGGTCAGGTTCAGGGACACCTCTCTGAGGGCACCCAAACTGCGAGTCCCTCCCTGATGATTGATGTAAGCAACCGCTGTTCGATTGTCCGAGCGAACCTGAACCAGAAGGCCCAGAAGATGTTGAGACAAAAGAGCAAGAACCAGATGGATGGCTCTTAGTTCCAGAACATTGATGGGCAAGTGGACCTCTCGAGGTCCCCACTGCCCCCGAAACTGAAGATCCAACGGCCGTGGTCGCCAGTCCCAGGACGCCAACAGGTGAAACTGAAGCGTCCTCGTGTGAAAACGAGCGAAAGGAACTGCCTCGAACAAGGCAACCATCAACCCTACCAGCCTCATCCCCAGACGGATGGACGGCCGAGGATTGGAAAGAAGGACCCGAGCCAACTCCTGAATCAGACAAATTTTGGACTGAGGGAGAAACACCCTGTGTTGACCGGAATCCAACCGCATTCCCAGAAAGGACACCACCCTGGCCGGAGCGAGGGAGGACTTGGGAAGGTTGAGGAATTTCAGATCCAGGACGGGGCGAGCCGACCCGTCCTTCTTGGGGACTGTGAAAAGATTGGAGTAAAAACCGAGGCCCACCTCTAAGCGCGGCACCGGCCGGATGACCGCCATTTCCAGAAGATTCCTTACCGACGCCAGGAACCCCTGCGCGGCCAAAGGATCGGTGAGCACCCGAGACCGGAAAAAACGTGAAGGAGGGCGAGACTCGAACTACAGCTTGTAACCGGACGACACCACTTCCCGGATCTATCTGTCCGGAATCTCCTGGTCCCAAACCAGGGAGAAGTGTCGCAATCGTCCCCCCACCCGCACGGGTGAGGGCAGCCCCTCATTGCTGAGCGGGCTTACCAGTAGGCTTGGGCTTGGCGCCCCAGGACTGACCGGGACGGCCACGGCCCTTTCCCCGGGTCCAACCTACACCCCCGGTAACGGGAAAGGAAGCCCCTCTGCCCGCTCTGGCTCCCCGAAAGGAGGGACTAAAGGAACTCGCACCCTGAAGGGATCGACGAGGCCTCTTGCGTTGAGGCAACTTACCATCCTTGGTAACTGCATCCAAATTATCGCCAAACAGGCGCAAACCTAAGAAAGGTAGCGCTGTAAGCGACCTCTTAGAGTTAAAGTCCGCCGTCCACTGGCCCAGCCACACTGACCGACGAATAGCAACCAGCAGTGCCGCTGTCCTGCTACTCGTCGCAAGAGCATCGTCCTGGGTGGTCAAGACAAAGGAAATAAACGACTCACACTGCTTGAGAGAACTAAACACATCACAAGCGGGATCAAGACCTGCATACAGATCCCTAATAATGGACCTAACTGCCAACAGAAGAAGCGCCGAAGCACAAACCGGCCGCAGTGTCGATCCGGCACTGATAAAACCATGGCGAGCCAATTGATCAATCCGATGATCCTCACCATCTTTAATGGTAGTGGTGTCAGAAGAGTGCAACACAGCCGTGCTAGTCAGCCCTAAGACAGGGGTATCGACGTCAGGGGGAACTGACCAAAGCTTCACCAAGTCCTCCGGAAAGGGATAACGCTTATCCCAATTAGGAGGAGATCCAGCCAGGTGCGTGGGTTGTTCCCATTCCTTAAGGACAACCCTCTCAAAGTGTTGTTGACTGGGAAACACCAAACGCGGCTGGGGCACATCAAACAACTCATCCTTTGGCGGGGGGACCACCCCGGGGGCGGATCCAAAGCCAAAACCTTAAACATTTGAGCCAAAATGGAAGGAGTGTCAAGGGACACCCCCACAGCCTCATCGCCAGCAGTGTCAACCAATAGCTGGTCTGCAGGCTCATCCGACTCCTCAAGGAGTTCCCCCTCCTCATCAGGGGGACAATCGGACCAATCCAAAATTTCAGGTACCTCACCCTCCGAAGCAGGCACTGCCGGAGAAAGTTGCTTCCGCTTTGCCGTAGCCTTCTGAGCTACCGTAGCGGAAATTATCTTCTCAAGGTTGGCCAACCGCGCATGCACCTCGGAATGTGAATCCCCATTCTTGACAATGTCACACGGGGTCCGGAATAAGGGAGGGGGAGTAGGAGATGACGGAAGTTGCGAGGAGCCAGAAGCCGGAGCGACGGACTGGCGCGCAATATTCTGCCTTGCACATGGAACGCATAATATGACATCATCGCCTGGGAGTGGAGCCCCACACAGCCTGGATAGCCCCGAAGAGCCATTTCCGGTAACGTCGGAAGCCTCCATATGGTGAAATTATGGTATTCGCAACAACCCTGGGTTTTACGCATTAAGCAACCCGGGATGCCCCTTTGTAATTAAAGTCCCGGAAGTGGGAGGATTTTTTAAGCCTAGGAAAATCCCAATTTAGAGACTAAGACTAGCCAGGTATAACAGACCGGGAGAGCTACTGCAGTGAGGGGATCCCAGAATCTGTGGGGGAAAAAAGACCACAGTCATTCCCCCAGGGAATTTAACCAGTATGCACCACACTCATACATAAAACATATATGAACAGTATATACATCATGAATAAAATTTATACATGGCACATGCTGCTTAGGGCCAACAAAAGCCAGAGAGTGTATCAGTATATAAACAAAAATATATACATACATATATATACATACATATATATATATATATATATATATATATATATATATATATATATACACATATACACATATATACATACATATATCTCCAAGAGATAAGTGCCTCCAGGAATAACGCTAAAAAATGCCAGGCCATTAAACACAGACAGCACAAAGACGGCCCCACGTGCGCGAGGTGGGGACCGTTACCTGATACTGCTACAGCCGCACTCCTGGACGCGCACCTCTTCCCCCAGCCAGCTCCAGCACACCTGTCTCATAATGAGACAGAGGAAGTGAGGCGGGCCCGGACACAGCGCGCCCCGGCCACGCCCCCTGCCAGTGAGTCACCGAGTGAGGCCGCAGAGAGCGCGGCCCCGCCCCTCCAGTGACGCGGCTCGCCCAATGGCGGCGCCGCATGCAAACATGGGGGGAAATTCAAAAAGTAAAAGTAAAGTGAAAGAGCCCCAGCAGCTCATGCCACGCGCCGCCACCGCGGCGCTGACCCTGCATCTAAGCTCTTTCCTCACACATACATCTACACATATAACAAGTGAAAAGCACCCCATGCAAACAAGCAACCCCCCCCCCAAAGCGAAGGGAGAAGGGAACGAGCGGGAGAAGGTGGCCAAGGGGAACCTCGGGACAGGGCCAAATCCGGATCACCATGCCGGATAGCCGCATTGCCCCACGCGGTCGAGCGGAGGAGATAAGCTCCTAGGCACCTAAAGTGCCATCTACCTTTGCCCAGCCAGCAGCCTAGGCTGCGAGGCTTCCGTTATCTAGGCATAAAACAACACAATAGACTGGGCAGAAATAGACCAAAAGGGGGTGCCGGGGATTGACCCCGGCTACCTGCAAGTAGGAGACTTCTTTCTTCTGTCTTGTTGCCTCATGCAGAGAGAAAATACTGGGTGTTAAGTGGGAGGTCCCAGGTATATATAGGCCGGAAGGGGCTCGTTTTCAAGACTTCTCTCTGCAACGTCGCCACCTGCTGGTGGAGTAACCCGATCGTAAGAATTAAAGGGGAAGCGGGGTGTGTGACACACTGAGAATACACAGACCCCATCAAGAACCACATAATAGACAAAGTGCAGAGTCCCCTCATTACATGCAGAACAGCACCCCCCATTATAGGCAGTGTGGCATTCCCCCATCCCAATCCCCGAAGGCAGTGTGGCATTCTCTCTTCCCAATCTCATAGGCAGGGTGGCATTTCTCCCCATCAGGCAATGAGGAATCTCTCATCCCATGGGCAGTAAGGTATCCCCTATCCCCTAGGTGGTGCCCCCCCCAACTGCTGGCAGCCTAGCTCTGACCAGCATGGCTGCCAGCAGTAGTAAATCACTTAAATACTGACACTTGGAAGCCAGGCCACCTAGCTCAGCCCCCCCCCCCCCCCCCCGCACTTATTTTTTGGGGGAAAATGTCCGTGTGTCTTATTAGGTGAATGTAAAAAAAAAAAAAAAAAAAAAAAGGAAACTCACCTGTTACGGGCGCTCCCGCGTTGCCTGCCACACTGCAGGAGCCCAGAAGAAGACAGAGAAGCGGCCGGCTCTGTCCGTGTCCCCGCCGCTGCGATCGCTGTCTTATACCGGCAGCGATGGCAGCGGCGGGGCCAGAGACAGCGCCCGTCACTCCTCCATCTGCCGTCTGGGGCACACGCGAGCACCCACGTCACTGCAGCAGGTGGGCGTGGCCTGCACCGACTTGGTGCCACACTACCTACGGAAATGGGGGAATGCCACACTACCTACGGAAATGGGGGGAGGGGATCGCCACACTACCTATGGAAATGGGGGGAGGGGATCGCCACACTACCTATGGAAATGGGGGGGAGGGGAATGCCACACTACCTTTGGAAATGGGGGGAGGAGAATGCCACACTACCTATGGAAATAGGGAGAGGGGGAATGCCACACTACCTATGGGAATGGGGGGGGCACACTGCCTATATGGGGAGTGGGATGGGGGAATGCCACACTACCTATGGTAATGGGAGGGGGGATGGATGCCACAATGCCTATGATAATGGGGGGGGCACACTGTCTACATGGCGAATAGCATAGGGGATGCCACACTGCCTATATGGAGAATGGGATAGGGGATGCCACACTGCCTATATGGAGAATGGGATAGGGGATGCCACACTGCCTATATGGGGAATAGAGGGGGGGGAATGCCACCCTGCCTATATGGGGAATGGGATGGGGGGGATGCCATGCTGTCTATGCCATTGGGGTATCCCATACGGCCTATGGAAATAGGGGGGTGCCACGCTGACTATGTGGGGAATGGGATGGGGGGATGCCACACTGCCTATGGGATGGGGGATGCCACATTGCCTATTGGAATGGAATAGGGGGGATGCCACACTGTTTGTAATGGTGTGTGTTTGGTTTAAATAATTTTTTTTCTTTTTTTCCTCCTCCAAATCTTGGGTGCGTCTTATGGGCAGGTGCATCTTATAGGGCGAAAAATACGGTAATGATATCCTGCGGAGGAGTTCGCCCTCTTACAGTCCCTGCTTACAGCTGAGATTAAGTCACGTTCCGCTACTGGCGGTGCCCCAAAATGGAAGAGATGAGAACGTGCGTCTTATAGGGTGAACGATATGGTATGTCATTGAGGAAAATTTAGTTTTCTTCTAATTTAGGGGGTGAAATTTCCCATATATGTTTTGGAATGGTCCGCTGTGTGAAAGCCCCCAAGCCCCAGTAAAACCTACATGATCACCAACTCAACAGCACATGCGCAAGATATACTTTTAGCCACACGCTCGGCTTCATTCGGCTCTTAGCCAATTCTTAGCCAAAAGCGCTGAATGGAGCCAAACATGCTGATGTTCCGTAGGGCAACGGAAAGGAGTTTTTATGGGTGATTTGGGGGATTTCACACACTGGGGTATCTTAAATCTGAATGTTCTTTAAAGCCTGGAAAAAAAGCAATTCTGTGAGTACTCACCTGTAGAATTGTTTTTGATCTTGCATGGCACGGCCCGCTTCGTTATTCATAACTGATGGGTATTCCGCCACCAGGTGGCGCAGCAGCACTGCAGAAAGCTGTGGCAGCTCCCGGCTCCCTATAAAAACAGGATTAACCAACAAGTTTCCAGCGTAGACGAGCAGTGAGACAAGAAGCCGGGACAGAATAAAGGTAAGAAGGTAAAAAAAAAAACCTGATTTAACTTGGAACAATCACCAGAAAGAGGCAACCAAAAACTACTATAACAAGGGTGGGGCGAAGCAGGCCGTGCCATGCAACAACAAAAACAATTCTACAGGTGAGAACTCACAGAATTTCTTTTTTCTTTAATGCATGGCACGGCCCGCTTCGGTATTCATAACTGATGGGACATCCAAAGTAGGGCGGGATCCCCAATGAGTAAAAGCCAGTAGTTCAAGTCACTACCGCCAGAAAACCTTGCGGCCCAAAGCAGCATCAGCTGAGGCCTACATATCAACCATGTAAAAAAACTTAGAAAGTATGAACAGAAGACCAAAAAACGGCCTTACAAACTTGTTCCACAGAAGCTTGGCGGCGACAAAGCTCCAAGAGAGTCCAATAGCACGGAGTCTACCCCTTAGCAGAATAGGTTTGAACCATCACCTGACGTATCCAGTTACCGACAGTGGATCCAGCAGGAGGCAAACCTTTCCCATTCTTAAAGCGAAACAAACAGAAAATTAGACTTCCCAAAAGTCTCCATAGCACCAAAAAGAATATCACAGCCCAGACCACATCCATAGAATGCAGAGTCCGCTCCATGGAAGTAGCTAGATTGGAACACAATGAAGGCAAGACAATGCCCTGAATAAAATGAAAGGCATACCCAACCATAGGCCGAAATCTGGCCTAAGTTTAATATCGCCTAACTCTAAAGACACTTAAAATAGGGATTTTTAGTGTAATCAAAGTTTATTGATTTTCCAGTTACACAAACAGTGGAACGTGTGGGGAGGGGGAAAGGGAAGGGATACAGAAGGCAAGGGAAGGAAGGGGGGTGGGGGACGGGGGACATTTTTATACAAGCATATATCGGCAATAAGACATTGGAGGGAGATCACTTACAGCATTGTTCACTACATTCTAAGTCCATTTAGCTTGACGGGGACTGTACCCGAGCCGCACCTCGGCTGGTGTGCCGCCCAATCGTTATACGGGCCGGGTAGGAGGCCTCACCACATATGTATAAAAGTTAACAACAAAGATGAAACAATAGCCCGATTTCCACCTCGGCCACCTGTCCTGGGGGGTGGAGAGCCGCGGCGCACACCGAGGGCAGGTAAGGCTCTCTACCGGAAAAGCCGGCGGCGGAGCGCAGGTCCTCCAGTCCCCCATCTCTAATAAGCCAACCGTGAAATAAAAGCACGTCACTGAGCTTGGGACAGGGTACCCAGGTGGCGGGAGAGAGGTGTTCAGACCTTGTGGGGACCTTAGTTTCACAGGAGGCAGGCCCGGGGCCCCGGGCATTCTATTGGGGAATGGGTGGATCTGGGGCTCAGTGCCCTCACATCATGGGTCAATTTTGGACCGGCTCCCTCTGTACTGATGATCCAGGCCAGCCGAGCGGATGGCAATTGAGCCGCTGTAGCGCAACGGTCCCGCATCTACTCGTTGGGCTGCAGAAGAGCAGGCAGGCGTGTGTCACGATAGTCCAACCAACTCGCCCAGATCATCAAGTAGCTATTGTTAGATTTTGTATCGCTAGCAATTAGGCTCTCCAAGTACCGGATCGATTCCAGCTCCTGCACCCACTCAGCTAATGTGGGAGGGTCTGTTTTTTTCCAGTGTCTAGGGACAATAGCTCTCATGGCTGCCAAGAAAAAACGCCAAACATCCTTCTTGAATTTGGCAACAGAGTTAGGGGTAAGTGACAAAAGAGCCGATTGGGGCGTGTTGGTGATGGGGCTGCCCGATACCTGACCGTAAATGAGGAAAATTTCATCCCACAGAGCTTTTATACTAGGGCAACTCCACCAAATGTGGGTCATGGTCCCCTCCTCTTTCTGACATCTCCAACAAGTGCTAGGGGTTGCTTCAGCGAATCTGTGAATGTCTACCGGGCACCTGTACCAGCGGGTTAAGATTTTGTAGTTGCGCTCGTTGATGGGAGTAGCAATTGAGGAGCTGAGGGTGCAGGCATAAATTTTCTTCAGATCAGCCTCTGAGAATTTGATACCCAGTTCTCTTTCCCATTTATCTATGAATTTAGGCGGCCCCGAGTGATAAGATTTAGTGAGGAGATTATAGAGCCCAGAGATAGTGTGGGTTGGTGGAGTTTCCTGTGTGATCATGGACTCCAACTCTGTGGGGGGCTGCCTAATCCTTACAACCATGTCATTGGAGGTTAAAAAGGTATGAAGTTGTCTATGCAGGAGCCATGAGATGCGTTTGTTTCCTGCTCTAGCCTTCAGGTCCTCCAGGGAGGGAATAGCCCCGTTTTGCATCACTTGGCTCACAGAGGTTCCCTCGGAGGCCTCCCAAATGAGGAAGCTCCTGGATGCTATTCCTGGTTCAAAGGCTGGGTTGTCAAAAATCGGAGTAAGGGGGCCTGGCCTGTGGACTAGATTGTATTCGTTTTGTAGGGGGTCCCATATGTCTAGGAATTGTTGCATAAGGAAGGGTAAAGCCCCCTTTTGCGCTTTATTTAACGGGGCCGCCCAGGCTATGGTGGTGGGATTAAACTGGGAGAGCGATCTCTCCAATTGAACCCAGAGTTTCTCTTTCCCTCTCCGAGTCCAGTCCACCATTCTCTGTAGGACTGCGGCCGTGTGGTAGGTTTTCAGGTCGGGTAATCCCATGCCTCCCTCCCCTCTGCCCCTGGAGAGGGTCGAGAGTCTTATCCTTGGTTTAGATGACCCCCATACAAATTTCGAGAACATTGACTTCAGTTTTTTAAAGAAGCTACTGGGTAGTCCTATCGGGGCCGCCTGGAAGACATACAGAAGCTTTGGGAGTACATCCATCTTTAGGCTATTGACCCTTCCAAACCAGGATATTGGGCGTTTCGTGTATCCCTCTAATTCCTGTCCTATTTTAGTTAGGAGTGGGGCATAGTTCAATTCGTAAATCTTGGTTAGGTCTGCTGGTATTTGAATGCCTAGATACTTGATGGCCTGCGTTTTCCATTTAAATGGAAAATTTGCTTCTAATTGGCTCACCTCCTGGCGGGGGAGGGAGAGGTTGAGCGCTTCAGTTTTAGAGAAGTTGATTTTGAAGTTGCTTACCGCGCTGAAGCGTTCAAATTCCTTTAGGAGAACTGGGAATGTAATATGAGGGGCTGATACATGCAGCATTAAATCGTCTGCAAACAGGGATGTTTTGAGATGGTTTTCCCCTATTTGAATGCCTTTGATATCCGGGTTATTGCGTATGGCTATCGCCAAGTGCTCCATCGTCATAACGTATAGGAGTGGGGAGAGGGGGCAGCCCTGTCTCGTGCCATTGCTGATGGGAAATGGGGCTGAGCAGAGTCCATTGACTCTAACCCTAGCGGTGGGGTTATTGTACAGGGCCATGATCTTGGAGAGGAGGCCAGGGCCAACACCAGCTTGCCTCAACGTGGCCGACATGAAATCCCACCTCACCCTGTCAAACGCCTTCTCTGCATCACAAGCAAGAAGGCATGCTGGGGTCTTGGAAGCAGATATGTATGAAATCAGGGTGAACAGTTTATTGGTGTTGTCCCTGGCCTCCCTCCCCAGCACGAAGCCCACCTGGTTCAGGTGAATCCAGTGCGGGAGCAGCGGTTGTAGCCTCAAGGCAATGATCTTTGCATATAATTTCAGGTCGATATTAATAATCAAAATCGGTCTATAATTACCGCATCTCGAAGTGTCCTTGCCTGGTTTGGGGATGACCGAGACAGTGGCCTCTAAAGATTGTTTAGGGAAAGGGCAGTTTCCTCCTATGGAATTGAAAACCCTTGTTAAGAAGGGAGTCAGTCGGGCCTCGAAGTGTTTGTAAAATTTTGGGGTGTAACCATCCGGACCCGGGCACTTGCCGACTGGTGAGTCTTTTATTGCAGCAGACACCTCTTGGTTAGAGAACGGCAACTCCAAGGATTCCGCATCTTCTAAGGAGATTGGAGGTAGTGGGGTGCTAGATATATACTCGTCTATCGCTGAAGGGGGGGCCCCCCGAACCACGGGGGAACTGAAGGGGTCGTGGATATTGTAGAGGGAGTTATAATATTCCCTGAAAGTGGATGCTATTTCTGAGGGGGTTTGAGCTAAGGCTCCGCCAGTTGTCCTCAGCGCCGGTATGTAAGAGGCAGTGGGCCGTGGGTTAAGGGTTCTGGCTAGCATCCGGCCGCATTTATTTGCCATTCTGCATAGCTGGGCTCTACCCCTATCCCTATAGCCTAGATAAGATTGATTGTAAAGTTTTTGCAACCTCTCCCTCGCCTCCTGAAGTTCCAGGAGTTTAAGGTTAGTTGGCTTGCTCTTGTGTGCTATCTCCAGGGTGTGAATATCATTTAAAGTTTTCCCAACGAGCGCCGTCCTCTCCCTTTTGATTCTGGATCCCTGCTTAATGAGCACCCCCCTGAGAACACATTTCAGGGCTTCCCATTGGATAGGTAGAGGGGTGGGGTCACTTTTGTGATCGTCCAAAAAGAGCTCTATAGTACGTTCCACCTCAGAGGAGAAGGCCGCGCCGCCAAGCAGATTGTCATTAAGCCTCCACGACCAACACATGGGGGAGAGGCCGGGAAGGGACAACGAGATAAAGATCGGGGCGTGATCGGACCACAAAATGGGTCCAATCCACGCTTTGGGATCCCAGTCGAGCGCATGATGGCTAGTGAACAGGTAGTCAATCCTGCTATAGGATCCTGCTGAGTGAGAGAAAAAGGTGTAGTCCCTTCTCGTGCCATTTAGTATCCTCCATGCGTCAACTAGTTGGAGGTTAGCTAGTGCTTTCCTCAGGCTATTAATTCTGCTCAGCGACACGGCCGCCCTCCCGGAGGACGAGTCCATCAAGGGATTAAGAGGGACATTCAGATCCCCCCCAACGATAATCACTCCCTCTGCAAATTCTTCCAACACTCTGAGGGTCTGTGTGGAAAATTTAACCTGGTCTGTGTTCGGGGCATATATATTAGCAATGGTATAGATCTTATTGAAAAGTCTAATTTTTAGGAACAGGAATCTGCCCTGGGGGTGGGCCTTGACATCTAGGGTCTCATGCGGGAGCGATTTGTGGATAGCTATTGATACGCCCTTCGTTTTCCCTTCCGGGTTGGGGCAGTGGTGCCATGTCGTGTAATATCTGTCACGGATGTTAGGGATGTGGTCCGTCTTGAAGTGGGTTTCCTGGATAAGGACTATTTTAGCTTTCTGTTTGTGGAGGTCATATAAAATTTTAGTTCTTTTCTCGGGAATATTAAGGCCCTTCACGTTGAAGGAGCATATCACCACCTCTCCCATTTTGGGATTACTTAAATTACTCGTGGGCGGACAACGGTCTCACCGGGGAGATGTATGGGGGGGGAATAGGTTGTAGGGGGCGGAGAATGGCGTTCGGGGCCCCTGGAAGGTCTGGGCAGTTAGGGGTTGGGATTAGCGGGGAGGATTGGGGGGAAGGGGGCTTGTGGGGGAGAAGGGTAACCAAGAAACAAATACAAAACCGTACAATTGCCCAATTCGGGCTGGGGGGTAAAAAGCTACTGAGCAACTGCTCAAGGTATCAGCTCTCCCCCTGTCGGGAGGGGAGTTGATTCCAGCCTAGATGGGGGTTGTGTCTAGTTACGAGTCTGGAGTAACCATCTCACAGACCTACTGGGCACACGACAAACATAGATTTCACCTGAGCAAGTGGATCCAGAAGCCAGGGAAACAAACAAGCACGGAACTATAACTTTAACTAAAACTCGAAAGTCACAACAGTTCCTGTGCAGTCTGACGGAGACGAATCAAGGTTCACTGTCCGTGGGACTGGCGCGTCCTTCACGTCTCATTCGGGGTCTGGTCATTCTGGATCTGCGTGGGGGACCCCCTCGTGTCCGCAGCTGGGCTTGCTCCGCGGTCGGAAGAAGCCAATTTGGAGCCTGGATCGGATCGCAGCCCAGGAAGGAAAAAAGTCCATCCAGATCATGGTGTGTTTTGAGGAGGAACGTTTCCCGGTTCCTGGATACAATTAGGTGGAAGGGGAAGCCCCAGCGGTACGATGCACCGGCGCCTCTAATAACTTCCAACACTGGCCGCAGCAATCTCCTCATTTGTAAGGTACGTCTGGAGAGGTCCGGGAGTATTTGTATGCTGGCCCCATCAAAGTCCACTGGCCCGTGCCTCCAGGCCCTCCTAGATATCTCCTCCTAAATTTTGTAGAAGTGGACCCTGCACACCACATCCCTCGGGCGCGCCGGGTCCGGGTTGCGGGGGCCCAGGGCCCTGTGGGCTCTATCAATCTCGATCGGGGTGTTGACGTCTCTCTCGAGCAGCCTGTTGAATATGGTAGTGATAATCTGTTTTACGTCTTCGCCTGAGGAGGCTTCCGGGATGCCCCGAAGGCGCAGGTTATTTCTCCGATGCCTATTCTCCAGATCATCATGTTGTAATTGGATCTGCATATTCTGTGCCTCTACGCGTTTCGCCAGGTCTGCGATAGCCACCTCATTAGCTGATTGATGGGATGAGACCTTGGAGTCGAGGGCCCGGAGTTGGCCCCTCACCTCTGCGATGTCTTTTTTGTATGCCATCTCGTATTTAGTTATGAGTGCCTCAAAATCCGCTCTGGTGGGGATAGACCTTAAAAATGATAGGGTTTCTCTATGTATGTTACCGGCGTGCGTCGTAACTTCAGCGCCTTCTCTTGAGACCCGTGGAGGGGACCGCGTGAATGAGGTGTCTGGGGGTGGGAGCGCAATCTCCTCAGTCATAGAAAACTCCTCCATAGGATGGCAGGGCTCTGCCTGTGTGAAGGACAACATTGTCGGGGAACTGAGGGTGGTAGTGTCCCCCTGGGTTGACCATGCCCCAGAGATGTCATGATGGGGTTGTGATAGCAGCGGGCTAGATGTTCTCGCCGCATGTGCAGCTGTCTCTTGGCCCTGGCTGGGAGCCCCTCCCCCTCTCACTCTGGAGCGGCTTCTGGACATGGGGGTTCTCTGTGGGAGGGCATCCCCCTGCAGCTGATAAGGGAAGCAAGCCGGACCCCGTGGATCGCTAGGGGTTATCTGTCCCTCCGGGTCCCCCATATCAGGGAGGAATGCAAATCTCCCCAGCTTGGTTATGGCTGATTCCCGCCATTTAGCAGCGTGTGTTGGTTGGGGCTCACTTGTGGGGACTATCTGCCCTCTCTCCTTACTCATATTGGTGGGTGGCCGGCCCTCCTCCTCCTCCCGTTCTGGGGTCATAGCGCCCCCCCCCCCCCATCATACCTCTTCTGCTGCCCGGCGCCTCTTCTCTCCACGTCACGGCCGCCATCTTGCCCCGGCTCCCGCAGGGCTCTCTCCCCTCTGCTGAGGAGCGAGCATTCAGTAGCGCGGCTGCCCCCGGCACCGCTGCAGCGGGGGCCCGCGTCAGAGTCACTCCCGTCGGAGGCTGTGGGGACTCCTGTCACAGCAGCCCGCATGCTGGAAGGGGCGGGGGACGTCCTCCTCTCTTCAGCTCCCGACGCCATCTTGCCCGGCGGAGCCGCCTCATTCACTCCGCGGGGCGCGGCGGGGACAGATCTCTCGTCTCCCGCAGTCTGCTTCTCAGCTCCCCCGTCAGTGCCGCGAGCCTCCGCCCGCCGAATCTCCTCCTCATCAGCTGATGCCCCCGCCGAGGAGGCCGACGACGGTGACGCCAGCATCTCCCCGCGCTTCTTGTCCGCAGAGCCAGGTGAGCCCGCCGCCGGTCCCTTTCTGTTACTGCCACCAGCCTGAGATGCACCTCTGTCACCGCCTCTCCGCTTGTACTTCTTCCCTGGCATGTTCCAGGGTATATAGGATGCCCACTTGCCACGTATTGGTTATATTAAGCCCAGATCCGGTCAGGAGCTCACTCTAGTGCAGCCACTCCATACAAGCACCAGGCCACGCCCCCCCAAATTCAACCAAGTTGCAAGAATTCCAGAACCCTGGGAATAGAAAAAACAGCCTACAGGAAAGAGACTTGGAGTTCTACCAGTCAATAAAAGCATGCCAGACCCTGTAATAGGAGAGGCACGAGGACTACCTTCTGGCCCCAATCCTGGTAACAACAGCAGAATCAAGCAACTGCTAGACAATAAGATGGAAGCTCTCAACAGCCAAAAAGGCCACCAGGGTGGCAGGTACCCGCTCTTAGGTTATGGAGCCCATAACCCTGCGCAGGAGAGGAACAGAGGGAACTCATAGAGAACCCAAACTCCTTCCAAGGGAATGCCAAGGTATCCGAAGTGAAGACCATAGGATCCTGAACCAGAGACAAATTTTGAAGATATATGATTATGGCGGGACACCACCGTTCCATGACCGGATGATCCCAGCGGTGAAACAGGAATAGAAGCTCCCATTAGTTGCGGGACCATATCCCTATCCCAGGAAGTCTGCCTCCCAGTTGTCCGCCCCTGTAATGCAGACCTCTGAGATGCAGGGAACATTCTGTTCCGCCCAAGAGAGAATCAGGGAGAATCCCTTGAAGGCTAACTTGCCCCAAGTAACTCCCTGACGAATGAAATAGGCAACAGCCTACTAGACGTCTGAGCGGACAGAACAGTCTAACCCTGAAGGTGAGCGGACAGGAAGAAGAAGCAACCTGATCGTCCTCAGTTTCGTGAAGTTGATAGGAACCTGGGCCTCCAGTGGGCCCCACCGTCCCTGGAACCTCAGGGCCTTTCAGAAGTCTCCCCAAACGGCAGACTGGCATCTGCAGAGACCATCTCCCAACGTGGGGGCAGAGAGGACCTAGAAGTAGCAGTAGTTCAGTTTCCACCAGAAGGACCATCTGGCCAGAGAAGACAGATCATAATCCTGCTCCAAGGACGCAGGGTCCCAATTCCAAACTGACAAGAGGACTCATGTGAAAAGCGCAAAGAGGATTACCTGAAGCAGGACACCAACAGACCCACTAACTACATCCTTTGAGAATGTAGGGGTTAGGACACTATAGCAGAACTTAAGCCTGCATCTGAAAAAACATTCCCCTATTACTGAGGAAGGAACAACCTGACCTGGGAGATACTCAGAAAAGACAGCATCCAGGACGGGAACAGATAAAACTAGGAATGGCAGATTACCCATTCGATGGATTCGAAAAATAAGATAACCAGCTGAGTGACGTGCGTGACCCGAGAAAGGGACTTGGCCACAATCAGACTGACGTGCAGGTCCCTTGCTGAGGATGCCTTGGATCCTTAACAGCGCCATCACCTTTGCCATTGTCATGGTGAACCATCTGGTGACCCAAAAGGGCCATAAATTGGAATGCTAAGTCTCAAGCGCTAACCGCAGAATCTCTAACCCCCCCAAAAAATAGGCACCAGAAAATAAGTCGCCATGATGTCCACAGAGGACCTGAAATCGTCCAGATGAAGGGTACCAACAGCAGGCTAGCGGCTTAAAGCAGAAAAACTTTATGAATCAAACAACTTGGTTGAGGCCCTTCAGGGCCAGAATGTGCCTCAAAAAGCCTTCCTGTTGGGGGGACCATGAAAAAACTCTTAACTCTAATAGTCAAGGAGCAAGAAGAAACATCCCTTAATAAGACATGGGATTTAAATGACATCCAGGATCAATGAATTCTGGGGGCGGCCAGGCAACAAACTCTATCTTGGAACCAGAGGATACAAGCTCCTGAATCCACCGGATTGAGATCTGCGGCCACTAGATAAGAGAGAGCCACGAGCTCCTCTGGGAGTACGAAAATAAGAGAGGGGGACGGAGGACCCCCTAAAAGGCCGAGACTGCCTCCTACGCTGAGGCAGCCTGCCATCCTTAGCTAAAGCATCAAGTTGATCCCCAAAAAGCGGCAGCCCAGCGAAGGGGAGACCAGTGAGAGCTTTCTTGGCTGCAGCGCCAGCTGCCCATTGGCGCAACCAGACAGAACGGCGCATAGCCACCAAAATGGCAGAGGCCCTACCGCACAACCGCATAACATCATCCATAGCGGTAAGGATAAAGACCACAAAAATACAATTCTGTGATTACTCACCCCACCCCCCCATCCCACCCTACCTTATGGACACTGCTATTGGATGTCCCATGAGTAAGGATATCTTTCGGAAAGGGACGGGATGTACACTAAGAATAATACAATTCTGTGATTACTCTGAATTGATATTATGAGTGTACACCCCGTCATGTTCCGAAAGATATCCTTACTCATGGGTTAATCTTCTTCAGATGTCATGTGACTGCAGAGCAGAAAAAGTGGCCCCTCCCGGCCCATATATACCGAGGCACCTCCCACAAAACCCCAGTGTTTAAAAAGCAGTTAACAAAAGCCGGGAGAAAATAACCAACAATCACCATAAAGAGGTAACAATAACAACAAGGGAGGGGTGGAACAGGACGGGATGTACAATCATAATATCAATTGAGAGTAATCACAGAATTGTATTATTCTTAGAGTACATCACGTCCCTTTCCGAAAGATATCCTTACCCATGGGACATCCAATAGCAGTGTCCGTAAGGTAGGGTGGGATCCCCAAAAGCAACAGCAAGCAGTCTAAACCACTGCCGCCAGCAGAACTTTGCGGCCAAAAGCAGCATCAGCTGAGGCCTTAACATCTACCATGTAAAACTTAGAAAAAGTATGAACAGAAAACCAAGTTGCGGCCTGGCAAACTTGTTCAACAGAAGCTTGGTGCTGAAAAGCCCAAGAGGCACCAATAACATGAGTAGAATGAGCAGTAAGACGGAAAGGAGGTTTATTTCCCTTAGCAGAATAGGCCTGAATCACGGCCTGACGGATCCACTTGCTGATAGTGGATTTAGCAGGAGCCTGGCCCTTCTTAGGACCAGACGGAACCACAAAGAAAGCATCAGTCTTCCTGAAAGGTTCAGTAGCCACCAAATAAAACTTCACAGCCTTAACAACATTAAGAGAGTGTAACACTCTTTCCTTGGGGTTACCAGGGTTAGGGCACAAGGAAGGCAACACAATGTCCTGATGAAATGAAAAGCAGACTCAACCTTAGGCAGAAAGTCAGTTTTAAAGCGAAAAACCACCTTGTCCTGGTCTCTCTCAAAATAAGGAGGCTTGATGGAAAGGGCCGCCAATTCAGAAACACGCCTGACTGAGGTAATAGCCACCAAAAAGGCTACCTTGACGGTGAGAGTGGATAAAGCTGCCTCCTGCAAGGGCTCAAAGGGAGACCCTTGCATGGCAGACAAAACCAAGTTCAAATCCCAAACAGGTAACATGGACTTGCGTGGAGGACGCAAATGAGTAACACCTTGAAAGAAGGTCTTAACCAGATGATGCTGAGCAAAAGACCTTTGGAAAAAAACAGCAAGAGCAGAGACATGGCCCTTCAGAGTACTAAGCTGAAAACCCATATTCAAGCCATTTTGTAAAAACTCCAATATCCTGGGAATTGAGAACACCCGACATGGAAGTGCCCTAGACTCACACCAGTCAATGTAAGCATGCCAAACCCTGTAGTAAATGGTAGAGGAAGGCTTCTTCCTAGCCCTGATCATAGTATTAACCACAGAGGCCGGCAACTCCTTGTCCATCATGATGGAGGTTTCAGCAGCCAGGCCGTCAAACCCAGCATTTGTAAATTGGGGTGGCGGAGCCGTCCCTGAGTGAGCAGGTCCGGTACCATGGGCAGGACGAACTGATCTACTGCCAACTGTACATTTATGCGAACCAAATTCTTCTTGGCCAACACGGGGCCACCAGAATGGCTGGCACTCCCTCCTGGGCTATTTTGCACAGCACCTTGCCCAGCAGAGGAACAGAGGAAAAACATAAAGGAGCTGAAAGCTCTTCCAAGACATTGCCAGAGCATCCACTGACAGGGCCAGGGGATCCTGTGACAGGGATACAAAGACTGGAATCTTGTGATTGTGACGTGACGCAAAGAGATCCACATCCGGCTGGCCCCAACGGAGACACAGAGAGTGAAGCACCCTGTTGCTGAGGGACCATTCTCCCATGCGAGAGGCCCCCCTTCTCAGAGAGAGTCTGCTTCCAGATTCTCCACTCCCGGAATGTACAGGTCCTTCTCAAAAAATTAGCATATAGTGCTTAAGTTCATTATTTTCCATAATGAAATGATAAAAATTAAACTTTCATATATTTGAGATTCATTGCACACCAACTGAAATTTTTCAGGTATTTTTTTGTTTTAATACTGATGATTTTGCCATACAGCTCATGAAAACCCCCAAATCCCAAAATTAGCATATCATAAAAAGGTTCTCTAAACAAGCTATTAACCTAATCATCTGAATCAACTAATTAACTCGAAACACCTGCAAAAGATTCCTGAGGCTTTTGAAAAAGCCCAGCCTGGTTCATTACTCAAAACCGCCATCATGGGTAAGACTGCCGACCTGACTGCTGTCCAGAAGGCCATCATTGACACCTTCAAGCAAGAGGGTAAGACCCAGAAAGAAATTTCTGAACAAATAGGCTGTTCCCAGAGTGCTGTTTCAAGGCAACTCAATGGGAAGTCTGTGGGAAGGAAAAAATGTGGCAGAAAACGCTGCACAACGAGAAGAGGTGACCGGACCCTGAGGAAAATTGTGGAGAAGGAACGATTCCAGACCTTGGGGGACCTGCGGAAGCAGTGGACTGAGTCTGGGAGTAGAAACATCCAGAGCCACCGTGCACAGGCGTGTGCAGGAAATGGGCTACCGGTGCCGCATTCCCCAGGTCAAGCCACTTTTGAATCAGAAACAGCGGCAGAAGCGCCTGACCTGGGCTACAGAGAAGCAGCACTGGACTGTTGCTCAGTGGTCCCAAGTACTTTTTTCTGATGAAAGAAAATTTTGCATGTCATTCGGAAATCAAGGTGCCAGAGTCTGGAGGAAGACTGGGGAGAAGGAAATGCCAAAATGTCTGAAGTCCAGTGTCAAGTACCCACTGTCAGTGATGGTCTGGGGTGTTATGTCAGCTGCTGGTGTTGGTCGACTGTGTTTTATAAAGGGCAGGGTCAATGCAGCTAGCTATCAGGAGATTTTGGAGCACTTCATGCTTCCATCGGCTGAAAAGCTTTATGGAGATGAAGTTTTCATTTTTCAGCACGACCTGGCACCTGCTCACAGTGCCAAAACCACTGGTAAATGGTTTACTGACCATGGTATTACTGTGCTCAATTGGCCTGCCAACTCTCCTGACCTGAACCCCATAGAGAATCTGTGGAATATTGTGAAGAGAAAGTTGAGAGACGCAAGACCCAACACTCTGGATGAGCTTAAGGCCGCTATCGAAGCATCATGGGCCTCCATAACACCCCAGCAGTGCCACAGGCTGATTGCCTCCATGCCACGCCGCATTGAAGCAGTCATTTCTGCAAAAGGACTCCAGACCAAGTATTGAGTGCATAACTGAACATAATTATTTGAAGGTTGACTTTTTTTTTAATAAAAACACTTTTCTTTTATTGGTCGGATGAAATATGCTAATTTTTTAAGATAGGATTTTGGGGTTTTCATGAGCTGTATGGCAAAATCATCAGTATTAGAACAAAAAAATACCTGAAAAATTTCAGTTGTTGTGCAATGAATCTCAAATATATGAAAGTTTAATTTTTATCATTTCATTATGGAAAATAATGAACTTTAGCACTATATGCTAATTTTTTGAGAAGGACCTGTACACCGCTGAGATGCAGGGAACAATGTCCTCTGCCCAGGACAGAATCAGGGATACTTCCTTGAGAGCCCTCTTGCTCCTGGTTCCTCCCTGATGATTGATGTAAGCAACTGCTGTCTTGTTGTCTGAGCGGATCTGAACCGCCAGACCCCGAAGGTGCATGGTCAGCTGGTAAAGCACTAATCTTACTGCCCTCAGTTCCAGAATGTTTATTGGGGCATGGGCATCCTGAGGACCCCACTGCCCCTGGAATTTCAGGGACCTCCAAAAGCCCCTCCAACCTGTCAGGCTTGCATTCGTGGTGACCACCTCCCAGCAGGGAGTCAAAAAAGATCTGCCCACTAGCAGATTTCTTGGGTCCAGCCACCATGACAGAGACCGCCTGACCAGAGGGGACAGAACAAATACCTGATCCAGGGACCCTGGGTCCCAATCCCATACTGACAAGAGATGAATCTGGAGAGGCCTCATGTGAAACTGAGCGTATGGGACAGCCTTGAAGCTGGACACCATCAGACCCACAAGCTGCATAGCCTGTCTGATGGACTGAGGGAGCTGAGCTGAGGGAGAAAAACCTTGACCTGATAAGTATCCAGAGTCATGCCCAGAAAAAGCTTTACCCTGGAAGGAGACAGGGTAGATTTGGGAAGATTGATCACCCAGTCAAACTTTTCCAGAGTGGATACCACCGTCTGAACATCCAACTCTGCTTGTTGCAAAGTCTGGGAAACTACAAGAATATCGACCGGATAAGGAAGAATGTGAATGCCCTGAAAACTCAGAGCCATTACTCCTGCCAACACCTTAGTGAACACCCTGGGAGCAGAAGTAAGACCGAATGGCAGAGCCACAAACTGGTAATGCTGATCTTCCACTGCGGACCTGAGAAATTTTTGATCGCCTGCAAAAATTGGAACATGAAGGTAAGCATCCTTGATGTCAATAGAGGCCAAGAAGTCCCTCGGACGAAAAGAATTTATGACAGACTGCAGAGTCTCCATGCGAAAGTGCCTGAATCTGACAAATTTGTTGAGGAGCTTTAAATCCAGGATAGGCCTGACTGATCCAATCTTTTCACTGTTCCAAAAAAAGACGGAATAGTAGCCCAAGCCCCTTTCCCGCAGAGGGACCGGGCAAATGACCCCCAATTCCAGTAGATTTTGAACAGCCAAGCACCGACACTGAGCTGACAGGGAGTCCTGAGCCATCCGTGATTTTGTGAATCGTGGGGGTGGCCAGGCTGCAAACTCTATCTTGTAATCGGAGGAGACTACCTCCTGAACCCACCGGACAAGACGTCTCCAGATGTGAGCAAAAAAACGAAGCCGTACCCCCACCGGGATGGGTGAGGGCGCCCCTGCCTGCGTTAGTTTGGGAGAGGATTTTGGCTTAGAACCCCAGGAAGGACCGTGCCTGCCCCACGCCTCCCACGGGGGGAGCCCCCCTTCCTCTTCTGGGGGAATAAAAGGGGGACAGAGCAACTCTGGCCCCCCGAAAGGGCCTGAGTGGCTTCTTGCACTGAGGCAGTTTGCATTCCTTGGCAAACAGATCCAGACGTTCTCCAAAAAGGCGCAGTCCTTTAAATGGGGCCCCAGTAAGAGCCTTCTTAGCAGCAATATCAGCCATCCATTTGTGCAGCCAAACAGAATGGCGTATAGCAACCAGCAGGGCAGAGGTTCTGCCACACATTCTAATGGCATCCTCTAGGGCAGCAAGAACATATGAAGTAAATTTCTCACAATACATAAGCCAGTTAAATACATCTCTGACCAAAGCCGCAGAACCACCCTCTAAGGCACTTCTGATCAATCTTCTAATCGCCACAGTTGTAATAGCAGATGCACACACAGGACGCAGCGCGGTCCCCGAACAGGCAAAACCGTGGGTGGCCAGCTGATCAATGCGTCGGTCTTCCACATCTTTTAAGGTAGTATCAGGTGAGTGCACCACAGAGGAATGAGATAGTCCCAGAATTGGTGCCCAAACCTCCGGTGGGGAACACCATAATTTAGCTGTATCCAGGGGAAAGTGATACCACTTGTCCCAGCGTATAGGTACACCTGGAAGTCTACTAGACTTTTCCCATTCCTGTAAAACGAGATTGTTGAAATGTGCCTGTGCAGGGAACTACCAGCGTGGTTTCGCAGCATAAAATAATTCTCCCTGTTGCTGGGGGGGGGGGGGGGCTTAGCAGGGAGAGATATTTCAAGCACTTCAAATAAATAGGCAAGTAGCCTGTCAATATCAGCTGCATCCCAAGGCTTGGACAAGGTCCTTGGATCATCAAAAGACATATTCTGATCCTCAGATTCAGACTCAGAGAATAATTCCCCCTCAGGGGAAAAAAAATGTCTTCCAGCGCTTCAGAAGCCATAGGGCAAACATATGTATTATCAATCAAATGCCGTGTCGGGACGGGAGAAACCACTAATTCTATAGGCCTAAAAGACAAAGAGAGTATCCCGTAGCACAAGATATAAAGAAATAGAAATAAAAATAGCCAGCGAGGGCATTTACAGACCGCACACGGGGATCAGCCGTGCTGCACCGCCGAGACAAGTTAACGCCCAGACATATACCTCGAGGGGCGGGCCGCAGGGGAGTGACGCAAAATGTGTCACTCGCCCCGCCCGCCTCCCTCCGAAGAGCGCGAAAAGGACGTGCCCACGTGACTTAAACAGCCAATGGCTGCGCCAAGGAGCCTGAGGCAAGTGTCGCCGCCCTATACAAAGCGGTGTACAACAGCGCGATATTAGAGAAAAAGAAAACAGTGCAACCAATTCAAACCGGGATCACTGCATAATGCTCTCCGCAGGAGCCAGAGCATAAAAATACCATTTTGTGAGTACTCACCTGAAAAATGGATATTGTTGGTGTGCCACACACCCCGCTTCACTTCTTGAATATTCATTACTTCATGGGTTAATCCACCGCAGGTGACGTAGTGCAGAGAGGAAGTCTTGTAACGAGCCCCCTTCCGGCCTATATATACCTGGTACCTCCCTTCAATCACCAGTATAATCAAAAAGCAGTAATACAAGGTACCAGTATTCCACCAGTAACCTCAAAATCAAATTTGATATAAAAAAGGCTTCACCATATAAAGGCTTCGGTAATACCGAAAAGGGCGGGTGTGAAGCGGGGTGTGTGGCACACCAACAATATCCATTTTTCAGGTGAGTACTCACAAAATGGTATTATTCTTGGTGTGCCACACACCCCGCTTCACTTCTTAAATATTCATCCATTATCGGGACATCCAAAAGCAGTGTCCACAAGGGAAGGGCATCTCAAGGCCAGGTGAAGCATAACTTAAATGACTGCAGTCTGCAGAACTCTGCGGCCAAAACCAGCATCCGCTGAGGCCCGCACATCCACTTTGTAAAACTTAGAAAAAGTGTGAACAGAAGACCAGGTGGCGGCCTTACAAACCTGTTCAACAGAAGCTTGGTGCTGAAAAGCCCAAGACGCCCCAACAGCGCGAGTGGAATGAGCAGTAATACGAAAAGGGGGAACTCTTCCCTTAGCAGAATAGGCCGCAGTAACGGCCTGACGTATCCACTTGCTAATGGCAGATTTGGCTGGTGCCAAACCCTTCTTAGGCCCATGGGGCACAACAAAAAAGGAATCCGTCCTACGGAAAGGAGACGTGATAACCAAGTAGTACTTAACACAGCGTACTACATCCAAACAATGCAAAACCCTCTCTTTGTCATTCTTAGGATTAGGACACAAGGAGGGAAGAACAATATCTTGGTTCAAATGAAAAGCAGAAACCACCTTAGGAAGAAAGTCTGGCTTGAACCGAAAAACCACTTTATCCTGATGTCTCTCGAAGTAAGGCGCCTGGATAGACAAGGCCGCCAATTCCGAGACACGCCGGATCGAAGTGATCGCTACCAAGAAGACCATCTTCTGAGTCAGGGTAGCTAAAGCAATATCTTGCAAAGGCTCAAAAGGAGGAGCCTGAAGAGCCGAAAGAACCAAATTCAAATCCCAAACCGGGAGTAATGGTTTCCTGGGAGGCCGCACATGCGTAACTCCCTGGAAAAAAGTTTTAACTAAAGGCTTAAGCGCAACACGCTTCTGAAAAAAGATAGATAAGGCAGAAACTTGCCCTTTCAACGTACTTAGCTGAAGACCAGAGTCCAGCCCAGATTGTAAAAACTCCAGAATCCTGGAGACCGAAAATACCCTAAAAGGAAAAGATCTCATCTCGCACCAAGCGATATAGGCTTTCCAGGTCCTATAGTAGATGATAGAAGAAGACCTCTTCCGGGCACTGATCAGAGTCTTAACGACTGAATCAGAAAGACCCTCCTCCTTTAGGATGGAGGTCTCAGCAGCCAGGCCGTCAAAGCTAGCGCTGGTAAATTGGGGTAACACAATCGACCCTGAGTGAGCAGATCGGGCAGAAGAGGCAGAACGACCGGACAAGACGTCTCCAGATGTGAGCAAAAAAACGAAGCCGTACCCCCACCGGGATGGGTGAGGGCGCCCCTGCCTGCGTTAGTTTGGGAGAGGATTTTGGCTTAGAACCCCAGGAAGGACCGTGCCTGCCCCACGCCTCCCACGGGGGGAGCCCCCCTTCCTCTTCTGGGGGAATAAAAGGGGGACAGAGCAACTCTGGCCCCCCGAAAGGGCCTGAGTGGCTTCTTGCACTGAGGCAGTTTGCATTCCTTGGCAAACAGATCCAGACGTTCTCCAAAAAGGCGCAGTCCTTTAAATGGGGCCCCAGTAAGAGCCTTCTTAGCAGCAATATCAGCCATCCATTTGTGCAGCCAAACAGAATGGCGTATAGCAACCAGCAGGGCAGAGGTTCTGCCACACATTCTAATGGCATCCTCTAGGGCAGCAAGAACATATGAAGTAAATTTCTCACAATACATAAGCCAGTTAAATACATCTCTGACCAAAGCCGCAGAACCACCCTCTAAGGCACTTCTGATCAATCTTCTAATCGCCACAGTTGTAATAGCAGATGCACACACAGGACGCAGCGCGGTCCCCGAACAGGCAAAACCGTGGGTGGCCAGCTGATCAATGCGTCGGTCTTCCACATCTTTTAAGGTAGTATCAGGTGAGTGCACCACAGAGGAATGAGATAGTCCCAGAATTGGTGCCCAAACCTCCGGTGGGGAACACCATAATTTAGCTGTATCCAGGGGAAAGTGATACCACTTGTCCCAGCGTATAGGTACACCTGGAAGTCTACTAGACTTTTCCCATTCCTGTAAAACGAGATTGTTGAAATGTGCCTGTGCAGGGAACTACCAGCGTGGTTTCGCAGCATAAAATAATTCTCCCTGTTGCTGGGGGGGGGGGGGGGGGGGGCTTAGCAGGGAGAGATATTTCAAGCACTTCAAATAAATAGGCAAGTAGCCTGTCAATATCAGCTGCATCCCAAGGCTTGGACAAGGTCCTTGGATCATCAAAAGACATATTCTGATCCTCAGATTCAGACTCAGAGAATAATTCCCCCTCAGGGGAAAAAAAATGTCTTCCAGCGCTTCAGAAGCCATAGGGCAAACATATGTATTATCAATCAAATGCCGTGTCGGGACGGGAGAAACCACTAATTCTATAGGCCTAAAAGACAAAGAGAGTATCCCGTAGCACAAGATATAAAGAAATAGAAATAAAAATAGCCAGCGAGGGCATTTACAGACCGCACACGGGAATCAGCCGTGCTGCACCGCCGAGACAAGTTAACGCCCAGACATATACCTCGAGGGGCGGGCCGCAGGGGAGTGACGCAAAATGTGTCACTCGCCCCGCCCGCCTCCCTCCGAAGAGCGCGAAAAGGACGTGCCCACGTGACTTAAACAGCCAATGGCTGCGCCAAGGAGCCTGAGGCAAGTGTCGCCGCCCTATACAAAGCGGTGTACAACAGCGCGATATTAGAGAAAAAGAAAACAGTGCAACCAATTCAAACCGGGATCACTGCATAATGCTCTCCGCAGGAGCCAGAGCATAAAAATACCATTTTGTGAGTACTCACCTGAAAAATGGATATTGTTGGTGTGCCACACACCCCGCTTCACTTCTTGAATATTCATTACTTCATGGGTTAATCCACCGCAGGTGACGTAGTGCAGAGAGGAAGTCTTGTAACGAGCCCCCTTCCGGCCTATATATACCTGGTACCTCCCTTCAATCACCAGTATAATCAAAAAGCAGTAATACAAGGTACCAGTATTCCACCAGTAACCTCAAAATCAAATTTGATATAAAAAAGGCTTCACCATATAAAGGCTTCGGTAATACCGAAAAGGGCGGGTGTGAAGCGGGGTGTGTGGCACACCAACAATATCCATTTTTCAGGTGAGTACTCACAAAATGGTATTATTCTTGGTGTGCCACACACCCCGCTTCACTTCTTAAATATTCATCCATTATCGGGACATCCAAAAGCAGTGTCCACAAGGGAAGGGCATCTCAAGGCCAGGTGAAGCATAACTTAAATGACTGCAGTCTGCAGAACTCTGCGGCCAAAACCAGCATCCGCTGAGGCCCGCACATCCACTTTGTAAAACTTAGAAAAAGTGTGAACAGAAGACCAGGTGGCGGCCTTACAAACCTGTTCAACAGAAGCTTGGTGCTGAAAAGCCCAAGACGCCCCAACAGCGCGAGTGGAATGAGCAGTAATACGAAAAGGGGGAACTCTTCCCTTAGCAGAATAGGCCGCAGTAACGGCCTGACGTATCCACTTGCTAATGGCAGATTTGGCTGGTGCCAAACCCTTCTTAGGCCCATGGGGCACAACAAAAAAGGAATCCGTCCTACGGAAAGGAGACGTGATAACCAAGTAGTACTTAACACAGCGTACTACATCCAAACAATGCAAAACCCTCTCTTTGTCATTCTTAGGATTAGGACACAAGGAGGGAAGAACAATATCTTGGTTCAAATGAAAAGCAGAAACCACCTTAGGAAGAAAGTCTGGCTTGAACCGAAAAACCACTTTATCCTGATGTCTCTCGAAGTAAGGCGCCTGGATAGACAAGGCCGCCAATTCCGAGACACGCCGGATCGAAGTGATCGCTACCAAGAAGACCATCTTCTGAGTCAGGGTAGCTAAAGCAATATCTTGCAAAGGCTCAAAAGGAGGAGCCTGAAGAGCCGAAAGAACCAAATTCAAATCCCAAACCGGGAGTAATGGTTTCCTGGGAGGCCGCACATGCGTAACTCCCTGGAAAAAAGTTTTAACTAAAGGCTTAAGCGCAACACGCTTCTGAAAAAAGATAGATAAGGCAGAAACTTGCCCTTTCAACGTACTTAGCTGAAGACCAGAGTCCAGCCCAGATTGTAAAAACTCCAGAATCCTGGAGACCGAAAATACCCTAAAAGGAAAAGATCTCATCTCGCACCAAGCGATATAGGCTTTCCAGGTCCTATAGTAGATGATAGAAGAAGACCTCTTCCGGGCACTGATCAGAGTCTTAACGACTGAATCAGAAAGACCCTCCTCCTTTAGGATGGAGGTCTCAGCAGCCAGGCCGTCAAAGCTAGCGCTGGTAAATTGGGGTAACACAATCGACCCTGAGTGAGCAGATCGGGCAGAAGAGGCAGAACGACCTGGTCCACTGCCAGACGAACGATGTCTGCGAACCACACTCGCCTCGGCCAACTTGGGGCCACGAGAACGGCGGACACCCCTTCCAGAGCCAACTTCCGAAGCACTCTGCCTAGCATGGGTATCGGAGGAAACAGGTACAGAAACCCCAGATCCCCCCAGCTCAGGGACATGGCGTCCACTGCCAGAGCCAGAGGATCCTGGGAGAGCGACACGAAGTTCGGGAGCCTGTGATTGTGACGAGAGGCAAACAGGTCCACCTCTGGAGTCCCCCATTGGCGACACAGTGAGCGAAATACCCGAGGATGGAGGGCCCATTCTCCCCGACGGGGAGAGCCCCTGCTCAAGCGGTCCGCTTCCAGGTTCTCCACTCCCGGGATGTATACCGCCGAGAGACAAGGAACATGGGCCTCTGCCCAGGTCAGGATCAGGGACACCTCTCTGAGAGCACTCAGGCTGCGAGTCCCTCCCTGATGATTAATGTAAGCAACCGCTGTTCGATTGTCTGAACGCACCTGGACCGGAAGGCCCAGAACGTGCTGAGTCAGGAGAGCAAGCACCCGACGGATGGCTCTCAGTTCCAGAATATTGATGGGTAAGTGGGCCTCTTGAGGTCCCCACTGCCCCTGGAACTGCAGCTCCTTCCAGAATCCGCCCCATCCCGACAGACTGGCGTCCGTGGTGACAATTTCCCAAAGGGGGGCCAGGAAAGACCTGCCCTTCACGAGATTGGTCGAGACCAACCACCACTGGAGGGACTGCCGGACTCGGGAGGACAACTGGAAGGGCTGATCCAGCGACCGAGGCTGCCGGTCCCAAGACGCCAACAGATAAAGCTGAAGCGTCCTCGTGTGGAATTGAGCAAAAGGAACTGCCTCGAAGGAGGCAACCATCAACCCTACCAGCCTCATCCCCAGACGGATGGACGGCCGAGGATTGGAGAGTAGGACCCGAGCCAACTCCTGAATCAGAAGAATTTTGGACTGAGGGAGTAACACTCTGTGTTGATGAGAGTCTAACTGCATCCCCAGAAAGGACACCACCCTGGCCGGAGCGAGGGAGGACTTGGAGAGGTTGATCACCCAACCGAACAGCGTGGAGAGCACCACCCTGGTGTCCTTCTCCGATTGATCGAGTGACGGAGCCATGATAAGAAGGTCGTCCAAATAAGGTACGACACGAATGCCCCGAGCTCTGAAAATGGCCATGACCCCTGCCAGCACCTTGGTGAACACTCTTGGAGCTGAGGTAAGGCCGAACGGAAGTGCCACGAATTGATAATGCCGATCCTTCATCATGAATCGAAGAAAACGTTGATGAGGGTGGCAGATGGGAACATGCAGATAAGCATCCTTGATGTCTATAGACGTCATGAAGTCCCCTTGCCGAAGAGAGCCGACGGCAGTGCGCAAGGTTTCCATGTGAAACTTCCGAAAACGGATGAACCTGTTGAGTGACTTCAGGTCCAGGACGGGACGAACCGACCCATCCTTCTTGGGGACTGCGAATAGATTGGAGTAGAAACCGAGGCCCATCTCTAAACGCGGTACCGGCCGGATGACCGCCATCTCTAACAGATTCTCTACCGACGCCAGGAGCCCCTGTGCGGCCAAAGGATCGATGGGCACCCGAGACCGAAAGAACCGTGAAGGAGGGCGAGACTCGAATTCCAGCTTGTAACCGGACGACACTATCTCCTGAATCCATCTGTCCGGAACCTCCCGGTTCCAAACCTGGGAGAAGTGTCGCAATCGTCCCCCCACCCGCACGGGTGAGGGCAGCCCCTCATTGCTGAGCGGGCTTACCAGCAGGTTTGGGCTTGGAGCCCCAGGACTGGGCGGGACGGCCACGGCCCCTCCCCCGCGTCCAACCTGTACGACTGGTAGAGGGAAGGGAAGCCCCCCTACCCGCTCTGTATCCTCGAAAGGACGGCCTACCAGAAGCTGCCCCTCTAAAGGGGCGTCGAGGCCTCTTGCGTTGTGGCATCCTACCACCCTTTGCGACTGAATCAATTTTCTCCCCGAACAGACGCAACCCCAAAAAGGGCAGAGCTGTGAGCACCTTTTTAGAAGCTGAGTCCGCCGACCACTGTCGCAGCCATACTGACCGACGAATAGCGACCAGCATTGCCGCTGTCTTGCTACTCATAGCCAGCGCATTGTCCTGAGCGGATAGAACGTAAGACACAAAAGAATCGCACTGCTTAAGCGCAGCGAACTCATCACAAGCGGGATTGAGATCCTCGCATAGCCCCTGGATTACAGATCTTACTGCTAAAAGAAGAAGGGCCGAAGCGCACAGGGGGCGCATCGTTGACCCAGCATAAACAAAGCCATGGCGAGCATACTGGTCAATCCTACGATCCTCCCCATCTTTAGGGACAGAGGTCTCAGCAGACTGTACCATAGCGGAGCTAGATAGCCCTAGCACAGGGGTATCGACTTCAGGAGGGACGGACCAAAGCTTCAGCAATTCTGGCGGAAAAGGATAACGCTTTTCCCAACTGGAAGGGATTCCAGATAACCGCGTGGGATGTTCCCATTCCTTAAGGACCACCCTCTCAAAGTGGTGCTGTCTGGGAAAAACCAAACGCGGCTGAGGCTCTTTAAACAACTGACCCTTTGGCAGGGTGACAGCCTCAGGCGGATCTAAATTCAGAATTTCAAACATTTGAGCCAGAATGGAGGGGGTGTCAAGGGCAACCCCCGCCGACCAATCGCCAATCGCATCAGCCTTAAGCTGATCTGCCGGCTCATCTGACTCCAAGAGGAATTCACCCTCATCCGGGGAGCCATCGGACCATTCCACAGGCTCACACAATTCGTCCTGAGGAGCCGAAGATACCGGAGTCAGGCGCTTCCGTTTTGCAGGGGCTTTCAGCCCCGCTTTAACGGGCAATACTTCCCGAAGACTGGCTGATTTTACCACCACCTCGGATTGCGAATCCCCACCCTTGACAGTGTCATGCGGGGTCCGGAACAGGGAGGGAGAGGCAGGAGACGATGAAGGTTGCGACGGGTCAGCAGCCGGATCAACAGACTGACGCGCAACAATCTGCCTTGCACAAGAAATGCAAATAAAGATATCATCAGCAGGGAGCGCAGCCCCACATTTTACACACCCCCTGGACGGCTCTGACGAGTCGTTTCCGGTAGTAACAGAAGCCTCCATATTGGTGATTTATGGTATCGCAAATACTGGGACTTTTAAGGCATAAGCCAACCCGGGATGCCCCCTTATAAAGAATGTCCCGGAAGGGAGGGTTTTTGTAAATACACTTTTTTTTTTTTTTTTTAAGAGAAAAAGGTCCCCTTTAACAGTCTCAAAATAAATATATATATATATGTATATATATATCTAAAATGTGCAATTTCATATCAAGAATGACTAGCCAGGCAATATAGAGCCGGAGGGCCGCAATAAAAGAGGGATCCCAGGATCTGAAAGGAAAGAAAAACAAACCATCAGATCCCTTGTGAGTGTAACAATGCAGCATGTTCACAATAATATGATAAGAGTGCCTCCTTAAAAGTTTGCCCCATAAGAAATCTCATTCTGGCCCCACAAAAGCGGGGCCGCTTACCTGCTACCGACGCCAGGAGCCAGACCGGAGGGACATGTAGCAGCCGCAGCAGCAGAACACAAACCCATGTGTTGCTGCAGCGCGCGCCCCCCCACGTGACCTCTCTTTACAGAGACAGGAAGGAAGTGAGGCTGGGGCCGCCGAGCGCCGCTTCCGCCGGCGCCACGCCCCCCCGCGTCACAGGGAGCCGCCCCGTTCAATTCAATGAGGGATTGCCACCAGCTGCGCTGGCTGACACCCAGTCAGGCGGCGGAGGAGGAGGAGGGGGAAGGAGACATAAGCGCAGCCACACAGGCTGCCACACGGAGCAGCGGGGAAGGGAGGGAGGCGGGAGGGGACGCATCTGAAGCACAGCTGAGCGCGGTCCGCTGCCCCACCCCCATAAAGCAGACCAAACACACTGGCCATCCCTAAAAGTATCTGCCCGGAGCTCCAGCCAAAAACAGACAAAGCGCACCTGCTGCGCAGTCTGCTACTATGTAAAAAAGTGAACACACAGAAAATAGCAATACAGTGAAAACACCATACAAGATACACAACCCTCTATACCCCCCCCCCCCCCATAGTGAAGGGAGAAGGGACCGGAACGGGGAGTAAGGGGCTACGGGGACCCTCGGGACAGGGGCATCCCATTTCCGGATCACCATGCCGGATTGCCGCATTGCCCCCAAAAGGGGGGACGAGCGGAGGAGATAAGCTCCTAGGCACCAATAGTGCCGTCTACCAATTACCCGGTGAGCAGCCTAGGCTGGGAGGCTTCCTATCCACCATAAAGGTATACAACTCAAACCGGGCAGAAATAGACCAAAAGGGGGGTGGCGGGGTAAGAATACCCCGACCTACCTGTAAGCAGGAAACTTCCAACCTCTGTTTGTCAAGCAGAGAGAAAAATACTGGTGATTGAAGGGAGGTACCAGGTATATATAGGCCGGAAGGGGGCTCGTTACAAGACTTCCTCTCTGCACTACGTCACCTGCGGTGGATTAACCCATGAAGTAATGAATATTCAAGAAGTGAAGCGGGGTGTGTGGCACACCAAGAATAAACATAAGGTGCCACAAAATACATGATACACAACATCTAATACAAGGAACACCCCCCCTCCTCCCCTAAGGGACTCAGAGGAACGAGGGGAGGCAGTGGTCACAAGGGAACCACTATTGAGGGATAGGGGCTGACAGGCACACAAAATGCGGGCAGGGCATCCCATAAGGCTCACCATGGCCTGAACCGTCTACCTTTGGTGGGGGAGTTGCGGCGGAGCATAGCTCCTTAGCACCTAAATATGGTGCTGTCTACCGTCACCCGAACGCTACAGCCAAGGCTGGAGGCAGTATAGTAAAAACAGAACGGGTGGGAATAGCTCAACAGGTCCATAGGGCCAAAGACCCCGCTCACCTGCCTGAAAAAGAGAGAGCCACTTTCTCGTCCTGGCAGTCCGAGACGGCAGAGAAAAACTGGGGGTCTGTGGGAGGTGCCTCGGTATATATGGGCCGGGAGGGGCCACTTTTTCTGTCCTATCCCATCTCTTTTTTTCCAGCTCTGTCCCATCCCATCTCTCTTTTCCCAGCTCTGTCCCATCCCACCTGATTAAGATGAAAGGCAGACACAACCTTAGGCAGAAAATCTGATTTAAAGCGAAACACCACCTTGTCCTGGTGTCTCTCAAAGTAGGGGGGCTAGATGGAAAGCACCGCCAAAAAGAAAGGATAGCCACCAAAAAGACAACCTTGAGAGTAAGAATGGCCAATGCAGCCTCCTGCACAGGCTCAAAGGGAGCACCCTGCAGGGCAGAAAGGACCAAGTTCAAGTCCCAAACAGGTAAAAGAGGCTTACGTGGAGGACGCACATGAGTAACCCCCTGGAAAAAAGTCTTAACCAGAGAATGCTGAGCAAAAGGTCTTTGAAAGAAAACAGCCAGGGCAGCACAGCCGCCGGAGGAGGAATCAGTAGAGCCTACGGGCTCAGCTAGGGGGGAACTCCCCCCTCACAGTTAAGGGCCAATGAGCCCTAGGTTATGTTAGGGCTTGCCCCTTTGGTTGTGCGGGCCAATCAGCCCCACAGGAGTCTCTTGGGCTATACGCCCTTTCCTTGTGTCAGCCAATGAGCTGCAAATTCCCAGTTGCACCAATCACGCTCTCTCCCAATCATGTCTTGTCCCTATAAAGCCTTTTCCCCGTCATTCACTCAGTGCCTGTGATAGCGCCTTATACCTAGCTTTGTCTTGGGTCACTGCCGTGTTTGATCTTCGTTGCCAACCCCTGCCTGAACCGACCATTCTTTATCCGATCTCTGTTGCCGACCCCTGCCTGAATCGACCAATCTCTGACTTCCGTTGCCGACCCCTGCTTGAAACCGACTATTCTCCATCTGATCCCTGTTGCCGACCTCTGCTTTGTTCCTCGACCTCGAGCTGCCTCATCCATCTGTACCGCTGCGATCTCTGAATTCCTGGTGTCGACTTCTCTTGACTTCCGCTAACTCGCTAACTCGCTCTAGTCATTGGTTCTTCAGACCTCCAGCCAGTAAGCTCTCATCCGTTGAGCCATTGAAGTCCTGGGGGCAACCAATCCCGTGCAGGCGTTTTCTGCGTCCCGGCAAGCGGGGGTTCCTACAGGTGAAGCTGGCTGCGGAGATTGGGGGTTGAGGGCTTACCTGGAGGGCATGAGTTACCTAAGCATGACACCTTTGAAGGAAGACCAGTGAGAGCCTTCTTGGCAGCGTTGTCAGCTGCCCACTGGCGCAGCCAACCCGAGCGGCGTATAGTCACCACCAAGGCAGAGGCTCTGCCACACATCCTAATAGTATCATCCAAGGCAGAGAGGACATAAGTCACAAATACCTCACAACGCGAGAGTGCATTATTCTCTTCACTAGAAACATCATCAGGAGCTCAATCTAGGACATGTTTAAGCACGTTTGAGTCCTAATAGCCACAGCTGTAATGGCAGAGGCACAAACCGCAGTGCCGTCCCCACACCGGCAAAGGCACAGGAAGCCAGCTCACTATCCTTCAGGGTAGTAGAGTCAGGGGAATTCATGACAGAGGTGTTAGACAAACCCAGAATTGGGGCATCCACTTCGGAAGGGGATGACCAACGTTTAACCACATCAGCAGGAAAGGGATATCTCTTATCCCAACTCTTAGGGACTCCGAGGAGCCTGCTAGGATGCTCCCATTCTTTGAGCACGAGATTATTATAATGAGATTGTTCAGGGAACTCTAAACGTGGCTTAGCAATATGAAACAATTCCCCCTGCTGCTTAGGAGCCGCAGCCGGGGGAGAGATAGAAAGCACTTCAAAGATCTGAGACAAAAGACTATCATATCAGTATCATCTGGGGCCCAGGGATCAGAGCCAGAATCAGCGTAACCCCTGGGCCGTTCAGCCAGAATCAGATGATTCTGAGTCCGAGAACAATTCCCCTTCTTCCAGGGGGGTATAACTAGACAGATCCAAGAACTCTTCAGCCTCCATAGGGAAAAGAGTAACATCAGGCGCCAAATGCCGCCTTTTAGCAGAGGCCTTACCCCCCTTATAGTATTAGCAAGCAACTTTTCAACACTAGCCAGTCTAGTAGACACATCGGGTTGAGACTCCCCACTGGTATGCAGCTCACCGGAAGTCAGATGTAAGCGTGGGGGAGTAGGCGAAGCCATACGAGGTTCAGGCCCAGCTGCCTTGTAGGGGACACGCGACACACAGCCGGGCTTGTCCCGAAGGAACCCCGAGCACATTATCCTGAGACGCCTTCATATGGTGCTTATAGCGGCACAATCGGCCGATAGGGATTCACGCTATAAAAGCAACCCGGGATGCCCCAATAGCCCGCTAGGGAAGTGGGAGGAAATAGCACACTAGACATCAATAAGTTTAATAACTAATAGAGGGGGCAGGGTCGGGAGAAACCAATTGAGTTTGACCCGCCTGTAAGACATAAGCAAAAGGGCACCGTAAGCGACATGCATACCTAACATTAAAAAAATTAAGCAAACAGCCCGCAGGGGCACTCACGGACTGCGGTAGGTAGGCGCCAGCCACGCAGCACGAGAAAGCCCAATGGCGCAGAGAAGACCTCGAGGGGGGGCTGTGGAGACAGTGATGCGGAACGCGCCATCCGCAAAGCCCGCCCCCCCCACCCCGAAGAGCGTGAAGCCACACATGTGACAAATTGAACCAATGATGGCGCAGCAGCGCCAGAGGTAATGCCGACGACGACCACGGAACGCCGTACAAGCATGCGCACGCACGGCGGCATATTCGAAAAGGCAACCAGTGCCACCAAAGCCATCCGGTGGTTTCAGGAAGGCATAACCAAGCACAACCACACACAAGGAAAATGTACAAACACACAATCACCCCCCCCCCCCCCCCGAGAACTACAAAGGGGAGAGCGAGGGAGGGCAGCGGCCACCTAACATAGGGTCCACCGATAGACAGGGGCAATAGTGGGGGAGGGGCATCCCATAAAGGCTCACCATGTGTCTATACCGCCTACCCTTTGATGGGGGATTGCGGTGGAGCAGCACTCCTAAGCACCTGATAGCGGTGCTGTCTACCATCAACCGCACCGGCGCAGCCAAGACTGGGAGGCAAATTAACAATGGAACGGGTGGGAATAGTGCTCTTCTACCTTGACCCGATCTGCCAAGGCTGGGAGGCAAGTAGGGCCCAGAAACGGATAGAAATAGACATGCAGGGCAGCAGGCTTGGTTGCGCCGCTCACTTGCGCAAGAGAGATAGCCAACTTCTAACTTCGCAGTGTCACTGCACAGACAGCACTGGGAACTTGTTGGTTGTTCCCGTTTTTATAGGGAGCCGGGAGCTGCCACAGCTTTCTGCTGGTGGCGGAATACCCATCAGTTATGAATTCTGAAAAAAACTCTACATCGGGAATTTGTATTAGATGATTTTAACATGTATGTGATTAAAATGTCTGTGTACACTGTTCTCTTATATTTTAATATCCAGTAAGGGTTTTTAAAAATCTGCTTTAAGATTTGACATCAAAAGCACCTGATTCTGCCAGAGAAATTTCAACCGAATATCGAGGCAATTCTCCGTCATATACTTGGACAATCCGGATTAAGTGCTGTTGTCCCATTAACAGTCTTTTTATATCAATCAGACACTCAGGAGACCATCCACATGGTGGTATAACAGCATGGGCGATGCGACAGTTTATAGCCTGCAGGAGGAGAAACAATATTAAACATTATTAACCAGCATGCACACTGCCCTCAATATCAGCTTTTCATTACAATGGGTCAAATACAAAGAACAAGTGTAACAAATTGTATATTGTGTTATCTGACAGTGTTGCCAACCTTTTGTAGGCAAGATCCTAATAGGTGACAAGCAAGAAGACCGATATATTCCCCAGACTGATTGGCTGTCATTTATATTGTGCTCTACTCAAAACTGATTTGCTCCATAGTTACAAAACAACTCTAAAGAGTGATCAAACAATTTATGTGCTTTTGTGGGTTTCCTTTTGTGTTTTTTATTTACACAACAGTAGGCAATTGATAATGTATATGAACTACTCAGGTGGCATTTCAGACATTTAGAAAATAGAAAGTGTTACATAATAAAGAGAAGAGGTCGTCAAACACAAAGATAAAGTAAGGTAGCAAGAGCCCATATGCTGCCATAGAAGCAGTTTTCCCCTTATTGCCTCTTCTTCTCTGTCAGTTCCTTCACTTTGTGTCCATCCATTGTGAACATATCCCCAAGAAATTACTGTTAATATATTGATTGCAGGATTTGACAAAAATGAGACATTGCTCGGTGGCTAACTGGTGCCTCCAAACTCCCATTTGCTAAACACTGGTGTTTTTTTAGCAATAGCCCTGTTATATCACAGTGCTGTACATGAAATGCAGGGTTCTTGATCTGCCAAAAACAAATATTGTAGGGGAATTTCCAGGACTATCAAGGCAAAGTGGTGGCTCGGACGAGTCCTTGAATCGATATGGTCAGCACCTGGTTGATAAAGGAAGTCATGTGCTGGCTTGGTGGGTATATAAGCAGGAGGTTAACCCTACCAGGCACGGGGGGGGGGGCGGGGGGCGGCCACATTGGGGCCCAGGTCAGGGGAAAGGAAGCACCATTTGTCTTTCCAATTGAGTTAAGACAGCAAAAATTACTGTGTGAGCATTAAAAATACAATTCTGTGATGACTCACCTGTAGAATTTGTATTATGAGTATACAGTACGTCCTGCTCCAAATCTAATACTTACACTTGGGATATACTCCGCCAGATGGTGCTGGACTGCAGAGACATCGAAAATAGGCTCCTCCCGGCCCCTCAAATACCCAGGGACCTCCCACAAATCCCCAGCATTGATAAGCAGTTAATGAGAAGCCGGGAGAATTAAACAATCCAAACTATCAACTTTAACAATGATAACAATCACCATACAGGGGATCCAAGAAAATGCAAACCAAGGGTGGGGTGGAGCAGGACGTACTCTATACTCATAATACCAATTCTACAGGTGAGTAATCACAGAATTGTATTATTTTTAATATACAGCACGTCCTGCTCCAAATCTAATACTTACACTTGGGACATCCAATAGCAGTGTCCATAAAGTAGGGTGGGATCCCCAATAAAAATCAGCAGCAGACAGTTTAAACCATTGCCGCCTGCAAAACCTTTCGGCCAAAAGCAGCATCAGCTGAGGCCCTAACATCAACCTTGTAAAACTTTGAAAAGGTATGAACAGAAGACCAAGTAGCGGCCTTGCAAACTTGTTCAACAGAAGCCTGGTGCTGGAAAGCCCAAGAGGCACCAATAGCATGAGTAGAATTAGCAGTAAGGCGAAAGGGGGGTACCTTCCCCTTGGCAGAATAGGCCTGAATAACAGCCTGACAAATCCATTTGCAAATAGTAGACTTGGCGGGAGCCAAACCCTTCCTAGGCCCTAGGAAAGCCGTAGTAACTACCAGGTAATACTTCAAACACCTGACCACGTCCAAGGAATGCAGAACCCTTTCCTTATCGTTGCTAGGATTGGGACACAATGAAGGAAGAACGATATCCTGAAATGAAAGGCAGACACCACCTTAGGCAGAAAATCCGGCTTGAAGCGGAACACCATCTTGTCCTGGTGTCTTCCATAGTACGGAGGCTGAATAGACAGAGCAGCCAGCTCAGACACACGCCTAACCGAAGTAATAGCCACCAAAAAGACAACCTTGAGAGTAAGAACAGCCAGAGCAGCATCATGAATAGGCTCACAGGGAGCACCCTGCAAGGCAGATAAAACCAAGCTTAAATCCCAAACAGGGGCCGTAGGTTTACGTGGGGGACGCACATGAGTGACCCCCTGAAAGAAGGTCCTAACCAACTGATGCTGAGCAAAAGACTTCTGAAAGAAGACGGACAGGGCAGAAACCTGAGTTTTAGACCTAACTCCAAATCATGCTGTAAAAACTCTAGAACCCTAGGGAATGAAAACTCCCTACAGGGAAGAGACCTAGACTCACACCAGTCAATGTAGGTACGCCATACTCTATAATAGATGGCCGAAGAAGTTTTCTTCCTAGCCTGCACCATAGTACCCACCACCGAGGTAGACAAGCCTTTCTCCATCAAGATGGAGGTATCAGCAGCCAGGCCGTCAAAGCCAGAGTTTGTAAATTGGGATGGCGTAAGGAGCCCTGAGTGAGCAGATCTGGTGCCCCTGGCAGGTCGTACTGGTCTACTGCCATTTGCACCACGTCTGCGAACCACACTCTTCTTGGCCACCTGGGGGCCACTAGAATCACAGGTACCCCTTCCAGAGCAATCTTGCGCAGAACTCTGCCCAGAAGGGGAAATGGCGGAAATACATACAGGAGCCGAAACTCCTTCCATGACAAGGACAGAGCATCCGTGGCCAAGGCCAGAGGATCCTGAGACAGGGAGACAAAGGCTGGGAGCTTGTGATTGTGACGGGACGCAAACAGATCCACATCTGGTAGACCCCAACGGTGACACAGGGACTGGAATACCCTGTTGCAGAGGGACCACTCCCCCTGACGGGACATCCCCCTGCTCAGAGCATCTGCTAGCAGATTCTCTGCCCCCCGGGATGTACACAGCCGAAATGCATTGGACATTGGCCTCCGCCCATGTCAGAATCCGGGACACCTCCTGGAGGGCACCCCTGCTCCTGGTCCCTCCCTGATGGTTGATGTAGGCAACCGCCGTCCTGTTGTCTGAGCGTACCTGTACCGACAGACCCTTCAGGTGATGGGTCAACCGCTCCAGTACCAACCTGACTGCCCGTAATTCCAGAATTTTGATGGGTAAGTGGGCCTCCTGAGGGCCCCACCTCCCCTGGAAGCGCAGGGACTTCCAGAATCCCCCCCCCCCCCAACCTGACAGACTGGCATCCGTTGTGACCGTCTCCCAGGAGGGGGCCAGAAAGGACCTGCCCCCTAGCAAGTTCCTGTGGTCCAGCCACCAGGCAAGGGACTGTCTGACCAAGGGGGGAAGCACATAGACCCCGTCCAAGGACGCTGGGTTCTTGTCCCACACTGACAGAAGGTGAAGCTGCAGAGGCCTGAAATGGAACTGAGCAAAGGGCACCGCCTCGAAGCACGCCACCATCAGGCCCACCAGCTGCATGCCCTGCCTGACAGAGGGCTGGGGGCATGAGAGCAGGAACCTCGTCTGCGCAGTCAGAGCTTCCACCTTCTGTTGGGGAAGGAATATCCTTGACTGAACCGTATCCAGAATCATTCCCAGGAACAGAGTCACCGAGGAGGGGGACAGAGAGGACTTGGGGTAATTGATCACCCAGCCGAAGGACTCCAGGGTGGACACTACCAGCTGAGTGTCCAACTCTGCCTGCTGCAGAGACCGAGAGGTGATGAGCATATCGTCCGGGTAGGGTAGCATGCGTATGCCCCTTGACCTTATCAGGGACATCACCCCTGACAGCACCTTGGTGAACACCCTGGGAGCCGAACTGAGGCCGAATGGCAAGGCCACAAATTGGTAATGCTGATCTTTCAGTGCAAATCTGAGAAACCTTTGGTGTCCTGGAAACACAGGGACGTGAAGGTAAGCATCTTTGATGTCTACGGACGTCATAAAGTCCCCTGGGCGCAGAGAGCCGATGGCCGAGCGCAGAGTTTCCATGCGAAAGTGGCTGTTCTTGACAAACTTGTTGAGGATTTTTAAATCCAGAATGGGCCTGACTGACCCATCCTTCTTGGGTACTGTGAAAAGGTTGGAATAGAACCCCTTGCCCCTGTCTCTTAATGGGACCTTGCAAATGACCCCTAGATCCAGGAGACCCTGCACAGCCAGCATCAAGACCTGAGCTGAAGCAGGGTCCTCTGGGATCCGGGGCCAATGAATCTGGTGGGGGGCCGCACAGCAAACTCTATCTTGTAGCCGGAGGACACTACCTCCTGAATCCACCAGTCTGAGACGTGGCGCCTCCAGACATGCTTGAAGTGCTTCAGTCGTCCCCCCACCCTGACGGGCGAGGGCACCCCATCATGCCTGAGGGGTCTTGGGAGGGGCCTTGGGCTTGGACCCTCAGGAGGAACCAGGACGGCGTCCTCTGTTCCTGTGCCAGGAATCTGCGTGGGACCCAGCGAAGGACACCCCTTTTCCCTGTTTAGCCCCTCGGTAGGGGATTGAAAGGGGGCCCTGGCCCCGAAAGGGCCGAGACTGATGCCTGCGCTGGGGTAACGTACCTCCTTTAGCGAAGAGGTCTAGACGGTCCCCGAACAGGCGCAGCCCCTTAAATGGAAGCCCAGTAAGGGCTTTCTTAGCAGCATTGTCAGCAGCCCACAGGCCCAACCATACCGCGCGGCGTATAGCTACCGCCAAGGCGGAAGATCTGGCACAAATCCTAATAGCATCATCCGATGCAGACAGGATAAAGTTTACAAACACATCACAGTTAGACAGTGCATTAATAGTATCAGATGGCAACTCATCCGGGCATTCAAGTGCATTCCTGACCATGGCCCTGAGCGCCACAGCCGTAATGGCTAAAGCGCAAACCGGGCGCTGCCCCCCCCCAAATACAAAGGCATGGCATGCCAATTGGTCAATACGCCAGTCCTCAGAATCCCGCAGCGTAGTAGTGTCAGGGGAGTGCATAATAGAGGTGTTGGACAACCCTAGGATAGGAGCATCGACCTCGGGGGGCGATGACCAGCACATATCAGCAGGAAAGGGATACTTCCTGTCCAAACTCTTAGGGATCCCTAGAAGTCTACTGGGATGTTCCCACTCCTTAAGCATGAGGTTATTGAAATGGGTTTGCTCGGGAAATTCCAGATGAGCCTTAGCAGTATGAAAAAGCTCACCCCTTTGCCTGGGAGCCGCAACAGGGGGGGAAATAGACAAAACCTCAAAAATCTGAACCAGCAGTCTGTCAGTATCATCCGGGGTCCAGTGCTCGGTACCAGACTCGTCATGACCCCTTGACTTCTGGTCGGATGACCCTGAGTCAGAGAACAGCTCCCCTTCGTCCGAGGGGGTATGGCCATATAGATGCAAAAACTCATCAGATTCCGTAGGGAAAAGAGCAGAGTCAGGGGTTAAATGCCGCTTCTTTGCGGTGGCCTTACGCGCTAATGAATTAGCAAGCAATTTTTCAACACTGGCCAGTCTAGTAGCCATATCAGGATGAGAATCCCCGCTTGTATTGGGGGTTAGACTCAGGCTTGGGGGAGTAGGTGAAGTGATGCGAGGTGCAGGCCCAGCCACAGAAGAGGCGGGAAGTACCGATAGAGCCTGCTGTGCACAAGGAACACAGATCCGTGCATTGTCACCGCTGATAGGTAAGACCCCACAAGCTACACACAGCCGGACTTGTCTCGAAGGAACCCCGGTCACATTATCCTGGGATGCCTCCATATGGTGATTAATAGGCCCAATAGGCCAGTAGGGATTGACGCTGTAAGCAACCCTGGATGCCCCAATAACCCGCGGGGAAGTGGGAGTAATTTTACTAGGCCCAACCGGGAACTACACCGGATTCCACGGTCTGAAAGACATAATGGGAGCAAAAGATGTCAGAGCCATGTGCAATAAAAAAGAACCATGAAAATCGCCCGCAAGGGCACTTGCAGACCAAGGAAGGAGGAGGACTGTCACCAAGCGCACGCGTGACTAGCAGTAAAATGGCGCCAAGCGAACCTCGAAGGGCGGGCCAGAACGGGCCGTGACGTGGAGCGCGCCAAGCAAGGTCTCCGCCACCCCCCCCCCCCCCCCCCCCGAAGAGCGCGAAGCTCTAAAACCGTAGTTAATATAGACAGCAGGAGTATGACACGCTTAGAATGATTTCATCGAGGGATTACTTCAGAAGAGCCACTAGGATGCTAAAGGAGACGCCGCAGCGTCTGCAGTGTCGCCGCCGCCCGCGCATTACATCCAATAAAGGAAAAGACGATGCGGCGACCGATACACAATAAAAAGCACACAGTGCGGCTCTGACACCCAGTCACGGGCAATACTAAGGCCATAAGCGTGTAATAAGAATACACTGAGACCGCCACACACACATACACCCCCCTCCCCCCCCTTTCTTTCCCCCCCCCCCCCCGAGCTACGGGGGGAATGAGGGAGGATGGCGACCCTTTGGACAGGGCCCACCACTACACGGGGCATGGGGCAATGATGCAGGAGGGGCATCCCCTGAAGGCTCACCATCAGCCTAAACCGCCTACCCTTTGGTGGGGGACTGCGGTGGAGCATGGCTCCATAAGCACGCATGGTGCTGCCTACCTTCACCCGACCAGCGCAGCCCAGGCTGGGAGGCACGTCACAACGCAGACGGGTGGGAATAGTCCAACAGGGCCACAGGCTGTAATAGCCCTGCTCACCTGCAAGAGAGTGATACTTCATGTCTTCGCAGTCAGCACTGCAGAGAAATCTGGGGATTTGTGGGAGGTCCCCGGGTATTTGAGGGGGCGGGAGGAGCCTGTTTTGCATGTCTCTGCAGTGCAGCGCCATCTGGCGGAGGATAACCCAAGTGTAAGTATTATATCTGGAGCAGGACGTACTGTATACTTAGAATAAAAGCCCTTGCCTTTTTCTCTTAAGGGGACCTGGCAGATGACCCCCAGCTCCAGGAGGCCTTGCACTGCTTGCACTAGCTCCTGAGCTGACACAGGGTCCTGAGGAATCCGGGATCTGATGAATCTTGGAGGGGGATCAGCAGCAACTTGTAACCGGAGGACACTACCTCCTGAATCCACCGGTCTGAGACATGAAGCCTCCAGACGTGAGTGAAGTGCTGCAGCCGTCCCCCCACCCGGATGGGTGAGGGCACCCCATCATGCTTGAGGAGGCTTGGGAGAGGCTTTTGCTTTGAGACCACAGGAGGAGCCAGGACGTCCACGTCCTCTGCCTCTACCCCAAAAATCTCCCCGGGAAAGGAAACCCCCCTTCCCTGTCTTGCACCACGGTAAGGGGAGGAGAAGGAACCCTGACCCCGAAAGGGCCGAGATTGTCGCCTGCGCTGGGGTAACCTGCCTCCCTTAGCAAAAAGGTCCAGGCAGTCCCCAAACAGGCGCAGTCCTTTAAAGGTAAAACCCAGTGAGGGCCTTCTTGGCAGCGTTGTCAGCAGCCCACTGGCGCAGCTAAACCGAGCGGCGTATAGCCACCACGAGGGCAGAAGTTCTGGCACATACTGTGATGGTGTCATCCAATGCTGCAAGGACAAAATTTACAAAAACATCACAACTGGAGAGTGCATTAAACACCTCACAAGGCATTTATTTTGACACTTGAACCCTTCCTGCGATATGTGAGGAAAAACTAGGACATCGCTGGTATCGGAGTTGGGCGAGGGGAACACAAGGTCGCGGCTTATGCCGACGACTTGATATTCTTCATCTCTAGACCCGAGACATCCTTACCCGTACTTTTAGCAGAACTTAAAGCCTTCCAAACAGTATCATAGTATAAGATAAATCACCAAAAGTCTTCCACCCTGAATATCAGCCTACCCCCAGGGAGATTAAAGCTGATCTCCGAACATTTCCCATTCAAATGGGAACGGGAAGCGATAACGTATCTGAGGACACAGATACCGGCAACTCCCAAAAAACTGTATAACATGAATTTTCCCCATTGCTGAGGAGAGTGGAGGAGGACCTGCAGAAATGGAATAAAAATGCCTTCTCTTGGTTCGGCAGGTCCAACATCATTAAGATGAACATCCTGCCGAGGGTGTTGTATCTCTTCCAGGCCCTCCCGATTGAGGTTCCACACACTTTCTTCAAACGCCTGACGGGGCTTTGTTCCAGGTTTGTGTGGGCTGGGAGAGCACATCGGCTGGCGGCCCCCCTCCTCACTCTCTCCAAGGGGAGGGGAGGACTGGGCCTCCCAAACTGGAGGGCATACCACGCGGCAGCTCACCTGTCACGAGTGCTCGACTGGTGTAGACACTCCTCTCTGAAGCAGTGGGCGCTTCTTGAGCAGGAGGCCTCGGAGATCCCTCTGCAGGGGCTCCCCTGGATTCCGCTGGACTGGGCCCCCACCCTGAACAAACACCCCACAATAGACCCTACCCGTAAAATAGTGAGCAGATTCTTCCCGAAGTTGGGCATTCTTCCCTCTGCCTCGCCAATGACCCCCGTACTGGGACATCCGGATTTTCCAGCAAGCCTAACAGATGGCACTTTCCGTAGGTGGGTAAAACAGGGCTGATTCAGGGTCATGCATCTTCGAGAGGGACCGGACTGGATCAGGACGGAGGTCTTGGTGACGAGATATTCACTTACCCAATCTGGAGATACAGGAAAAATAGCTGGGGTTTACATATGGGCACTCTCACTACAGATATAAGAATTTATATGCAAAGTTTATTAAAGGTGCTATGTACAAGAAATTAAAAACAACATATATGACACGACAAGACAAGTTAAAAAATGTAATTGGGTACCTGGGATCTACTCAATATATGATAAATGTCTATAAAAAATATATATCTTAATATAAGCAAAAAAAGCTATATACGATGTGCATGGGTATAGGTTGCCCCTTGATATTGAGATAATCAAATCACAGGGAAGCAATGAGGTATAAAAAAGCGAGTAGTCTAATAAATAATTGATCTAACTTACAATTCTAATATGTGAAAAAAAGAAACTAATCAAACAAGTTATTTTTTTAAAAATATGTGACCAAAAAATTGCAACCAAGATTAAATAAATACATCTGACCCTAAGATATATCCAAGTGCAAAAGGTGCTAAGTGCAACTATATAAACTCAAAAGAAAAACTAATTAGATGGATGAGAACCATAAAGTGCCAAGTGCAAAATAATTTTAAACGAGATATAATGAACAAAACTACATACATAAAAATTCATTAATCTAGAAATAATCAAAATCAACCTAAGATGATACACTATACAAATAATTAGTATCACTCCCTGTGAATGTAACCGTTAATGCAGTTATCCCTAACACAAACAAGCTAGCAGTAATAAGTAAGTAGCAATTAGTTGCAATGCTCAATCAACACGGGCTGTAAATAAAGCCATGCTAAGGCTAGTTTCAATGCTCAAACGACAGGGGCTGAAAATACAGCCATACTGAGGCTAGACAAGGTGAGCAGGGAGGGCACAATAACCATGCATCTATTAAAGCATCAATCCAACATGATAAGAGGAAATACCGCCAACAATAGTGAAGATCCCAGGTCCGCGAGCTGCTCGGCCGTGCACCCACGGCTTCTGATCACTTACCCCACTGAATACATGGCAGACTTTGCAGCTTACACATTATCGAAGCTCCCAATCCAGGGCTATGGACGCTGCAAGACCTCTAACCCCTTTTGAACAGTCTTGCTCAGGCAGCGGCCACTTCAGAGGAGCTCTGTCCCATGCTTACTCACTGCTTATCTCCCCTCCAGACTCCTATAAACCCTCGTATGTTGAGGGCTGGGAGAGGGAACTAAATAGGAGTTTCACGAAAGAGCAAACGCAGGCCATGCTACAGGTAGCTCACTGGTCATCGATGTCCTGCAGATACCAGGAGGCCTCCTGTAAGGTTCTCTCATGCTGGTACCTCGTGCCGTCGAGACTAGCGAGAATATTCCCCTCCTCTTCCCCCCTGTGCTGGAGATGTTCTGGGGCCAGGGGCACAATGATACACATTTTCTGGGAATGTGGGGCACTAGCCGGGTTTTGGAGCAACGTCAGGAGAATAGTTCTGAGGTTGACTGATATAGACCTGGTTGAGGACCCGGCGGGCTACCTCCTAGGTTTAGCTCCTACATCCATCGAGAGGAGGACCAAGTCCTTTTTGGCTCCCTTCCTGGATGCGGCCAGGACTTGCATCCCATCCTGCTGGAAATCGGCGTAGCCCCCCACGACGGCTATGTGGCTCACCAGGGTTGGCGATATTAGCAGGATGGAAGAGATGACGACCTCGTTGAGAGGGAAGGTAGACCAACATAGAGAGAAGTGGCAGGCTTGGAACCGATTTACCTCCTCGGCGGACTGCTTAAACTTTTTGCAGGAGTAGCAGCAGGTGTCCCGGGTGGGGAACAGCCTCTCTTTCGGGGTTTTCAACCTCCCCTCTCCCCCCCCTTGCCCCCCCTTCTTCTCCTTACCCCCGCCGCACCCTGTGTTTGTGTCTGTGTTGTCCCGTCTCCCCCCCCCCCCCCCCGTTTGTCCCAGTTGTGTTTCTTGTAGTTTGATTTATATGAGTTCAATTTATGTTTATAATAAGAAAATGTTAGAGGCGAGATGTGCAGATTGCACGTTTTATTACAATTTGATGTTCATTAAGAATTAGGTTAAAAAGGGGCACCCCTCTAGCTTTAGTCTTACAGGATAAAGGGGATAGCCAATACCCAAGGACAATAGTCCATTTTCTTCGAATGGTTCTTATGGCCCCTGAGGTCCAAGTCGGATAGGGGTGGGCCTTGTGCCTTGGGCGTTACCGCTGGTTGTTTTCATTATCTTTTTGTACATCTGTATATTTGTATCCATTCTCACTGTAAGCTGATGTTTAACTGTGCTGAACGTGATCTGTCATATTCCATGCTTCTTTAATAAAAACTACAATTTAAAAAAAAAAAAAAAAAAAACACCTCACAAGGCAAATCATCAGGGGCACTATCAAGCATATTTCTGATAAGGGTTCTAGTGGCCATAGCAGTAATGGCAGAGTCACAGACCGGGCGCAGCGCTGTCCCTGCACATGCAAAGGCGTGGGAGTCCAGCTGGTCAATGCGCCGGTCCTCAGCATCCCGCAGGGTAGTAGAGTCAGGGAAATGCATGACAGAGGTGTTAAATAGCCCTAGGATCGGGGCATCCACCTTGGGGGGGGGGGGGGGATGACCAACATTTAACCACCTCAGCAGGAAAGGGATACTTCCTATCCCAACATTTTGGAACCCCGGGAAGTTTACTGGGGCGCTCCCATTCCTTGAGCACAAGGTTATGGAAATGTGCCTGCTCGGGAAATTCCAAACGTGATTTTGCTGTATGGAAAAACTCCCCTGGGGCCTGGGAGCCTCAACAGGGAGAGAGATGGACAGAACCTCAAAAATCTGGGTCAATAATCTGTCAGTGTCATCCGGGGCCCAGGGGTTAGAGCCAGAATCGTCATGACCCCTTAGTCTGTCATCAGATGAGCCTGAATCAGAAAAGAGCTCCCCTTCATCAGACGGGGTATAGCCACAAAGATTCCAAAACTCCTCAGTTCTCATAGGGAAAACAGTAACATTAGGCGTCAAGTGCGGCTTCTTAGCAGGGGCCTTACGCGGTAAGGACTTCGCAATCAACTGTTCAACAGTAGCCAGTCTAGAAGACACAGGCTGAGAATCCCCACTAGTATGCAACTCAGTAGGAGTGAAATTTAAGCTTGGGGGAGTAGGCGAAGTGAAGCGAGGTGCAGCCACTGGCAGGCCAGATTGCAATGCAAGCACCTGCTCAGCACAGGGTACGCAGACCCGCCCCTTGTCAGCGTCAGCATAAGGCTGCCCACACGCTACACACAGCCAGTCTTGTCCCGAAGGGACCCCCCCAAAGAGCGCAAAGCCAGAACGTACAAGAAGCCAATGATGGCGCACCAGCGCCTGAGATAATGCTGCCGCCAAGCGCGGAACCAAGTCAGCGCAGCGGCGGCAATTTTAAAAAGCCAGTAAAGACAAGTCAGCGCGGCGGCTGACACAAGACTGGAAAAAACAGAATGGAAAAAGAGTGTAAAACACAGAATGCATAGCATACATATCCCCCCCCCGAACGCTACAAGGAGGATGAGGGAGGACAGCGGCCACTTAAACAGGGCCCACCGATGGGCAGGGGCAAGGGGGCACTAGTGCGGGAGGGGCATCCCATAGAGGCTCACCATAATCCTGAATCGCCTACCCTTTGGTGGGGGATTGCGGTGGAGCAGCGCTCATAAGCACCTAACAGCGTGCTGCCTACCTTCAACCGACCAGCGCAGCCAAGGCTAGGAGGCATATTACTAGTGGAACGGGTGGGAATAGTCCTACAGGGCCGCAGGCTAATAGCCCAGCTCACCTGCGAGTAGAGAGCCATTTCTCGTCCTTCGCAGCCAGACTGCAGAGAAATTCTGGGGATTTGTGGGAGGTCCCTGGGTTTTTGAGGGGCTGGGACGAGCCTATTTTCAATGTCTCTGCAGTGCACAGCGCCATCTGCCGGAGTATATCCCAAGTGTAAGTATTAGATTTGGAGCAGGACGTACTGTATATTAAGAATAAGGCTCAATTTAACCCTGTCAGTGCCAAGTACTCCTCTTCACCCTGGGGGCATCCAACCCCCCCTCCCCCGCCAGCTTCAGCAGCCAGGGTGAGTCTTGTTTCGGGGCGGGGCTAGTCAGTAAGATGACGGCGCCCATCGGAAAGCAGGGGAAGAGGGCATGTCGAGCCTTCTACTGAAGACTGAAGAGCCCGGGGGAGCCCTGCTTCCCCATGAGCGCCGTCATCTTAATGACTACCCTGTTTCCACGAAAATAAGACACTGTCTTAGATGAATTTTTCCCCGGAAATATGGCACAGTGTGTGTCTCCTCCACCTCCCTGGAGCTCCCCCCTTACGTGCCCCGTCCTTACGCCCCCTAGTGGTTACAATACAATTTTCGGGGGATGATTTATATAACGTTATCCTCTGAAAACAGGAACTAGACCTTATTTTCGGAGGTTGTCTTATTTTCGGGGAAACAGAGTAGCCCTGCCCCTTTGGGACGGATGCATCGTCCTGGCACCTGGCCAGGTGATCGCCGGGCAGAGGAGTAGAGGGGTAGGGGACCCTCTGATCCCCTGCCTCCCCCCTCCTCTCACATTCGGGAGTAAAGTAAAAAAAATATATATTTTTTTTAATAAATTACATTTTATATGGTTATTTTTTCACTGGTTAAAACTTTGTGAACTGGTAAGGGATCCATGAGACCTCTATACCAGTTCACAAGGCACTGGGTCTGGCAAGTCACCAGCGGCTAGTGGGTGACTTACCATTAACCCCGAGCCCCCCATTACCTGCCGAGGGGGGGGGGGGCAGAAGAGCCCATGGCCACAGGCTGGTTATGCAGGGTAAGGGGGGACCTCACGCCATTGTTTTTATTTTATTTTTAGGGGTTTTGTACCCTTAAAATTCCCCCCAAAAATGGGGCCCCCTCCTTTTTAATTAACCCCATGTTACCTGTTACCCAGCAGGTCTAAAAGGCTTCCAGCAGCAGCAGGAGAAGCCAAAGTGATCAGCATTGGACACAGTGCTCTGGGATGGACGGGAGATAAAAATATATATATACTAATTTTTTACATTTAACCTTGTCTATGAGACCCCTATACCAGTTCACAAGGCTCTGGGTCTGGCAAGTCACCTGCGGCTAGCGGGTGACTTGCCATTAACCCCGAGCCCCCCATTACCTGCCTCCTCAAAGGCCGAGGGCAGGGCAGAAGAGCCGGGGATATTAGGCTTCAGGGCTTGTAGCCTGCAGGGCCAGGGGCCCCCAAAGCTAGCCCCTGCACCCTGTTCTACAAGCCCCCACAGCTTGGCCCTGGGCTGATTATGCGGTGTAGCGCGGTCCTCACGCCAAGTTTTTTTAATTAAACCTTTATAGTGTGGATAATACCATTCTATGATTACTCACCTGTAAAATGGGTATTATAAGTATGTCTCACACCCTGCTTCGGAATGATTAATAACACGTTGGACATCCAATAGCAGTGTCCAAAAAGGGTGGGGATCCCAACAGGCAATAATGCACAAATTTAAACCACTGCAGCTTGCAGAACTTTGCGGCCAAAAACAGCAACCGCTGAGGCCCGCACATCAACCTTATAAAACTTTGAAAAAGTATGAACAGAAGACCAAGTAGCAGCCTTACAAACTTGTTCAACAGAGGCCTGGTGCTGAAAAGCCCAGGAAGCCCCAACAGCACGAGTAGAATGAGCAGTGATCTGAAACAGGGGAACCCTCCCCTTGGCCATATAGGCCCCAACAATGGCCTGACGAATCCATTTACTGATGGTAGACTTGGCGGGCGCCAAACCCTTCCTGGGCCCGGAGGGCACCACAAACAAGGCGTCCATCTTTTAAAAGGGAGAAGTAGCCACCAAATAGTACTTCAAACAACGAAACACATCCAAAGAGTGCAAGACCCTCTCCTTGTCATTGCTAGGCTTAGAACACAAGGAAGAGAGTACTACATCCTGATTTAGATGGAAGGCAGAAACCACCTTAGGAAGGAAATCTGTCTTAAAGCGAAAAACCACCTTGTCCTGGTGTCTCTCAAAGTAAGGGGCCCGAATGGACAGAGCTGCCAACTCAGAGACGAACAGAGGTAATAGCCACCAAAAAGGCAACCTTTTGAGGGAGCATATAAAGTGCAACATTGTGCGCCGGCTAAAAAAGGAGGCCCCTGGAGGGCCGACAGAACCAAATTCAAATCCCAAACGGGCGACAAAGGCTTTCTAGGGAGCCGCACATGAGTGACCCCCTGGGAAAAAAAAGTCCTAACCAGAGGATGTAGAGCAAAAGACCATTGAAAGAAGACCGCCAGAGCAGAGACCTGCCCTATCAAGGTACTAAGCTGGAACCCCAGTTCCAGACCGTATTGAAAAAACTTCAAAATCTTAGGAATCGAAAACACCCTGCAAGGCAAGGCCCTAGGCTTACACCAGTCCAAAAAGGACCTCCAAGTCCTGTAGTAGATGTTAGAGCTAGGAAGAGATCTTCTTCTAACAAGAGTCTGAATCACAGCATCAGACAATCCTTCCTCCCTTAAGATGGAGGTTTCAGCAGCCACGCCGTCAAAGCCAGCGTTTGTAAATTGGGGTAACGTAGCTGACCTTGTGTGATCAGATCCGGAAACAGGGGCAGCCTGTACTGATCTACTGCCAGCCGTACGACGTCTGCGAACCAAACCTGTCTTGGCCACCTTGGGGCCACCAGAATTGCTGGCGCACCCTCTTGAGCCAGCTTGCGCACCACCTTGCCTACCATGGAGAAGGGGGGAACAGGTACAGAAACCCCAGATCCCTCCAGGCAAGAGACAAGGCATCCACTGCCAGGGTCAGAGGATCCTGAGACAGAGACACAAACGCAGGGAGCTTGTGATTGTGACGCAAGGCAAAGAGATCCACCTCCGTAATCCCCCACTTGTGGGACCGGAATACCTTGTGGTTGAGAGACCATTCCCCTCGGCGAGAGGATCCCCTGCTCAGGGAGTCCGCCTCCGTGTTTTCCACTCCCGGAATGTACACTGCTGAGATGCATGGAACATTGCTCTCCGCCGATGCAAGAATCAGAGAAACTTCCCTGAGGGCACTCATGCTGAGAGTCCCTCCTTGGTGATTGATGTAAGCGACCGCAGTTCGATTGTCTGATCGAACCTAAACCGGTAAGCCCCGTAGGTGATTCGTCAAACATGACAGAACCAACCGAATAGCTCTTAGCTCCAAGACATTGATGGGGGTGTGAGCCTCCTGAGGACCCCACAGCCCCTTGAACTGATGTTTCTTCCAAAAACCTCCCCAGCCCGGGGCGTCCGTGGTAACCGTCTCCCAACAAGGGGTCAGAAAGGATCTGCCCCTCATAGGTTGCTTGGTTCCAGCCACCACTGAAGGGACTGCTGAACCCGGGGAGACATCAGGAATGACTGATCCAATGACTGCGGACATCTGTCCCAGGCCAACAATAGATGAAGCCTGAGCGACCTCAAGTGGAACTGAGCAAAGGGAACTGCCTCGAAGGAAGCCACCATCAATCCCACCAGTCTCATCCCTAGCTGGATAGAAGGTCGAGGTTTGGACAGGAGAAGACGTATCAGATCCTGAACCATCTGCATTTTGGACTGAGGTAGAAACACCCTGGACTGAACGGTATCCAGATTCATGCCCAGAAACGAGATCTCCCTTGAGGGGGAGAGAGAAGACTTGGGATGGTTGATCCCCCAGCCGTACCTCTCCAGCGTCGCCACCACCAACCTGGTGTCCAGCCCCGCCTGACTGAGAGAGGATGCCGTAATGAGGAGGTCGCACAATGCAAATGCCCTGGGCTCTGAGAAGGGCCAATATGCCCGCCAGCACCATGGTGAACACCCTTGGTGCCGAAGTCAAACTGAAAGTGTTGATCTCCCACCACAAACCTAAAAAATCTATGGTGTGCTGGGAAGATTGGTACATGAAGGTAAGCACCCTTGATGTCTATGGACGTCATGAAATCCCCCTGACGAAGGGAATCGATGGCTGAGCGCAGAGTCTCCATGCGGAACTTCTTGGTTCTGATGAACCTGTTGAGAAGCTTCAAATCCAGAATGGGTCTTATGGAGCCATCCTTTTTGGGAACCGTGAAGAGGTTGGAATAATAGCCCCGGCCTTTCTCTGAGAAAGGCACCAGACATATGACTTCCATGTCCAGAAGATTCTTTACAGCCAACAGGAGCCCCTGCGCAGCCCGGGGATCCGAGGGCACCCGAGACCTTAGCAATCTGGGAGGAGGCCGGCACTCGAACTCCAGTTTGTACCCGGAAGAGACCACTTCCAAGATCCATTTTTCTGTGACCTCCCGGGCCCAGACATGGAAGAAGTGCCGCAGCCGTCCCCTCATTGCTGAACCGTCTTGGCAGCAGGCTTGGAACCCCAGGTGAGGCCTGGACGTGCGCGTCCTCTGCCTCTGTTCCAGGAATCACCTCTGAAATTAGAGTAGGCAAAGCCTCTGCCTGCTCTGGCACCGTGAAAGGAAGGATTGAAGGAGCCTGCCCCCCGAAAGGGGCGAAGCTGCTTCTTACGCTGAGGTAACTTTCCACCTTTCGCCACTGAATCCAATTTACCCCCGAACAGCCGCGTACCCAGGAAGGGTAGCCGCAATGTCCGCCGCCCACTGGCGTAACCAGACCGATCGGCGAATAGCCACCAGCAATGCCGAGGTTCTACTACACATAATAATTGCGTCATCCATAGCAGATAAAACAAAGGTCATAAATAATTCACACCGCTTAAGGGCTGTGAATTTCTCACTGGCCGAGTTAAGCTGGGAACCACTCAACAGGTCCCTAACCACAGACTTGCGCCGAGGCACAAACAGGCCGCAAGGCTGAACCCACACTGGCAAAGGCATGGCATGCCATCTGATCAATGTGTTTGTCCTCACCATCTTTAAGAGTGGTGGCGTCTGGAGAATGTACAACGGAGGTGTTGGACAATCCCAGAACAAGCGCATCAACCTCGGGAGGCGACGACCAGCACTTCACCGCCTCCACCGGGACGGGATACCTCATATCCCATCCATGAGGAACACCGGGGAGCCGGCTAGGCCTCTCCCATTCCTTAAGAATCATGCTTTCAAAATTATTCTGATTTCGGAACTCCAAGCGAGGCTTAGAAGTCCCAAAGAATTCCACCTTCTGCGGAGGACACTCTGCTAGCAGAGAAATAGCCAGTACCTTAAATAGATGGGCCAGGACTTTGGGGGTATCCACGGCATCCCTCAGCGCCTGCCCAGCATCAGTATCAAAAAACTGCTGATCCTCAGCATCAGATTCCTCAAACAATTCCCCCTCCTCAAATGGGGAATAATCAGACTAGTCAAGGGAATCATAGTCATCAAAATCCAATACCTGAGCGGTCGTAGACAGATGCCTCCTCTTAGCTGGGGCCTTTCTGGCCGCAGAGCTAGAAATCAATTTCTCGATGTTGGCCAATCTAGCGCATACATCAGATTGCGACTACCCGCCGATGACAGTGTCACTTGGGGTACGGATAAGGCGGGGTGGGGTAGGTGATGAGACCGGAGGCACGGACCCAGACGCCTGGGACCCCGACTGCCGCGTTATGGCCTGCTGAGCACATGGTATGCAAATAAGTACATTATCCCCCGTAAGGGATACCCCACAACCCACACACTGCCGGGATTGCCCCAAAGGGAGCTCGAGCCCGGTATCCTGGGAAGCCTTCATATTGTGATTTTAAGGTAGTCGCATTGACCAGAGGGAATTAAGCTACCAGAGCTACCCGGGATGCCACTTTAAGTCCCTAGTGGGAGGATTTGTAGGACCCCAAATTTGCTCTAAGGGACCCTAGGACCGGGAGAACGCCCTTTTTGTAATAGGTAGGGAGTCCTCCTGAAAGACACAATGGGAAGGGCCCATGAGAAAGGCACACAATCAATGTACATAATCATACAGCAACAATATAAATATATAGAAATTTCTAAACATATATGCAGGACATGAAAGGCGCTGCCCCAAAACGCTAGGACGTGGCACAATAATAGCATGAAAAGTATATGGGCCCCGCAGGGCAATCGCAGCAGGAAAATGGCGTCCATCCACCAGAGATCCAGTGAAAGAGAGAGAAGGGAAGGGTGGGCCAGCGCGGAACGCGTGCCGTGCCTGGCCCCGCCCCCTTCCCTCAACACTAGTGGGACGCAACCATGCTACCAAGAGCAATGAGAGCAATGCTCTAACCTCAACCTTTGAACCTTGTAAAGGGAGAACTGAACACAAGCAGCAGACTAGCCAGCTTGCTTAACAGAACTTAGTGCTGAAAGGCCCAAGCCAAGCACAAGTAGTAAGAGAACAAAAAACCAAGAGAGAAGAAGAATCTTCCCTTAAAAGAATAGGCCAGAGTAACAGCCTAACCGTGCTACTGCAAAAGAGAGTAGCCATGGCAACCTTAGAAGTCTCCCCAGAGGGGAATATGAACCCTGGTCTCAGGCGAGACCGGCAGGAATACTGAAAAACAACAATACTCAGCAAGAGCCGAAACGTTTACTCTAGGCTCAGAAGGACAAAACCAACCGAGTAAGACCGATCCAAAGGGCACCAACACCCGTGGAGGCAATCAGATCCGGTACTTAAGGATGGAGTCACCAATAATCCCTACCAGGGACAAGAGACAGTCCAGGAAAATCTCCAACACCTGTAGAGGGATACAGATCCCTTTAGCTCATAGTAATCAAGACAATAGCCCAGAAACCGGAGGATCTGGAATAAAGGAGAATAAAAACACCGCCTGGACCCAAACTCGGCATAAGGCGGAGCACCCCCACCTCATGGTGTACAGATATATAAACAAAAATATATATATATATATATATATATATATATATATATATATATATAGACTATGACCGCTAACAGAGCAATCCTTTATGGCACACTTCTGACTGGAGCAACCGCCCCAAAAGAGCGATATGAGGGAAGGAACAGTTCAGACAAGAACCTGAATAAGACCCAAGGTTACCCTTAGCAGGGCATCAGACTAAGTAATCCCCCAAAAAGGGGAGCAAAGAATTCCCCAAGGAATGCATCTGAGCAAACCCTGATGAATGCTCAACACAGAAGATTGGATCAGACACTACAGGCCCACGGTACGACTGTCCTCAGCAGAAGCCTCTGCGGATCACACCCCCCTGGGCCACCCAGGCCCCCGGCATAACGGTTATTCCCTTCTTCAGCGATCTTGCGCAGACCCCTGCCTAGCAGGGTGAGGAAAATAAGACATATTGAGTATAATGTCCAGCCAGAAACTACTAAGCCCAAAGGACAAGGTCAGGCCAATTCTGGGCCAATAACAAAGGGCAGAACCCCTGTGATCGTGACGGAGCCCAACAGGTCCATACCAGTAAGAACTCAGTGGGCCAATAGAGAACCTCCTGCCATAGGAGGGCATCCATCGGAGCTAATACCGATAAAACGCAAGGAATGTTAATTCCCACATAGATCAGAATCAGAGCCTTCCTGGAAGGAACAGCTAGTCCCGAGACTTTCACAGGAAAAAAGGGACAGGCCACGGGCCTACGACAGACCAAGAGTCCCCAAATGGACAGGCCCTGAAAAGGAGAAGTCCAGCAAGAAAGAGCCCGCCGAAGGCTCGCTGTGTCAACAAAAACAATAGGTAAATGGACCCCTTTAAGGGCCCCACCTAGGAACCACAGGGGGGTTTCAGAAGAAACAAGCCCCCCCAGTCAACCTGCAAGACTTGGTACCCATGGTGACCACCAACAGGAAGCAGCAGGAAGGGAGGGGATGCCCCCTGACGGACTCCTTGAATTAACCCTCAGAAGATTAACCACCTCGACTAGGAGGAAAGTGCACAGACTTAGGTCCAGGTTGCTGGATCCCTGTCCAGAAATAATAACCTAAGGTGCCTCAGAGCCCAAGGACACTGAGAATAAGGGACGTCATCTAAACAGCCACCAACGGCCTCACCCGGTGCAATTCTGCCTGGTGAAAGTAAGGTGATAGCAAAGAAGGGCCGAGACCTTGCCCCAGAAAATCCCTTATTGCCAAGAAAAAAGGCACTAGCCGGAACCAAATCCTAATGCCATCCTAGGAAACTGGGGGATGGAACAAAATAGGACCTGAGGCGACTAAAGCCCATCCAAACAACTCCCTCTTGTGAGTTAGAAGGAAACCTGATAGGTCCGTTTGTGGCTGCCCCTTGGTCTCATGCGAGACATCATTCCCATCCGAGCCTAGCGAACACCGGGAGCGTAAGAGGGGCCCAATAACACGGCCACAATCGGCGGTGATGACTACCAACACCAAGCTGTAAAGGCCTCAGTGTCCAAAGGACACCTGGGAGCCAAATTAAGTATCTTAGCACTCCACGGACGGCCAGAGGCCCCCTGGTTTATAGGGTGGCGACGGCCCAACTCAGATCAAACCTGGATGCCTATGGATACAAATCGCCAAATCCAAGAAGGGTTAGAATGCACGACCCCCTCATCCTCAAGGGGAATGGGGAGCAAACTGGTGTAGAGGTCCCTGCCTCTATCCGTTAAGGGCGTCCAGCCAAGGAGCCCCGACCTAGCAGGCCAAGGAAGGCCTGCACCCATAGCTGAAGAAAAACAGGGGACCGGAGGCCCCCTGACCGACTCAGGGAAGGACCACCCAGCAAACACTGTCCCGCATCCGGAGGAACTATCTCCCAAATCCACCAGAACGAGGCATGATGCCTCCTGATAGGAGCAAGGTGCTGTGGCCATCCCCTCACCCAGGCGGGTGAGGGCGTCCCATCATGCTTGTGGGGTTTTGATGAAGGATTCGGACTTGGCCCGGCCGGAAGGCCCCGGGCGTTGTCTGCCACTCCTGGGACAGGAGACTGAACAAGACCCCGCAAAGGGCATCCCTGGTTCCTGATTAACACTATGATAAGGAGGTGGAGGGGTATCCCTGCTCCGAGGGGGCCGGGACGGCCGCCCCTGATTGGGTGAATTGTCCTGTTTTCCAAATAGGTCCAGACGGGCCCCAAACAGGCGTTTCCCTTTAAAGGGAAGCCCCGTCAGAGTCCTTTTAACGTCATCGTCAGCCCCCCACTGTTGCAGCCCGAGCAGGCGACGTATAGCTATCACTGGGGCAGAGGACCTCGCATACATTTTGATGGGGTCATCCAGAGCTAAAAGGATAAATTTAACAAAAATATCACAGCTGGAGAGGTTGATGCTCCAGCATCTTTCTTATGAGGGTTCTAGCGGCCACTGCAGTGATGGCCGTGGCACAGACAGGACGTAGCGCCGTTCCAGCACAAGCAAAGGTGTGTGAAGCCAGCCTATCAATGTGCCAGTCCTCGGCGTCCCAAAAGGTGCTGTAAGCCGGAGCTGTAAAGAAAGGGGGGTTAGGAACCCCAATAATCGGTGCGTCTACCACTGGAGACGAAGACCAACAATCAACCATCTCGGGGGGAAAAGGGTATTTCCAAACCCAATCCTCTGGGGTCCCTTGAAGTTTAGTGGGGCATTCCCATTCATTAAGTACAAGAGCATGGAAGTGAGCCTGCTCGAGAAATTCCAAGCGCGCAGACGCCGTATGGAAGCGCTCCCCTCTCGGCCTGGGGACCGCACCAGGGAGCGAAATAGATAGGGCCTTAAAAATCCTGAGCTACATACCATCAAGGTCAAGCTGGCCCCAGTCATCCTGGCCAGCATCATCATGACACCTCGGTCTCTCATCAGAGGAACCCGGGTCAGAGAACAGGTCTCCATCTTCAGACGGAGCACTATCACGCGAAGAAGAGGGCTCCTCCGAGCCCATAGCAAAGGCCGAAGCCGGGGGCGTCCAGGGCCGTTGTCTGCCAGGACCCACACGGCCGGACAACCCCTCAACGATCTGGTCAAGCGTAGGCCGTCTAGGAGAGACGTGAAGTTGTAACTCCCCGGTTGTACATGACTCAATCGGAGTGAGATTTAGGCAAGAGGAAAGGGGAGAGAAGGAGCGAGGTGCCGCCACAGGCGCCGCTCGCAGGTCCAGTTTCTGCTCGGCACATGGCGCGCAGACCCGTGCCCTGTCAGCATCAGCATGGGGGAGACCACACGCTATACACAGCCGGTCTTGTCCCAGAGGGACCCCGGTAACACAATCCTGAGATGCCTCCATATGGTGATTATCTAGACACAGTATGCCCTTAGGGATTTATGCAATAGGCAACCCTGGATGCCCCAACGACCCGCTGATCAATGTGGGAGAATTGTAGTAAGGCCCGCTAAAATCCTTATATATATATATATATATATATATATATATATATATATATATATAGCCGGGAGAAGCCACCGGTGCTCGGCGTCTGAAAGACATAAATGGGAAAGACATGTCAGGGCCATGCGCAGCTGGACAGAACATATAAAGAGGGAGTCGCCGGCGAGGGCACTTACAGATCAAGGGGAGGAGGAGACCGCCACCACACGCGCGCGCGAAGCTCAACAAAATGGCGCCCAGCGAACCTCGAAGGGCGGGCTCAATGCTCTTCCGTGACGCGGAGCGTGCCAAATCAAGACCCCGCCCACTCCAAAGAGCGCGAAACTCTGAGGTAATAGCAAAGGCAAGGATACAATCACACGCTTAAGGATTCGTAGAGAACCGTTACATCTAGTAAAGAAAAGGCGCCACAGCATCTAGACGATGCCGCAAAAACCGAATAAAGAGCAAGCAGCGCGGCTCTGACATCTCAATGTTAATAAAGGGCAGAAATAAGGCTATAGGCGTGACATAATGTACACTGGGACCGCCACACACATACCCCCCCCCCCCCCTTCTTTTCCCCCTAACTAGTTGGGGAAATGAGGAAGGATGGCGACCCTTTACACAGGGTCCAGTGCTACCCGGGGTACGGGGCAAAATTGCGGGAGGGGCATCCACAAGAGCCTCACCATCGGCCTAAGCCGCCTACCCTATGGTGGGGGATTGCGGTGGAGCATGGCTCCGTTAAGCACCCAAGGTGCTGCCTACCTTCACCCGACCAACGCAGCCCAGGCTGGGAGGCATATTCTATTCACAAGGAGGACGGGTGGAAATAGTCCCGCAGGGCCTTCATGTCTTCGCAGTTCAGCACTGCAGAGAAATCTGGGGATTTGTGGGAGGTCCCTCTGTATATGTAGGGCCGGGAGGAGCCTGTTTTCTACATGTCTGCAGTGACCAGCGCCCGAGGCGGAGGATTACCCACATGTTATTACTATATCTGGAGCAGGACGTGCTGTATTCTTAGAATAAAAGGGTTAAAAGTAGCTATGCATGTTGGGTATTGTGTGGGAACTGTGCTTTCAGATTTAGCTTGTTTTTTCTTGTTCGCATATTGATATTTTAGGAAAAGGTGTTATTTATGCTGCATTTCTATACATTTTCTGCAAACTAAGAATTCTTTTCAGGGATAAGTTCCAGAAAGAGGAGCCCACTACAACAAGCTGGGTACACTAAGAAAGCTTAATGTGTGTACTTTCTGGGGATGGTTTGTGGGGAGGTATTCCAAATGTAAAGGGTTGTTTTGGTAGAAAAAGCGCAAGCTGCGCACTTTGTCTGCAGAGCTGAAATTTTCAAGTAAAATTACTGTTACACGCATGCTTTACTTTGTTTGGCAACTCTACCTTTGACAGTACCTATACATGTTGGATAATGTTCTGTTCAGGGGATATTGTTTTTTAGATTTACCATGTTTTGTCTTATTTGCATATCGATTTTTTAGGAAATTCTGGCTTTGATTCTGCTTTTTTATTCTTTTTTTAGGGAAACCCTGTGCTACCAAAGAATTAAATGAGAACTGCTTCCAGAAAACTGTGCCCACATCAACAAGCCTGGTACGCATAGAAAGCTTAAGGTGTGTACTTCCAGGGCTTATATAGTTTGTGGGGGTATTTCAAACGTAAAGGGCTTTTTTTCTTGAAAAACTGCAAGGTGTCCATAGCGCCTAGCACAGTTGTATTTTATCTGAAAATCTGATAAAGCTCTGTTTCAGTTTGGGGGAGTCTCTTGGGCAGGAAATGGTGTCTACCAATACATATGTGGTACCATTGTAACCGGAAGAAATGGGGATTTCACACTCAATAAGATTTTATTGACAAACTTACATTTTTTATTACAAAAAAAACACAAATTGTAACAAATACATTTTTAATAATTTTAACAAATGATGAGAATATACCTAAAAATGACAAACAAGACATTTCATGTTAACGCCCAGACTTTAATTTTCCTGAGAAATACCTTCAAAAATCACAGTTGAACATGTGGAGTGCAAAATAGTGCAAAATGGTCTGGCAACAAAGGGTAACAAAAACTCCAGGTAGGCTGGCAGCGAAAGGGTTAATGTCTGCATCAGGGCCCCATCACATTTAGCTACACCCCTGTATATAAAAAGTGCGCTACATAGTCTGTACACATATCGCTTGAAGCTGTCATGGGAAAAAGAAGAGATTTTTAAGAGTTAAATAAAAAGATGTTTAACTTTAAGGTACAAGTATCATTGGCCAAAAGCTCTGGCGATGGGCTGTGAGTATTATCATCAATGACATCTCTCTGCCTCTCAGCTGATAAATATACCTTGTTACATGTCTGTTTGTCTGTCTCCTTAGTAAGGAAATAACTTACTCATTCAGCTTTCAATCCCCACACCAATGATCGGGTGAATTAATTGAGGGGCTACTTCCAGAAAACTGCGCCCACATCAACAAGCCTGGTATGCCTAGAAAGCTTAAGGTGTGTACTTCCAGAGAATATATCATTTGTTGGGGGGTATTCCAAATGTAAAGGGTTTTTTTTTTTTTTTTGGCGCATAGCATATTTTATCTGAAATTCTCCTAAAGCGCAGTTTCAGTCTGGGGAAGTCACCTGGGCAGGAAACGGTGTCTACCAATACATATTGGTTAGTATTGTGGTACCGTTGTAACCGGAAGAAATGGAGTTTTACATGCAGTAAGATTTTACTTATACAAAATAGCAGGCACAGCTTTTAATATTGATAACAAGTTCAAATCCCAAACAGGGACCACAGGTTTACGTGGGGAACGCACATGAGTGACCTCCTGGAAAAAAGGTCTTAATCAAAGAATGCTGAGCAAAAATACCATTTTGTGAGTACTCACCTGAAAAATGGATATTGTTGGTGTGCCACACACCCCGCTTCACTTTTAAATATTCTTCACTTAATGGGTTAACTCACCGCCAGGTGACGTAGTGCAGAGAGGAAGTCTTGTAACGAGCCCCCTTCCGGCCTATATACACCTGGTACCTCCCTTCAATCACCAGTATATTAAAAAAGCAGAAAGACAAGGTACCAGTATTCCACCGGTAACCTCAAAATCAATTTGATATAAATAAAAAGCTTCACCATATAAAGGCTTCGGAAATACCGAAAAGGGTGGGAGTGAAGCGGGGTGTGTGGCACACCAACAATATCCATTTTTCAGGTGAGTACTCACAAAATGGTATTATTCTTGGTGTGCCACACACCCCGCTTAACTTTTAAATATTCTTCACTTAATGGGACATCCAAAAGCAGTGTCCACAAGGGATGGGCATCTCAAGGCCAGGTGAAGCATAACTTAAATGACTGCAGTCTGCAGAACTTTGCGGCCAAAAACAGCATCCGCTGAGGCTCGCACATCAACTTTGTAAGACTTGGAAAAAGTATGAACAGAAGACCAAGTGGCGGCCTTACAAACTTGTTCAACAGAAGCTTGGTGCTGAAAAGCCCAAGACGCCCCAACGGCGCGAGTAGAATGAGCAGTGATACGAAAAGGGGGAACTCTTCCCTTAGCAGAATAGGCCGCAGTAACGGCCTGACGTATCCACTTGCTAATGGCAGATTTGGCTGGTGCCAAACCCTTCTTAGTCCCATGGGGCACAACAAAAAAGGAATCCGTCCTACGAAAAGGAGACGTGATAATCAAGTAGTACTTAACACAACGTACTACATCCAAACAATGCAAAACCCTCTCTTTGTCATTCTTAGGATTAGGACACAAGGAGGGAAGAACAATATCTTGGTTCAAATGAAAAGCAGAAACAACCTTAGGAAGAAAGTCTGGCTTGAACCGAAAGACCACTTTATCCTGATGCCTCTCAAAGTAAGGCGCCTGGATAGACAAGGCCGCCAACTCCGAGACACGCCGGACCGAAGTGATCGCTACCAAGAAGACAATCTTCTGAGTCAGGGTAGACAAAGCAATATCTTGCAAAGGCTCAAAAGGAGGAGCCTGAAGAGCAGAAAGAACCAAATTCAAATCCCAAACCGGGAGTAATGGTTTCCTGGGAGGCCGCACATGCGTAACCGTCTGGAAAAAAGTTTTAACTAAAGGCTTAAGCGCAACACGCTTCTGAAAAAAGATAGATAAGGCAGAGACCTGCCCTTTCAACGTACTTAGCTGGAGACCAGAGTCCAGCCCTGATTGTAAAAACTCCAGAATCCTGGAGACCGAAAAGATCCTACAAGGAAAAGATCTTATCTCACACCAAGCGATATAGGCTTTCCAAGTCCTATAGTAGGTGATGGAAGAAGACCTCTTCCGGGCACTGATCAGAGTCTTAATGACTGAATCAGAAAGACCCTCCTCCTTCAGGATGGAGGTTTCAGCAGCCAGGCCATCAAACCCAGCGCTGGTAAATTGGGGTAACACAATTGACCCTGAGTGAGCAGATCCGGCCGAAGAGGCAGAACGCACTGGTCCACTGCCAGCCGAACGATGTCTGCGAACCTCACTCGTCTTGGCCACCTTGGGGCCACGAGAACGGCGGACACCTTTTCCAGAGCCAACTTCTGAAGCACCCTGCCCTGCATGGGCACCCGACAGATAGTTCTCAGCTTCAGCATATTGGTGGGTAAGTGGGCCTCCTGAGGTCCCCACTGCCCCTGAAACTGCAGCTCCTTCCAGAATCCGCCCCATCCCGACAGACTGGCGTCCGCGGTGACAATTTTCCAAAGGAGGGTCAGGAAAAACCTGCCCTACACCAGATTGGTCGAGACCAACCACCACAGGAGGGACTGCCGGACCCGGGAGGACAACTGGAAGAACTGATCCAGCAACCGAGGCTGCTGGACCCAAGATGCTAACAGAAAAAGCCGAAGCGTTCTCGTGTGAATTTGGGCAAAAGGAAGAAACACTCTGTGTTGATGAGAGTCCAGGCCGGGACGAACCGACCCATCTTTCTCGGGGACTGCGAAAAGATTGGAGTATAAACCGAGGACCATCTCTAAGCGCGGCACCGGCCAGATGACCGCCATCTCTAACAGATTCCTTACCGACGCCAGGAGCCCCTGCGTGGCCAAAGGATCGATGGGCACCCGAGACCGAACGAACCGTGAAGGAGGGTGAGACTCGAATTCCAGGACGTAACCGGCCGACACTACCTCCTGGATCCATCTGCCTGGAACCAGTTGGTTCCAGACCTGGGAGAAGTGTCGCAATAGTCCCCCCACCCACACGGGTGAGGGCAGCCCCTCATTGCTGAGAGGTCTTATCAGCAGGTTTGGGCTTGGAGCCCCAGGACTGAGTGGGCCGGCCACGGCCCCTCCCCCGAGTTCAACCTGCACCTCTGGTAGCGGGAGAGGAAGCCCCCTTGCCCGCTCTGAATCCTCGAAAGGAAGGCCTACCGGAACCTGCCCCCCTAAAGGGGCCACGAGGCCTCTTGCGTTGTGGCATCTTACCACCCTTTGCGACTGAATCAATTTTCTCCCCAAACAGACGTAACCCCAAAAAGGGGAGAGCTGTGAGCACCTTCTTAGAAACTGCGTCCGCCGACCACTGATGCAGCCATACTGACCGGCGAATAGCCACCAGCATAGCCGCTGCCTTGCTACTCATAGCCAGCGCATCGTCCTGAGCGGATAGGACATAGGACACAAAAGATTCACACTGCTTAAGCGCAGTAAACTGTTTACAAGCGGGATTAAGATCCTCATATAGCCCCTGAATTAATCGCCAATAGAAGAAGGGCTGAAGCACACACCGGGCGCAATGCTGACCCGGAATAAATAAAACCATGGCGCGCGTATTGGTCAATCCGACGATCTTCCCCATCTTTAGGGACAGTGGTCTCAGCAGACTGTACCATAGCCGTGCTGGAGAGCCCTAGCACAGGGGTATCGACGTCAGGAGGGACAGACCAAAGCTTTACCAACTCTGGCGGAAAAGGATAACGCTTTTCCCAACTGGAAGGGATTGCAGATAACCGCGTGGGATGTTCCCATTCCCTAAGGACCACCCTCTTAAAGTGGTGTTGTCTGGGAAAAACCCAACGCGGCTGAGGTTCTTTAAACAACTGACCCTTTGGCAGGGTGACAGCCTCAGGTGGATCTAAATTTTAAACATTTGAGCCAGAATGGAGGGAGTGTCAAAAACAACCCCCTCCGACCAATCGCCAATCGCATCAGCCTCAAGCTGATCTGCAGGCTCATCTGACTCCAACAGGAAATCTTCCTCATCCGGGGATCCATCGGACCATTCCACAGGCTCACATAACTCGTCCTGTGGAGCCGAAGGTACCGGAGTCAGGTGCCTCCGTTTTGCAGCGGCCTTTAACCCTGCTTTAACGGGCACTACTTTCCGGGGGCTGGCCGACCGTGCCGCCACCTCGGACTGCGAATCCCCACTTTTGACAGTGTCATGCGGGGTCCGGAACAGGGAGGGCGAGGTAGGCGATGATGAAGGATGCGATGGGCCCGCAGCCGAAGCAACGGACTGGAGCGCAATAGTCTGCTTTGCACAAGGGATGCAGATAAAGACATCATCAGCTGGGAGTAGAGCCCCACAACTTACGCACCCCCCGAATGGCTCAGAAGAACCGTTTCCGGCAATAACGGAAGCCTCCATATGGTGATTTATGGTATTCGCAATATTTGGGCTTTTAGGCATAAGCCAACCCGGGATGCCCCCTTATTTGTAAATGTCTCGGAAGGGAGGATTTATATATATATATATATATATATATATATATATATATATATATATATATATATATATTTATTTATTTTTATTTATTTTTTTTTTAAGGTCCCCCTTAATATTCTATAAATAAATATATATATATATATATATATATATATATATATATATATATATATAGATAGATAGATAGATATATAGATAGATAGATATATATATGCATTCTTAAATATCCCAATTAATTAATATTTAATATCCCTAAAGACTAGCCAGGCAACATAGAGCCGGAGGGCCACCATAAACAGCGATCCCGGGATCTGTAAGGCAAGAAAAACCGCAATCAGATCCTCACATGTGTGCAGCAATCATATATGCATGGCACCAAAGTGCCTTTTAAAATGAGCAAAAGCCATGCCCCTTAATAAAAAATAACTCCCCACCATATCTATATACAAATCCCACTCAACGGCCCCACCAAGGTGGGGCCGCTTACCTTGACAGACCGAGAGCCGCAGCCGGAGGGCGAGACAGCAGCCAGCAGCCGCAGCACAGGAGAAAACGAAACCAAGTGCGGCCGCGCGCCCCACGTGACTTCCCCTTTGAAAGGAAGTGAAGCTGGGGTCGCCGCATGACGCCACCGCCACGCCCCCGTCGCCGCGGCCAAATCAACTGGGGATTACACCAGATGAGCCACTACACGTGCGCACAGGCAGCGGAGGGGGGAGGAAAGAGAAAAGACCTCAAAGCGCAGCCATGCCAAAGCAAACTACATACAGTGGCCACAAGACCAGCGGGGAAGGGGGGAGGCGGCCACTTAGGCGGCAAGCCACCTACCCAGCGCGGTCTGCCCCCAAGCAGACCTAAACCATAGTAAAAAAGAGAGCACACATGCTGAAGTAAGCTCAATGCATAACGTAAACACACACATGTTGTAATAAAGTTATACTAGTGAAACACACATACCTAATGCACACCCTCAAACCCCCCCCCCCCATAGTGAAGGGAGAAGGGACCGTAACGGGAGAGAAAAGGGGCTACGGGGACCCTCTGGACAGGGGCATCCCATTTCCGGATCACCATGCCGGATAGCCGCATTGCCCCACGCATGAGGTCGAGCGGTAGGAGATAAGCTCCTAGGCACTTAAAGTGCCATCTACCATTTGCCCAGTGAGCAGCCTAGGCTGGGAGGCTTCCATTCCACCATCAAGGTATAAACACTCAAACCGGGCAGAAATAGACCAAAAGGGGGGTGCCGGGGTAGAAGAAGTTTTCTTCCTAGCCTTCACCATGGTATCAACCACCGAGGCGGACAAGCCTTTTTCCATCAAGATGGAGGTTTCAGCAGCCAGGCCGTCAAGCCCGAGTTTATAAATTGGGATGGCATAGGGAGCCCTGAGTGAGCAGATCTGGCATCCCTGGCAGAACGTGCTGGGCTACTGCCATCTGCACCACGTCTGCGAACACACTCTTCTTGGCCGCCTGGGGGCCACCAGAATTGCTGGCACCCCCTCCAGAGCAACCTTGCGCAGAACCCTGCACAGCAGGGGGAATGGAAAAAAGACATACAGGAACTGAATGACCTGCCATGACAGTGCTAAAGCATCCGTGGTCAAGGCCAGAGGATCCTGGGGCAGGGAGACAAAGGCCGGGAGGCAAACAGATCCACATCTGGTTGGGCCCAACGGTGGCACCGAGATTGGAACACCCTGTTGCAGAGGGACCATTCTCCCTGGCGAGAGGTCCCCCTGCTCAGAGGGTCTGCCAGAAGATTTTCCACCCCGGAATGTACACCGCTGATATGCAGCGAACATTGGCCTCCACCCAGGTCAGAATCAGAGACACTTCCTGGAGGGCCCTCTTGCTCCGGGTCCTTCCCTGATGATTGATGTAGGCAACTGCCGTCTGGTTGTCCGAGCGCCCCTGAAACAGGCAGGCCCTGAATATGAGTAGTCAAGCGAGCCAGAACTAACCTGATCGCCCGCAGCTCCAAGACATTGATAAATTTGTGGGCTTCCTGAGAGCCCCACCTCCCAGGAAGGGGCAAGAAAGGATCTGCCCCCCAACAGGTTCCTTGAGTCCATCCCCCACAAGAGGGACCTCCTGACAAGGGGGGGAGAGCACACAGACCCTGTCCAGGGATGCTGGGTCCTTGTCCCATACATACAATAGGTGAAGTTGCAGAGGCCTCAAGTGGAACTGAGCCTAAGGGACCGATGCGAAGCACGCCACCATCAGGCCCACCAGCTGCATCCCCTGCCTAATGGGGGGATGGAGACAAGCTAGGAGGGACTGAGCTTGTGCAATCAGATTGTCCATCTTCTGCTGAGGCAGGAAGATCCTTACCTGAACTGTATCCAGATTCATTCCTAGGAATGGAGTTACCAAGGAAAGGGACAGTGAGGACTTGGGGTAGTTGATCACCCATCCAAATGACTCCAGAATGGGCACCACCAGCTGAGTATCCAACTCTGCCTGATGTAGAGACTGGGAAGTGATGAGGATGTCGTACAGATAGGGAAGCACGCTGACACCCTGACGTCTGAGTAGAGACATCACGCCAGCCAGCACCTTTGTGAACACTCTGGGAGCTGAAGTGAGGCCGAAGGGCAAGGCCACAAATTGGTAATGTTGATCCATCAGAGCGAACCTGAGGAACTTTGATGACCTGGGAATACAGGACATGAAGATAAGCATCTTTGATGTCCACAGAAGTCATGAAAACCCCTTTGCGCAGGGAACTGATGGCAGAGCGCAGAGTCTCCATGCGAAAGCGCCTGCCCCTGACAAAACTTGTTGAGAATCTTCAAGTCCAGGATGGGCCGACAGAACCATCCTTTTTGGGTACTGTGAATAGGTTGGATTAAAAGCCCTTGCCTTTTTCCCTTAAAGGCACCTGGCAGATGACCCCCAGCTCCAGGAGGGCTTGCACTGCATGAACTAGCTACTGAGTTGACACATAGTCCTGAGGTATGCCAGTAGGGATTTACGCTATAAGCAACCCTGGATGCCCCAATGACCCGCTAGGGAAGTGGGAGTAATTTTACAAGGCCCTTATCAATTACACCGGGCCGGGAGAAGCCCGAAAGACACAATGGGAAGAGGGGGGTCAGAACCAAACACACTAAAAAGAGTATAGAGTATAGAGCCCCTCCGCGAGGGCACTTACGGACCGCGATAAGTAGAACCGCCACACACGCGTGCGCGATCTGACATGAAATGGCGCCGCGAGTACCTCGAAGGGCGGGCCAGAGCGAGCCGAGCCAGCCCCCCCCCCCCCCCCCGAAGAGCATGAAGCCCCCAGACAAGCAGCCAATGAGAAAGCATAAGCATCTGAGGTAACGCCGCCGCCCGGCGCGGAGCATCTAAATGAAGGAAAAGACACGCGCGGCGGCATTTACCATAGTAAAAAAAGACAAGTCAGTGCGGCGGCTGACACCACATATAATGGTACAAGGAAAAATGACAAAACGCCGTATGCACGAATCACAATACACGCTATCACACCCCCCCCCCCCTTCTTTTCCCCCGAAGGCTACCGGGAGGAATGAGGGAGGATGGCGGCCCTCTGTACAGGACCCACCGCTACACGGGGCATGGGCAATAATGCGGGAGGGGCATCCCATAAAGGCTCACCATCAGCCTATACCGCCTACCCTTTGGTGGGGGATTGCGGCGGAGCAGCGCTCCTTAAGCACGCATGGTGCTGCCTACCTTCATCCGACAAGCGCAGTCCAGGCTGGGAGGCACATCACACGAGGAACGGGTGGGAATAGTCCAACAGGGCCTCAGGCTAATAGCCCCGCTCACCTGAGAGAGAGTGATAATTTCATGTCTTTGCAGTAAGCACTGCAGAGAAATATGGGGATTTGTGGGAGGTCCCCGGGTATTTGAGGGGCCGGGAGGAGCCTGTTTTACATGTCTCTGCAGTGCAGCGCCATCTGGCGGAGGATAACCCAAGTGTAAGTACTCTATCTGGAGCAGGACGTACTGTATACTAAGAATATACTTAGCAATCCATATTATAGAAGACCACAAGGTATCAAAAAGTACAAATAGAAGTCAGTATTAAATAGCTCCAGAAATAGCCCAAGAAAAAAAAAAATTAAAAAAAAAAAGTATAAAAAGGTAATTACTACAAATAATTCATCAAGACCATAAACCTGTGCATAGAAAATACCCGACAAGGAAGAGACTTGGACTCACACCAGGCAATGTAAGCATGCCAAACCCTGTAGTAGATAAAAAACGAGGATGTCTTCCGAGCCCGATTCATAGTATCAACAACAGAGGCCGGCAACCCCTTATCCATCAAGATGAAGGTTTCAGCAGCCAAGCCGTTAAAGCCAGCGTTTGTAAATTGGGATGGCGCAGCTGTCCCTGAGTGAGAAGATCTTGATCCTTGGGCAAGATGTATCGATCTGCTGCCAACTGCACGACGTCTGCAAACCACACCCTCCTTGGCCAACAGGGGGCCACCAGAATGGCCGGCACCCCCTCCTGGGCTATCTTGCGCAGCACCCTGCCCAGCAGAGGAAAGGGAGGGAACACATAGAGATGCCGAAACTGAGTTCAAGGAATCGCTAGCGCATCCGTGGCGAAGGCCAGAGGATCCTGCAATAGAGAGACAAATCTTGGAAGCTTGTGATTGTGGCGAGACGCAAACAGATCCGCATCCGGCTGACCCCAGCAGTGACACAGGGAGTGAAACACCTTGTTGATGAGGGACCATTCCCCCAGCCGAGACATACCCCTGCTCAGGGAGTCTGCCTCCAGGTTCTCCACCCCCAGAATGTAGACCGCTGAGATGCAAGGGACATTCTCTTCCGCCAAAGACATTATCAGGGACACTTCCTTGAGGGCTCGCTTGCTCCGAGTCCCCCCCCTTGATGATTGATGTAGGCAACCGTCGTCTGGTTGTCCGAGCGAATCTGAACAGCCTGACCCCGAAGGTGCGGGGTCAACTGGGGAGAACCAACCCGATCGCCCGCAGCTCTAGAATGTTGATGGGTGCATGGGCCTCCTGGGGGCCCCATTGACCCTGACATTTCAAAGGCTTCCAAACTCCCCCCCAACCGGTCAGACTGGCATCCGTGGTGACGTGGTGGGAACCGCCTCGAAACAGGACACCATCAGGCCCACTAACTGCATCCCCTGCCGAATGGAGGGATAAGGACACAGGAGCAGAGCCCGTGCCTGCATCTGAAGGCCCTCCACTTTCTGCTGAGAGAGAAATACCTTGACCTGAGAAGTATCCAGAGTCAAGCCCAGAAAAGACCTTGCCAAAGACGGAGACAGTGAAGACTTGGGATAGTTGATCACCCAGCCGAAGGACTCGAGAGTGGAGGTCAGCACCTGAGAACCCTTCTCGGCCTGATGAAGAGACTGAGCAGCAATTAGAATGTCGTCCAGATAAGGGAAGATGCGAATGCCCCGGTTCCTCAGAAGTGCCATTACGCCCGCCAGCACCTTGGTGAACACCAGAGGCGCCGAGGTGATACTGAACGGTAAGGCCACAAACTGGTAGTGCTGATCCTCCAGAGCGAACCTCAGAAATCTCCGATGACCCAGGAAGATTGGTACGTGAAGATAGGCATCCTTGATGTCCACAGTGGTCATGAAGTCGCCCGGCCGGAGGGTACTGACAGCAGAGCGTAGCGTCTCCATGTGAAAGTGCTTGAACCGGACAAACATGTGGAGACCCTTCCAATCCAGGATGGGCCTCAGAGAACCGTCCTTTTTGGACACCGTGAAAAGATTGGAGTAGTACCCCTGACCCTGTTCCTGGTAAGGTACCTGGCAGACAACTCCTGACTCCAACAAGCATTGAACTGCTAGGCGCAAACCTTGAGCTGACAGAGGGTTTTGAGACAGACATCCGGGATCTGAGGAATCTTGGAGGCGGCCAGGCTGCAAACTCTATCTTGTAACCGGAGGACACCATCTCCTGAATCCACCGGTCTGAGACGCGAAGCTTCCAGACGTGAGCAAAGAGCAGACGCCGCCGCTTGGAACCCCATGAAAGACCAGGATGACCACGGGATCTGCCACGGCCCCAAGAATCTCTGCGGCTACCCGAGAAGAGGGATCCACGACCTCCTCTGGAAGCACGAAAGGAGGGGAAGGAAGCGGAGGGCCCCCGAAAGGGCCGAGTGAGGTAACCTACCATCCTTGGTCAGAACATCCAGACGCTCACCAAAGAGACGAAGCCCCGTAAAGGGAAGCCCAATGAAAGACTTCTTAGCAGCAGTGTCAGCTGCCCACTGGCGCAACCAAACAGATCGGCGCATAGCCAACAAGAGGACCGAAGCCCTACCGCCCAGCCGGACAGCATCATCCATGGCAGACAGCACAAATGCAACAAAATCAGAGCAAAGCAGAAGGGCCCTATAATCCTCCCTCCTCCTACCAGCCATGGCGTCATCCGCGAGACGCTTGATCTTCTTCTGAAGGACAATAGCCGTAATGGCTGTGGCACAAACAGCACGCAGGCCTGCCCCTACAAAGGTGAAAGCATGACAGGCCAGCTGATCTATACGGCGGTCCGCGCTATCACGCAGTGTAGTAGTGTCAGGGGACGGCATGACCGAAGTGTTAGACAGCCCTAGAACAGGAGCGTCCACCTCAGGGGGACACGACCAGCGCTTGACCAGGTCAGCAGAAAAAGGATACCTTCTGTCCAATCCCTTGGGTACCGTGGGCAATCTGTTAGGACGTTCCCACTCCTTGAGCACATTGGAGAAATTACCCTGCTCTGGGAACTCCAAGCGTTGCTTGTCAGGGCGAAAGAGCTCACCCTGCTTCCTCTTCGCCACCTTGGGGGGGCGATGTGCAAAGTCTCAAAAATGTCCAACAACAGTCTATCAGTGTCAACAGGGAGCCCGGTATCCTCATCAGAGGCGGACCCCGGGTCACTGTCGTACCCTTCTTGATGGTCCTCAGATGAGTCTGAATCATGGAAAAGCTCCCCCTCCTCTAGGGAGTCACGGCCGCCAAACACATGAAGGCCCACATCCTCCTCGGCAAAGAGGGAATGCGCGGTGTCAAGATGCCGCTTCTTGCCAGAGGCCTTGTCCATCACAGGTCGGGCCAGCTGCCTTTCAATGCTGGCCACGCGCAGTGCCAGATGAGATTGGGACCCCCTGCTAGAATCCCCCTCACTGGGGGCTAAATGCAGGTGGGGGGGGAGGAGAGGGGAGAGGTGGGGGGGAGGAGAGGGGAGAGGTGGGAGGGATAGGAGAGGTGGGGGGGGAGGAGGAGAGGGGAGAAGTGGGGGGGAGGAGGAGAGGGGAGAGGTGGGGGGAGGGGAGAGGTGGGGGGAGGGAAGAGGTGGGGGGAGGAGAGGTGGGGGGAGGGAAGAGGTGGGGGGAGGAGAGGTGAGGGGAGGAGAGGTGAGGGGAGGAGAGGTGGGGGGAGGGGAGGTGGGGGGAGGGGAGGTGGGGGGAGGGGAGAGGTGGGGGGAGGGGAGAGGTGGGGGGGAGGAGAGGGGAGAGGTGGGGGGGGGAGGAGAGGGGAGAGGTGGGGGGGAGGAGAGGGGAGAGGTGGGGGGGAGGAGAGGGGAGAGGTGGGGGGGAGGAGAGGGGAGAGGTGGGGGGGGGAGGAGAGGGGAGAGGTGGGGCGGAGGAGAGGGGAGAGGTGGGGGGGGGAGGAGAGGGGAGAGGTGGGGGGGGGAGAGGGGAGAGGTGGGGGGGGAGAGGGGAGAGGTGGGGGGGGAGGAGAGGGGAGAGGTGGGGGGGAGGAGAGGGGAGAGGTGGGGGGGAGGAGAGGGGAGAGGTGGGGGGAAGGAGCGGGACTGGGAGAAACCACAATATACAGTTATCCCGCTTAAAAGACATAAGCAAAAACACAATTAAACGAATGGGAGGGACACTCTGGTATGTCCCATACATGCAACAAGAAAAATCTGCACTCACCCTAAAAGAATTTGCTGCAAACCCAATATAAAGAGATAATATAAAAAACTATTTTATTGAAGTCAAAAAAGCATGATCACAATGAACACATATGGGCATATACGTTTAAAAGACATATACAGGACAAGATAAAAACAAAAAGGTGGTGAGGGTATGGGCAAGGCAATGCTAAATATAAGTATACTAACAATATATATAATTGTATAAGTGTGTTAGCAACAACGTGCCTAACAGCAAGGGAGCATGGCGTGCATGCTAGTGTTGCCAAACCAGTGAGTGTAAGTTAAGCCAGGATGAAAACAAGAGGTGTAATGAGAAGAAGGGATATACAAGGGAGAAAAAGAGCAGAGTGCGATAAAATGTGTAATCAAGTGCTGGATGTGAGACCAGGTGCCGGTGAAGAAAACAAGAGAAAGATGTGAAAAATGATTGGCAAAACAGAGCTGCTCACTGGTTGGCAACCAAAGAAGTACAGATGGTCACTATGAATGAAATCTAGTAAATCAATACATCACCGTGATGGAGCATGGCCTGCCGATCCCCCCCACACACCAGAAATAGACAACCGCCAAGCAAAAACACACATAAGCATCCCACAGTACATGCTAAAGATGGCTTCCCACACGCATGTGCGTGTCCTCCTTGCACAGTGAGACTGCTAATCTTTTCCTGTTCCCCTCAGGACCCCAAAAAGAGTAATCAACCCCCATGGGGGACTCAGGGACCAAAGACACAGCACGTGCAGCCGGGCCGTACAGCCGGGCCACATGAGTGATCAGGCTAACAGGTCACCGCCGCAGCCCACGCTGAAAGATGGGCCTCCGGACACAGAACACAGCACGAAACCCCCAAAAATACAATTCTGTGATTACTCACCTGTAGAATTGATATTATGAGTATACAGTACGTCCTGCTCCAGATAAGAATCATTATACATGGGTATTACTCCGCCAGATGGCGCTGGACTGCAGAGACAGTGAAATTGGCTCCTCCAGGCCCCTCAAATACCCAGGGACCTCCCACAAATCCCCAGCATTGAAAAGCAGTTAACGAGAAGCCGGGAGAATTAAAACAGAACCAACTAGTAACCATAACAATGATAACAATCACCATACAGGGGATCCAGGATAATGCAAAACCAAGGGTGGGGTGGAGCAGGACGTACTGTATACTCATAATGTCAATTCTACAGGTGAGTAATCACAGAATTGTATTATTCTTAGTATACAGTACGTCCTGCTCCAGATAAGAATCATTACACATGGGACATCCAATAGCAGTGTCCATAAAGTAGGGTGGGATCCCCAAAGGTAACAACAGACAGGTCAGACCACTGCTGCCTGCAGAACCTTGCGGCCAAAAATACCATTTTGTGATTACTCACCTTTAAAATGGGTATTATAAGTATGTCAAACACCCCGCTTCCACTATTCATGACATATGGGTTATGGTCCAGTAGAGGGCGAACTTCTGCAGAGATGAAAGCAAAAAATAAGCCCCTCCCGGTCCATAAATATCTGGGACCTCCCACACATTCCCCAGTATATGACAGCAGTAATGGGACCAGGAAGAGCTAATAAAACATTCTTAACCATAAAAAGGTTCACCATATAAAGGATCCAGAATACAAAAGGGCGGGATGAAGCGGGGTGTGAGACATACTTATAATACCCATTTTAAAGGTGAGTAATCACAAAATGGTATTATTCCAAGTATGTCACACACCCCGCTTCCACTATTCATGACATATGGGACATACAATAGCAGTGTCCGTCATGGGTGGGGATCCAAATACAGCAAAAAAAATGCACCAATTTAAACCACTGCAGCTTGCAGAACTTTGCGGCCAAAAACAGCATCCGCTGAGGCCCGCACATCAACCTTATAAAACTTTGAAAAAGTATGAACGGAAGACCAAGTAGCAGCCTTACAAACTTGTTCAACAGAAGCCTGGTGCTGAAAAGCCCAGGAAGCCTCAACAGCACGAGTAGAATGAGCAGTGATCTTAAAAGGAGGAACCCTTCCCTTACAATGGCCTGGCGTATCCATTTACTAATGGTAGACTTGGCGGGCGCCAAACCCTTTCTGGGCCCAGAAGGCACCAAGAACAAGGTGTCCGTCTTACGAAAAGGAGAAGTAGCAACCAAATAGTACTTCACACAACGAACCACATCCAAAGAGTGCAACACCCTCTCCTTGTCATTGCTAGGCCTAGGACACAAGGAAGGGAGAACTACATCCTGATTGAGATGGAAGGCAGAAACCACCTTAGAAAGTTAATCTGGTTTAAAGCGAAAAACCACCTTATCCTGGTGTCTCTCAAAGTAAGGGGCCTGAATAGACAGAGCCGCCAACTCAGAGGCACGCCGAACAGAGGTAATAGCCACCAAAAAGGCAACCTTTTGAGTGAGCACAGAAAGTGCCACATCCTGCATCGGTTCAAAGGGAGGCCCCTGGAGAGGCAAAAGAACCAAATTTAGGTTCCAAACGGGAACCAAAGGCTTTCTAGGGGGCCGAACATGAGTGACCCCTTGGAAAAAAGTCTTGACCAGATGATGCAAAGCAAAAGACCTTTGAAAAAAGACAGCCAGGGCAGAAACCTGACCCTTCAAAGTACTGAGCAGGAACCCCAGATCCAGACCGTGTTGCAGAAACTCCAAAATCCTAGGAATCGAAAACACCCTGCAAGGTAAGGCCCTAGCCTCACACCAGTCAATATAGGACCGCCAAGTCCTATAGTAAATGGTAGAGGAAGACCTCTTCCTAGCTCTAATCAAGGTTTGAATAACCGCCTCAGACAAACCTTCCTCCCACAGGATGAAGATTTCAGCAGCCACGCCGTCAAAGCAAGCGTTTGTTAATTGGGGTAACCTAGTTGACCCTGAGAGATCAGATCCAGGGACAGGAGCAGCCTGTACTGATCTACCGCCAATCTTACGACATCTGCGAACCAAACCTGTCTTGGCCACCTTAGGGCCACCAAAATTGCTGGTGCCCCCTCTAGAGCCAGCTTGCGCACTACCTTGCCCACCATGGAGAAGGGGGGAAACAGATACAGAAACCCCAGATCCCTCCAGGCAAGGGACAAGGCATCCACTGCCAGGGCCAGAGGATCCTGAGACAGAGATACAAAGGTTGGGAGCTTGTGATTGTGCTGAGAGGCACCTCCGGAGTCTCCCACTTGTGACACAGCGACCGAAACACCCTGTGGTTGAGAGACCATTCCCCTCAGCAAGAGAATCCCCTGCTCAGGGAGTCCGCCTCTGTGTTCTCCATTCCCGGAATGTATACTGCCGAGATGCAAGGAACATTGCTCTCCGCCCATGTCAGAATCAGAGACACTTCCCTGAGGGCACTCATGCTGCAAGTCCCTCCTTGGTGATTGATGTAAGCTACCGCAGTACGATTGTCTGATCGAACCTGAACCAGTAAACCCTGTAGGTGAAGTGTCAGACGCGACAGAACCAAGCGGATAGCTCTGAGCTCCAAGACATTGATGGGGTTGTGAGCCTCCTGTGGACCCCACAACCCCTGGAACTGATGATCTTTCCAGAAACCTCCCCAGCCCGACAGGCTGGCATCCGTGGTAACCGTCTCCCAACGAGGGGCCAGGAACGATCTGACCCTCATCAGATTGCTTGATTCCAGCCACCACTGAAGGGACTGCTGAACCCTGGGAGACATCAGAAATGACTGATCCAAGGACTGTGGACATCTGTCCCATTTCAGCAATAGATGGAGTTGTAGCGACCTCATGTGGAATAGAGCAAAGGGGACTGCCTCGAAGGAGGCCACCATCAAACCTACCAGAGTCATCCCTAGCCGAATGGAAGGGCGAGGATTTGTCAGGAGAACACGTATCAGATCCTGAACCCTCTGCACCTTTGGCTGAGGTAGGAACACTCTGGCCTGACTGGTATCCAGATTCATGCACAGAAAGGAAATCTCCCTAGATGGGGAGAGAGAAGACTTAGGGTGGTTGATCACCCATCCGAACCTCTCCAGCGTCGTCACCACCGTCCTGGTGTCCAGCTCCGCCTGGCAGTGGGAGGAAGCTGTAATGAGCAGGTCGTCCAGATATGGCACAATGCGAATGCCCTGGGCTCTGAGCAGGACCATAATGCCCGCCAGAACCTTGGTAAACACCCTCGGTGCCGAGGTCAGCCCGAACAGGAGGGCCACAAACTGAAAATGCTGATCTCCAACCACAAACCTGAGAAATCTCTGGTGTGCTGGGAAAATTGGTACATGAAGGTAAGCATCCTTGATGTCTATGGACGTCATGAAATCCCCCTGACGAAGGGAACCGATGGCTGAGCGCAGAGTCTCCATACAGAACTTCTTGGTTCTGATGAACCTGTTGAGAAGCTTAAAATCTAGAATGGGTCTTATGGAGCCATCCTTTTTGGGAACCGTGAAGAGGTTGGAATAATAGCCCCTGCCTCTCTCTGAAAGAGGCACCGGGCATATGACCGCCATGTCCAGGAGATTCTTTACAGCCAACAGGAGCCCCTGCGCCACCTGAGGATCCGATGGCACCCGAGACCTTAGGAATCTGGGAGGAGGCCGGTACTCGAACTTCAGTTTGTACCCAGACGAGACCACTTCCAATATCCACTTGTCTGTGACCTCCTGGGCCTAGACCTGGAAGAAGAGCCGCAGCCGTCCCCCCACCCGTAAGGGTGAGGGCGCCTCCTCATTGCTGAGCTGGCTTGGCAGCGGGCTTGGGACCCCAGGAAGAGGCTGGACGGGCATGTCCTCTGCCCCTGTTCCAGGAATCACCTCTGAAGCCAGAGTAGGCAAGACCTCTGCCCTCCTCTGGCACCGCGAAAGGAAGGACTGAAGGAGCTTGCCCCCGAAAGGAGCAACGCTGCCTCTTACGCTGAGGTAGCCTTCCACCTTTCGCCACAGAATCCAATTTGTCTCCAAACAGCCGCGTACCCAGGAAGGGCAAGGCAATAAGTGACTTCTTGGTCGCAATTTCAGCCGCCCACTGGCGTAGCCAGACCGATCGCCGCATGGCCACAAGAAGAGCTGAGGTTCTGCTACACATAGTAATAGTGCCGTCCATAGCCGACAAAACAAAATTCATGAACAATTCACACCTCTTAAGGTTTGTGAATTCAACGCTGTCCGGGTTGAGCTGGGACCCATTTAACATGTCCCTAATCTCAGACCTGGTAGCCACAGCCACGAGTGCAGATACACAGACAGGCCGCAAGGCTGAACGCACACTGGCAAAGGCATGACATGCCATCTGATCAATGCGCTTGTCCTCACCATCCTTAAGGGTAGTGGCATCAGGAGTATGAACAACGGAGGTGTTGGCCGATCCTAAAACGGGCGCATCAACCTCGGGAGGGGAAGACCAGCGCTTCACCGCATCCACCGGAAAGGGAAACTTTCTATCCCATCCCTGAGGAACACCGTGAAGCCGACTCAGCCTCTCCCATTCTCTAAGAATCATGCAGAATGATTCTAAATTGGTGTTCTGATTTGCTGTTGATACCCTTGGGGGTATCAACAGCATCCCCCAGCACCTGCCCGGCATCCGATTCAAAGAACTGCAGTTCCTCAGTCTCTGATTCCTCAAACAGTTCCCCCTCCTCAAGCGGGGAATAATCAGCCCAGTCAGGGAAGTCATAATCAGTGACCAGTGACAGATGCCTTGCCAAGGGCCTTTTTGCCCACTGAGCTAGAAATAATGTTCTCAGGGGGCGTGGCCGGCGATGAAGGCGTGAGGATGCTCACTTTCAGAGCTCACTCCGGCCGACCCAATTATATTACAATTTAAAGGCTTTAAACCCACCAGGTTTTGTGGAAAGCATCATTGCGAAGAAGAGGAAGGGGGTAAAGAACATTTCACCTCCCTCACACAGGAAGATTAGCTCCTACCTGGCCCCAGACCGCATGGGGGGCAGAGGAGCAGAAGAGCCCAAGATGGCGGCGGGTAGAGATGGCGGGTCCGCGGCCCGTGGCGAGCCCAAAGCTGCTCCGGATCGGGAGTGGAGGAGAGTGGCAGGTACCTGGGTGAACGAGGAGGCGGCGAGGGAGGCAGCCCGACCTCTGGCTAGCGGGTCGGATCCCACCGTCAGCAGTGCGCACGGCAAGGAGGTCGGCACCGTGGAGCAGATGCAGCTCCCGGCGCCCGAAGATAGAGGCGGCAGCGGCGGTGTGTCGGCGGCTGAAGAGGAGCATCTCCCTACCAGTCCGTGCCCAGGCATGATGAGTGGCTCGGGCGGAGGGATTGAGCCGAGTTCTGACGCTTCACAGCCGGCTGAAGAGGTGAGCCAGGCAGGTGCTGGCGGCGGTACTGGCGGATTAGGAGCAGACAGGGCAACGCTGGGCCGGGCAGGCTGCAGTCCTATGTCCCCAGGGCAGATGAGCCTAGTCCTGGGGATTCCCAAACAACAAGGGGGCAGCGAGGAAACCACCCCTCTTATAGCAGCAGGATACATTCCAACCTCCCCACTAAATAGGAGGCACACTCGGTTAAGGGGGCTCCTGGGTCACGGGATTGGAGACCCTCTGACTCATGAACTTGTGGCACCCCCCTCCAGTGGGAGAAGCCCCACCAAGTCATGGGGAGACATGCCACCCTCATCTTCTGGGCTGAACACTGTCCCTAGAATCTCCCCTCCAAGCCCAGAATCACCGACGTTAGCAGGGACCTCCACAAGTCCCCCGAGGGACTGGTTCTCATCTGGGGCCCGAAGCGAGGCTTGCCATTCCCCTCAGTGGCTTACAGAAAGCAGCTCTGCGGGGCCTCGTGGCCCAGGGACCAGGAAATCCCAGCGCCCAGTTCCACAATTACTCTACCCGCATTTAGTGGCGGGCAGTGGCCTGCCCGTCAGGAGCACACCGGCGAGCGAGCGGCTCCGTCGGTCTGTCCGGCTCCCCTTCTATAAGATTGGGCCACTCACCCGGTCAGGGCCAAGCTGACACTTCAGTTACAGGACCGGCGGCGGCTGATGGAGGGTTCCCGACCGGCAGAGCTTCGCCCCTACCGCATGCCACTTTTTCCCATGACCCTATTTTGGCCGACATTAGAGCCGAGCTCAAGGCTCTCCCCACCAAGGCGGACCTCGAATCCTTTATCTTGAGGGTTGAGAACTCCTTTAAGAAGGATATTTCCAATCTGCAAAACTCGGTGGAAGCCCTGGACTCCAAAGTCACCGGTCTGGAACATTCTCACCTCACGACCATACAAAGGATTGAAGCCCTGGAAAAGAACATGTCGCTCCAACAAGCCATATCTCAAGCCATGGTACTCCACTTGGACGATCTTGAAAACAGGAGCATATTAGGGTTAGAGGCCTGCCGGAGGCAACCGGTCAAGGCCAGCTACTACCCACGGTCGTGGGCATCTTTAACGAGATCCTTAGCCGTCCGCCCAACATCGAAATCGTGATTGATCCACAGGGCCCTAGGGCCGAGAGCTACAGACCCCATCCGCCCACGGGACGTGATATGCCGCTTACATTATTACACGGTCAAAGAAGAGATCCTTAGACGTGCCTGGGATATAGAAAGGATCAACTTCGATGGGGTGACGATCCAGGTGTTTCCGTATGTTTCAAGACGAACACTCCAGATGCGTCGTTGCCTGAAACCCCTTCTTCTCAGAATTCAGGAGTGCGGAGCCACTTATCGATGGGGATACCCCTTCCACCTACTCATTCGCAAGAACCAGAGGGTGTTCGCCATGAGATTCCATGCCGACTTCCTGGAACTTTTCACCTTTCTGGACTCTCCTCCAATGGAAGTTCGGGACTAGTTAGAGCCCTCCCCTCTGCCCCCCCAGGCCTTTCTGGGAAACGACCAACCCCAGAGGCCACGTCAAAGGAGAGCCGCAAATACCGCACGGCCAAGAAGGTCCAGAAGACCTCCTGGAGAGCCGCCATCTCTGACAAATGAGCCGTGACGGAGGGACTTTACGCAGATCGTATGTCGGGTCGGCCCTACGTCCTGATATCCTTTGCCTTCCTATTTGACTTCGCAGATGCCTTTGTTTGATGCCGTGTTATTGTAGGATTTGCCTGTGCTATATGTCTTTTTGTGTTTTGCGTCTCCGGCGCTTTCGGGTGCGGCATGGGGATCCCTCCCCCGCCGCCGCTTCCGCGTGATCTGGGTGGGCTATGCCAAAAGATAAGGTCCCCCGGGGATCCTGGTAGGTCCCTGGGAGTGCCCTCCACATGCTGTCTGGGCTGGCCGAGGGGACTCCTCCACGCTACTCGGACCCGTCTTGTCCCCACAGTAGGCCGGAGTCCCCCCTGCCTGCCTTGGCGGTGCGGGGGTGGAGTCGTTTTTGGGTTGTTGCGAAAGCGGTTTGCTTCAGACCTGGTTTAGTTTTGTGAATTTGTTCTGTTTTATTTTCCCATCAAGCTCATTGAATTGTTTAACTCCTTGCTATCTGTCTCGTATTAACCCTTGTTGTCTTTTTGTAGTGTCTCTCCTCTCCCCCCCCCATTCCTAACCCTTCTCTTTCCAGACAGGCCCTTCGCCGGCGAACCCTCCGTACAGTGTTCTCCCTGAGCTGCAGAAGGTGAGGGTGAGGGGAATCCGGTATGTCCAAAGTGAAGTGTACATCCCTCAATGTAAAGGGGCTCAACTCCCCCTTAAAGAGAACCGTAGTCCTCAGGGAATTGAGGCGCTTACACACACAAGTTGCCTTCCTGCAGGAGACCCACCTTAAGGAGGGGAGAAAGCATAATGTCACCAACCGTTATTACAAAACCTAATACCATTCCCTCTCGCCTGACTCTAAATCCAGAGGAGTAGCCGTTTTGGCGGGGCCTTTGCCGTGGACACATTCAGCGTCACTTCAGGACCCGGAGGGAAGGTTCCTGTTTGTTCGGGGCACCCTCTTCTCCTTGAAAGTGACACTGGCGACATGCTATTGTCCTAACATTAACCAATTCAAATTTATGCGTTCCATGCTGAGCAAACTCGATGAGTTCGCGAAGGGGGTTCTCCTGCTGGGGGGTGATTTTAACACAGTTCTCGATCCGGCTCTGGACATTCCCGCGGGTACTCTCATACCCCTTTCTCCTCCCTGAAAAAGCTTAGAACACTGCTCTTTAGGAATCAGCTGAGGAACGCATGGCGGACATTAAACCCCAGGGGTAGGGACTATACATTTTCTCAGCACCCCACAATTCCTATTCGCACATTGATTGGTTCTTAGTCCCCCACAAATTTTTGCACCTCATAGTCGATATGGACATCGGACAGATCACTGTTTCAGATCACGCCCCAATAACTCCGACCATCTCCATCCCTGACACAGTCCCTCTGAGGGGCCAATGGAGGTTGAACAGCTCCCTCCTACAAGACCCGGGGGTTAAGGCAGACATCCATAAGGCCATTCTGGAATACTTTACGACAAATGACACTAGGGAGGTCTCGCGGATGTCTCTGTGGGAGGCCCACAAATGCGTGGTTAGGGGCTCGCCTCAAGAAAGAGAGGCATAAACAAATTGACCTCCTAACCCGAGAGATTTTTGAGACGGAGACACCAAGCACAAGCGAACCCTCGATGCAGTGTTAGGTGCCAAACTGGTACGCCTTCGGGAGTCCCTCAGAGACATCTGCCTTTCCGAGGCCAAGGGCTTGGCGGTTAGGTGCCGGCGATTTTTCTACGAATATAGCGATAAATGTGGTAAGGCTCTCTCACATCACGGATCGGGGGGTGAAAAGCTCTATATGTCCACAGCTATAGCTAGGTCGTTTAGAGTTTTACAAAAAGCTTTACAACCTATCCCTGGGACACCCAGCCCCCTCCATGAGTAACATAGAGGGGTATATCCGGGAGTCTGGTCTCCCGCGGCTCAAGCGTGAGGTGATGGAGGCTCTCGAGGGGTACATAGAGATGGAGGAATTTATGAGAGCTATCAAGAACACCAAGCCGGGTAGGGCACCAGGCCCTGACGGATTTAGCTTAGACTACTATAAAACGTTTGCAGGGACCCTCGGTCCTCAGTTTATAGCGTCATTCGGTTCACTAAGAGACGGTTTACCTCCCCCTAGAGACATCTTGAGAGCTAACATTACCGTTATCCCTAAGCCCGGGAAAGACCCGGCGCAGTTTGGGAGTTATAGACCTATTACCCTATTGAACTGTGATATCAAGCTGTTCAACAAAATTATTGCGGACAGGTTGGCATCGCATATCCCGTCCCTTATACACTGGGATCAGGTAGGCTTCGTCCCCACAACAGGGAAGGAAGAGATAACACTACTAGGGTTATCAATCTGATCCATCGGGCCCGCCTGGGAGGGCCAGCTGCGATGCTTCTCTCGACGGACGCCGAGAAGGCTTTTGATAAGGTGAGCTGGGCTTTTATCTCGTATACCCTCCGACGAGTTGGCTTGGGTGAGAACATGTCCCGTTGGATTATGGCCTCCTACTTCTGCCCCTCGGCGTCGTGGTGAATGGGATGGCATCGGAGCCGTTCAACCTGCCCAACGGGACCCGTCAGGGATGCCCCCTTTCCCCCCTGATATTCATACTGACACTAGAACCCTTTCTGAGATATGTACGGAAGAATGATGACATTGCTGGTATCGGGGTAGGGCGGGGAGAACATAAGGTTGCGGCGTACGCCGACGATTTAATATTTTCCATATCAAGACCTGAGACATCTCTTCCCATCCTTTTGGCGGAACATAAGACCTGTCAAGCTATGTCCAATTACAAAATAAATTATCAGAAATCTTCTGCCCTTAACATCAGCATCACCGAGGAGATTGAAGCAGATCTGGGAATATTTCCCATTTAAGTGGGAACAAGAGGCTATAACATACCTAGGGACACAGATACCGACCAACCCCCAAAAATGCATTTTCTTGATTTGGCAGGTCCAGCATCATTAAAATGAATATCCTGCCGAGAGTGTTGTATCTCTTTCAGGCCCTCCCGATCGTGCCGAGAGTGTTGTATCTCTTTCAGGCCCTCCCGATGGAAGTCACCCACACTTTCTTCAGACGTCTCACGGGGATCTGCTCCAGGTTTTTTTGGGCGGGGAGACCACATCGCCTATCTGCCCCACTCCTCGCTCTCCCCAAGGGGAGGGGAGGACTGGGCATCCCGGAGTGGAGGGCGTACCATGCTGCAGCTCACTTGTCTCGAGTCCTTGATTGGTGTAGACACGCCTCTTTGAAACAGTGGACGCTTGTCGAGCAGGAGTCATCGCAGATACCCCTCCCAGTGCTCCCTTGGATTCCGCTGGACCGTGTCCTCTCCCTGAACAAACACCCTACAATAGACCCTACTCGAAAAGTAGTGGGCAGGTTTTTTCCCAAAACTGGGCATCCAGCCCTCCGTCTCGCCATTGACCCCAGTAGTGGGACATCCGGACTTTCCGGCAGGCCTATCGGATGGCACGTTTCGATCATGGGTGAAACAGGATCGGTTCAGGGCCATGCATCTGCGGGATGGGTCGAGATGGTCTCTGGCAGAGGATATGGCGGCGAGATACTCTTTGACCCCGCTTAACTCCTGGCAGACCTTGCAGCTAACACACTATCAGGGTTCCCTGGACAGGTGTGCGGGAGCTACAGTTCCTCCTACCCCGTTCGAGCGAACCTGCTTCGGGAGCGGCCACTTCAGGGGAGCACTGTCCTATGCATACTCTTTACTAACCTCACCCCCCGACTCCTACAAGCCCCCATTTGTGGTGGGGTGGGAAAAGGAACTGAATAAGGTGTTCACGGAGGAGAAGACACAAGCCATGCTTCAAGTGGCCCACAAGTCATCAATGTCATGCAGATATCAGGAAGCCTCCTATAAAGTTCTCTCACGCTGGTATTTGGTTTCATCTAGATTGGCAAAAATATTTCCCTCCTCCTCCCCCATGTGTTGGAGATGCTCCGGGGCTAGGGGTACAATGCTGCACATCTTCTGGGAGTGTGGGGCCTTGACGGGGTTCTGGGAAAATGTCAGGAAAATTGTTTCAAAGCTTACGGACATAGATTTAGGCAAGGATCCGGCGTGTTACCTTCTGGGGCTAGCCCCAACTTCTATCAGGAGAAGGACCAGGTCCCTATTGGCCCCCCCTCTTAAATGCTGCCAGGACTTGCATCCCTTCCTGCTGGAAGTCGACCGCCCCTCCCACTACGGCTATGTGGCTTACCAGGGTAGCCAATATTAGCAGGATGGAGGAGATGACGGCCTCCCTGAGGGGGAAGGAGGACGAGCATAGAGAGAAGTGGTGCGTATGGGACTGTTTCACATTTTCGGCAGAACACCTGAACTTCTTCCAAGAGTAGGTGATAATGTGTTTGATGAGAAGAGGCTCCTTACTGGTGCATGTATCGGGCCCTCCCCCTTTCCTTCTTCCCCCCTTGTTTTTTCCCTATCCCCCTTTACCATTATGTGTTTATCTGTCGTCTTGTCTTCCCCCTCCCTCTGTTTCATAGGTTCTTCTTTATTGTTGTCTAGTGTTCTTATTTTCTGTCTATAACAAAAAGGAAAATGTATGAGGCATGATGAGCGGTTTACGTGCTTTATTTAACTTCGTTGCCCTTTGAGAAGCGGTGGTCAAAGAGCGAACTTCCGTAGCTTTTGGACACCGAGGGTTGAGGAGGGTGGCTATTATTCAAGGTTTAAATTTGTTATTGGCGCCCCAATGCCCCCGTGGACAGCCCCCGTAATCTCAACCCGGTAGGGTGGCGTCCGTAGGCCTTATCGTTTCTCAGGGTTGTTTCACAAGTTACTTATCGTGCCTTTATGTACTGTCTTTGTAAACGGATGTACAATTGTATCACACGTGTTCTGTCTTATTACATGCCTCTGCAACAAAAATCTACAATTTAAAAAAAAAAAAAAAAAAAAAAGAAATAATTTTCTCGAGGTTGGCCAGCCTAGCACAGACCTCTGAGTGTGACTCCCCACTAATGACAGGGTCACTTGGGGTACTGATAATGCAGGGTGGGGTAGGCGATGAGGCGGACAGCCCTGACCCAGAAGCCTGGGAACCAGACTGTCGCGTTATGGCCTGTTGCGCACAAGGTATGCAAATCAGTACATTTTCCCCCGTAAGGGGTACCCCACAACCCAGACACATCCAGGATTGTCCCGAAGGGAGCCCGAGCCCGGTATCTTGTGGAGCCTCCATATGGTGATTTTTTGACCAGACCAGAGGGAATTACGCTGGTAAGCAACCCGGGATGCCCCTTTTTTGTCCCGAGTGGGAGGATTTATAAGTGCCCCAAAATACTGCTAGGGACCCTAGGACCGGGAGAACCCCCTTTTAAGCAATGCACAGGGAGTCCTCCTGAAAGACACAAAATATGGCAATAAGCACATGCACACCACAGAATAATAATATACATGTAATGAAACACAGTGGCAGAGGGGGGCCAGCGCTGCCCCAAGTGCGACTGGGACATACTGGCCAAGCAACTAGAAGGGGAAGCCCGGCAGGGCACTCACACACACCGCAAAATGGAGTCCAGTGCAGCAGCAGCAGCCTCCGTGACAGAGAGAGAGAGAGAGAGAGGGAGAAGAAGGGGTGGGCCAGCGCGCCGCGCCAGGCCCCGCCCCCTTCCCTCCTAGTCCAGCAATGCGGATCCCATAAATGGGATGGGCCCGCAAAGGCGCCATACAGAAGGGGGGGCGAGCCGCGGCAACGCGCGAGCACCTGGCCCTGCCCCCTCACAACTCAGCCTGAGGGGGAGAAGCTCCCCGGCCGGCAGCAGAGCGCAAAGCGCGAAACATGCAGCAAGAACGCACAGGCACACATGTAACAAGGTGAAAAAATACCATTTTGTGAATACTCACCTGAAAAATGGATATTGTCAGTGTGTCACACACCCCGCTTCCCCTTTAATTCTTACGATCGGGTTACTCCACCAGCAGGTGGCGACGTTGCAGAGAGAAGTCTTGAAAACGAGCCCCTTCCGGCCTATATATACCTGGGACCTCCCACTCAATACCCAGTGATTTTAAAAGCAGAAAGACAAGGTACCAGGAAATCCAATGGTAACCTCAAAATAAAGAAAAGCTTCACCATATAAAGGATCCAGGATACCAAAAAAGGGCGGGTGAAGCGGGGTGTGTAACACAGACAATATCCATTTTTCAGGTGAGTACTCACAAAATGGTATTATTCTCAGTGTGTCACACACCCCGCTTCCCCTTTAATTCTTACAATCGGGACATCCAAAAGCAGTGTCCACAAGGGATGGGTATCCGAAGGCAAAATGAAGCATAACTTAAATGACTGCAGTCTGCAGAACTTTGCGGCAAAACACAGCATCCGCTGAGGCCCGCACATCAACCTTGTAAAAGTATGAACAGAAGACCAAGTAGCAGCCTTACAAACTTGTTCAACAGAAGCTTGGTGCTGAAAAGCCCAAGACGCTCCAACGGCGCGAGTAAAATGAGCAGTGATACGAAAAGGGGGAACTTTCCCCTTAGCAGAAACCCAAACCCTTCCTAGGCCCACAGGGCACAACAAAAAAGGCATCAGTTTTACGAAAAGGAGAAGTAATAATCAAATAGTACTTAACACAGCGTACTACATCCAAACAATGTAAAACCCTCTCCCTTAGGAAGAAAGTCTGGTTTGAACCGAAAGACCAATTTGTCCTGATGCCTCTCAAAGTAGGGCGCCTGAATAGACAAGGCCGCCAACTCCGAGACACGCCGAACCGAAGTGATAGCTACCAAGAAGACAATCTTCTGAGTCAAGGTAGACAAAGCAATATCTTGCAAAGGCTCAAAGGGAGGAGCCTGAAGAGCAGAAAGAACCAAATTCAAGTCCCAAACAGGGAGTAATGGTTTCCTGGGAGGCCGCACATGCGTAACCCCCTGGAAAAAAGTTTTAACTAAAGGATGAAGCGCAAAACGCTTCTGAAAAAAAAGATAGATAAGGCAGAAACCTGCCCTTTCAAAGTACTCAGCTGAAGACCAGAGTCCAGCCCTGATTGCAAAAACTCTAGAATCCTGGAGACCGAAAAGACCCTACAAGGCAAAGATCTAACCTCACACCGAGCAATATAGGCCTTCCAAGTCCTATAGTAGGTGATAGAAGAAGACCTCTTCCGGGCACCGATCAGAGTCTTAACAACAGAGTCAGAAAGGCCCTCCTCCTTCAAGATGGAGGTCTCAGCAGCCAAGCCGTCAAACCCAGCGTTGGTAAATTGGGGTAACACAGCCGACCCTGAATGAGCCGATCGGGCCGAAGAGGCAGAAAGAACGGATCCACTGTCAGCCGAACGATGTCTGCGCACCATACTCGCCTTGGTCACCTTGGGGCCACGAGAATGGCGGACACCCTTTACAGAGCCGGCTTCCGTACCACCCAGCCTAGCCTGGTTATCGGAGGAAACAGGTACAGAAACCCCGGATCCCCCAGCTCAGGGACATGGCGTCCGCTGCCAGAGCCAGAGGATCCTGGGAGAGAGACACAAAGTTCAGGGGCCAGCAATTGTGGCGAGGGGCAAACAGGACCACCTCCGGTGCCCCCCACCGGAGTGGAATGCAGACTGCCGAGAGACAAGGAACATGTGCCTCCGCCCAGGTCAGGATCAGGGACCCCTCACTGAGGGCACCCAGACTGCAAGTCCCTCCCTGATGATTGATGTAAGCAACCACTGTTTGATTGTCCGAGCGAACCTGAACCCAAAGGCCCAGAACATGTTGAGACACAAGAGCAAGAACCAGACGGATGGCTCTTAGTTCCCAAATTTTGGACTGAGGTGTTGACCGGAATCCAACCGTATTCCCAGAAAGGACACTACCCTGGCCGGAGAGAGGGAGGACTTGGGAAGGTTGAGAAACTTCAGAAGCAGGACGGGGCGAGCCGACCCGTCCTTCTTGGGGACTGTGAAAAGATTGGAGTAAAAACCGAGGCCCACCTCTAAGCGCGGCGCCGGCCGGATGACCGCCATTTCCAGGAAAAAAACGTGACGGAGGGCGGGACTCGGACTCCAGCTTGTAACCGGACGACACCACCTCCCGGATCTATGTGTCCGGAATCTCCCGGACCCAAACCAGGGAGAAGTGTCGCAATCGACCCCCCACCCGCACGGGTGAGGGCAGCCCCTCATTGCTGAGCGGGCTTACCAGTAGGTTTGGGCTTGGCGCCCCAGGACTGACCGGGACGGTCACGGCCCCTTCCCCGGTTCCAACCTACACACCCGGTAACGGGAAAGGAAGCCCCTCTGCCCGCTCTGGCTCCTTGAAAAGAGGGACTAAAGGAACCCCGAAGGGAGCGACGAGGCCTCTTGAGTTGAGGCAACTTACCATCCTTGGTAACTGCATCCAATTTATCGCCAAAAAAATGCAAACCTAAGAAACCTGTAAGCGCCCTCTTAGAGTTAAGGTCCGCCGTCCACTGGCGCAGCCACACTGACCGACGAATAGCAACCAGCAGCGCCGCAGTCCTGCTACTCATCGCAAGAGCATCGTCCTGGGTGGTCAAGACAAAGGAAATAAACGACTCACACTGCTTGAGAGAACTAAACACATCACAAGCGGGATCAAGACCTGCATACAGATCCCTAATAATGGACCTAACTGCCAACAGAAGAAGCGCCGAAGCACAAACTGGCCGCAGTGTTGATCCGGCACTGATAAACCCATGGCGAGCCAATTGATCAATCCGACGATCGGGTCAGCCCTAACACAGGGGTATCGACGTCAGGGGGAACTGACCAAAGCTTCACCAAGTCCTCCGGAAAAGGATAACGCTTATCCCAATTAGGAGGAGTTCCAGCCAGGCGCGTGGGTTGTTCCCATTCCTTAAGCACAACCCTCTCAAAGTGTTGCTGCCTGGGAAACACCAAACGCGGCTGGGGCACATCAAACAACCCACCCTTTGGCGGAGGGACCACCGCGGGCGGATGCAAAGCCAAAACCTTAAACATTTGAGCCAAAATGGAAGGAGTGTCAAGGGACACCCCCACAGCCTGATCGCCAGCAGTGTCAAACAATAGCTGGTCTGCAGGCTCATCCGACTCCTCAAGGAGTTCCCCCTCCTCATCAGGGGGATAATCGGACCAATCCAAAAATTCAGGTACCTCACCCTCCAAAGCAGGCACTGCCGGAGAAAGGTGCTTCCGCTTTGCTGTAGCCTTCTGAACCACCGTAGAGGAAATTATCTTCTCGAGGTTGGCCAACCGCGCATGCACCTCAGAATGCGAATCCCCATTCTTGACAATGTCACACGGGGTCCGGAATAAGGGAGGGGGGGTAGGAGATGACGGAAGTTGCGAAGAGCCAGAAGCCGGAGCGACGGACTGGCGTGCAATATTCTGCCTTGCACATGGAACGCATAATATGACATCATCGCCTGGGAGGGGAACCCCACAATCCCCACACAGCCTGGATAGCCCCGAAGAGCCATTTCCGGTAACGTCGGAAGCCTCCATATGGTGAATTTATGGTATTTGCAACAACCCAGGGTTTTACGCATTAGGAAACCCGGGATGCCCCTTTGTAATTAAAGTCCCGGGAGAGGGAGGATTTTTTAAGCCTAGGAAAATCCCAATTTAGAGACTAAGACTAGCCAGGTATAACAGACCGGGAGAGCCACTGCAGTGAGGGGATCCCAGAATCTGTGGGGGAAAAGAGATCACAGTCAGTCCCCCAACCAGTATGCACCACACTCATATATAAACCAAACATGGTAAAACATATATGAACAGTTTATACATCATGAATAAAATATATACATGACACATGCTGTATAGGGCTAACAAAAGCCAGAGAGTGCATCAATATATAAAAATATATACATGCATAAATAAATACACATATATATATATATATATATATATATATATATATATATATATATATACAAACATACAAATATATATATATATATATATATATATATATATATATATATATATATATATACAGACATACACATACATGCAGATACACACATAAAACTCAAAGAGAAAAGTGCCTCCCTGCCGGAGCCAAAGTGAAACGCTAAACAAGCCAGGCAATACAGCACAGCACAAAGACGGCCCCACCGCAATGGTGCGGCCGTTAACCTGCTACAGCCGCACTGGACGCGTCCTCTTCCCCCACCAGCTCCAGGCACACCTGTCTCATATTGAGACAGAGGAAGTGAGGCGGGCCCGGACACAGCGCGCCCCGGCCACGCCCCCTGCTCACCGACCGAGGCCGCAGAGAGCGCGGCCCCGCCCCTCCAGTGACGCGGCTCGCCCAATGGCGAGCCCGGAAGCAAGAAAGGGGGGAAATTCAAACATGAACACAGAAAAGGCCCCAGCAGCTGACCCTGCGCCTAGCACTATTTAAACACATACACTCCAAGTGAAGCACCCCATGCAAGCACCCCCCCCCCCATTTAGCGATGGGAGGAGGGACCGAGCGGGAGAAGGTGGCCAAGGGGAACATCGGGACAGGGGCATCCCAAATCCGGATCACCATGCCGGATAGCCGCATTGCCCCACGCGTGGGGTCGAGCGGAGGAGATAAGCTCCTAGGCACCTAAAGTGCCATCTACCTTTGCCCAGCCAGCAGCCCAGGCTGGGAGGCTTCCGTTTATCTAGGCATAAAACAACACAACAGACTGGGCAGAAATAGACCAAAAGGGGATGCCGGGTTTGACCCCGGCTACCTGCAAGCAGGAGACTTCTTTCTTCTGTCTTGTCACCTCATGCAGAGAGAAAATACTGGGTACTGAGTGGGAGGTCCCAGGTATATATAGGCTGGGAGGGGCTCATTTTCAAGACTTCTCTCTGCAACGTCGCCACCTGCTGGTGGAGTAACCCGATCGTAAGAATTAAAGGGGAAGCGGGGTGTGTGACACACTGAGAATATATAAGCACAGTGCCTCCCCCCCCCCCCCCCCCCCACTAGAGGGTATCCAAGGGGACCCTGAAGGGGGAGAATCCCTCACCAGAAAGTGCCAGGGAAGTGAATGGGGACAGGGCATCCCAAACTGGGATCACCAACCCAGAAGCCGCCTACCCCCTTGTATGGGGTCTCACGGGGGAGCATGGCTCCCTAACACCTATAAGGTGAAGCCTACCATCACCCGGACCTGCAGCCAAGGCTGGGAGGCTATACTGGAATTAAAAAAAAAGGTCCGGGCAGAAATAAGGCACCGCATAAGCCTGGCTTACCTGCAAGGACTTGCTCGCCGTCCTGCAGAGAAGGAGCTGGGGAATGTGTGGGAGATCCCAGGTATTTATGGACCAGGAGGGGCTTCTTTTTTGTTTTCATCTCTGCAGAAGTTCGCCCTCTACTGGACCATAATCTATATGTCATGAATAGTGGAAGCGGGGTGTGTGACCTTGTAACTTTGAAACTTCGTAAAACTTTGAAAAGGTATGAACAGAAGACCAAGTAGCGGCCTTGCAAACTTGTTCAACAGAAGCCTGGTGCTGAAAAGCCCAAGAGGCACCAATAGCACGAGTGGAATGAGCAGTAAGGCGGAAGGGAGGATTCTTCCCCTTAGCAGAATAGGCCTGAATCACAGCCTGACGGATCCATTTGCTGATAGTAGACTTGGCAGGTGTCAAACCCTTCCTAGGACCAGAAGAGACCACAAAAAGAGCATCAGTTTTCCTGAAAGGTGCAGTAGCCACCAGATAGTACTTCAGACACCCAACCACATCCAAAGAATGCAAGACCCTCTCCTTAGCATTACTAGGATTAGGGCACAAGTAAGGTAGAACAATGTCCTGATTCAAATGAAAGGCAGAAACAACCTTAGGAAGAAAACCTGGTGTCTCTCAAAGTAGGGGGGCTGGATGGAAAGCGCCGCCAACTCAGACACACGCATAACAGAAGTGATAGCCACCAAAAAGACTACCTTGAGAGTAAGAATGGCCAGGGAAGCCTCCTGCACAGGTTCAAAGGGAGCACCCTGCAAGGCAGACAAGACCAAGTTCAAATCCCAAACAGGCAATATAGGCTTACGTGGGGGACGCACATGAGTCCTGATCAGAGAATGCTGGGCAAAGGAACTCTGGAAGAAAACAGCCAGGGCAGAGACATGACCCTTCAGAGTACTGAGTTGGAGCCCCAGCTCCAACCCATGCTGCAGGAACTCCAGGATCCTGGGAATAGAGAACACACAACAGGGAAGAGACTTAGACTCACACCAGTCAATGTAGACACGCCAAACCCTATAGTAAATGGAAGAAGAAGACTTCATTTCTTCCTAGCCTTTATCATGGTATCAACAACAGAGGCAGACAGCCCCTTCTCCATCAAGATGGAGGTTTCAGCAGCTAGGCCGTCAAAGCCAGAGCTTGTAAATTGGGATGGCGTAAGTGACCCTGAGTGAGCAGGTCTGGCACCCTGGGCAGAGCGTATTGATCCACTGCCAGCTGCACCATGTCTGCGAACCACACTCTTCTTTGCCACCTAGGGGCCACCAGAATGTCTGGCATCCCTTCCAGAGCAATCTTGCGCAGAACCCTGCCCAACAGGGGGAATGGAGGAAAGACATACAGGAGCTGAAAGTCCTGCAATGACATTGCTAGAGCATCCATGGCCAAGGCCAGAGGGTCCTGGGACAGGGAGACAAAAGCTGGGAGCTTGTGATTGTGACGGGACGCAAACAGATCCACATCTGGTTGGCCCCAACGGTGACACAGAGATTGAAACACCCTGTTGCAGAGGGACCATTCTCCCAGGCGAGAGGTCCCCCTGCTCAGAGAGTCTGCCTGCAGATTCTCCACCCCCGGGATGTACACAGCTGATATGCAGGGAACATTGTCCTCCGCCCAAGCCAGGATCAGAGACACTTCCTGGAGGGCCCTCTTGCTCCGGGTCCCTCTCTGATGACTGATGTAGGCAACCGCCGTCTGGTTGTCCGAGCGTACCTGAACAGGCAGGCCCCGAAGGTGATGAGTCAAATGAGTCAGAACCAACCTGATCGCCCGCAGTTCCAGAATGTTGATAGGTGTATGGGCCTCCTGAGGGCCCCACCGCCCTTGGAACTGCAGGGACTTCCAGAACCCCCCCCAACCTGTCATCCGTGGTGACCATCTCCCAGCAGGGGGCCAGAAAGGATCTGCCCACCCACAGGTTCCTGGAGTCCAGCCACCACGAGAGGGACCGCCTGACTAGGGGGGAAAGCACAAGGACCTGGTCCAGGGACGCAGGATCCTTGTCCCATACTGACAAGAGGTGGAGTTGCAGAAGCACGAAGCACGCCACCATCAGGCCCACCAGCTGCATTCCCTGCCTGATGGAGGGATGAGGGCAAGATAGCAGGAACTGAACCTGCGCTAGCAGACTGTCCACCTTCTGCTGAGGAAGAAAAATCCTTGCCTGAACTGTATCCAGATTCATTCCCAAGAAGGGTGTCACCAAGGACGGAGACAGGGAAGACTTGGGATGGTTGATCACCCAGCCAAATGACTCCAGAGTGGAAACTACCAGCTGAGTATCCAACTGCCTGTTGGAAGGACTGGGAAGTGATGATAATGTCGTCCAGATAGGGCAGCACGCAAATGCCCTGAGACCTGAGCAGAGACATCACTCCTGCCAGCACCTTGGTGAACACTCTGGGAGCTGAAGTGAGACCGAAGGGCAATGACACAAATTGGTAGTGCTGATCCTCCAGAGAGAACATGAGGAACCTTTGATGACCTGGAAACACAGGAATAGGAAGGTAAGCATCTTTGATGTCCACAGATGTCATGAAGTCCCCTGGACGCAGGGAACTGGTGGCAGAGCGCAGAGTGTCCATGCGAAAACGCCTGCAACTGACAAATTTGTTGAGGATCTTCAAGTCCAGGATGGGCCTGACTGACCCATCTTTTTTGGAATAGAAGCCCTTGCCCCTTTCTCATAAAGGGACCTGGCAGATGACCCCCAGCCCCAGAAGGCTTTGCCCCGCCAGAACTAGAGCGTGAGCTGACACAGGGTCCTGAGAAATCCGGGATCTGATGAATCTTGGGGGCGGCCAGGCAGCAAACTCTATCGTGTAACCGGAGGAAACTACCTCCTGAATCCACCGGTCTGAGAAATGAAGCCTCCAGACGTGAGCAAAGTGCTGAAGCCGACCCCCCACCCGGATGGGTGAGGGCGCCCCTTCATGCCTGAGGGGGCTTGGGAGAAGACTTAAGCTTGGAGCCCCAGGAGAAGCCAGGGCGACCACGTCCTCTGCTCCTACCCCAGAAATCTCCTCGGGCCTCAGCAAGGGAGACCCCCCTCCCCTGTCTGGCACCACGGTAGGGGGAAGAAAAGGAGCCCTGTCCTCGAAAGGGCCGAGACTTCCGCCTGCGCTGGGGTAACCTGCCTCCCTTAGCAAACAGGTCCAGGCAGTCCCCAAACAGGCATAGTCCTTTGGAGGGAAAACCAGTGAGAGCTTTCTTGGCAGCGTTGTCAGCAGCCCACTGGCGCAGCCAAACCGAGCAGCGTATAGCCCCCACCAGGGCAGAGGTTCTGCCACACATCCTGATGGCATCATCCAAGGCAGAGAGGACAAAAGTCACAAAAACCTCACATGAGAGAGTGCATTAAACTCCTCACTAGACACATCATCAGGGGCACCATCTAGAATACTTGTAAGCAGGGTCCTAATGGCCACAGCCGTAATGGCAGAGGCACAGACCGGGGCGCAGCGCCGTCCCCCCACATGCAAAGGCATGGGAGGCCAGCTGATCAATACGCCGGTCCTCATCATCCCGCAGTGTAGTAGAGTCAGGGGAATGCATGACAGAGGTGTTAGACAACCCTAGGACCGGGGGAATCAACTTCAGGAGGGGATGACCAACGCTTCACCACATCAGCAGGAAAGGGATACCTCTTATCCCAACTCTTAGGTACACCGGGAAGCCTGCTGGGGCGCTCCCATTCCCTGAGCACGAGATTAAAAAAATGGGCCTGCTAAGGAAACTCTAAGCGTGGCTTAGCAGTATGAAACAATTCCCCCTTTTGCCTGGGGGCTGCAACCGGGGGAGAGATAGACAGTACCTCAAAAAGCCAGAAGAATCGTGACCCCTGGGCCTCTCATCAGATGACTCCAAGTCAGAGAATAACCCCCCTTCTTCCAAAACGGTATAGCCAGACAGTTCCGAAAACTCATCAGCCTCCATAGGGAAAAGAGTGACATCAGGCATTAAGTGCCGCTTTTTAGCAGAGGCCTTACGCGTCAAGGTATTAGCAAACAACTTCTCAACACTAGCCAGTCTGGAAGACACATCAGGCTGAGAATCCCCACTGGTATGAAACTCAATGGGAGTCAAATTTAAGCTTGGGGGAGTAGGTGAAGCCATACGAGGCGCAGGCCCAGCTACTGTTAAACCAGGCTGCAGCGCAAGCATCTGCTGGGCACAAGGTACACAGACCCGCACATTGTCAGCACTAATAGGGGACACCCCCACAAGCAACATATGGTGATTATAGCGGCACAATAGGCCGATAGGGATTCACGCTATAAAAAGCAACCCGGGATGCCCCAAAAGCCCGCTAGGGAAGTGGGAGTAATTTACACACTAGGCCTCACAAGTTTAATAACTAAATAGAGGGAGTAGGGCCGGGAGAAACCAATATGGTCGGGCCCGTCTGTAAGACATAAGCAAAGAGAACCCCGTAAGTGACATGCATAATGACATAGGGCCCACTGATAGGGGCAAGGGGCAATAGGGCGGGAGGGGCATCCCATAGACCATAGAGGCTCACCATATGCCTATACCGCCTACCCTTTGGTGGGGGACTGCGGTGGAGCAGCGCTCCTACCCACCTGGCAGCGGTGCTGCCTACCATCACCCAGACCAGCGCAGCCAAGGCTGGGAGGCACATTAAGAATGGAACAGGTGGGAATAGTCCTACAGAGCCGCAGGCTAATAGCCCCGCTCACCTGCGAGAAGAGAGAGCCATCTTCTTGTCCTTCGCAGTCCATACTGCAGAGAAACTCTGGGGGATTTGTGGGAGGTCCCGAGTATTTGAGGGGCGGGCCGCTCACGTGAGCCGCGCCAGAAGTGCCGCAGAGCGTAGTACAACCGCGGCGGTGGTGAGACAGAACAACGGACAAATCCCGAAAAAAAAAATCTGGCTTAAACCGAAACACCACCTTGTCCTGGTGTCTCTCAAAGTAAGGAGGCTTGATGGAAAGCGCCGCCAACTCAGAAACACGCCTAACAGAAGTGATAGCCACCAAAATATACAATTCTGTGATTACTCGCCTGTAGAATTGGTATTATGAGTATACAGTACGTCCTGCTCCAAATATAATACTTACAAGTTGGTTATACTCCGCCAGATGGCGCTGGACTGCAGAGACATCGAAAATAGGCTCCTCCCGGCCCCTCAAATACCCGGGGACCTCCCACAAATACCCAGCATTGAAAAGCAGTTAACGAGAAGCCGGGAGAATTAAACAACCCAAACTATCAACTATAACAATGATAACAATCACCATACAGGGGATCCAAGATAATGCAAAACCCAGGGTGGGTTGGAGAAGGACGTACTGTATACTCATAATACCAATTTTACAGGTGAGTAATCACAGAATTGTATTATTCTTAGTATACAGTACGTCCTGCTCCAAATATAATACTTACAAGTGGGACATCCAATAGCAGTGTCCATAAAGTAGGGTGGGATACCCAATAAAAAGCAGCAGCAAACAGTTTAAACCACTGCTGCCTGCGGAACCTTTCGGCCAAAAGCAGCATCAGCTGAGGCCCTAACATCAACCTTGTAAAACTTTGAAAAGGTATGAACAGAAGACCAAGTAGCAGCCTTGCAAACTTGTTCAACAGAAACCTGGTGCTGAAAAGCCCAAGAGGCACCAATAGCACGAGTGGAATGAGCAGTAAGGCGGAAGGGAGGATTCTTCCCCTTAGCAGAGTAGGCCTGAATCACAGCCTGACGAATCCACTTGCTGATAGTAGACTTGGCAGGAGCCAAACCCTTACTAGGACCAGAAGGGACCACAAAAAGAGCATCAGTTCTCCAGAAAGGTGCAGTAGCCACCAGATAGTACTTCAGACACCTAACCACATCCAAAGAGTGGAAAACCCTCTCCTTAGCATTGCTATGATTAGGGCACAAAGAAGGAAGAACAATATCCTGATTCAAATGAAAGGCAGACACTACCTTAGGCAGAAAGTCAGGTTTGAAACGAAACACCACCTTGTCCTGGTGTGTCTCATATTAGGGGGGCTGAATGGAAAGCGCCGCCAACTCAGACATACGCCTGACAGAGGTGATAGCCCCCAGAAATAGAAATCTTGAGCGTAAGAATGGCCATGGCAACAGCCTGCACAGGTTCAAAGGGAGCACCCTGCAAGGCTGACAGAACCAAGTTCAAATCCCAAACAGGCACCATAGGCTTACGTGGAGGGCGCAAATGAGTGACCCCCTGGAAAAATACAATTCTGTGAAATACTGACCTGTAGAATTGGTATTATACGTATACAGTACGTCCTGCTCCAAATAGAATACTTACACTTGGGTAATCCTCCGCCAGATGGCGCCGCGCTGCAGAGACACGAAAAACTGGCTCCTCCCAGCCCCTCAAATACCCGGGGACCTCCCACAAATCCCCAGCATTGAAAAGCAGTGAACGAGAAGCCGGGAGAATTCAACCACCAAAAACTGGTAACTACAACAACGGTAACAATCACCATACAGGGGATCCAGAAAAATGCAAAACCAGGGTGGGGTGGAGCAGGATGTACTGTATACGTATAATACCAATTCTACAGGTGAGTATTTCACAGAATTGTATTATTCTAAGTATACAGTACGTCCTGCTCCAAATAGAATACTTATACTTGGGACATCCAATAGCAGTGTCCATAGAATAGGGTGGGATCCCCAACAAAAAAGGCAACAGCAGACAGTTTAAAACACTGTCACCTGCAAACTTTGCTACCAAGAGCAACATGAGCTAAGGCTCTAATGTCAACCTCGTAAAAAACCTTTGAAAAGGTATGAACAGAGATCAAATAGCAGTCTAGCAAGACTTGTCCAACAGAAAACCCGGTGCTGAAAGCCCAAAGGCAACAAGGCACGAGTAGAATAAGAAGTAAGGCGAGAAGAAGATTCCTCCCCTTAGAGGAACAGGCCTGAGTAACAGCCTGACAAGTCCAAACGCTAACAGTAGCCCTGGCAAAAGCCGAAACCTTTCCTAGGACCAGAAGGGACAATCCCTTCCAAGTATGGCCAGGCCCAAGCCGCTTAACCCCTGAAGATCAGACGAGATCAGACACATACAGGAAGGAGATGGCCATAGACCCAAAGGGCCATCAGTTCCCCAAGGGGCAAGAGACAATCCAGGAAACACTTCCAACACCTGTTGAAGGAATGTAGAGCTCTTTCCTCAGCATTGCTAGGAATAAGGCACAGAAGGAAGAAGAAAAATCTTGAATCAAGGAACATAAGACACCACCTTAGGCAGAAGGTCCGGAGTAAAGCGGAGCACCACCTTATCATGGTGTGTCTCAAAGAAGGAGGGCTAGCTAAACAGAGCCGCCCGCTCAGACCACGTCTGACTGAAGTAACAGCCCCCAGAAGGACAATTTGAAGGTAAAAGACAGCCAGACATCATCCTGAATCGGTCCAAAGGGAACACCCTGCAAGGCAAACAGAATAAAATTCAAATCCCAACAGGGACCATAGAATTACGTGGGGAACGCAATGAGCAACCCCCCAACGAAGCTTAGCCAAGGAAAAACAAGCAAAATACTTCTACAGGAAGGCGGACAGGGAAGAACCTGACCATTCAGTGTACTGAGTTGGAGAGCCAACTCCAACCCATGCTGTAATAACTCTAGAGCCCTGGGAACAGAGAACGCCCGGCAGGGAAGAGACCTGAACTCACACCAATCTAAATGGGTATGCCATACCCTATAATAGATGGAAGAAGAAGAAGAAGCTTGCTCTTAGACTTCCAATAGTCACAAACACAGAGAAGATAAGCCTGTCTCCATCAAGATGGAAGATTCAGCAGTCAGGTCGCCTAGGCCAGAATCTGTAGATTAGGGTGACGTAAAGGGGACCCTGAGTGATCAGAGCGGCACTCCTGGCAGAACGTACAGATCTAATGCCCTCGGTACCACGTCTGCGAATCCACACTCCACTAGGCCACCCAGGGGCCACCAGTATCAATGGCCCCCCTTCCAGAGCAATTTTGCGCATAACCCCGCATAGCAGGGGGAACGGAGATAAGACATACAGACCAGAATGTTCTGCCATAACATTACTAAAGCATCATGACCACGGCCAGAGGATCCTGGGGCAGGGAAACAAGGGTCGAGAGCTTGAGATAGTGACGGGGCACCAAACAGATCCACACTGGTTGAACCTCATAGTGACACAAGGATTAGCACATCCTGTCGCAGAGGGACCTCCAATGGAGCGAATACCACTGGTATGCAGGAAACATTATCCTCCACCCAGATCAGGAACATATACCTTCCTGGAGGACCATCCTGCTCCAGGTCCCACACAGGTGATTAAGGTAGGCCACTGTCGTTAGACAGACCGAGCGCCCCCAAACAGGCGGGCCGTGAAGAGGAGTAGTCAAGCGAGATAGAACCAACCTGAAAACTCACTGTTTCAATACTGATAGGTGGATGGACCTCCTAAAGGCCCCGCCTCCCCCGGACCCGCATGGGGTTACAGAAGAAACCCCCCCCCCCCATCAACCTGATAGATTGGCATCCATGGTGACCGTCTCCAGGAAGGGGTAAGAAGGGAACTACCCCCAGACAGGTTCCTTGAGTTCATCCACTCCAAAAGGGACCTCCGAACCAGGGGGGAAGGCACACCTGACCCTGCTCCAGGGATGCTGGGTCCCTGTCCAATATTAACAATAGAAGTTGCAGAAGGGCCCCAGGGGAAGAGTATAAGGGACCTCTTCTGAGCAAGCCACCAATGGGCCCACCAGCTGCATTCCTGCCTGGTGAAGGGACGGGGACAGCAAAGAGGGACTGAGCCCATGCAACCAGATTGTCCACTTTATTGCTGAGGAAGGAAGATTCTCGCCTGAACCGAATCCAGATTCATCCCTAGGAATGGAGTTACCAATTAAGGGGACAATGAGGAATAGAGGTGACTGAACACCCATCCAAATGACTCCCAATGGACACGACCAGCCGAGTAACCAACTCAGCCTGACGTAGATATTGGGAAGTGAAAAAGGACGACCGGGTAGGTCCTCACGCGGACGCCCCTTGGTCTCATCAGAGACAAGGCCCCCGTCAGCACCTTGGTGAGCACTCTGGGAGCAGAAGAGAGGCCAGATAACAAGGCCCAAAATCAGCAGTGTTGGACCTCCAACACGAACCTGAAGAGCCTCGGTGTCTAGAAGACACAGGGATGTGAACATAAGCATCTTTGATCTCCACAGGCCGCAAGGGGCCCACTGGGCGCAAGGCGCTGATGGCCCATCTTAGAGTTTCCATGCAGAAACTGCCTGTAATTGTAGAATTGCCGAAAACCTGTGAATCCAGAATGGGCCAGACTGACTCATCCTTTTGGGGGAAAGTGGAAAGGTTGGCGTAGCGGCCCCTGCCTCTGCCTGTTAAGGGCAATCTGCAAGTGACCCCCAGACCCCTAAGGCCGTGCATGGCCTGCACCAGCACCTGAACAGAGGCAGGGACCAGGAGTACCGTGACAATCCTGGGGGAGGCCGTGCAGTAAACTCTATCCTGTATCCGGAGGGCACTACCTCCTGTATCCACCAGAATGTGGCGTAATGCCTCCTGATAGGAGTAAGGTGCTGCAGCCATCCCCTCACCCAGGCGGGCGAGGGCGCCCCATCATGCTTGAGGGGGTTTGGTGGAAGATTTAGGCTTAGCCCCGCCGGAGGGGCCAGGACGTTGTCTGCCGCTCCTGGGGCAGGAGTCTGCACAAGCCCCCAGGAAGGACACCCCTGGTTCTTGTTTAACACTATGGTATGGAGGGGGAGAGGTGCCCCAGCCCCGAGGGAGCCGAAACGGTCGCCTGCTTTGGGGTGATTTGCCCTTTTTACCAAACAGGTCCAGACGGGCCCCAAACAGGCGTTGCCCTCTGAAGGGAAGCCTAGTCAGAGTCCTTTTAGCAGCATCGTCAGCACCCCACTGTCGCAGCCAAACCAAGTGACGTATAGTCACCACAAGGGCAGAAGTCCTCGCACACATTCTAATGGTGTCATCCAGTGCTAAAAGGATAAATTTTACAAATACCTCACAACTGGAGAGTGCATTAAACACCTCCCAGGGAATATCCTCAGGGTGATGCTCAAGCATCTTTCTGATGAGGGTTCTAGCGGCCACTGCAGTGATGGCCGCGGCACAGACCAGGCGCAGCGCCGTTCCTGCGCAAGAAAAGGCGTGGGAAGCCAGCCTATCAATGCGCCGTCCTCGGCATCCCGAAGGGTACTATAAGCAGGGGCTGTAATAAAGGGGGGGTTAGGAACCCCAATGATTGGTGCGTCCACCACAGGGGGCGATGACCAACAATCAACCACCTCAGGGGGAAAAGGGTATTTCCAATCCCAGTCCCCTGGGACCCCTGGAAGTTTACTGGGGCATTCCCATTTCTCGAGTACAAGAGCATGGAAGTGAGCCTGCTCTAGGAATTCCAAGCGCGGTGTCGCTGTATGGAAACGCTCCCCTCTCGGCTTGGGACAGAGACAGACAGGGCCTTAAAGATCCTAATCAACAGACCATCGGTGTCAAACTGGCTCCAGTGTTCATGGTCAGAATCGTCATGACTCCTCGGCCTCTCATCAGATGAGCCTGAGTCAGAGAACAGCCCTCCTTCATCCGAAGGAGTACAGGCACGCGAAGTAGTGAATTCCTCAGATCCCATAGCAAAGGCAGAGACAGGGGGCGTCGAGGGCCGCTTCTTACCAGGGCCCAAGCGCTCTGTCAACCCCGCAATAATCTGGTCAGCCTTAGGCAGTCTGGAAGACACAACAGGCTGTAACTCCCCACTTGTATGCGACTCAGCAGGAGTGAGATTTAAGCCCGGGGAAATAGGATTATTGACGCGAGGTGCAGCCACTGGCAAGCCTGATTGCATGGCCAGTGCTTGCTCGGCACATGGTGCGCAGACCCGTGCCCTGTCAGCATCAGCGTGGGGATATCCACACGTTATACCCAGAGGGACCCCGGACACATAATTCTGAGATGCAACCATATGAGGATTATCTAGGCACAATATGCCAGCAAGGATTTATGCAATAGGCAACCCTGGATGCCCCAAGACCCACCAGGAATGTGGGAGAATTTTTTACAAGCCCGCTATAATTTGTGTCAGGCCGAGGGGTCTTTGACATCTGAAAGACATAAAGATAATAAGAGGTGTCAGAGCCATGCGCAGCAGGAAAAATCTTTATAATGAAAACATCCCCGAGGGCACTTACAGGCCAAGGGAGGAGGAGGACCGCAGCCACACGCGCGCGCGAAGATCATCAAAATGGCGCCAAGCGAACCTCGAAGGGCGGGACCAATCCGGCCCAGACGTGGAACGCGCCACGCCAGGTCCCCGCCTCCCCCAAAGAGAGCGAAGCTCTGAGGCAGCAGTCAAGTCTTGACAAGCAAGGGATAAGATACTCTTAGTATAAACCTTGGCTAATGGAGACGCCGTAGCGTCTGAAAGATGCCGCCGCCCAGTGCAGCACACTTTAGTAAAGAAAGGACGCACACCCGGCGGCAGCCGAAAACTATGAAGAGCAAGCAGCGCGGCTCTGACACCCCGTTACAAGAAAAGGGCAATACTAAGGCCATAAGCGTGACAATACAGTACACTGAGACCGCCACACACATACCCCCCCCCCCCTTTCTTTTCCCCCGAAATACGGGGGAAACGAGGAAGGATGGCGATCCTTTAAACAGGGTCCACCGCTACACGGGGCACGGGGCAATAATGCGGGAGGGGCATCCACTAGAGGCCCACCATCAGCCTAAACCGCCTACTCTTTGGTGGGGGACTGCGGTGGAGCATGGCTCCATAAGCACACATGGTGCTGCCTACCTTCACCCGACCAGCGCAGCCCAGGCTGGGAGGCACATCACGAAAAGGACGGGTGGGAGTAGTCCAACAGGGCCGCAGGCTGTAATAGCCCCGCTCACCTGCGAGAGAGTGATACTTCATGTCTTTGCAGTCGGCACTACAGAGAAATCTGGGGATTTGTGGGAGGTCCCCGGGTATTTGAGGGGCTGGGAGGAGCCAGTTTTTCGTATCTCTGCAGCGCGGCGCCATCTGGCGGAGGATTACCCAAGTGTAAGCATTCTATTTGGAGCAAGACATACTGTATACTTAGAATAAAGTCCTGATCAGAGGGTGCTGAGCAAAGGACTTCTGGAAGAAAATAGCCAGGGCAGAAACCTGACCCTTCAGAGTACTGAGCTGGAGTCCCATCTCCAACCCTCTCCAACCCATACTGCAGGAACTCCAAAATCCTGGGAATAGAGAACACCCGACAGGGAAGAGACTTAGACTTACACCAGTCAATGTAGGCATGCCAAACCCTGTAATAAATGGAAGAGGTAGACTTCTTCCTAGCCTTCATCACAGTATCCACAACTGAGGAAGACAGCCCCTTCTCCATCAAGATGGAGGTTTCAGCAGCTAGGCCGTCAAAGCCAGAGTTTGTAAATTGGGATGGCGTAGTGAGCCCTGAGTGAGCAGATCTGGCACCAAGGGCAGAGTGAACTGATCTACTGCCAGCTGCACCACGTCTGCAAACCACACTCCTCTTGACCACCTGGGGGCCACCAGAATTGCTGGCAGCCCTTCCAGAGCAATCTTGCGCAGAACCCTGCCCAGCAGGGGGATTGGAGGGAAGACATACAGGAACTGAAAGTCATGCCATGGCATTGCTAGAGCATCCGAGGTCAAGGCCAGAGGATCCTAGGACAGGGAGACAAAAGCTGGGAGCTTGTGATTGTGGCGGGACGCAAACAGATCCACATCTGGTTGGCCCCAACGGTGACACAGGGATTGAAACACCCTGCTGCATAGGAACAATTCTCCCTGGCGAGAGGTCCGCCTGCTCAGAGAGTCTGCCAGGCGATTTTCCACCCCCGGGATTTACACAGCTGATATGCAGGGGACATTGCCCTCCGCCCAAGTCAGGATCAGAGATGCTTCCTGGAGGGCCCCCTTGCTCCGGGTCCCTCCCAGATGATTGATATAGGCAACCGCCGTTTGGTTGTCCGAGCGCACCTGAACAGGCAGGCCCCGAAGGTGAGTAGTCAAGTGAGCCAGAACTAACCTGATCACTCGTAATTCGAAGACATTGATAGGTGTGTGGGCCTCCTGAGGACCCCACCTCCCCTGGAACCGCAGGGACTTCCAGAAACCCCCACAACCTGACAGACTGGCATCCGTAGTGACCGTCTCCCAGGGAGAGGTAAGAAAGGATCTGCCCCCCAACAGGTTTCTTGAGTCCATCTACCACAAGAGGGACCTCCTGATCCGAGGGGAGAGCACACAGATCCTGTCTAGGGACGCTGGGTCCTTGTCCCACACCGACAATAGGTGAAGTTGCAGAGGCCTCAAGTGGAATTGAGCATAAGGGACCGCTTCGAAGCATGCCACCACCAGCTGCATCCCCTGCCTGATGGAGGGATGAGGACAAGCTAGGAGGGACTGAGCCTGTGCAATCAGACTGCCCACCTTCTGTTGAGGAAGGAAAATCCTTGCCTGAAATGTATCCAGATTCATTCCTAGGAATGGAGTTACCAAAGAAGGGGACAGAGAGGACTTCAAATGACTCCAGAGTGGACACCACCAGCTGAGCATCCAACTCTGCCTGATGTAGAGACTGGGAAGTGATGAGAATGACGTCCAGATAGGGAAGCAGCGGATGCCCTGACATCTGAGCAGAGACATCACGCTAGCCGCAACTTGGTGAACACCCTGGGAGCTGAAGTGAGGCCAAAGGGCAAGGCCACAAACTGGTAGTGTTGATCCATCAGAGCAAACCTTTGATGACCTGGAAACACAGGAATATGAAGGTAAGCATCTTTGTTGTCCACAGAAGTCATGAAATCCCTTGGCGCAGATACACTTGTTGAGGCCCAGGATGGGCCTGACTGAATCTTTTTTGGGTACTGTGAATAGGTTGGAATAAAAGCCCTTGCCTTTTTCTCTTAAGGGGACCTGGCAGATGACCCCCAGCTCCAGGAGGCCTTGCACTGCTTGCACTAGCTCCTGAGCTGACACAGGGTCCTAAGGAATCCGGGATCTGATGAATCTTGGAGGGGGACAGGCAGCAAACTCTTATCTTGTAACCGGAGGACACTACCTCCTGAATCCACTGGTCTGAGACAAGAAGCCTCCAGACGTGAGCGAAGTGCTGCAGCCGTCCCCCCACCCGGATGGGTGAGGGCGCCCCATCATGCCTCAGGGGGCTTGGGGGATGATTTTGCTTTGGGACCCCAGGAGGGGCAAGGACGTCCACGTCCTCTGCCCCTGCCCAGAAATCTCCCCAGGTCCCAGGAAAGGAAACCTCCCTCCCCAGTCTGGCACCACGGTAAGGGGAGGAGAAGGAACCCTGACCCCGAAAGGGCCGAGATTGCCGCCTGCGCTGGGGTAACCTGCCTCCCTTAGCAAAAAGGTCTCGGCGGTCCCCAAACAGGCGCAGTCCTTTAAACGGAAAACCAGTGAGGGCTTTCTTGGCAGCATTGTCATCAGCCCACTGGCGCAGCCAAACCGAGTGGCGTATAGCCACCACAAGGGCAGAAGTTCTGGCACACATTCTGATGGTGTCATCCATGGCTGAGAGGATAAAATTTACAAAAACATCACAACTGGAGAGTGCATTGAACACCTCACCACGCAAATCATCAGGGGCACGATCAAGTATATTTCTGATAAGGGTTCTAGTGGCCACAGCAGTAATGGCAGAGGCAGAGAGCGGGCACAGCGCCGTCCCCGTACATGCAAAGGCGTGGGATGCCAGCTGGTCGATGTGCCGGTCCTCAGCATCCCGCAGGGTAGTAGAGTCAGGGGAATGCATGACAGAGGTGTTAGATAGCCCTAGGATTGGGGCATCCACCTCGGGGGGGGATGACCAACACTTTACCACCTCAGCAGGAAAGGGATACTTTCTATCCAAACTTTTTGGAACCCCGGGGAGTTTACTGGGGTGCTCCCAATCCTTGAGCACAAGGTTATGGAAATGTGCCTGCTCTGGAAATTCCAAACGTGATTTTGCTGTATGGAAAAGTTCCCCTCTTTGCCTGGGAGCCGCAACAGGGAGAGAGATGGACAGAACCTCAAAAATCTGGGTCAATAATTTGTCAGCGTCATCCGGGGCCCAGGGGTCAGAGCCAGAATCGTCATGACTCCTTGGTCTCTCATTAGATGAGCCTGAGTCAGAAAACAGCTCCCCTTCATCAGACGGGGTATAGCCACAAAGATCAGTTTCCTCCTCAGTTTCCATAGGAAAAATAGTGACATTAGGCGTTAGGTGCCGCCTTTTAGCAGGGGTCTTACACGCAAAGGACTTAGCAATCAACTGCTCAACAGTAGCCAGTCTAGAAGACACATCAGACTGAGAATCCCCACTTGGATGCAACTCAGCAGGAGTGAGATTTAAGCTTGGGGGAGTAGGCAAAGTAAGACGAGGTGCAGTCACATTATCCTGAGATGCCTCCATATGGTGATTATAGCGGCGCTATACGCCGATAGGGAATAACGCTATATAGCAACCCCAGATGCCCCAATAACCCGCTAGGGAAGTGAGAGTATTAACAAGGCCTACTAGTTATATAACTAATAAAGGGCCGGGAAAAGCCAAAAAAGGGCTCGCCCCGGCTGAAAGACATAAGAAGACAAGACCGTAAGCACACAGTAATAAAAGGAAGAATATAAAGCCGCCCGCGAGGGCACTTACGGGCCGCGGTAGGTAGAGGTCCGTCGCGCATGGGCCAACCAAGCAGGTTAAAGATGGCATCGGTATACCTCAAGGGGTGGGCCGGTATCAGCGATGATGCGGAGCGTGCCATAGACGGGTGACAGCCCCTTGTCCATCAAGATGGAGGTTTCAACAGCCAGGCCGTTAAGGCCAGCGTTTGTAAATTGGGATGGCGTAGCTGCCCCTGAGTGAGCAGGTCTGGATCCTTGGGCAGGACGTATTGATCTACTGCCAGCTGCACGACATCTGCGAACCCCACTCTTCTTGGCCAGCAGGGGCCCACCCCTTCCTAGGCTATCTTGCGCAGCACCCTGCCCAGCAGAGGAAACGAAGGGAACACAGAGGAGCCAAAAGCTCTTCCAAGACATTGCTAGGGCATCCATGGCTAAGGCCAGAGGGTCCTGGGACAGAGAGACAGACTGGAAGCTTGTGATTGTGACGGGACGCAAACATATCCACATCTGGCTGACCCCAACGGTGGCACAGGGAGCGAAACACCCTGCTGCTGAGGGACCATTCTCCCAGACGAGACGTCCCCCTGCTCAGGGAATCTGCTTCCAGATTTTCCACCCAGGATGTACACTGCTGAAATGCAGGGAACATTCTCCTCTGCCCAAGACAGTATCAGGGACACTTCCTTGAGGGCCCTCTTGCTCCGGGTCCCTCCCTGATGATTGATGTAGGCCACAGCCGTCTGGTTGTCCGAGCGGACCTGAACAGCCCGACCCCGAAGGTGTGGAGTCAATTGGGCGAGAACCAACCTTATCGCCCTTGATAGGGGTATGGGCCTCCTGAGGGTCCCACTGACCCTGGAATTTTAAGGACTTCCAGAAGCCCCCCCCCCCAACCCATCAGACTGGCATCCGTGGTGACAGTCTTCCAGCAAGGGGACAGAAAGGATCTGCCCACTAACAAGTTCCTTGAGTCCAGCCACCACGAGTGGGACTGTCTGGCCAGGGGGGACAGAGCAAACACCTGATCCAGGGACACCGGGTCCCGATCCCATACTGATAAGAGGTGAAGCTGAAGAGGTCTCATGTGAAACTGAGCATAGGGTACCCCTTCGAAGCAAGACACCATTAGGCCCACCAGCTGCATCCCCTGCCGGATGGAAGGATGAGGACAAGACAGAAGAGACCGGGCCTGAGCTAGAAGACTCTCCACCTTCTGCTGAGGGAGAAAAACCTTGACCTGAGATGTATCCAGAGTCATGCCCAGAAATGACCTCACCCGAGACAGTGACAGGAAAGACTTGGGATGGTTGATAACCCAGCCGAAGGACTCTAGTGTGGACACCACCAACTGGGTATCCAGCTGGGACCGATGAAGGACTGAGACGTGATGAGAATGGCGTCCAGATAAGGAAGGATGCGAATGCCCTGAGATCTCAGCAAAGCCATCACGCCCACCAGCACCTTGGTGAATACCCTGGGAGCCGAGGTGATACCGAATGGCAAGGCCACAAATTGGTAGCGCTGATCCTCCAGAGCGAACCTGAAGAATTTCTGATGACCTGGAAAGATTGGTGCATTAAGGTAAGCATCCTTGAAGTCTACAGAAGTCATGAAGTCGCCGGGGCGCAGTGAATTGACCGCTGAGCGCAGGGTTTCCATGCGAAAATGCTTGAACCTGACAAACTTGTTGAGATGCTTTAAATCCAAGATGGGCCTGAGGGACCCGTCCTTTTTGGGGAACGTGAAGAGATTGGAATAGAAGCCTCTGCCCCTTTCCCTGAAAGGCACTGGGCAGATGACCCCCAACTCCAGAAGGTTTTGGACAGCAAGACACAAGCCCTGAGCTGACAGAGGATTTTGAGCCATCCGGGATCTGATAAATCTTGGGGGCGGCCAGGCTGCAAACTCTATCTTGTAAGCGGAGGAAACTACCTCCTGGATCCACCTGCCTGCTACACGTCACCTCCAGACGTGAAGAAAGAGCCAAAGCCGTCCCCCCACCCGGATGGGTGAGGGCGCCTCCTCATTCCTGAGGGGGCTTGAGGGAGGATTGAGGTTTGGGACCCCAGGAGAGGCCGGGGCGGCCACGTCCCCTGCTCCTGCCCCAATAGTCTCCGTGTGCTCCAGTAAACGAGACCCCTCGTCCAGCCCTGGGAACCCAAAAGGAGGGGAGAGAGGCACCAGACCCCCGAAAGGGCCGAGACGGTCTCCTGCGTTGGGGCAACCCACCACCCCTGGCAAACAGGTACAAGCGTTCACCAAAGAGGCTCAACCCCTTAAAGGGGAACCCAGTGAGTGCCTTCTTAGCAGCATTATCAGCTACCCACTGATGCAGCCAGATAGAGCGGCGTATAGCCACCAAAAGGGCAGATGTCCTTCCACACATTCTAATGACATCATCCATGGCAGAGAGGATATAAGCAACAAATTCATAGCAAAGCAGAAGAGATCTATAGTCTTCTTCTCCCGCCTCATTAGAGGCCCCATCTAAGAGACACTTAAGCAGCCTTTTAATAGCAATAGCCATTATGGCAGAGGCACAAACCGGACGCAGCGCAGTCCCCACACAGGCAAAAGCATGACAGGACAACTGGTCCATGCGCCAGTCCTCACCATCCTGCAAGGTAGTAGTGTCAGGAGAATGCATGACAGAGGTATTTGACAACCCTAGCACGGGCACGTCCACCTCGGGAGGACAAGACCAACGCTTAATTACATCAGCAGCAAACGGATTCCCTTTTGTCCCAACTCTTTGGGACCCCAGGCAACTTACTAGGCCGTTCCCATTCACTGAGCACCAGATTATTAAAATGAGACTGCTCAGGGAACTCCAAGCGTGGTTTAACTGTATGAAAAAGCTCACCCTGCTGCTGCGGAGCCACTGCAGGAGGGGAAATACAAAGCACTTCAAAAATGTGAGACAACAACCTGTCAGTGTCATCTGAGGACCATGGGTCTTCTCCAGGGAGACCTGGTACCGCCATAAATCTTAGGCTGTTCCTCAGATGATTCTGAATCAGAGAATAATTCCCCCTCCTCAAGGGGATCATAACCAGAAATGTCAAAAAATTCCTCAGCCTCGAGTGCGCATGCGTGTGGAGCGCGGATGGCTGCGTGAATCCGAGCTCCGGTGAAACCCTGCTGCCCCGGCCCCCCTAGTAAGCTTTGAGCGGCGGTTTTGATGCAGGGAGGCCTGGGAGGACCCTGGGCTCCCCCTACCTCGTTTCATGCGACAGAGGTGAGCGGCGGACGCCAATTTGGATCTCTCTGTCAGAGTATAGCAGTCCCAGCTGTCTCAATTCCTTTACAGTGCCCAACACACATAGGCAGGGTGCCTCTGCTACCATTATCCCTGCCTGGGTTACTGTGCATGCAGCTCCAGTGTCTCCAGCAGCCCCATCGCCCCCCCCCCCCCTCATGGAACTCCAGTGCCCTCCCCATCAACACAGGGCAACACAGCTCCTATAGTTCTGGACAGGGCTGTATTGGCCATATCTTTCTGGGCCCCCTCTACCCGCAGTGTCCAACATATGTCTATAGGGCAGCATTGCCCCTACAATTTCTGGCAGTGCCACCCATTCTATAGCTGCAGAGGGCGCAGCATTCCCAGTGCCCACCCATTGAGGATCCCCTCCATCTGCTGTTCACCGTATTCTAGTGGGGCATCACTGCCCCCACAGTTTCTGCCAGCCCACCAGCCCCAGGGATGGGGTGGTTGGACACACATCCCCTCCTTTATCGCAGTTTGTAGGAGGTGAATCTTGCCAGTCCAAACAATACCCCCGAGGCAAGGGGTTATAGCAGCCTCCTTTTGCTGGGCCAAAAGGATAAATTTAACAAAAAATTTGCAGCTAGAGAGTGTGTAAAACACCTCCCAGGGTAAATCTTCAGGCTGATGCTCCAGCATCTTTCTTAGAAGAGTCTTAGCGGCCACTGCCGTGATAGCCGCGGCACAGACAGGGCGCAGCGCCGTGCCTGCACAGGCAAAGGCGTGGGAAGCAAGCCTATCAATGCGCCGATCCTCGGCGTCCCGCAGGGAGCTGTAAGCCAGAGCTGTAAAGAAGGGGGGGTTAGTAACCCCAATAATCGGTGCGTCCACTAATGGGGACGAGGACCAAATATCTAGCATCTCGGGGGGGAAAAGGGTATTTCCAAACCCAGTCCTCCGGGAGCCTTTGAAGAGCAGCGGGACATTCCCACTCTTTAAGTACGTGAGCATGGAAGTGAGCCTGCTCGAGAAATTCCAAACGCTCAGGCGCAGTATGGAAGCGCCCCCCTCTCGGCCTGGAGACCGCACCGGGAGGCGAAATGGACAATACATTAAAAATCCTGAGTAACATCCCGCCAATATCAAGCTGGTCCCAGTTGTCCTGACCAGCATCATCCTGACACCTCGGCCTCTCGTCAGAGGAACCTAGGTCAGAGAACAGGTCCCCTTCATCCGACGAGGCGCTAGCACGTGTAGAAAAAGACTCCTCGGAGCCCATAGCACAGGCCGAAGCCGCGGGAGTCCAAGGCCGTTGTCTATCTGGACCCAACCGGCCGGACAAACCTTCAACAATCTGGACAAGCGTGGGCCGTCTAGGAGAGGTATCTATTTGTAACTCGCCACTTGTACAAGACTCAACAGGAGTGAGGTTTAGGGAAGGGGAAAGGGGCAAGAAGGAGCGAGGTACAACCGCAAGCGTCGCTCGCAATTCCAGCGTCTGTTCAGAACATGACGCGCAGACCCGTGCCCTGTCCGCCACAGCATGGGGGAGACCGCACGATATACACAGCCGGTCCTGTCCCAGAGGGACCCCGGTAACACAATCCTGAGATGCCTCCATATGGTGATTGTTTAAAGATAGGATATGAATAGGGATTTATGCAATAAGCAACCGTGGATGCCCCAACTACCCGCTGATTAATGTGGGAGATTTTGGGAAGGCCCGCTCCTTATACGTATGAGTATAGTAATGTATACGTATATCATAAATATATGTATATGTATATAGATATATATGGATATGAGGCCGGGAGATGTCAGGGTCATGCGCAGATGGACAGACAATAATAAGAGGGATTCGCCCGCAAGGGCACTTACAGCTCAAGTGGAGGAGGAGACCGCCACGAAGCATGCGCGTGAAGCTAACCAAAATGGCGCCCGGCGAAGCTCGAAGGGCGGGCTAAATACTCTGCCATGACGCAAAGCGCGCCGAACTAAGGCCCCGCCCATTCTAAAGAGCGCAAAGCTCTGAGGTAAAAATAAGGCCAGGATGCAACCACGAGCCTAGCGTTCCGTAGAGCGGACACCGACAAAAAGCGCGGGCACCGCGGCATCAAGATTATGTGGCAATAATGTAAAAAACACACAGCGGCAGCCGAAATAAGGAGCAAGCAGCGCGGCTCTGACATCTCAGAGCTAATAAAGGGCAGAATAGAGGCCACGAGCATGACACATCGGTACACTGGGACCACCACACGCATACCCCCCCCCTTTCTTTTCCCCCTAAGTGGATGGGGAAATGAAGGAGAATGGCGACCCGATAATAGGGTCCAGCACTACGCGGGGTACGGGACAATAATGCGGGAGGGGCATCCATTGGAGGCTCACCATCAGCCTAAACCGCCTACCCTATGGTTGGGGAATTGCGGTGGAGTCTAGCTCCGTAAGCACACCAGGTGCTGCCTACCTTCACCCGACCCACGCAGCCCAGGCTGGGAGGCATTGTAATTTCAAAAAGGACGGGTGGGAATAGTCCCGCAGGGCCTCGGGCTGTTAAGCCCCGCTCGCCTGCGAGAGCATGATACTTCATGTCTTCCCAGTTTCAGCACTGCAGAGAAATCTGGGGATTGTGGGAGGTCCTCCGATGTATGTGGGGCCGGGAGGAGCTTGTTTTCTTCATGATCTGCAGTGCACGGCGCTGAAGGTGGAGGTATACCCATACGTTATGAATATGTCTGGAGCAGGACGTGCTGTATGCTTAGAATATACAATTTTTGTATATAACATGTAGAATAGTTTTTCCTTAGTTGTCTATTCAGGGCAACCAAGCTATTTCAAATGGGTTAACTAGTGGCTGGAACACAGGACTAGAGCAGGAAGTGAGCTGTAATTCCCCCCCACCCATGTGCAGGTCCAATGCTCCAACCTGCCAGTGGATATTCCAGTACACAGCAGGTGGAGAATGGCCAAATCGGCAGTTTGTTGGGTGGGTTATGGTTTGTGTGTTGAGAGCTGGTTGCAGAGAAATATAGAACAGCTACTCCCCCCCCCCCCCCCCAAAAAAAAAAAGGTTCGTACCAGCTGCTTTTATGAACACCTGGGATTAGAGGCGGTACTGTGCTCCACATATCCAAGTGCAGCATAACCATGAATCACTCAGCAGCACCTCACACAGGAACGAGAATGTGATGCAAACAATAATTTGGAACCCAGTGTAAGTGCGTAACATGCTTGAACCTAAAAGCAGTCATATATACATAAACAACTATATTGTATATATGTCAATATATTTTCTGGCATTTAATTTCATATTTCACTAATTAAGCATTTCAAATGGGTACAAGAGAACAGTTTCAATTCAGTTTAATAAAACTAACTGAAAGACGGTTAGGCCAAAAGGTCACATGGGTTGAATATTTAATTTCTTGGGCGGCAAATGTAAAGCATAAATTCAGGGAATTTTATGGATTTCCATAGATCTGATAGAGCAGTGGGAGCCTCACTGTACCTTACAGATTGGATAACTGACCATTAGTGGATGTACAGTAACCAATTGATAAAGGGATTTCTAGAGATACTCAAATGAATAAAAGTCATTAGGCTGGCAGATTCGGTGTAACAGACATATGCACACCAAAAACACACATTCAGGTAAAATCAACAGTTTTGTACTATACTATTTATAAAAGGCAATGTCTTGTTGAATTTCGGCCTCCTGATGAAGGATACCCAGATAAGGCGTAACAGTAATCTCCTGCTACCCCTCAGGACCAACATCCTTGCAATAAGTCATTTAAACTTACACACGGTGGGGCAAGGTCTACATCTCTATGCATTGGCTGCAAAACCCCGAAAGGAACAGTCTCCTGGTTTCCAAAGTCCAGGTATAGGACCTGAGCGGTTTTTGAAGTGTACTCCACACTGTAGACCAGAACTCGGTACCATTGCTGTAAAAAAAGAAGTACAAAAAAAGTCAGACAGAAGAGGGCCGCAAATCGACGATTCTCAATTAAAATACGTGTGTAGAACAATGTGCAGGCATGGTTTACCTGATCCTGAGAATATCGGGCCACACAGATTTCTTCACTTTCTGGTGTATAGTCCTTTAAATTCTCTGATTTAGAATAAATGGCGTTCAGCAAAGACAATTTCATGAGGGTCTCCTTTGATTTGGCATTGTCAGCTTGAACAAAGAAATTGCTGGGGCTGCAAAATTCTGAAATATTACCCTACAAACAAAAAAAAAAATACAATTCTGTGATTACTCACCTGTAGAATTGGTATTATAAGTATACAGCACGTCCTGTTCCAGAAGATTCCTTACACATGGGTTATACATCCACAAGATGGCGCTGGACTGCAGAAAACAGCTTGTGGCTCCTCCCGGCCCTATATAAGTCGGGCAAATTCCCCAGTATTTACAAGCAGTAACATAAGAAGCCGGGAGAACAATAACAACAAAAATCCCAAATGAACAATGAACAATCACCATACAGAGGTAACTAAGAATAATGATAACAAGGGTGGGATGGAACAGGACGTGCTGAATACCAATTTTACAGGTGAGTAATCACAGAATTGTATTATTCCAAGTATACAGCACGTCTTGTTCCAGAAGATTCCTTACACATGGGACATCCAATAGCAGTATCCGTAAGGTAGGGTGGGATCCCCAAAAGTAACAGTGGGCAGTTTAAACCACTGCCACCTGCAGAACTTTGCAGCCAAAAGCAGCATCAGCTGAGGCCCTAACATCAACCTTGTAAAACTTAGAAAAGGTATGAACAGAAGACCAATTTGCGGCCTTGCCAACTTGTTCATCAGAAGCTTGGTGCTGAAAAGCCCAAGAGGCACCAATAGCACGAGTAGAATGAGCAGTAAGGCGGAAAGGAGGTTCCTTCCCCTTAGCAGAATAGGCTTGAATCACAGCCTGACGGATCCACTTGCTGATGGTGGACTTAGCTGGAGCTAAACCCTTCTTAGGCCCAGAAGGGAGAACAAAAAGAGCATCAGTCTTCCTTAAAGGTTCAGTAGCCACCAAATACAACTTCAGGGTTCTAACCACATCCAGAGAATGTAATACCTGCTTCTTAGAGTTACTAGGATTAGGGCACAGAGAAGGCAAGACAATGTCCTGATTGAGATGAAAAGCAGACACAACCTTAGGCAGAAAATATGTCTTAAAACGAAACACCCCCTTGTGCTGGTGTCTCTCAAAGTAAGGAGGTTTGATAGAAAGCGCCGCCAACTCAGAAACACGCCTAACAGAAGTGATAGCCACCAAAAAGGCTACCTTAAGCGTCAAAATAGACAAGGCGGCCACACGCAAGGGTTCAAAGGGAGACCCCTGCAAGGCCGATAATACCAAGTTCAAATCCCAGACTGGTAACATATGCTTACGAGGAGGTCGCACGTGAGTAATCCCCTGAAAAAATACCATTTTGTGAATACTCACCTGTAAAATGGGTATTATAAGTATGTCACACACCCCACTTCAAACATTAATAATTACACTAGGGTTAACGCACCGCTAGGTGGCAGCATTGCAGAGAACTCTCCAAAAACTTCAACAGGCCCCTCCCGGTCTATACATACCTGGTACCTCCCAAGAACCTCCCAGTATTAGAACAGCAGTAAGACAAGGTACCAGACCAACAATGTAACCCTCAACGTAAAGAACTAAACTTCACCAAATAAAGAGCCAGGATACCGAAAAGGGCGGGTGAAGTGGGGTGTGTGACATACTTATAATACCCATTTTACAGGTGAGTATTCACAAAATGGTATTATTCTAAGTATGTCACACACCCCACTTCAAACATTAATAATTACACTAGGGACATCCAACAGCAGTGTCCAGAAAAGGGTGGGTATCCGAACAGGCAATAACGCAGAAAAAACTCAAACCACTGCAGCCTGCAAAACCTTACGGCCAAAAACAGCATCCGCTGAAGCCCGCACATCAACCTTATAGAACTTAGAAAAGGTATGAACAGAAGACCAAGTTGCAGCCTTACACACTTGTTCAACCGAAGCCTGGTGCTGAAAAGCCCAGGACGCACCAACCGCACGAGTAGAGTGAGCAGTAACTCGGAAAGGAGGATCCTTCCCCTTAGCCGAAAAAGCACCAACAATGGCCTGACGAATCCATTTACTAATGGAAGATTTGGCCGGAGCCAAACCCTTCCTAGGCCCACATGGCACAAAAAAAAAGGCATCAGTCTTACGAAAAGAAGACGTAGCACGTAGATAGTACCTGACACATCGTACCACATCCAAGCAGTGCAAAGCACTCTCCTTGACATTCTTAGGCTTAGGACACAAAGAAGGAAGAACAATGTCCTGGTTAAGATGAAAAGCAGAGACCACTCTAGGGAGAACATCTGACTTGTAACGAAAAACCACTTTGTCCTGATGATCCTCAAAATAAGGAGCCTGAATAGACAAAGCTGCCAGCTCTGAAACACGCCGAACCGAAGTGATGGCCACCAGAAAGGCAACCTTCTGAGTAAGAATGGACAAAGCGACATCCCGCAAAGGCTCAAAGGGAGGAGCCTTAAGAGCGGAAAGAACCAAATTCAAATCCCACACTGGGAGCAAAGGCTTCCTAGGAGGCCGCACATGCGAAACCCCCTGGAAAAAAGTCTTGACCAAGGAATGACTAGCAAAAGATTTCTGGAAAAAAATAGACAAAGCAGAAACCTGCCCCTTCAAGGTACTCAGCTGAAGACCGGAGTCCAGCCCCGACTGAAGAAACTCCAAAATCCTAGACACAGAAAAGACCCGGCAAGGCAAAGACCTAGCCTCACACCAATCAATATAAGATCTCCAATACCTGTAATAGATGGAAGAAGAAGATCTCTTCCTGGCACTAATAAGAGTCTGAATGACCGCATCCGAAAGACCCTCCTCCCTTAAGATGGAGGTTTCAGCAGCCAAGCCGTCAAAGCCAGCGTTTGTAAACTGGGGTAACATAGTTGACCCTGAGTGAGAAGATCTGGCCGAAGAGGCAGATCGAACTGATCTACGGCCAGACGAACGATGTCCGCGAACCACACCCGCCTTGGCCACCTTGGAGCCACGAGAATGGCGGGAACTCCCTCCATAACCAACTTTCGCAGAACCCTGCCTAGCATGGGAATCGGAGGAAACAGATAAAGAAACCCCAGGTCCCTCCAGCTCAGGGTCATGGCATCCACCGCCAGAGCCAGAGGGTCCCGGGACAGGGACACAAAGGACGGAAGCTTGTGATTGTGACAAGAGGCAAACAGATCCACCTCCGGCGTCCCCCACCGGAGACAAAGTGACCGAAACACCTGGGGATGGAGAGACCACCCCCCCCCGGCGGGACGCACACCGGCTCAGAAAATCCGCCTCTGTGTTTTCCACACCCGGAATGTAAACTGCCGAGATGCAAGGGACATGAGTCTCCGCCCAGACCAAAATCAGAGACACTTCCCTGTGGGCACCCAGACTGCGAGTCCCGCCTTGGTGATTGATGTAAGCAACCGCCGCCTGATTGTCTGAGCGAACCTGAACCGGCAGACCTTGTAAATGATGCGTCAAGCGAGACAGAACCAACCTGATGGCTCGCAATTCCAGAACATTGATGGGCAAGTGGGCCTCCTGAGGGTCCCACTGCCCCTGAAACCGAAGATCCTTCCAAAAACCTCCCCAGCCTGACAAACTGGCATCCGTGGTGACAGTTTCCCAAAGTGGAGTCAGAAACGACCTGCCCTTCAGAAGGTTGTCCGAGACCAACCACCACAGAAGGGACTGCCGAACCCGAGGGGACAACCGGAAGGACCGATCCAACGACCCCGGACACCGGTTCCAAGACGCCAAAAGATGAAGTTGAAGAGTCCTCGTATGAAACTGAGCAAAGGGAACTGCCTCGAACGAGGCCACCATCAACCCCACCAGTCTCATCCCCAGACGAATGGACGGATGAGGATGGGAGAGGAGCAGCTGGACCAATTCCTGAATCATCAGAACCTTGGTCTGAGGAAGAAACACTCTGTGCTGGCAGGAGTCCAACGACATCCCCAGAAAGGACACCACCCTGGCCAGAACCAGCGAGGACTTGGGGTAATTGATCACCCAGCCGAACCTCTCCAACATAGACACCACCGTGCTGGTGTCCCCCTCTGCTTGACTGAAGGAAGGAGCCATGATGAGAAGATCGTCCAGGTAAGGCACAATGCGAATCCCCTGAGCTCTGAGCAGGGCCATCACCCCCGCCAACACCTTGGTGAACACTCTCGGAGCAGAGGTGAGGCCGAATGGAAGAGCCACAAACTGAAAATGCCGATCCCCCACCACGAAACGAAGAAACCGCTGATGAGCAGGAAAGATCGGCACGTGCAGGTACGCATCCTTGATGTCTATGGACGTCATAAAGTCCCCCTGCCGAAGCGAACCGATCGCAGACTGCAGGGTTTCCATGCGAAACTTCCGAGGACGAATAAACCTGTTGAGAAACTTCAAATCCAGAATAGGACGGAAGGACCCGTCCTTTTTGGGAACCGTGAAGAGATTGGAGTAAAACCCGCGCCCCACCTCTGAAGGAGGAACCGGGCAAATGACAGCTAAATCTAGAAGATTCCTTACTGCCGCCAGGAGCCCCTGCGCGGCCAAAGGATCCAAAGACACCCGAGACCTGAAGAACCTTGGAGGAGGACGGGACTCGAACTCCAACTTGTAACCGGCCGAAACCACCTCCCGGATCCATCTGTCCGGGACCTCCTGGTCCCACACCCGGGAGAAAAGTTGCAACCGTCCCCCCACCCGAACGGGTGAGGGCGCCCCCTCATTGCTGGGTGGGCTTGGCAGCCGGCTTGGGCTTGGCACCCCAGACGCGAGTGGGGCGGCCACGGCCTCTGCCCCTATTCCAACTGGCGCCCCTGGGGGCCGAGGAGCCCGCACCTCTACCGGCTCCGACTCCCCGAAAGAACGGATTGAACGAGACCATCCCCCGAAAGGAACGGCAAAATTTCTTGCGCTGAGGTAACTTACCTCCCTTGGCAACAGAATCCAGCCTCTCACCAAAAAGCCTCAAACCCAAAAAGGGCAGAGCCGTGAGCGATCTTTTAGAATTAAAATCGGCCGTCCACTGTCTCAACCACACACAGCGCCGGATAGCCACCAGCAAGGCAGTAGCCCTGCCACACATCAGCATGGCATCCTCCTGAGCGGCCAGGATAAAAGACAAAAAAGCATCGCAGCGCTTAAGCCCAAGGGACTCATCACTGGTGGGCTCGAGATCCACCCCCAAGTCCCTGACAATAGACCTGACAGCAAAAGTCAAAAGAGCCGAAGCACAGACAGGCCTTAACACCGAACCCGCACATACAAAACCATGACGGGCAAGCTGATCAACCCGGCGATCCTCGCCGTCCCTGAGCGAAGTCGTGTCAGGGGAATGCACGACCGCCGTGTTGGACAGTCCCAGGACCGGAGTATCTACCTCAGGGGGAACAGACCAACGCTTCATCAATTCCGCCGGAAAGGGATACTTCCTATCCCAGCTAGACGGCACACCAACAAGACGTGTAGGTTGCTCCCATTGCTTGAAAACAATTTCTTCAAAATGCTGTTGGCTGGGAAACTCCAGACGCTGCTTGGACACCCCAAAAAGCTGACCCTTAGGCCTAGGAGCAACCACCGGAGGCTCCAAATCCAAAACCTTAAACATCTGGCTCAGAATGGTAGAGGAATCGAGAGGGAGGCCATCAGCCTGATCCCCCTCAGAACCCAGCAACTGCTGAACATCAGAATCTTCTTCCTCAATGAGCTCACCTTCTTCACGGGGACGATCCGACCAATCCAGATCTCCCACCACTTCCTCATCTGAATCCGGCGGAGGCGGAGACAGATGCTTCCGCTTAGCTGAAGCCTTCTGAGCGGCTATAGCAGAAAACCGCTTCTCAAGGCTGGTCAAGCGGGCACATACATCAGACTGCGAATCCCCGCCCAGGACAACGTCACACGGGGTCCGGAATAAGCGAGGGGGAGAGGGAGATGGCGCGGCTGAAGAAGTGCTAGGCACCAGAGTACTGGACTGCCGTGCAATGTTCTGCTGTGCACAAGGGATACACAAAATGACATCATCTCCTTGGAGCGGAGTCCCACAACCCCCGCACACCTTGGATTGTCCCGAAGAACCATTCCCGGTATCTGTGGCAGCCTCCATGTGGTGAATTTTATGGTATTCGCAGAACCCAGGGATTTATGCGGTACGCGACCCGGGATGCCCCTTAATAACCTAACAATTGTCTAAAGATAGTCACAAGATCCTGACCCAGGGGAATAGCATAAGACCCTTATAAAAATATATAAAGATATATATATATATATATATATATATATATTGCAATGAAAAAACACCCCCCACGAGCCAGGTATATAAGACCGGGAGAGCCCTGCCAAACGGGATCCCAGGATCTGAAAGACACAAAGGGAGAGGGACAGGCGTCAATCCAGCACCATAATACCAAAAACCAATATACATACAAAACCCCCCTTACACCCCCCCCCCTCATTAACCAGAGACACAGGAAATGGTTAATACAACCAGCACATTAAAGATGTGCCGGAGCGAGGAGGAAGGAGGAGGAGGAGGAGAGGACGCAATCCGAGGGGCCAGGCCAAGCTCTATGTGAGCATCCGCAATAAAACCAAAAACGCCTACCTGAGAGGGAGAGAGAAACTGCGCAGCTAGGCACCGCAGAAGATGGCGGCCCGCAACACAGCACAGAGACGTGAGGGAGGGGAAGACAAGCTCCGGGAGCGCGGGAGCCGAGAAGGCCCCGCCCCTCCGGGACATCCAATCAGTGCGCGGCCCCGCCCCCTGGCAGCGTCAGCGTCTGCCGGCGGAGTCCGCGCTCAGACCTCAAAGACGGGACCGGCGGAGCAAACCGCCGGTTCCCAAGTGCGCACCAGACACAGACCCACACACTGATCCTCTGATTCCCCCCCCTGTGCAGACCGGACACGCAGGCTGCAAGCGCCGAACATGGCGCTCAGCCACAGGCGGGACCGCGGCGCAGCGCGCCGCGAGGCCCCGCCCCCCCCGGCTCCTAAGGGGAGAGAACCAGACACACAGACAGGGGGACAAGAGGGACACCCAGGCAAATCCTGCAATAAAAATAGCCACAGTAAAAACCGCGAAAAGCCTCACAATGTAGCAGCGCAGCAGCCACACTCACACAGCATGTCACCGTCCCAAGCGCGCCCCACACCCCGGAATGTGAAATAACAATATCCCAGGGCTAGGCACATCCTGACCGCTAACCTCCTATAAAATGGGGCATCCCAGATCCGGATCACCACTCCGGGAATCCCGCTATGCCCCGCAATGAAGGGTCGAGCGGAGGAGCTAATCTCCTAGGCACCAATGGTGCCGGCTACCTTTTTGCCCGGCCTACAGCCGAAGCTGGGAGGCTGCCATTAAATAGTATACTCTCAAACAAGAGCCGGGCAGAAATAGACCACGGGGGGGGGGGGGGGGGCCGGGGGGATACCCCGGCTACCTGCAAGCAGGAGACTTCTTTCTTCTGTCTTGTCGCCACCTACAGAGAACAACACTGGGAGGTTCTTGGGAGGTACCAGGTATGTATAGACCGGGAGGGGCCTGTTGAAGTTTTTGGAGAGTTCTCTGCAATGCTGCCACCTAGCGGTGCGTTAACCCTAGTGTAATTATTAATGTTTGAAGTGGGGTGTGTGACATACTTAGAATAAGGTCTTAACCAGACAATGGCTGGCAAAAGATCTTTGGAAGAAAATAGCCAAGGCTGAAAAATGATCTTTGAGGGTACTAAGTTGAAGACCCAAACCATGTTGCAGGAATTCCAGAATCCTGGGGATAGAAAACACCCGACAGGGAAGCGACCTAGACTCACACCAGTCAATGTAAGCATGCCATACCCTATAGTAGATAGATGAGGAGGACTTCTTCCTAGCCTGAAAACTGCCGATATGCGGGAGACATTCTCCTCCGCCCAGGACAAAATCTCGGACACTTCCTTGAGGGCCCTCTTGCTCCGGGTCCCTCCTTGATGATTAATGTAGGCAACTGCCGTCTGTTTGTCCGAGCGGATCTGAACCGCCCGACCCTGAAAGTTGTGGAGTCAACTGGGCGAGAACTAGTCTTATCGCCCTCAGTTCCAGAATGTTGATAGCGGTATGGGCCTCCTGAGGGCCCCAATGACCCTGGAACTTCAGGGATTTCCAGAAGCCCCCCCCAACCTGTCAGACTGGCATTTGTAGTGACTGTCTGCCAGCAAGGGGTCAGAAAGGATCTGCCCATCAACAGGTTCATTGAGTCCAGCCACCACGAAAGAGACTGCCTGTCCAGAGGGGACAGAACACCTGATCCAGGAACACAGGGTCCCGATCCCATACAGACAAGAGGTGAAGTTGAAGAGGTCTCATGTGAAACTGAGCGTATGGAACCGCCTCGAAGCCAGACACCATCAGATCCACCAGCTGCATCCCCTGCCAGATGGAGGGATGGGGGCAAGACAGAAGAAGCCTTGCTTGAGCTTGAAGACTCTCCACCTATTGCTGAGGGAGAAGAATCTTGACCTGAGATGTATCCAGAGTCATGCCCAAAAATGACCTCACCAATGACGGGAACATGGAAGACTTGGGGTGATTGATCACCCAGCCGAAGGACTCCAGTGTGGACACCACCGTCTGGGTATCCAGCTCTGCCTGCAGGAAGGACTGAGATGTGTTGAGAATGTCGTCCAAGTGAGGAAGGATGCGAATGCCCTGAGATCTCAGCAGAGCCACTACGCCCGCCAGCACCTTGGTGAAAACCCTGGGAGCCGAGGTGAAACCGAAGGGCAAGGCCACAAATTGGTAGTGCTGATCCTCTAGAGCGAACCTGAGGAATTTCTAATGACCTGGAAAGATTGGTACATGAAGGTAAGCATCCTTGATGTCATGAAGTCGCCCGGGCGCAGTGAATTGACTGCAGAACGCAGGTTCTCCATGCGAAAATGCTTGAATCTGACAAACTTGTTGAGACATTTTAAATCCAGGATGGGCCTGAGGGACCCGTCCTTTTTGGGAACAGTGAAAAGATTGGAATAGAAACCTCTGCCCCTTTCCCTTAAGAGCACCGGGCAGATGACCCCCAACTCCAGAAGGTTTTGGACAGCCCGGCACAAACCCTGTGCTGACAAGGGGTTTTGAGCCACCCGGGATTTGACGAATCTTGGGGGTGGCCAGGCTGCACCTCAATCTGGAAACCGGAGGATACCACCTCCTGAATCCACTGGCCTGAGACATGAAGCCTCCAGACGTGAGCAAAGAGCCGAAGCCGTCCCCCCACCCGGATGGGTGACGGCGGCCCTTCATGCCTGAGGGGGCTTGGGGTAGGACTTAGGCTTGGGACCCCAGGAGGGGCCAGGGTGGCCACGTCCTCTGCCCTCCCCAATAGTCTCTGCGAGCCCCAGGAAGGGATACTCCACGACCAATTCTGGAACCACGATAGGAAGGGAGAAAGGAACCTGTCCTCCTAAAGGACCGGGACGGCCTCCTACATTGAGGTAACCTGCCGCCCCTGGCAAACAAGTCCAAGCGTTCACCAAAGAGGCACAGCCCCTTAAAGGGAAAGCCAGTGAGAGCCTTCTTAGCAGCATTATCCGCTACCCACTGACGCAGCCAAACAGAGCGGCGTATAGCCACCAACAGGGCAGATGTCCTCCCACACATTCTAATGGCATCATCCATGGCAGACAGAACATATGCATGTTGAACAAATTCATAGCAAAGCAGAAAAGATCTATACTCTTCTCCTCCCGCATCATCAGAGGCCCCATCTAAGAGGCTCTTAAGCAGTCCTTTAATAGCAATAGCTGTAATGGCAGAGGCACAAACCAGGCGTAGCGCGGTCCCCACACAGGCAAAGGCATGGCAAGCCAGCTGGTCCATGCGCCGGTCCTCACCATCCCTCAGGGTAGTAGTGTCAGGGGAATGCATGACAGATGTCTTGGACAGCCCCAGAACAGGCGCGTCCACCTCGGGGGGACATGACCAACGCTTAATCACCTCAGCAGGAAAGGGATACCTCTTACCCCAGCTCTTGGGCACTCCAGGGAGCTTGCTAGGTCGTTCCCATTCTTTGAGCACCAGATTATTAAAGTGAGTCTGCTCAGGGAACTCCTAACATGGTTTAACCGTATGAAAAAGCTCACCCTGCTGCTGCGGAGCCACAGTAGGAGGGGAGATACAAAGCACTTCAAAAATATGAGCCAAAAGCCTGTCATCTGATGACCATGGGTCTTCTCCAAAGGGAGACCCGGTACCACCATAAACCCAAGGCTGTTCCTCAGATGACTCTGAATCAGAGAATAACTCCCCCTCCTCCAGGGGGGAATACCCAGTAATGTCAAAAAATTCCTCAGCCTCAACAGGGAAGAGGAAACCCGCGGGTGATAAATGCCGCTTCTTAGCAGAATCCTTACGTGGGGCAGACCCAGCAATATGTTTTTCAATGCTGGCCACCCGTGCAGCCAAATCAGGTTGAGACTCCCCACTGGCGTGCCCCCCACTGGGGGTCAGATGTAAGCGTGGGGAGGTAGGCGAAGCCAAAGGGGGCGCAGCACTAGACCCAGCAGCAGGCGACCCCGACTGCAGTGCAAGCACCTGCTGGGCGCAGGGTACACACACCCTGGCATCATCACTTATAGGGGATACCCCACACGCAACACATAGCCGGGATAGCTGAGATAATGCAGAAGAAATAGGAAAGATTCCACCCCACCGGGGTTACTTACGGACCGCGGGAGCCAGCAGCACACACAGAAAAGGGAAGTCAAAATGGCGTCCGCAGACCTCGAGGGGCGGGCCTCCGATGAGATGTGATGTATAACCCATGTGTAAGGAATCTTCTGGAACAGGACGTGCTGTATACTTGGAATAATACATATCTGCAGAGTCGAATTGCTATATAAAATGGGCATTTAAAGGGAAAGTCTACTTCTGGAGTTAACAGTTACCCGTATCTCAGTCCCTTCATTGAGGGTTTCCACCTGTAAATCACACAATTTGATCTTCCTTCCAAACTTCTCATTGTGTCCAATCCCGGCAGACTGAACACCAGCTTGAGGCTGAGTAAAAAAAAAAAAAAAACACTGAAGAGCATATAGTGTCTGTTTATTTTGAAGCAAAGAGCCACTATGAGTGTATCTGAAGCTATCCATTCAATATGAGGCAGAAACTGTTACCTTTTCAGGTGCCTTTGCATCTTCTTTGTTCAATGATTTCTCCTCATTGGCTACATTCCTAAAATATAAATTCGAGTCAATTAGGAAAAGGTAAAGCTGCAATGTCCCACACTGAAGTGTAAGCAGAAGCATGTGGTATAAGGCCACTAAATATTCTGCTGTTGAGCAGTTGGAATGCTGCCTTCCATCAAAACAGCTAAGTAAATAACAAGAAGAACAATGTGAGCAGTGCCCCGCATCACCCAGAGAAGTGACCGGAGAGAGCACCCAGCAACAAACAATGCTCTGTGCACCAAGTAGTAGAAACCGGTCCCAATGATTTCATCAGGATTTCTGCATTACCTAGTAGTCTCTGTAAATCCAATACAAGTTGGAAGACTGCTGACATTCATATTTTAATATTTCTATGAAAAAAACATACTTACATTTACCAGTGATGTAATTTACCTGTAGCTTTTATGATGACACAGGTGAGAGTTGGCTCTCCTCCCTAGAAAGGACAGAAAAACTAAAAGTATAAAAGTACTAAAAGTATAAAAATGTGCCCCATCGAGCTACAGGGAAATTACATTACTGGTAAGTGTAATTATGTTTTTCCCTTTGCTCCATGATGACACAGGTGAGATATATCCGATATTACCTCAAGGGTGGGACTCAGCAAACAAAACTGCTATCTCAAATGAGAGATCATGCTTTATGAACGTGCTCAGACTTGACCATGGTGCTGCTCTACAGATTTCTTCAATGGTAAGGAGGATGCCTCAGCCCGAGAGGTAGCCACTGCTCTCCTTGATCCATTTTGCAAGGGTCGGTCTTGTTGCCCCCCCCCCCCCCCCCCCCATAAAAAAAAGCATGTAGGGAGGCACTCTCAAAAAATACTTTACATATTTATAATCACTACATACAATACACAACATATTAAAAAAACCCTAAAAAACACACAAATCAAACAATAACAGGAAAAACCGACATAAAGGAGTGTAGGTAATGGGGAGAGTCTCACCACACTAATTGATATCAAATGCCTAGATATATGTGCTAAATCATTCAACAAAGTGTTCCAACAGTGCAACTAAACATGTGCAAATCCTGCCTATGATCCGGATCACTATAAAATCTATATATTTATAAGGTGCAAGTGCTCTTAGTCAAACAATCAATTAAGAATTAATATTCCAAAGCATAACAACTCATAAACATATAAACATATCAATCTACTCTATTCACCAATTAAAGAATAATATGAAGATATAATCACCTGTATATATTATTAGGCATCCCAAAGGGGAACCACTGATGTATATCACAATACCAATCAAAAAATGAAATCACAAATCTATCACAAAAAACATCACGAGAAATAAAGGTATCATGAAAATAACGTGTGAAGTCTCCCCACCGCCTACAGCACCAGGAGCCACGCGTTCCATGGGCACATCACCCACTTCATCAGGCTGTTTGATTTAGGTGTTTTTTAAAGGGATTTTAATATGTTGTGTATTGTATGTAGTGATTATAAATATGTTATTAATAAAAATGTATTTTTTGATCAATTTATGAGTTGAGAGTGCCTCTCTACATGCTTTTTTTTGTTCCTGGTTTGAGCTCTTTTGCAGCTTTGGGAGACGCACCTCTACAGATTAAATAAGGTATAGTGCAAGTCCCCATTTTTTCTTCCGGTTTGGTTGCCCCAAACTCTTTTTGTGGCCTGTATAAAACAACAGGTCTTACAAATATTGTCACTTGCCAATATGATTGTTAAATCATCTGCCGGATTGTTAAATCATCTGCCGGCAAAACATTTTCTCCAGTGTTGAATCTAATATTAACTCCAGATTTCTCATTAATACTCCAAATTATTATTAGGAATCGGCTGCCACCAGAAGTCATCTAGGTAGGGAACCAGCAGATACATCTCAGGTCAAGATTCTTCTCCCTCAGCAATAGGTGGAGAGTCTTCAAGCTCAAGCAAGGCTTCTTCTGTCTTGCCCCCATCCCTCCATCTGGCAGGGGATGCAGCTGGTGGATCTGATGGTGTCTGCCTTAGAAAAGCGGCTACTTCTGCCGCAACTTTGTAAACACTCAGGTACTGATGTGATCCCGAAGGGCAGTGCTGTAAACTGTATATGGTGAACCCTGCTCCATCTGCAAAGCAATTCTCAGATATTTTTGATGTTCTGCCCAGATCAGAATATGGTAGTAGACGTCTTTCAGATCGAGTGTCACCATCCATGCACCTCTCCTTAGCAACTGTATCGCTGATGATACAGTCTCCATTTTGTAATTTTTTGTAGGCTATTCATTTGTTTAAGGGCTCAGGTTTATAATAATTCTTATAGATCACTATTTGGGCCACAAAAACCTTTATCTGCCTCAGGATGCCTCAGCCCAAGAGGTAGCCACTGCTCTCGTAGAATAAGCCTTCCGTTTTTTATAATGCGTCAGCTTCCTGAGCCTTAGCTATAACACTTTTGATTCATCTTGCAAGGGTTGGTTTGGATGCCCCCAGCACTTTTTGTGGCCTCTGTATAAAACAAAAAGTGTTTTTGTCATGTATCTGTGATGCCCAGCAGGACACCTGCCTACCTGCCGTAACTTCTGCCTATAGACAAGCCCTCGCTCGCCGGGTTGTGCGATATGCCTCGCCGGACACGGTTGCCCCCAGGACTTAAAAGGTGCAAAGGATGTCAACATACTGTGAAGGCCGATGAACCACAAGGGGTTTACCCAAGAAGAGGTCATACACGGGTAGTCAGTCCAAAGGTGCGTCTACTCACAAGGGTAAGGCAGAAAAATGGTCAGAAACGAGCTGAGGGTCAGGACGGGTGTTCAGAGGTAAGCGGTACCCAAAGGGTCAGGCGGCGTTCGAGGTCGGGCAGGCAAAGGCTTCCGGGTACGGCAAGCTTGCCCCGCCCCACCGCAGACAGCCCGGGAATGCCGCCCTTTTTAGGTTGCTTTCTAATTAGGAACGAAAAGCAGATCCAACTTCTTGGGCCATCCTCCCTATCAGAGTGTACCAAGACCTCCGCGGCCAGTCCAAAGCGATCAAGATCACTCATGCCTTCTCCTCCCTGATCTTGCAGAGAAGCTTGGGGATCAGGGGTAGTGGTGGAAAAGCATGCAGAAGTTCTCCAATCTCCCAATTCTGACTTAGCATGTCTACCGCTTCCGAATCATCCGTGGGATTTAGCGAGAAGAACCAAAGGACTTTTTTGTTTTCATTTGCGGCAAACAAATTGTTTCGGGGATGCCCCATAGCTTAAAGACTTGTTGAGAAACTCTGTCATTCAGGTACCAGTCTCCCATCTGTAACACATTACTGCTGAGGAAGTCCCCCCGAGTATTATCTGCCCCCTTCAAAAGAACCGCTTTCATGGATATCCGGTGCTCTTGCATCCACAGAATCATATGTATTGCCAACCACGCCATACTCAAGCTTCGTTCCCCTCCTTGTTTGTTTATATGAGCCACATCGGTGATGTTGTCGGTCATTAGAACATTCTTGTTTTGGCATAATACCTGAAATTCTTTCAGAGAAAATGACACTGGCTGAAGTCCAGACCTCCTGTATCACGTGGTCCCCTGTCCACACCCCATCCTTGCTGGCTGGCATCCGTTGCTATGACCCCCTTGGTTTCAGCACTCTAAGAGACCCCTCTGCCTAAATTCTCCAGGTTCATCCACCAAGTGTCTGTGGGGAGAAATACATCTTCAAGAGATCTTCTGATCCCTATTCATTTTACGAGAGAAAACCCCTAAACCTAGCCTGAGCACATCTTACAGCCGGAATAGCTGCTGTCAACTGTCTTAATACTAAAGTTCCAGCACTGTTCAATTGGGAAGTTCCATGAAAACATAGCATTTCAGGCATATACTGCCCTTAGTCGTATGTGGTGTAAGTAGTATATGACTCTGCAGAATACGCAGATAGGCATCACTTCGATCGTCTGGAAGACTTCAAATTTGTTGTCCTATCCTGCATGATTTTAATTTAATGGGATTAAAATGCCATTTGAACAGTGCTGGAACCTCTGTATTGGCTCTGTGCTCCTTGGGAGACCAGACTCACCTCCATACACTACCGTTCTGTATCAGGCTGAGGGTGAGCTGATGGACTCGACGTTCTTTGAGCTTTTGTATGACTCAAACAGTACTGCAGCCTGGACACATTAGCTAATTTCTCTCTAGCTAGTGTTTTCTGTTTCTCACTGCTTTTGTCAGTGATTTTTTCCCTAGACTCTTCAGACATTTGTGCCATATTTTCCTCCTTTCTGCAACATATAAGAAAATAAGAGACTCTATGTCTAATAATAATATCGCCGTAATTACCAGGCCCTGAATACCTTAAAGCAGACGGAGCATCCTGGTTCTGGAGGGTAAAGGAAAGCCCCTCCTGAGCTTCCTTAAATGCCCTCTGGCTCCGCCACCCATTTCCCAGGCTTAATGCAGATAAATTCGCTAAAGTCTGCACCGCCTAATATAGGTTATCTACCAATCCTTCATCCATGTCCCTTATGCCTTTTTTTTACCTTAATCACAGACCACCGCTGCCGGATCCACTGAAAAAATGCCACTTAGGAAGGACATGAAAACCACTACTGGCTTCCTGTCCTTTCTACGAGGGAGAGCCAACTCTCACCTGTGTCATCATGGAGAGAAAGGGAAATAATAGTTCATATGAACTCAACAAAAGTAGTGATGAGCCTTTCAGCCCCTTGTTCAGTTTGGAGGATATTTGACTGAATGTGACAAACACATTAGAATCCATTGTCTTGGTCTTTTCTGGGTGAGATACTATATTCAGACTTAGTGCTGATAACCTGGGGCTTGGAGACCAATAGATGTCATACCCCCACCCACCCATCCACTGATAAACACTCCTAGCTGTTGGAGGGGGTATCAGCAAGTCACCCAGGAACATGTTGGCATCTTTGTCAGTCCTCTTACTCATTGGCCCCCTTTACCATTTCAAACGTAGTAAATCTGTAACAATAAAAAAGTGTAAAAAAATGTAATAAATCTAAATTAGTTAGAAAAAGCATTGATTAGTAAAGTAAGCTGTTAAAAAAATGGAGGTTCCTTGCCCCTAGCAGAATTGGCCTGAGATATGGCCTGTCTGACCCAATGGCTTCGGCTGCCAGTCCGTTTAGGTCTTGGCTTCTCAAAAATGCTGTAGCCATACAATTGTATTTTAGAGCATGCAGTAAGTCAAAAAAATACCATTTTGTGAATACTCACCTGTAAAATGGGTATTATAAGTATGTCACACACCCCACTTCAAACATTAATTATTACACTTGGGTTATACCACCATCAGGTGGCGACGTTGCAGAGAAGTCATGAAAAACGAGCCCCTCCTGGTCTATACATACCTGGTACCTCCCACTCATTCCCCGGTATTCAAAACAGCAGTAAAGACAAGGTACCAGGAAAAAACCCATTGGTAACCCTCAAACTGTAAACGAAACTTCACCTATAAAAAATCCGGGATACCAAAAAAGGGCGGGTGAAGTGGGGTGTGTGACATACTTATAATACCCATTTTACAGGTGAGTATTCACAAAATGGTATTATTCTAAGTATGTCACACACCCCACTTCAAACATTAATTATTACACTTGGGACATCCAAAAGCAGTGTCCAGAAAAGTGCGGGTATCCAACAAGGCCATAAGGCAAAACTCAAACCACTGCAGCTTGCAGAACCTTGCGGCCAACACAGCATCAGCTGAAGCTCACACATCAACCTTGTAAAAACTTGAAAAGGTGTAAACAGAAGACCAAGTAGCAGCCTTACAAACTTGTTCAACCGAAACCTGGTGCTGAAAGGCCCCACAGCACGAGTAGAATGAGCAGGGATACGAAAAAGGGGAAAACCTTCCCCTTGGTAGAATAGGCCCCAACAACAGCCTAACGAAACCATTTGCTAATGGAAGACTTAGCGGGAACCAAACCCTTCCTAGGCCCAACAGGGCACCACGAAAAAGACATCAGTCTAACGAAAAGGAGAAAAGGAGATGTAGTAAAACAGTACTTCACACAGCGTACCACATCCAAACAGTGCAAACCCTTTCCTATGCTTAGGACACAAGGAAGGAAGAACAATGTCCTGGGAAAGGTGAAAAGCAGAGACTACCTATGGAAAAAAAAGTCCGGTTTGAAACGGAAGACCACTTTGTCCTGATGTCTCTCAAGGTGAGTAGCCTGAACCGAAAAGGCTGCCAACTCCGAAACACGCCGAACTGAAGCGATGGCCACCAAAAGGACAAGCTTCTGAGTCAGAGTAGAAATAACAATAACCTGCAAAGGCCCAAAGGAGGAGCCTGAAGAGCAGAGATAACCAAAATCAAATCCCAAACAGGGAGAAAAGGCCTCCTAGGAGGCCACAATGCGAGACCCCCTGGAAGAAAGTCTTGACCAAAGGAGGAAACGCAAAAGACTTTTGAAAAACAGACAGACAAGGCAACAACCTGCCCCATTAAGATACTCAGCTGAAGACCAGAGTCCAGCCACTATTGAAGAAATTCCAAAATCCTGACAAGGCAAAGAACTAGCCTCACTCCAATCAATATAAGGTCTCCAAATCCTATAAAAGATGGTAGAAGAGGACCTCTTCCTGGCACTAGTAAAAGGCTGAATACCCAATCCGAAGACCTTCCTCCCCTAAGACGGAGGTTTCAGCAGCCAGGCCGTCACAGCCAGCGTTGATGAATTGGGGCAACGCAGTTGACCCTGTATGATAAGATCCAGCCAAAGAAGTAGAACGCACTGATCCACCGCCATACAAACAAAGTCTGCGAAACACACCCTCCTAGGTCACCTTGGAGCCATGAGAAAGGCTTAAACCCCGTCCAGGGCCAGCTTTCGCAAACACCTTGCCTAGCATGGAGATCGGAGGAAACAGATAAGTAACCCCAGGTCCCCCCAGCTCAGGGACATGGCAACCACCGCCAGAGCCAGAGGATCCTGAGATAGCGACACGAAGGTCGGAAGCTTGTAAAAATACCATTTTGTGAATACTCACCTGTAAAATGGGTATTATAAGTATGTCACACACCCCACTTCAAACATTAATAATTACACTAGGGTTAACGCACCTCTAGGTGGCAGCATTGCAGAGAACTTCTCCAAAAAACTTCAACAGGCCCCTCCCGGTCTATACATACCTGGTACCTCCCAAGAACCTCCCAGTATTAGAACAGCAGTAAGACAAGGTACCAGAAACAACAATGCAACCCTCAACGTAAAGAACTAAACTTCACCAAATAAAGAGCCAGGATACCGAAAAGGGCGGGTGAAGTGGGGTGTGTGACATACTTATAATACCCATTTTACAGGTGAGTATTCACAAAATGGTATTATTCTAAGTATGTCACACACCCCACTTCAAACATTAATAATTACACTAGGGACATCCAACAGCAGTGTCCAGAAAAGGGTGGGTATCCGAACAGGCAATAACGCAGAAAAAACTCAAACCACTGCAGCCTGCAAAACCTTGCGGCCAAAAACAGCATCCGCTGAGGCCCGCACATCAACCTTATAGAACTTAGAAAAAGTATGAACAGAAGACCAAGTTGCAGCCTTACACACTTGTTCAACCGAAGCCTGGTGCTGAAAAGCCCAGGACGCACCAACCGCACGAGTAGAGTGAGCAGTAACTCGAAAAGGGGGATCCTTCCCCTTAGCCGAATAAGCACCAACAATGGCCTGACGAATCCATTTACTAATGGAAGATTTGGCCGGAGCCAAACTCTTCCTAGGCCCACATGGCACAACGAAAAAGGCATCAGTCTTACGAAAAGAAGACGTAGCACGTAGATAGTACCTGACACAACGTACCACATCCAAGCAGTGCAAAGCACTCTCCTTGACATTCTTAGGCTTAGGACACAAAGAAGGAAGAACAATGTCCTGGTTAAGATGAAAAGCAGAGACCACTTTAGGGAGAAAATCTGACTTGTAACGAAAAACCACTTTGTCCTGATGATCCTCAAAATAAGGAGCCTGAATAGACAAAGCTGCCAGCTCTGAAACACGCCGAACCGAAGTGATGGCCACCAGAAAGGCAACCTTCTGAGTAAGAATGGACAAAGAAACATCCCGCAAAGGCTCAAAAGGAGGAGCCTTAAGAGCAGAAAGAACCAAATTCAAATCCCACACTGGGAGCAAAGGCTTCCTAGGAGGCCGAACATGCGAAACCCCCTGGAAAAAAGTCTTGACCAAGGAATGACTAGCAAAAGATTTCTGGAAAAAAATAGACAAAGCAGAAACCTGCCCCTTCAAGGTACTCAGCTGAAGACCGGAGTCCAGCCCCGACTGAAGAAACTCCAAAATCCTAGACACAGAAAAGACCCGGCAAGGCAAAGACCTAGCCTCACACCAATCAATATAAGATCTCCAATACCTGTAATAGATGGAAGAAGAAGATCTCTTCCTGGCACTAATAAGAGTCCTAATGACCGCATCCGAAAGACCCTCCTCCTTTAAGATGGAGGTTTCAGCAGCCAAGCCGTCAAAGCCAGCGTTTGTAAACTGGGGTAACAAAGTTGACTCTGAGTGAGAAGATCTGGCCGAAGCGGCAGATCGAACTGATCTACGGCCAGACGAACGATGTCCGCGAACCACACCCGCCTTGGCCACCTTGGAGCCACGAGAATGGCGGGCACTCCCTCCAGAACCAACTTTCGCAGAACCCTGCCGAGCATGGAAATCGGAGGAAACAGATAAAGAAACCCCAGGTCCCTCCAGCTCAGGGTCATGGCATCCACCGCCAGAGCCAGAGGGTCCCAGGACAGGGACACAAAGGACGGAAGCTTGTGATTGTGACGAGAAGCAAACAGATCCACCTCCGGCGTCCCCCACCGGAGACAAAGTGACCGAAACACCTGGGGATGGAGAGACCACTCCCCCCGACGGGACGCACACCGGCTCAGAAAATCCGCCTCCGTGTTTTCCACTCCCGGAATGTAAACTGCCGAGATGCAAGGGACATGAGTCTCCGCCCAGACCAAAATCAGAGACACCTCCCTGTGGGCACCCAGACTGCGAGTCCCTCCTTGGTGATTAATGTAAGCAACCGCCGTCTGATTGTCTGAGCGAACCTGAACCGGCAGACCTTGTAAATGATGCGTCAAGCGAGACAGAACCAACCTGATGGCTCGCAATTCCAGAACATTGATGGGCAAGTGGGCCTCCTGAGGGTCCCACTGCCCCTGAAACCGAAGATCCTTCCAAAAACCTCCCCAGCCTGACAAACTGGCATCCGTGGTGACAGTTTCCCAAAGCGGAGTCAGAAACGACCTGCCCTTCAGAAGGTTGTCCGAGACCAACCACCACAGAAGGGACTGCCGAACCCGAGGGGACAACCGGAAGGACCGATCCAACGACCCCGGACACCGGTTCCAAGACGCCAAAAGATGAAGTTGAAGAGTCCTCGTATGAAACTGAGCAAAGGGAACTGCCTCGAACGAGGCCACCATCAACCCCACCAGTCTCATCCCCAGACGAATGGACGGATGAGGATGGGAGAGGAGCAGCTGGACCAATTCCTGAATCAACAGAACCTTGGCCTGAGGAAGAAACACTCTGTGCTGGCAGGAGTCCAACGACATCCCCAGAAAGGTCACCACCCTGGCCGGAACCAGCGAGGACTTGGGGTAATTGATCACCCAGCCGAACCTCTCCAACATAGACACCACCGTGCTGGTGTCCCCCTCTGCTTGACTGAAGGAAGGAGCCATGATGAGAAGATCGTCCAGGTAAGGCACAATGCGAATCCCCTGAGCTCTGAGCAGGGCCATCACCCCCGCCAACACCTTGGTGAACACTCTCGGAGCAGAGGTGAGGCCGAACGGAAGAGCCACAAACTGAAAATGCCGATCCCCCACCACGAAACGAAGGAACCGCTGACGAGCAGGAAAGATCGGCACGTGCAGGTACGCATCCTTGATGTCTATGGACGTCATAAAGTCCCCCTGCCGAAGCGAACCGATCGCAGACCGCAGGGTTTCCATGCGAAACTTCCGAGGACGAATAAACCTGTTGAGGAACTTCAAATCCAGAATAGGACGGAAGGACCCGTCCTTTTTGGGAACCGTGAAGAGATTGGAGTAAAACCCGCGCCCCACCTCTGAAGAAGGAACCGGGCAAATGACAGCTAAATCTAGAAGATTCCTTACTGCCGCCAGGAGCCCCTGCGCGGCCAAAGGATCCAAAGACACCCGAGACCTGAGAAGAACCTTGGAGGAGGACGGGACTCGAACTCCAACTTGTAACCGGCCGAAACCACCTCCCGGATCCATCTGTCCGGGACCTCCTGGTCCCACACCCGGGAGAAAAGTTGCAACCGTCCCCCCACCCGAACGGGTGAGGGCGCCCCCTCATTGCTGGGTGGACTTGGCAGCCGGCTTGGGCTTGGCACCCCAGACGCGAGTGGGGCGGCCACGGCCTCTGCCCCTATTCCAACTGGCGCCCCTGGGGGCCGAGGAGCCCGCACCTCTACCGGCTCCGACTCCCCGAAAGGACGGATTGAACGAGACCATCCCCCGAAAGGAACGGCGAAATTTCTTGCGCTGAGGTAACTTACCTCCCTTGGCAACAGAATCCAGCCTCTCACCAAAAAGCCTCAAACCCAAAAAGGGCAGAGCCGTGAGCGATCTTTTTGAATTAAAATCGGCCGTCCACTGTCTCAACCACCCACAGCGCCGGATAGCCACCAGCAAGGCAGTAGCCCTGCCACACATCAGCATGGCATCCTCCTGAGCGGCCGGGCAAGCTGATCAACCCGGCGATCCTCGCCGTCCCTGAGCGAAGTCGTGTCAGGGGAATGCACGACCGCCGTGTTGGACAGTCCCAGGACCGGAGTATCTACCTCAGGGGGAACAGACCAACGCTTCATCAATTCCGCCGGAAAGGGATACTTCCTATCCCAACTAGACGGCACACCAACAAGACGTGTAGGTTGCTCCCATTGCTTGAAAACAATTTCTTCAAAATGCTGTTGACTGGGAAACTCCAAACGCTGCTTGGACACCCCAAAAAGCTGACCCTTAGGCCTAGGAGCAACAACCGGAGGCTCCAAATCCAAAACCTCAAACATCTGGCTCAGAATGGTAGAGGAATCGAGAGGGAGGCCATCATCCTGATCCCCCTCAGAACCCAGCAACTGCTGAACATCAGAATCTTCTTCCTCAATGAGCTCACCTTCTTCACGGGGACGATCCGACCAATCCAGATCTCCCACCACTTCCTCATCTGAATCTGGCGGAGGCGGAGACAGATGCTTCCGCTTAGCTGAAACCTTCTGAGCGGCTATAGCAGAAAAACGCTTCTCAAGGCTGGTCAAGCGGGCACATACATCAGACTGCGAATCCCCGCCCAGGACAACGTCACACGGGGTCCGGAATAAACGAGGGGGAGAGGGAGATGGCGCGGCTGAAGAAGTGCTAGGCACCGGAGTACTGGACTGCCGTGCAATGTTCTGCTGTGCACAAGGGATACACAAAATGACATCATCTCCCTGGAGCGGAGTCCCACAACCCCCGCACACCTTGGATTGTCCCGAAGAACCATTCCCGGTATCTGTGGCAGCCTCCATGTGGTGAAATTTATGGTATTCGCAGAACCCAGGGATTTATGCGGTACGCGACCCGGGATGCCCCTTAATAACCTAACAATTGTCTAAGGATAGTCACAAGATCCTGACCCAGGGGAATAGCATAAGACCCTTATAAAAGTATATAAAAATATAAATAAATATATATATATATATATATATATATATATATATATATATATATATATTGCAATGAGAAAACACCCCCCACGAGCCAGGTATATATATGACTGGGAGAGCCCTGCCAGACGGGATCCCAGGATCTGAAAGACACAAAGAGAGAGGGACAGGCGTCAATCCAGCACCATAATACCAGAATAACATACAAAACCCCCCTTACACCACCCCCCCCCCCCCCATTAACCAGAGACACAGGAACTGGTAATACAAAACCAGCACCTTAAAGATGCGCCGGAGCGAGGAGGAAGGAGGAGGAGAGGACGCAAACCGAGGGGCCATCGCAAGGAAACTAAAACGCCTACCTGAGAGAAAAACCGCGCAGCCAGGCACCGCAGAAGATGGCGGCCCACACACAGCGCAGTGAAGGAGGAGAAGGCAAGCTCCGGGAGCGCGGGAGCCGAGAAGGCCCCGCCCCTCCGGGACATCCAATCAGTGCGCGGCCCGCGCGCGCGACCCCGCCCCAGCGTCTGCCGGCGGAGACCGCGCTCAGACCTCAAGGACGGGACCGGCGGAGCAACCTGCCGGTTCCCAGTGCGCACAAACACAGACCCACACACTGATAATCAGATCCCCCCCCCCTGAGCAGACCGGACAAGCAGGCTGCAAGCGCCGGACACGGCGCTCAGCCACAGGCGGGACCGCGGCGCAGCGCGCCGCGAGGCCCCGCCCCCCCCGGCTCCTGAGGGGAGAGGACAGAAACACAGACAGGGGGGACAGAGGGACACCCAGGCAAAATTTGAAATAAAGGCAGTCACAGTAAAAATCACGAAAAGCCTCACAATGTAGCAGCGCAGCAGCCACACTCACACAGCATGTCACCGTCCCCAGCGCGCCCCACACCCCGGAATGTGAAATAACGATATCCCAGGGCTAGGCACATCCTGACCGCTAACCTCCTATTAAATGGGGCATCCCACATCCGGATCACCACTCCGGGCATCCCGCTATGCCCCGCAATGAAGGGTCGAGCGGAGGAGCTAATCTCCTAGGCACCAATGGTGCCGGCTACCTTTTTGCCCGGCCAACAGCCGAAGCTGGGAGGCTGCCATTAAATAGTATACTCTCAAACAAGAGCCGGGCAGAAATAGACCACGGGGGGGGGGGCCGGGGGGATACCCCGGCTACCTGCAAGCAGGAGACTTCTTTCTTCTGTCTTGTCGCCACCTTGCAGAGAACAACACTGGGAGGTTCTTGGGAGGTACCAGGTATGTATAGACCGGGAGGGGCCTGTTGGAAGTTTTTTGGAGAAGTTCTCTGCAATGCTGCCACCTAGAGGTGCGTTAACCCTAGTGTAATTATTAATGTTTGAAGTGGGGTGTGTGACATACTTAGAATAGTGACGAGGAGCAAACAGATCCACCTCCAGACCAGAGACAAAACAACCGAAAAACCTGAAGGTGGAAAGAGCATTCCCCCCGGCGGAAGGAGCAACCACTCAGGAAGTCCGCCTCCGTGTTTTCCAATCCTGAAATGTACACTGCCGAAATGCAAGGAACATGAGTCCCCGCCCAAGCTAGAATCAGAGACACCTCTCTGAGGGCACGCAGACTGCGAGTCCCTCCCAAGCGATCGAATGTAAGCAACCGCCGACCAATCGACCGACCGAACCAGAAACCAGCAAACCCTGTAAATGCTGCGTCAATTGAGACAGAACCAACCTGATGGCTCTCAACTCCAGAACGTAGATGGGCAAGTGGGCCTCCCGAGGACCTGCCCCTCAAGAGAATGTCCGAGACCATCCACCACTGGAGAGACTGCCGAACCCGGGAGAACATCCGAAAAGACCGATCCAACGACCGCGGTCGCCGGTCCAAGACGCCAACAGATGAAACTGAAACATCCTCGTGAGAAAACTGAACAAAGGGAACTGCCTCAAAGGAAGCTACCATCAACCCCACCAGTCTCACCCCTAGCCGGATGGACGGGCAAGGATTGGAAGAAGAAGAAGAAGCTGCGCCAATCCATGAACCAAGAAAACTTTGGCCAGAGGCCGAACAACTCTGTGTTAGCAATAATCCAAGGTCATCCCCAAAAAGAGCACCACCCTGGCCGGAACGAGAAAGGACTTGGGATAGTTGATCACCCGCCAAACCCTTCCAAAGTGGATACCACAGTCCCGGTGTCCACCTTCGCTTGACTGAAAGAAGAAGCCATGAAAAGAAGATCGACCAGACAGGGCACCATGAGAATCCCCTGAGCTCTGAGAAGGGCTATCATGCCCGCCAACACCTTGGTGAACACTCTTGGAGCCGAGGAAAGGCAGAATGGAAGAGCCACAACTTGAAAATGCCGATCTTCCACCACAAAACGAAGAAACCTTTGGTGGGCTGGAAGACATGAATATGAAAATAGGCACCTTGATGTCTATGAACGTCATGAAATCCCCCTGCCACAGAGAATTGAGGGCAGAACGCAGAGGTTCCATGCGAAACCTCCGGGGAAGAATAAACACATTGAGGAACTTCAGATCCAGGATGGGACGAACCAACCCGTCCAACTCGGGCACGGAGAAGAGATTGGAATAATACCCGCGGCCCACCTCCAAAGGGGGGACCGGGCAGATGACTACCATATCCAGAAGATTCCTCACCGCCGCCAGGAGCCCCTGCGCGACCAAAGGATCTGAGAGCACACGAGACCTGAAAATCTTAGGAGGAGATCGGGACTCGAACTCCAGCTTGTAAACCGGCCGACACCACCTCCCGGATCCACCTGTCCGAGACCGCCAGGTCCCATACCCGGGAGAAGAATCGCAACCGTCCCCCCACCCGCAAGGGTGAGGGCGTCCCCTCATTGCTGAGCGGACTATGCAGCTGATTTGGAATTGGCGCCCCAGGCGTGAACAGGACGGCCGCGGCCTCTACCCCTGTTTCAGCTAGCACCCCTGGGGGCCGAGGAGCCCGCGCCTCCGACAGTTCTGGCTTCCCGAAAGAAGGCTTGAAAAAGGTCGCCCCTCGAAAGGAATGACAAATCTTACTTGCGCTGAGGTAACATACCTCCCTTGCAACCAAATCTAAACTCTCACCAAACAGGCACAAACCCAAAAGGGGGAGAGCCGTAAGCGACCTATTGGAATTAAAACCAGCAGTCCATTGCCACAACCACACAGACCGCCGGACAGCTACCAACAGAGCCGTAGCCCTGCCACACATCAACATAGCGTCATCCTGAGCGGCCAGGACAAACGAACGAAGGACTCGCAAAGCTTGAGGGCGAGATCAAGAACCGCACATAAATCAGACAATGGCCTCACCGCCAACAACAAAAGTGCCGAAGCACAAACAGGTCTCAAAACCGAAACCGCACAGACAAAACCATGGCGGGTCAGCTGGCCAATCCGGCGATCCACGCCATCCATAAGAGTAGTCGTGAAAAGAAAAAGCAATACTGCCATATTGGATAGCCCCAAACCCGGAGCCTCAACCTCGGGAGGGGCAGACCAGCGCTTCACCAAGTCCGCCAGACAAGGATACTTCCTATCCCAACTAGGCGGAACATCAACGAAACGCGTAGGTTGCTCTCATTCCTTAAGGACGACAGTAACAAAATGTCGTTGACTGGGAAGCTCCAAGCGCAGCTTGGGCACCTCAAACAACTAGCCCCTTTGGCGGAGGAACCGCCTCAAGAGGATCCAAATCCAATAACCTCAAACATTTGAGCCAATATGGAATGGGTGTCCAAACAGACCCCAAGGCCTGGTCACCCTCAGCACCAAACAGCTGCTGAACCTCAGGAATGTCCAAATCCTCAAATAGCTCCCCAACTTCCAATGCCTCAACAACCTCAACATCTGAGTCCGGCGGAGGCGGGCACAAGTGTTTCCGCTTAGCCGGAGCCCACTGAGCAACCACAGCGGAAAACATCTTCTCGAGGCTAGCCAACCTGGCGCATACCTCGGACTGCGAATTCCCACCCATGACAACGTCACACGGGGTCCGGAACAGGCGAGGAGGAGCCGGAGACGGCACGGCGGTGAAGAGCCAGACACCGGGGTGCCGGACTGGCGCTCAATGTTCCGCTGCGCACATGGAATGCATATAGTAACATCCCCTGGGGGCGGAGCCCCACAACCACCGTACAGCCTGGACTGCCCCGAAGGGCCGTGTCCGGTATCCTTGGTAGCCTCCATATGGTGAATTTATGGCCTTCGCAATGACCCAGGGATTTACGCATTAGCGACCCGGGATGCCCCTAAAAAATTTTTTGGTGGGAGAATTTGCAATATAACCAATATAGGAACAAAATTGAATGGACAACCCCACTAGACAGGCAGCTAAGACCGGGAGAGCCCTGCAGCGTGGGATCCCAGGATCTGAAACAGAAAAGACGACAGTCACTCCAAGCACTAATGGACCAGCACATGTCATATATAACACAATATGTCAGACATGAATCCGCACAGGGAACAGGATACAGAATACATACAATGCACGTAACTATGTAAATAAAATAAATATATGAAGGATATATAACTATATATAAAAATATATATGTGAATGTGGAAGGCTAGGGATGCACAGCAAAAGAGCCCAGCAAACAATGCTACATAATGCCAGGCAGACAAGAACCAGGGCACAATCCACAGCAAGGGAATCTGTCCCAAAACTGTCCCAGGCGCCCCCAGCCAAGAACCACCTTAAAACAAAAAAACCCCCGGCCTACCTTAAAAAGCCGCAGCCGAAATGGCGGCCGCACACACACACACGAGGAGGCAGAGGGAGAAGAAAGGCGGGCCCAGCAGAGCGCACAGACGCTCCGGCCCCGCCCCTCCCTCCAATCAGAGCACAGCGCGGGCCGCGCAGGCCGCGATCCCGCCCCCTTTCCACCTCCGGAGAACCGGAGACGACAGCGGGCGCCTAACATGGCGCCCGCACATGTTTTAACAAGGACAGGCGGGCCGGCGGCACACTACACGCCGCCCGGCCCCGCCTGCAGCCGCCCCCGGAAAAAACGCCTGAGCATCGGGCGCCAGTACATGGCGCCCTGCAACGACAACAAACAGGGGCACACCGGCAAACCGGCGGCACACACGCCGCCCGGACCCGCCCCCCCTTGCCCTCCGGAGAGCCACAAAACCGGGGAGCTCAATGGAGCCCCCAAACATAAGAGGGAGCTGGACAAACGGGCGGGCCGGCGGCAACACACACACGCCGCCCGGCCCCGCCCCACACCATCCAACAACAGTAAAACACATGCACACAGTCAGTAGCAAAGCATACCCAGGCACACAGACAAGCCCCCCCCCCCCCCAACTAGCGCAGGGAGAAGGGACCAAGCGGGGTAAGGACAACCTGATAGGGACTAAAGGGCGGGGGCACCCCAAATCCGGATCACCAAAACCGGATAACCGCATTGCCCCATAATATGGGGTCTAGCGGAGGAGCTAATCTCCTAGGCACCTTAAGTGCCATCTACCCTTGCCCGGCCTACAGCCTAAGCTGGGAGGCTACATATATAATAAGGGGGATAATAAACATAAGACCGGGCAGAAATAGACCAGAAAGGGGGGGCCGGGGTGATACCCCGGCTACCTGCAAGCAGGAGACTTCTTTCTTCTGTCTTGTCGCCATCTTGCAGAGAAGAAACACTGGGGAATGAGTAGGAGGTACCAGGTATGTATAGACCAGGAGGGGCTCGTTTTTCATGACTTCTCTGCAACGTCGCCACCTGCTGGTGGTATAACCCAAGTGTAATAATTAATGTTTGAAGTGGGGTGTGTGACATACTTAGAATAATCTTCCTGTGGACGCAGGACTAGCTTGTCCTTATGAAAAATCAGGAAGGATGGCTTACAAGATAATGTTGCCAGCTCTAATATCCTGACAACCGATCTGGCAACCACCACTTGACTCACACCAAACCCCCCCAAAACAACTCAATCTATTTTGCTCCCCCACCTCAGGTACAGGATCCGTTTGGATTTTTTCTGCTCGTACTGCTGCTTGAGGTTCCTGTTATAGTCTTATAGTACGATTAACTTTTTCCCCAGGTATGCAACTGGTTTCTGGCAGGATACCATTTCTCCAAACTAGCCGCTAGTCCCACCTCAAAATCTTATGCTGGGTGCAATTAGTGCAAATACAAAAGAGTGCTAGAAGCAAGATAAGAGACAAAAATACAATTCTGTGATTACTCACCAGTAGAGAGTTGATTTTATGGGTATCCAGCACGGGTCGCTTCATCTTTAATTCTTCACTATTGGGTTAACCGCCACCAGGTGGCGCAGTCGACTGCAAGAAGACTTGTGACTCCTGGCCCATAAAAGGCAGCAAATCACCCCAAATACCCAGTGTTGAAAAGTAACAAAGCAAGAAGCCGGGAGGCAAAGACCATGTTATGTAAACACAGCCCCACAATGAACTCTCTCAAAGTAATCAACATAAGAGGATAACAGAACAAGGGTGGGATGAAGCGACCCGTGCTGGATACCCATAAAATCAATTCTACAGGTGAGTAATCACAAAATTTTATTTTTCTGGGTATTCCAGCACGGATCGCTTCATCTTCAATGTTTCACTATTGGGACATCAGAAAGCAGTGTCCAAGAAGAAGGGTGGGATCCCCAGTGAGCAACACTACGTAGTTCCTGCCACTACCGCCTGAAGCACCTTGCGACCAAAACAGAATCAGCTGAGGCCCTAACGTCAACATTGTAAAACTTAGAAAAAATATGAACTGAAGACCAAGTAGCAGCCTTACAAACCTGTTCAACTGAAGCCTGGTGCTGAAAAGCCCAAGAGCCACCAACAGCTCTAGTGGAGTAAGCTGTAACACGGAAAGGGGGTTCCTTCCCCTTGGCAGAATACGCTTGCACCACCGCCTGTCTGATCCACTTGCTGATAGTGGATTTGGCTGGAGGCAAGCCCTTCCTAGGTCCGGCAGGGAGAACAAACAGAGAGTCCAACTTCCAACTTCGTGGCAACCAAATAGTACTTAAGCAACCTGACCACATCCAGAGAATGAAGATTCCGTTCCTTAGAATTATAAGGGACAGGACACAAGGAAGGCTAGACAATGTCCTCATTGAGATGAAAGGCAGAGAAAACCTTGGGCAAGAATTCCAGATTGAGACGGAACACCACCTTATCCTGATGCCGCTCAAAATAAGGAGGCTTTATAGAAAGTGCCGCCAGCTCAAGAGACACGACGCACCAAGGTGATAGCTACCAAAAAGGCCACCTTCAGAGTCAGAATGGATAGAACGGCATCGCACAAGGGCTCAAAGGGAGGACCCTGGAGAGCAGAAAGCACCAAGATCAATCCCACACCGGTAACAAAGGCTTACGCGGTGGACACACATGGGTAACACCCTGGAAAAAGGTCTTGATAAGCCTATGATTGGCGAAAGATTGGCGCCCCCATCAGCGCGCGAAGAGCTCCGGGCGCCTGCAGGAAAATGGCGCCCGGAGAAGAAGAAGCGAGGGAGGGAACTCTGGGTATTATGGGTGATTTGCTGCCTTTTATGGGCCAGGAGGAGTCACAAGTCTTCTTGCAGTCGACTGCGCCACCTGGTGCTGGTTAACCCAATAGTGAAGAATTGAAGATGAAGCGACCCGTGCTGGAATACCCAGAAAATAAGATTTAATTTTCACATAATTTTCCCCCAATTTTTCCTTTGAAGCCAAAATCATTTGTGAGTATTGTTATCCAATTCATTACCAGGGCACTAAGGGGAGTTGATACATGGGTTTTTATTTTTATAAATGTAACATTCCATAGGAGGTGGTTGGTCCACTTTAAAGGTTTAACATGAACAAAGAGGCCTCAGTCATAGGTTCAAAAGGTTGTCCTTGTAAAGCAGAGGACCAGATTGAGATTTCAAGCAGTACTGGAGCCCATTAAGGAGGATGGACAAGTGCTACCCATGCATGAACGTGAGGAATAAAGAATTCTGTACACTCGGATGCTGAAAAAGTATGGACAAAGCAGAAACCTGGCCCCTAAGGGTGCTATTAGAGGACCTTTTAAAGAATCCATGGGCACCTGAGTCCCACTCTGAGAGGCATTCAAAAATACAATTCTGTGAACTCACCTGTAGAATTGTCCAGGTCATCCCAGAAGTGATGACAAGTGGGTATTCGACTGCAAGATCAAAAGCTGTCGCTCCTCCCGGCCCCCTATAAAAGCAGGTGTCTCACTATGATTCCCCAGTGGTTAAAAAGCAGTAAGAAAAAAAGACAGGCCGGGAGGCCATAAAACCATGTTACTTCACATAGCTTCAGCATGTACTCTCTCCAACGAAAAACCTTAAGGACAGCAGTCCAATATAAAAATGGTAATTACCATAAAAGGCAAACAAGAGATGATGAACAAAGGGCGGGGTGGGACGACCTGGACTGGATATATTCAAAAACAATTCTACAGGTGAGTTTCACGGAATTGTATTTTTCACCATATCCAGTCCAGGTCGTCCCAGAAGTGATGACAAGTGGGACATCCAAAAGCAGTGTCCATTAGGGCGGGATTCCCAGTGCGGAACAGCATGTAGTTCATTTCACTACCGTCTGAAGCACCTTTCGGCCGAAAACAGCATCAGCTGAGGCCCTAACATCAACCCGTCAAAACTTGGTAAAAGTATGAACTGAAGACCAAGTGGCGGCCTTAAAAATCTGTTCAACAGATGCCTGGTGCTGAAAAGCCCAAGAGGCACCAATAGCTCTGGTAGAATGAGCCGTGATACGAAAAGGGGGTTCCTTCCCCTTGGCAGAATATGCTTGCACCACCGCCTGTCTGATCCACTAACTAAGAGTAGACTTGGCTGGTGTCAAGACCTTCCTAGAGCCTTCTGTTAGGACAAAGAGCAAATCCGATTTCCTGAAGGATTCAGTCATAACCAGGTAATACTTAATGGCTCTGACCACATCCAGGGTATGGAGGGTCCTTTCCTTAGCATTAGTCGGTGCTGGACACAAGGAAGGCAAGACCACTTCCTCATTAAGATGAAAGGGAGAAACGACCTTAGGCAAAAAAATCAGGTTTAAAACGAAAAACCAGCTTATCCTTATGCCGCTCAAAATAAGGAGGCTTCATACAAAGCGCGGCCAGCTCTGATACGCGATGAACCGAGGTGATCGCTACCAAAAAGAACACCTTAAGGGTCAAAATAGGCAATGCAGCATCGAACAAAGGCTCAAAGGGAGGCCCCTGGAGAGCAGAAAGTACCAAATTCAAGTCCCACACCGGTAATACAGGCTTACGTGGTGGACGTACGTGGGTGACTCCCTGGAAAAAGGTCTTGAGCGATAAATGATTGGCAAAGGATCTCTGGAAAAAGATGGCCAAGGCTGAGACCTGGCCTTATGGGTGCTCAGCTGTAGACCCAAGTCTAAACCATGTTGTAAAAACTCCAAGATCCTAGAGATAGAGAATGTGCGACAAGGTAGACTCTTGGATTCACACCAAGCAATGTAGGCGTGCCAAACTCTGTAGTATATCATGGAAGAAGACTTCTTCCGTGCCTGAATCATGGTATGCACAACCGTGGCAGACAGCCCCTTCTCCATCAAGATGGAGGTTTCAGCAGCCAAGCCGTCAAAGCCAGAGTTTGTAAATTGGGATGGCGTAGTGAGCCCTGAGTGAGCAAATCTGGCACCAAGGGCAGAGCGTACTGATCTACCGCCAGCTGTACCACGTCTGCGAACCACACTCTTCTTGGCCACCTGGGGGCCACCAGAATTGCTGGCTCCCTTTCCAGAGCAATCTTGCGCAGAACCCTGCCCAGCAGGGGGATTGGAGGGAAGACATACAGGAACTGAAAGTCCTGCCATGACATTGCTAGCGCATCCGAGGTCAAGGTCAGAGGATCCTGGGACAGAGAGACAAAGGCTGGGAGCTTGTGATTGTGGCGGGACGCAAACAGATCCACATCTGGTTGGCCTCAACGGAGACACAGAGATTGAAACAAACACCCTGCTGCATAGGGACCATTCTCCTTGGTGAGAGGTCCCCCTGCCCAGAGAGTCCCCCAGGTGATTTTCCACCCCTGGGATGTACACAGCTGATATGCAGGGGACATTGGCCTCCGCCCAAGTCAGGATCAGAGACACTTCCTGGAGGGCCCCCTTGCTCCGGGTCCCTCCCTGATGATTGATGTAGGCGACTGCAGTCTGGTTGTCCGAGCGCACCTGAACAGGCAGGCCCCGAAGGTGAGTAGTCAAGTGAGCGAGAACTAGCCTGATCCCCCGCAGTTCCAAGACATTGATAGGTGTGTGGGCCTCCTGAGGACCCCACCTCCCCTGGAACCGCAGGGACTTCCAGAAACCCCCCCCCCCAACCTGACAGACTGGCCTCCATGGTGACCGTCTCCCAGGAAGGGGCAAGAAAGGATCTGCCTCCCAACAGGTTCCTTGAGTCCATCCACCACGAGAGGGACCTCCTGACCAGGGGGGAGAGCACACAGACCCTGTCCAGGGACGCTGGGTCCTTGTCCCATACTGACAATAGGTGAAGTTGCAGGGGCCTCAAGTGGAACGGAGCATAAGGGACCACTTCGAAGCATGCCACCATCAGGCCCACCAGCTGCATCCCCTGCCTGATGGGGGGATGGGGACAAGCAAGGAGGAACTGAGCCTGTGCAATCAGACTGTCCACCTTCTGTTGAGGAAGGAAGATTCTTGCCTGAACTGTCTCCAGATTCATTCCTAGGAATGGAATTACCAAGGAAGGGGACAGTGAGGACTTGGGGTGGTTGATCACCCATCCAAATGACTCCAGAGTAGACACCACCAGCTGAGTTTCATACTCTGCCTGATGTAGAGACTGGGAAGTGACGAGAATGTCGGCCAGACAGGGAAACACGCGGACGCCCTGACATCTGAGCAGAGACATCACGCCAGCCAGCACCTTGGTGAACACCCTGGGAGCTGAAGTGAGGCCGAAGGGCAAGGCCACAAATTGGTAGTGTTGATCCATCAGAGCGAACCTGAGGAACCTTTGATGACCTGGGAACACAGGAATATGAAGATAAGCACGATGTCCACAGAAGTCATGAAATCCCCTTGGCGCAGGGAAAGGATGGCAGAGCACAGTTTCCATGCGAAAGCACCTGCCCTGACAAACTTGTTGAGGATCTTCAAGTCCAGGATGGGCCTGACGGAACCATCTTTTTTGGGTACTGTGAACAGGTTGGAATAAAAGCCCTTGCCTTTTTCTCTTAAGGGGACCTGGCAGATGACCCCCAGCCCCAGGAGGCCTTGCACTGCTTGCACTAGCTCCTGAGCTGACACAGGATCCTGAGGAATCCGGGATCTGATGAATCTTGGAGGGGGATCGGCAGCAACATGTAACCGGAGGACACTACCTCCTGAATCCACCTGTCTGAGACATGAAGCCTCCAGACGTGAGCGAAGTGCTGCAGCCGTCCCTCCACCCAGATGGGTGAGGGAGCCCCATCATGCCTGAGGGGGCTTGGGAGAGGATTTTGCTTTGGGACCCGATGAGGAGCCAGGACGTCCACGTCCTCTGCATCTACCCCAGAAATCTCCCCAGGCAAGGAAACACCCCTTCCCTGTCTTGCACCACGGTAAGGGGAGGAGAAGGAACCCTGACCCCGAAAGGGCGAGATTGCCGCCTGCGCTGGGGTAACCTGCCTCCCTTAGCAAAAAGGTCCAGGCGGTCCCCAAACAGGCGCAGTCCTTTAAAGGGAAACCCAGTGAGGGCCTTCTTGGCAGCGTTGTCAGCAGCCCACTGGCGCAGCCAAACCGAGCAGCGTATAGCCACCACAAGGGCAGAAGTTCTGGCACACATTCTGATGGTGTCATCCAATGCTGAGAGGACAAAATTTACAAAAACATCACAACTGGAGAGTGCATTAAACACCTCACAAGGCAAATCATCCGGGGCACTATCAAGCATATTTCTGATAAGGATTCTAGTGGCCACCGCAGTAATGGCAGAGGCACAGACCGGATGCAGCGCCGTCTCTGCACATGCAAAGGCATGGGATGCCAGCTGGTCAATGCGCCGGTCCTCAACATCTGGCAGGGTGGTAGAGTCAGGGGAATGCATGACAGAGGTGATAGCCCTAGGATCGGGGCATCCACCTCGGGGGGGGGGGGGGGGGGAATGGGGGGGATGACCAACATTTAACCACCTCAGCAGGAAAGGGATACTTCCTATCCCAACTCTTTGGAACCCCGGGAAGTTTACTGGGGCGCTCCCATTCCTTGAGCACAAGGTTATGGAAATGTGCCTGCTCGGGAAATTCCAAACGTGATTTTGCTGTATGGAAAAGCTCCCCTCTTTGCCTGGGAGCCGCAACAGGGAGAAAGATGGACAGAACCTCAAAAATCTGGGTCAATAATCTGTCAGTGTCATCCGGGGTCCAGGGGTCAGAGCCAGAATTGTCATGACCCCTTGGTCTCTCCTCAGATGAGCCTGAATCAGAAAAGAGCTCCCCTTCATCAGACGGGGTATAGCCACAAAGATTCCAAAACTCCTCAGTTGCCATAGGGAAAACAGTGACATTAGGCGTCAAGTGCCGCTTCTTAGCAGGGGCCTTACGCGCTAAGGACTTAGCAATCAACTGCTCAACAGTAGCCAGTCTAGAAGACACATCAGGCTGAGAATCCCCACTAGTAACTAGCAACTCAGCAGGAGTGAGATTTAAGCTTGGGGGAGCAGGTGAAGTGAAATGAGGTGCAGCCACTGGCAAACCAGATTGTAATGCAAGCACCTGCTCAGCACAGGGTACACAGACCCGCGCCTTGTCAGTGGCAGCATGAGGCTGCCCACACGCTACACACAGCCGGTCTTGTCCCGAAGGGACCCTGGTCACATTATCCTGGGATGCCTCCATATGGTGATTATAGCGGCGCTAGACACCAAAAGGGAATAACTCTAAATAGCAACCCCGGATGCCCCAATAACCCGCTAGGGAAGTGGAAGTATTATTTTTACAAGGCCTACAAGTACTGTATATACTAATACAGGACCGGGAGAAGCCAAAAGGGTTTGTCCCGCCTGAAAGAAATAAGCAGACAAGACCTGTAAGCACACAGTAACAAAGGTGAAAGATATAAAGCCGCCCGCCAGGGCACTTACGGACCGCGGTAGGTAGGGGTTCGTCGCACATGGGCCAAAAGGCAGGATAAAGATGGCATCGGTATACCTCGAGGCGTGGGCCGGTATCAGCGATGACGCGGGGGCGCCATAGACGGCCCCCCCCCCCCTGAAGAGCGCAAAGCCAAGAACGTGCAAGCAGCCAATGATGGCGCACCAGCGCCTGAGGTAATGCCGCCGCCAAGCGCGGAACCAAGTTCGCGCGCAGCGGCAGCAATTTTAAAAAGACAGTAAAGACAAGCCTGCGCGGCGGTTGACACAAGACTAACAGAATGGAAAAAAGGTGTAAAACACAGAATGCATAGCATACATATTTACACACCCCCCCCCCTCTTTTCCCCCGAAAACTACAAAGAGGATGAGGGAGGGCAGCTGACACTTAAACAGGGCCCACCGATGGACAGGGGCAAGGGGGCATCCCATAGAGGCTCACCATGAGCCTGAACCGCCTACACTTTGGTGGGGGATTGCGGTGGAGCAGCGCTCCTAAGTACCTAACAGCGGTGCTGCCTACCTTCACCCGACCAGCGCAGCCAAGGCTGGGAGGCATATTACTAGTGGAACGGGTGGGAATAGTCCTACAGGGCCGCGGGCTAATAACCCCGCTCACCTGCGAGTGGAGAGCCATTTCTCGTCCTTCGCAGCCAGACTACAGAGAAATTCTGGGGATTTGTGGGAGGTCCCCGGGTATTTGAGGGGCCGGGAGGAGCCCATTTTCGATGTCTCTGCAGTCCAGCGCCATCTGGCGGAGTATATCCCAACTGTAAGTATTAGATTTGGAGCAGGAAGCACTGTATACTAAGAATAGAAGGGCCACCCCACAGGGGCACTTACGGACCGCGGTAGGTAGAGAGCAGCCACGCAGCACAGGAGTCAAGATGGCGCCCGCATATACTTCGAGGGGCGGGCCACGGAGAAGTGATGCGGAAAACGTTATCCGCAAGGCTCCCCAAAGGTAACAGGTAACAGGTCAGACCACTGCGGCCTGCAGAACCTTGTGGCCAAAAGCAGCATCAGCTGAGGCCCGAACATCAACCTTGTAAAACTTTGAAAAGGTATGAACAGAAGACCAAGTGGCAGCCTTGCAAACTTGTTCAACAGAAGCCTGGTGCTGAAAAGCCCAAGAGGCACCAATAGCACAAGTAGAATGAGCAGTAAGGCGGAAGGGAGGATTCTTCCCCTTAGCAGAATAGGCCTGAATCACAGCCTGACGGACCAATTTGCTGATAGTAGATTTGGCAGGTGCCAAACCCCTGCTAGGACCAGAAGGGACCACAAAAAGAGCATCGGTTTTTCTGAAAGGTGCAGTAGCCACCAGATAGTACTTCAGACACCTAACCACATCCAAAGAATGCAAGACCTTCTCCTTAGCATTACTAGGATTAGGGCACAAGGAAGGAAAACAATGTCCTGATTCAAATGAAAGGCAGACAGAACCTTAGGTAGAAGCGAAACACCACCTTGTCCTGGTGTCTCTCAAAGTAGGGGGGCTGGATGGAAAGCGCCGCCAACTCAGACACACGCCTAACAGAGGTGATAGCCACCAAGAAGACAACCTTGAGAGTAAGAATGGCTAGGGATGCCTCCTGCACAGGTTCAAAGGGAGCACCCTGCAAGGCAGACAAGACCAAGTTCAAATCCCAAACAGGCAACATAGGCTTACGTGGGGGACGCACATGAGTAACCCCCTGGAAAAAAGTCCTAATCAGAGAATGCTGGGCAAAGGACCTCTGGAAGAAAACAGCCAGGGCAGAGACATGACCCTTCAGAGTACTGAGTTGGAGCCCCAGCTCCAACCCATGCTGCAGGAACTCCAGGATCCTGGGAATAGAGAACACACGACAGGGAAGAGACTTAGACTCACACCAGTCAATGTAGGCACGCCAAACCCTATAGTAAATGGAATGGACTTCTTCCTATCCTTTATCATGGTATCAACAACAGAGGCAGACAGCCCCTTCTCCATCAAGATGGAGGTTTCAGCAGCCAGGCCGTCAAAGCCAGAGTTTGTAAATTGGGATGGCGTAAGTGACCCTGAGTGAGCAGGTCTGGCACCCTGGGCAGAGCGTACTGATCTACTGCCAGCTGCACCACGTCTGCGAACCACACTCTTCTTGGCCACCTGGGGGGGCACCAGTATTGCTGGCACCCCCTTCTGAGCTATCTTGCGCAGAACCCTGCCCAACAGGGGGAATGGAGGAAAGACATACAGGTGCTGAAAGTCCTGCCATGACATTGCTAGAGCATCCGTGGCCAAGGCCAGAGGATCCTGGGACAGGGAGACAAAGGCCGGGAGCTTGTGATTGTGACGGGACGCAAACAGATCCACATCTGGTTGGCCCCAACGGTGACACAGAGATTGAAATATCCTGTTGCAGAGGGACCATTCTCCCAGGTGAGAGGTCCCCCTGCTCAGAGAGTCTGCCTGCAGATTCTCCACCCCCGGGATGTACACAGCTGATATGCAGGGAACATTGTCCTCCGCCCAGGCAGGATCAGAGACACTTCCTGGAGGGCCTCTTGCTCCGGGTCCCTCCCTGATGATTGATGTAGACAACTGCCGTCTGGTTGTCCGAGCGTACCTGAACAGGCAGGCCCCGAAGGTGATGAGTCAAATGAGTCAGAACCAACCTGATCGCCCGCAGTTCCAGAATGTTGATAGGTGTGTGGGCCTCCTGAGGGCCCCACCTCCCTTGGAACTGCAGGGACTTCCAGAAACCCCCCCCCAACCTGTCAGACTGGCATCCGTGGTGACCGTCTCCCAGGAGGGGGCCAGAAAGGATCTGCCCACCAACAGGTTCCTGGAGTCCAGCCACCACGAGAGGGACCGCCTGACTAGGGGGGAAAGCACAAGGACCTGGTCCAGGGACGCAGGATCCTTGTCCCATAATGACAAGAGGTGGAGCTGCAGAGGCCTCATGTGGAACTGGGCATAAGGGACCGCCTCGATGCACGCCACCATCAGGCCCACCAGCTGCATTCCCTGCCTGATGGAGGGATGAGGGCAAGATAGCAGGAACTAAACCTGCGCAATCAGACTGTCCTCCTTCTTCTGAGGAAGAAAAATCCTTGCCTGAACTGTATCCAGATTCATTTCCAAGGAAGGGAGTCACCAAGGAGGGAGACAGGGAAGACTTGGGATGCTTGATCACCCAGTCAAATGACTCCAGAGTGGACACTACCAGCTGAGTATCCAACTCTGCCTGTTGTAGGGACTGGGAAGTGATGAGAATGTCGTCCAGGTAGGGCAGCACGCGGATGCCCTGAGACCTGAGCAGAGACATCACTCCTGCCAGCACCTTGGTGAACACTCTGGGAGCTAAAGTGAGGCCGAAGGGCAATGCTACAAATTGGTAGTGCTGATCCTCCAGAGCGAACCTGAGGAACCTTTGATGACCTGGAAACACAGGAATATGAAGGTAAGCATCTTTGATGTCCACAGACGTCATGAAGTCCCCTGGACGCAGGGAACTGATGGCTGAGCGCAGAGTGTCCATGCGAAAGTGCCTGCACCTGACAAATTTGTTGAGGATCTTCAAGTCCAGGATGGGCCTGACTGACCCATCTCTCTTGGGCACGGTGAAAAGGTTGGAATAGAGGCCCTTGCCCCTTTCTCGTAAGGGGACCTGACAAATGACCCCCAGCTCCAGAAGGCTTCGCACCGCCAGAACTAGAGCCTGAGCTGACACAGGGTCCTGAGAAATCCGTGATCTGAAGAATCTTGGGGGTCAGGCAGCAAACTTTATCTTGTAACCGGAGGACACTACCTCCTGAATCCACCGGTCTGAGACATGAAGCCTCCAGACGTGAGCAAAGTGCTGAAGCCGTCCCCCCACCCGGATGGGTGAGGGCGCCCCTTCATGCCTGAGGGGGCTTGGGAGAAGACTTAAGCTTGGAGCCCCAGGAGGAGCCAGGGCGACCACGTCCTCTGCCCCTACCCCAGAAATCTCCTCTCCCCTATAAGGGAGACACCCCTCCCCTGTCTGGCACCACGGTAGGGGGAAGAAAAGGAGCCCTGACCCCGAATGGGACGAGACTCCCGCCTGCGCTGGGGTAACCTGCCTCCCTTAGCAAAAAGGTCCAGGTGGTCCTTAAACAGGCATAGTCCTTTGAAGGGAAAACGAGTGAGAGCTTTCTTGGCAGCGTTGTCAACAGCCCACTGGCGCAGCCAAACCAAGTGGCGTATAGCCACCACAATGGCAGAGGTTCTGCCACACATTCTAATGGTATCATCCAAGGCAGAGAGGACATAAGTCACAAAAACCTCACAATGAGAGAGTGCATTAAACTCCTCACTAGACACATCATCAGGAGAACCATCAAGGATACTTCTAAGCAGGGTCCTAATAGCCACAGCCGTAATGGCAGAGGCACAGACCTGCCGCAGTGCCGTCCCCACACATGCAAAGGCATGGGACGCCAGCTGATCAATGTGCCGGTCCTCAGCATCCCGCAGCGTAGTAGAGTGCATGACAGAGGTGTTAGATAAGCCTAGGACCGGGGCATCCACTTCAGGAGGGGATGACCAACGCTTCACCACATCAGCAGGAAAGAGATACCTCTTATCCCAACTCTTAGGTATACCGGGAAGCCTGCTGGGACGCTCCCATTCCCCGAGTACAAGGCTATTAAAATGGGCTTGCTCAGGAAATTCTAAACGTAGCTTAGCAGTATGAAACAATTCCCCCGTTGCCTGGGGGCCGCAACCAGGAGAGAGATAGACAGTACCTAAAAAATCTGAGCCAACAGCCTATCAGTATCATCTGGGGCCCAGGGGTCAGAGCCAGAATCATCATGACCCCTGGGCCTCTCATCAGATGACTCAGAGTCAGAGAATAACTCCCTTCTTCCAAAGGGGTATAGCCAGACAGTTCACATCAGCTTCCATAGGGAAAAGAGTGACATCAGGCGTTAAGTGCCGCTTTTTCGCAGAGGCGATATGCGCTAAGGTATTAGCAAGCAACTTCTCAACACTAGCCAGTCTAGAAGACACATCAGGCTGAGAATCCCCACTTGTATGCAACTCAATGGGAGTCAGATTTAAGCTTGGGGGAGTAGGTGAAGCCATACGAGGCGCAGGCCCAGCTACTGGTAAACCAGGCTGCAGCACAAGCACCTGCTGGGCACAAGGTATACAGACCTGCACATTGTCAGCACCAATAGGGGACACCCCACAAGCTACACACAGCCCGGCTTTTCCTGAAGGAACCCCGAGCACAGTATCCTGAGACGCCTCCATATGGTGATTATAGCGGCACAATAGGCCGATAGGGATTCACGCTATAAAAAGCAACCCGGGATGCCCCAATACCCTGCTAGGGAAGTGGGAGTAATATACACACTAGGCCTCACAAGTTTAATAACTAAATAGAGGGAGTAGGGCCGGGAGAAACCAATAGAGGTCGGCCTGTCTGAAAGACATAAGCGAAGAGAACCCCGTAAGTTTCATGCATAATGACATAGGTTAATAAAAAACGCCCGCGAGGGCACTCACGGACCGTGGTAGGTAGACGCCAGTCACGCAGCAGCCTGATCCAGAGAAAATGGCGCTGGGTATACCTCGAGGGGCGGGCCGCAGAGACAGTGACGCGGAACGCGCCAACCGCTGGCCCCGACCCCCCCCCGAAGAGCGCGAAGCCGCACACGTGAAAAGCAGCCAATAACGGCACACCAGCGCCTGAGGTAATGCTGGCGGCATATTTTAAAAAATACAATTCTGTGAAATACTCACCTGTAGAATTGGTATTATACGCATACAGCACCATCTATAATACTTACACATGGGTTATCCTCCGCCAGGTGGCGCTGTGCACTGCAGACATGCAAAAAACAGGCTCCTCCCGGCCCTTCATATACCGAGGGACCTCCCACAAATCCCCAGCATTGAAAAGCAGTGAGAAAAAGAAGCCGGGAGAAACCAACCACCAAACTGGTAATAATAACAATGATAACAATCACCATATAGGGGATCCAGAACAAAGTGAAACCATGGTGGGGTGGAGCAGGACGTGCTGTATGCGTATAATACCAATTCTACAGGTGAGTATTTCACAGAATTGTATTATTCTAAGCATACAGCACGTCCTGCTCCATCTATAATACTTACACATGGGACATCAAATAGCAGTGTCCATAAAGTAGGGTGGGATCCCCAACAGAAAAAGGCAACAGCCCGCAGTTCAAACTACTGCCACCTGCAAAACCTTGCGGACAAACACAGCATCAGCTGAGGCCCTAACATCAACCTTGTAAAACTTTGTAAAGGTATGAACAGAAAACCAAGTAGCGGCCTTGCAAACTTGTTCAACAGAGGTCTGGTGCTGGAAAGCCCAAGAAGCCCCAATAGCCCGAGTACAATGAGCAGTAAGACGGAACGGGGGAGTCTTCCCCTTAGTAGAATAGGCCTGAACCACAGCTTGACGAATCCATTTACTGATGGTAGATTTGGCGGGAGCCAAACCCTTCCTAGGCCCAGAAGGCACAACGAAGAGAGCATCAGTCTTCCTGAAAGCCTTACTGATAACTAGGTAATACTTAACGCACCTGACCACATCCAAGGAATGCAAAACCCTCTCCTCGGGGTTACTAGGATTGGGGCACAATGAAGGAAGGACAATATCCTGGTTCAAATGAAATGCAGACACAACTTTAGGCAGAAAATCTGGTTTGAAGCGGAACACCACCTTATCCTGGTGGCTCTCATAGTAGGGAGGCTGAATAGATAATGCAGCCAACTCAGACACACGCCTAACAGAAGGTATAGCTACCAGGAAGACAACCTTGAGCTTGAGAACAGCGAGAGCAGCCTCCTGAATAGGCTCAAAGGGAGCACCCTGCAGGGCAGACAAAACCAAGTTTAAATCCCAGACAGGTACCATAGGTTTTCGAGGGGGATGCACGTGAGTGACCCCCTGAAAGAAGGTCTTGATCAGGGGATGCTGGGCAAAGGTCTTCTGAAAGAAGATAGACAGCGCCAAAACCTGACCCTTCAGAGTACTAAGCTTGAGACCTAAGTCTAGACCATGTTGTAAAAACTCCAGCACCCTAGAGACTAAGAATTCCCAGCAGGGAAGAGACCTGGATTCACACCAGTCAATGTAAGAACACCATACTCTATAATAGATAGCAGAAGAAGTCTTTTTCCTGGCTTGCACCATGGTAGCCACCACAGAGGCAGACAAACCCTTCTCCATCAAGATGGAGGTTTCAACAGCCAAGCCGTCAAAGCCAGAGTTAGTAAATTGGGATGGCGTAGAGATCCCTGAGTTAGAAGATATGGCAACCTTGGCAGATCGTACTGGTCTACTGCCATATGAACCACGTCTGCGAACCACACTCTTCTTGGCCACCTTGGGGCCACCAGAATCACGGGTACCCTTTCCAGAGCAATCTTGCGCAGAACTCTGCCCAGAAGGGGAAATGGTGGAAACACATACAGGAGTCGAAACTCCCTCCAAGACATGGACAGGGCATCCGTGGCAAGAGCCAGAGGATCCTGAGACAGGAGCTTGTGATTGTGACGGGATGCAAACAGATCCACATCTGGTACACCCCAACGGTGACACAGGGGACTGGAATACCCTGTTGAAGAGCGACCACTCCCCCTGACGGGACGGCCCCCTGCTCAGGGCATCTGCTAGCAGGTTCTCCGCCCCCGGAATGTAGACAGCCGAGATGCATTGGACATTGGCCTCCGCCCATGTCAGAATCAGAGACACTTCCTGGAGAGCCCCCTTGCTCCGGGTCCCTCCCTGATGGTTGATGTAGGCAACCGCCGTTCTGTTGTCCAAGTGTACCTGAACCGCCAGACCCCTCAGGTGATGGGTCAATTGCTCCAGCACTAATCTGACTGCCCTCAGTTCCAAAACATTGATGGGTAGATGGGCCTCCTGAGGGCCCCACCTCCCCTGGAAACGCAGGGACTTCCAGAATCCCCCCCAGCCCGACAGACTGGCATCCGTTGTGACCGTCTCCCAGGAGGGGGCCAAGAAGGATCTGCCCCCTATCAAGTTTCTGTGGTCCAGCCACCAAGCAAGGGATTGTCTGACCGAGGGGGGAAGCACACAGACCTCGTCCAAGGACGCTGGGTTCTTGTTCCAAACTGACAGAAGGTGAAGCTGCAGAATTCTCAAATGGAACTGGGCAAAGGGCACCGCCTCGAAGCTTGCCACCATCGAGCCCACCAACTGCATTCCCTGCCGGATGGAGGGATGAGGACTCGAAAGCAGGAACCTCGCCTGCGTTGTCAGAGCTTCCACCTTCTGCTGAGGAAGGAATATGCTTGACTGAACTGTATCCAGAATCATCTCCAGGAACGGGGTCACCGAGAAGGGGGACAGAGAGGACTTGGGGTAATTGATCACCCAGCCGAAGGACTCCAGGGTGGACACTACCAACCGAGTGTCCAACTCTGCCTCTCGCAGAGGACGAGAGGAGATGAGTATATCGTCCAGGTAGGGCAGCACACGTATGCCCTTTAGCCTTAACAGGGACATCACCCCTGCCAGCACCTTGGTGAATACCCTGGGAGCCGACGTGAGGCCGAATGGCAAGGCCACAAATTGGTTTCAGCGCAAATCTGAGAAACCTTTGGTGTCCTGGAAACACCGGAACGTAAAGGTAGGCATCCTCGATGTCCACGGACGTCATAAAGTCCCCCGGGAGCAGAGAGGCGATCGCCGAGCGCAGAGTTTCCATGTTTGTTTTTGACAAATCTGTTGAGGATTTTTAGATCCAGAAGGGGCCTGACTGACCCGTCTTTCTTGGGTACTGTGAAAAGGTTGGAATAGAACCCCATGCCCCTGTCTCTTAAGGGGACCTTGCAAATGACCCCTAGATCCAGAAGGCCCTGCACGGCCAGCAACAAGACCCGAGCTGAGGCAGGATCCTGTGGGATCCGGGACCCAACGAATCTTGTAGGGGGCCGTACAGCAAATTCTATCTTGTAGCCGGAGGACACTACCTCCAGAATCCACCGGTCTGAGACGTGGCGTCTCCAGACATGCTCGAAGTGCTGCAGACGTCCCCCCACCCTGACGGGCGAGGGCGCCCCTTCATGCCTGGGGGGTCTTGGGAGGGGCTTTGGTCTTGGGACCCCAGGAGGAACCGGGACGGCGTCCTCTGTTCTTGTTCCAGGAATCTGCGCGAGACCCAGCGGACACCCCTCTGCCTTGTTTAGCCCCACGGTAGGGGGTCGATAGGGAGCTTGGGCCCCGAAAGGGCCGAGTCTGTCGCCTGCGCTGGGGCAACTTGCCTCCCTTGGCGAAGATGTCTAACCTATCCCCAAACAGGCGCAGCCCCTTAAATGGAAGCCCCATAAGGGCCTTCTTGGCGGCGTTGTCAGCGGCCCACTGGCGCAACCAGACCGCGCGGCGTATGGCTACCACCAGAGCAGAAGATCTAGCACTCATCTTAATAGCATCGTCCGATGCAGATAGGATAAAATTAACAAACGTCTCACAGGTGGACAGAGCGTTGGCAGCATCAGAGGGTAACTCATCCGTGCCTTCGAGAGCATTCCTAACCACAGTCCTGAGCGCAAAGCGCAAACCGGGCGCAGCGCCGCTCCCCCAAGGGCATGACATGCCAATTGGTCAACACGCCGGTCCTCAGAATCCAGCAGCGTAGTAGTGTCGGGGGAGTGCATAATAGAGGTGTTGGACAAACTTAAAATTGGGGCATCGACCTCGGGTGGCGATGTCCAGCACTTGACCAGGTCAGCAAGGAAGGGATATTTCTTATCCACACTTTTAGGAACCCCATGAAGTTTGCTGGGGTGTTCCCATTCTTTCAGCACGAGGCTATTGAAATGGGTTTGCTGGGGGGGGCGTGGCTTGACATGGCGGAGTGAAGTTGACCTAGCATCCGGTGAAAAGAGGCATTCCGGCAGCAAAACCACCCGCAGCTTATATGTCCAGGAGGGGGGAAGCAACGGGGATCCAGCAAGAAGGGCAGGACGCAGACTATCCCTGCCCTGTTCCGCGCCGGCGGCACTGAGCGCCGAGGACCAGCCGCAAGGAAGATGGCGACCGGGGAGGACGGGCACCCACGTGGGCGCGAGATCGCGGCGGAGAGAGAAGCCGCAGCTTCATGTGCCGTGGACCCACCTGCACCGCGAGGAGGACGGGAGGAAGCTGACCGCCCGCATCGCAGCCCAGAGTCTGAGGCCCGGAGGAGCGGGGGACGGAAGATGACTGTGTCGGCGGAGGTGCACAGCGGGGCGGAACCCCCTGGCGGACCACAGGTTAGTCCCATGCTCAAACCCCCCCTGTCCAGCCCCCACACCAGGAGACCAGATGCCCTGCCTGATGCCACCATAAACCCAGAGGGGTGTAATGTGGAAAGGGGGAGAAGTGACACTCTGCCCCGCATTGCTATGTCCCCTGTCCGGGGAGGAAAATGCCCCCATGGAAAATCTGCACCAGGGGGTCGGTTCAGCCCGGACTCCCCGCCACAAAGCCCACAGCGGGGTTGTGCCTCCCCGCACATTGAGGAAATGCAGTCCTGCTCCAGCTCTTTGAAGGGCACCCTTTCGCCCCAATAGAGCCCGCGGCCGTCGTGGCAAGTGTCCCCGGAACCCCCCTCTGGTGGCCATGCAAGGTACCTGCTGCCCATGGAAGATGCGCCCGCCACATGCACCCTATGGGTTGATGAGGTGCTCCCGGCGGCGGAAGGGCCCTGTGTGGGAGATGTGGGAATGGACGCTCTGCTGCCTGTAGGTCTGACACCCCGAGAGGGGAGATTATTGGATACCCCACCCCTGGGCTCGTCGCAACATATTGCTCGCTGCGTCGGGTTGCCCCTCCCACAGGGCTCTCCATCCATCTTGCCGCTAGCCCAACTATCTCACTCCATTGCAGAGGCGGTGAAGATCAATATCGAGGAGGCCCTGTGGGGGCTCCCAACGCGTGGAGACTTCGATATGTGTCTAGGATGGAGGGCACTATCAAGAGAGAACTGGCGGCACTACAGGGCTCGGTGGCTGAAGTTACGGAAAGGATCGATGGGGTGGAAACCTCACACAGAGCCCTTGAAATGCGCGTAGCGGATTTAGAACAGCAGCAAGACCGGAACAAGCGTCTCCTGTCTGACATATTTCTGGCCCATGACGACGCGAACAGGAGCCGTAGAAATAACCTGCGCCTTCGAGGGGTCCCTGAAACGGTAGAGCCGCGGGCCTTAGTAGAGGCGGTCACCTCCATCTTTAACGATCTTCTGAATCTTCCTGATACCAATCGCATAGAAATGGACCGGGTGCACAGGGCCCTGGGCCCCCGGCCACTGGATCCAAATAGACCCCGAGACATTATTTGCCGAATCCATTCCTTCAAGATTAAGGAGGAGATTCTTCGCCGTGCGTGGGACAGGGGCCCGGTCGGATACAAAGGCGCGCAAGTGATCATCTTACAGGACCTTTCACGGAGGACTCTGCAGATGCGGAAGCTCTTGAAACCCCTCCTGGAAACCATCCAGGGGCAGGGGGCATCCTACAGATGGGGTCACCCTTTTCAGCTGTTGGTGCGTAAGGGCGGTGACCTGTTTGCCCTCAAGGTGCCTAGTCAATTGCCGGACCTGTTCCATTTTCTGGAAACGGAGAATGTGGATGTCCCAGACTGGATGGTCCCCGATCTGGCCGTTTACGGCGGCCGGCTGCCGCAGCGTCCGGGAGGAGGCCCCAGAGGAGACAGAAGAGGCGAGAGGGGCCGTAGAAGGTGAAAACGTTTTGGTTCGGGTCCGGAGCGGCGTCCTCTCCTGCTGATGGCCTAATCTCAAACACCTGCCGTTACCACTCTTGCAGGCGGGCTGGGCTGTTGGCGGCGGGGACGTCGTGGGGGATCCTGACGGGAGGAATGGGCGGCAACCGGGGAGAGTGGCCTGTTGCATAGCGATTTTTGGCCCCACCCCCGGACGCTGCTCCAGCTGTGGTGTGGACCACGGGCTCGGGAGTCCCCCACCTGTTATGTTTATTACATTGTGGTTGTTGATGTTTTCTGTCTCTCTTAGTGGTAGTAGAGCCCAATGTTTATGTATTGCTTAAATTGACCTGCGACGCGGTTGGGTCCTTGTTCCCTTGGGGACCCTCGTTTGGATAGCTGCTGGGTTGTACTGCTGGGCACGGTGTTATTCTACCTTATATTGCCTGCTCATTGTGAAGCAGAGCTAAGAAGCCTTATGGCTGGGATATGCCTCGCTGAGTAGCTATAACACAGGTGCGACTCCTTACCCTCTGTTCGCAAGCCTAGTCTTCCAATCCCCCCCCTCACTTGGTGCACCCCTCTGGAGAAGACCTTTAGCCTCCTCCAGACGGGAGTAGACTTAGCACAGGGCCCGTTCGCCCGTGGTTGGAGGATCTCCTACAGAGTCCTTCCCCCATAGTGCGTCTCAAAAAGGCACCGTTCCCGGCGGACTACTGGCTAGTCCTTTCTTTTCCCCCTGTTTTTGGTGTTCTACTACCCAGGTTTCCTCCTCCCTTCCTGCCCTCCGAAACATACCACCCCCGTCTCCCTCCCCTCCTTTGGTTGTCCTCGGCCTGCTCCTCCCTCCCCCATCTCCCTTGGCGTGCGGGACCGGATAGGCGACAAATAGTGACACTGCCGGGTGAGCTCTGTCCCTTTGCAATTTGCCCCCGCCAATATGGCTCCTGTAAAAATAGTCACCTTGAACGTGAAGGGGCTTAATACCCCGGAGAAGAGAACCATTCTGGGTCAGGAATTAAGGAGATGTAAAGCGAAAATCATATTTTTGCAGGAGACGCATTTCAAGAGGAACTCGGTTCCTAAACTTTGTAACAAACAGTTCCCCCACGTTTTCACCAGCTGCGCAGCGGATGCCAAAAGGAAGGGGGTAGCGATCCTGATTGCCAGAGACGTCCCCTTCTTATTAAGAGAGGTCTGGAAAGATGAGTCGGGAAGGGTGGTATTAGCCAAAGGGCTGATCAATCAAAAAATGTATACATTAGCCTCTATATATGCACCCAATCAGGGGCAGACTCAATTTCTGAAACACACACTGGACAAAATTGAAAAGTTTAGAGAGGGGGAAGTCATATTGGGTGGTGATCTCAATTTAACTATAGAGCCCCCTGCTGGACTCCTCGGTGGGCAGATCGGCAATCTCCCATCTGGCTTTGAGATCTCTGAAGAAGAAATTGCATAGCATGCAGCTGGTGGACGCGTGGCGGGTCAGGAATCCTGGGGTGCGAGATTACTCTTTTTATTCCAATGTGCATGGGACGTACTCCAGGCTGGACTACATTTGGGTTTCGCACAGCTTACTGGGTCTGGCCTCCGGAGACGGGATATACCCAACCTCCTCCTCGGATCATGCCCCGGTGTTCCTCGACCTCGTGGACAGGCCCCCTCCTCGATGTGGAGACTGAATGAGTCTCTCCTTCAGGATGCAGTAGTGTCGCAGGCTGTGAAGGAGGGCATAGAGTCTTACTTTAGAGCCTATGATAATGGGGAGGTCTCGCAGCTTACACTATGGGAGGCACATAAGAGCGTGATTAGGGGTATCCTGATTAGTCATGGAGCAAGGCTCAAGAGGGAGAGGCTATCCCAAATAGCGAGGCTCACTGATAAGGTCCACGAGCTGGAGCTGTCCCATAAGCAGACTAAGGCAGTGAAAGTGCTCGGGGAACTGACCCATACAAGAGAGGCCCTCAATGCCTTATTGCGACAGAAAGCCAAGCACATAATTAGAAGGTGTAAACGCACTTACTATGAACATGGAAACAAGAGCAGTGCACTATTAGCTAGGGCTCTCAGACATCAACAGTCCCAGAATTTTATATCTGAGATTTTGGACAGCTCCCAACAAACACAGCATACCACTGAGGGGATAGCAGATGCATTTAGAGTATATTACTCGAGCTTATACAATCCTGATGGGGGGGCGCTGGCGCAGACACGCCTAGCTAGGATCGAGGAATACATAAAGGGATCCGACATGCCATTGGTCCCGGAGGAGGTCTCGGCCTCGCTGGAAGACCCGATTGGGATGGAGGAACTGGTGGCGGCAATTAAACAGACCCCGTCAGGAAAGGCCCCAGGGCCTGATGGTTACTCTGCTAACTAATATAAAACCTATGTCTCAGTTTTAGGCCCACACATGGTTAGGGCATGGAACTCAATCACGGACCCGGAGGCACCTGGTGCCTTCTCAGGCAGAGATCTCGAGGCGCATATATCGGTCTTGCATAAGCCGGGGAAGGACCCCCTGTCTTGTAAGAGTTATCGTCCCATCTCCCTTCTCAACACTGACCTGAAGCTGTATGCCAAGATCCTAGCCAATAGATTGGCGCCGGTGGTGGCCCAGGTGGTCCACTTGGACCAAACGGGTTTCGTGTTGGGAAGGGAGGCCAGGGACAATGTGGTCCGGGCACTTAGTGCAATATACACCGCACAGAAATCGGATGTACCAATGATGCTCTTATCCACAGATGCGGAGAAGGCCTTTGACAGGGTGGGCTGGCCCTTCCTGAGTGGGACCCTTCGACATGTAGGCCTGGGAGACAACATGAGGAAACTCATCGAAGCCCTATACACGATACCCTGTGCCAGGATTAAAATAAACGGCCATCTCTCCGCCCCGGTTCCAATCCATAATGGAACCCACCAGGGATGCCCGTTGTCTCCCCTTTTGTTTGCCCTGGCTCTGGAGCCATTCTTGTGTAGAATTAGGAAGAACGTAGATATAGGGGGACTAAGTTTCAGAGGGGACACCCATAAGGTCGCCGCATACGCAGACGACCTTTTGTTCTTTATCACGAACCCCACGATCACTGTGCCTGTGTTGATGAAAGAGTTTGAAGTTTTCGGTAGGCTATCCTTTTTTAAAATTAACTTGGATAAATCCGAAGCACTAAACATTTCTCTCTCGGGGGACGTGGCCAGGACTGTTCAACAGGCATTCTCTTTCAAATAGGCTAAGAGTTCGATAGCTTACCTCGGCACGCAGCTGCCAAACCGGCTGCCGAATATCCTGGCATTGAATTTCCTGCCCCTGTCCCAGAGAATAAAAGCTGACCTGGAAAGATGGGACTCCCCGACCTTCTCGTGGATGGGTAGGATGAATATAATCAAAATGTCGATCTTGCCAAAATTATTGTTCCTGTTCCAAGCACTCCCGATTAGCATCCCTACCCGCTTCTTTAGGGAATTGGAGAAAACTTTAATGGGATTCGTCTGGCAAAAAAAGAGGGCAAGGCTCAGGCGGCAGGTATTGTGCAGGCCCAAGCATTTAGGAGGCATGGCGATGCCGGACGTCCAATTATATTGGGCGGCATCCCATTTACAGAGAATATGCGAATGGCACACATGCAGGGGGACAAAGCGGTGGGTCCAGATGGAGCACACACTGGCTTCAGCCCCACTGGGTGTCTTTGCCTGGAATAGAGAGATCCATATGCCAGAGCTGAGAGCCCACCCAACGGAAGCGGCCACTTTGGGAGTAATGCGGGGCTTCAGGGAACGATCAGACATTTCCCCCTGGCCCTCCCCCATGATTGCATTAATAGATAACCCGCAGCTCCTGCCAAACTGTACTAGGACAGAATTAAGGGAATGGGGAAGGTGGGCCAGCTGAGAGGGAGCGATTTGATGTCGGAGGGGGGCTGGGTCTCCCTTGGGGAGCTTAGGGCTAAGTTTGAGAATAGGAACTTGGACCCCTGGACTCTCCTACGATTTCAATCAGCACTATCTAAAGTGGGTCTCCGAAGGGAGAGTGTCAGGAGCTATACAGAATTCAAAAGGCTCTGCCTGGCTGGGCAGCCGCATCCCCATCTGATTTCCTATTTGTACTCACTCCTAATTGGCGACCAAGCGGCCCCGCCTACATTCTGGGGAGAGTGGGAGTCAGATCTGGGAAGAACAATAGACGAAAAGGAGAGAACTAAAATAGCGACCCTGGCACACAAGTCCTCGGTAGCTACGAGAACGCAGGAGGTCAATTATAAATTGTTGACACGCTGGTATTTCACCCCCGATAGATTAGGCCAGATGTTTGGTACGGCAGATGTGAGTTGCTGGAGATGCGGGGAGGGGCGAGGGACCCTGTTCCATTTATTTTGGATGTGTCCCAGAATTCGGGAATACTGGATAGCGGTTCTGCGCATAGTGGGGCAACTTACAGGGGCACAGTTACAGGATGATCCAGCCGGGGCCCTACTCCATTCCACGAGGGCCAGGAAGGGGGAAGTATAAAAAAACTCTGCTGGTCCATCTGTTTTACGCCGCCAAGCAGACAATCCCTGGACTCTGGAAACAGAAGAAAGCTCCCTCCGTTAGGGATTGGGTGAAGGAGGTTATGCAGGTCAGGGAAATGGAAGATCTAACACTGGCCCTACATGACAGAGACGAGCAATATAGAGACACTTGGCTTCCCTGGCTGGTCTACGAGGAATCAGAGGAATTCAGGAACCTGTTTGAATAATAGGTCTGGGGTTATGCTTACAGTGCTGCCTCGTCCTACATCGATCTGTCTTGACAGGGTTCGTCTCGCCCCATCTTGAGGAATATTAGACTTGTTGCTTGGAGCCGTGTCCCGGACGCCATACCTTGTACTTTCCCCTCCCCCCCCCCTTGCATTTCTCCATCTACCCTCTCATTCCCTATCCTACCCAAGCCCCCCTACGTGTCGCCCTGCCCCTCCACGGGAGGGACATGGGGTCCTGTCCGATATGGAGGAAGCGCCGATTCCCGTTTGTGGACTTCACAGTAAAGCATTTTCGTCTGGCAGAAGGGCAGGTGCCAAGTGGACTCTATCGAACCCTCCGTTAAATATCATGTAATGTGGTTGCTCAGATGTAAGATAATACTTGTGCTTTGAAATGGACCCTCATATATTCCTCCTTACCTCTTGTGTAACGTACCCAATGTACCCATTGTCTGTTTGTTTAATATTACAAAACCTTTAAATAAAGATTGTTTAAAAAAAAAAAAAATGGGTTTGCTCAGGAAATTCCAAACGCGCTTTAGCGAACTGGGGAATTTGTGGGAGGTCCCCGACTTATATAGGGCCGGGAGGAGCCACAAGCTGTTTTCTGCAGTCCAGCACCATCTTGTGGATGTATAACCCATGTGTAAGGAATCTTCTGAAATGCTGTATACTTGGAATATTCCTTCCCAAGCAGGCTCACCAGACAAAAACCTGCAGCTGACTTGCTTTTTATGGAAAGTCTGCAGCCCTGAGGGTTTAACACTCAGAAAGCGCCCCAGACCCCGGAGCTTCACCTTATCTTCATGGACCCCAATTTAAACTGCAAAAAGCTGGGGAGGCATAGAGTTGGGTCAGAGGAATCCGTGGGAATAAGGTCATGCAGGAAGCCGACAGGTTGGATTCCCCGCTTGCTGCCTGATTGAGAGAGAATCAAGCGACACACTTTTAATCTTGCAGTCCACGCCCATCCGGGCAGGAATTACCCAGGTGTAATGATTAAGGGACAGCCTGGAATGGATTGGAAGAAAAAAATGGTAATGGACTAACAGAGCAATGAGAAAAAAAGTCTGTCATATCGTATCATATAGAAAAAATACAATTCTGTGAAATACTCACCTGTAGAATTGGTATTATACGTATACAGTACGTCCTGATCCAGATATAATACTTACACTTGGGTAATCCTCCGCCAGATGGCGCTGTGCACTGCAGACATGCAAAAACAGGCTCCTCACGGCCCTTCATATACCCAGGGACCTCCCACAAATCCCCAGCATTGAAAAGCAGTGAAAAAAAGAAGCCGGGAGAAACCAACCACCAAAACTGGTAATAATACCAATGATAACAATCAACATACAGGGGATCCAGAATAATGCAACCAAACCAGGGGGGGGTGGAGCAGGATGTACTGTATACCAATTCTACAGGTGAGTATTTCACAGAATTGTATTATTCTAAGTATACAGTACGTCCTGCTCTAGATATAATACTTACACCTGGGACATCCAATAGCAGTGTCCATAAAAGTAGGGTGGGATCCCCAACAAAAAAGGCAACAGCAGGCAGTTTAAACTACTGCCGCCTGCAAAACCTTGCGGCCAAACACAGCATCAGCTGAGGCCCTAACATCAACCTCAAAACTTTGAAAAGGTATGAACAGAAGACCAAGTAGCTGCCTTGCAAACTTGTTCAACAGAAGCCTGGTGCTGCCCAGGAGGCCCCAATAGCACGAGTAAAATGGGCAGTAAGACGGAAAGGAGGACTCTTCCCCTTAGCAGAATAGGCCTGAATCACAGCCTAATGAATCCATTTGCTGATAGTAGACTTGGCAGGAGCCAAACCCTTTCTAGGCCCGGAAGGCACAACAAAGAGAGCATCAGTTTTCCTGAAAGCCGCAGTGACTACCAGGTAATACTTCAAGCACCTGACTACGTCCAAGGAATGCAGAACCCTCTCCTTGTCATTGCTAGGATTGGGACACAATGAAGGAAGAACAATATCCTGATTCAAATGAAAAGCAGACACAACCTTAGGCAGAAAATCCGGTTTGACGCGGAACACCACCTTCCTGGTGCCTCTCATAGAACGGAGGCTGAATAGATAGAGCAGCCAGCTCAGACACACGCCTAACCGAAGTAATAGCCACCAAAAAGACAACCTTGAGAGTAAGAACAGCAAGAGCAGCATCATGAATAGGCTCAAAGGGAGCACCCTGCAAGGCAGATAAAACCAAGTTTAAATCCCAGACGGGGACCATAGGTTTACGAGGGGGACGCACATGAGTGACCCCCTGAAAGAAGGTCTTAATCAAATGATGCTGAGCAAAAGACTTCTGAAAGAAGACAGACAGGGCAGAAACCTGACCCTTCAGAGTACTGAGTTTGAGACCTCCAAACCATGCTGTAAGAACTCCAGAACCCTAGGGACTGAGAATTCCCGACAGGGAAGAGACCTAGACTCACACCAGTCAATGTAGGTACGCCATACTCTATAATAGATAGCAGAAGAAGTCTTCTTCCTGGCCTGCACCATAGTACCTACCACAGAGGCAGACAAACCCTTCTCCATCAAGATGGAGGTCTCAGCAGCCAAGCCGTCAAAGCCAGCGTTTGTAAATTGGGATGGCGTAAGCATCCCTGAGTTAGCAGATCTGGCACCCCTGGCAGGTCGTACTGGTCTACTGCCATTTGAACCACGTCTGCGAACCACACTCTTCTTGGCCACCTTGGGGCCACTAGAATCACAGGTACCCCTTCCAGAGCAATCTTGCGCAGAACCCTGCCCAGAAGGGGGAATGGTGGAAACACATACAGGAGCCGAAACTCCCTCCATGACATGGACAGGGCATCCGTGGCCAAGGCCAGAGGATCCTGAGAAAGGGATACGAAGGCCGGGAGCTTGTGATTGTGACAGGATGCAAACAGGTCCACATCCGGTAGACCCCAATGGTGACACAGGGACTGGAATACCCTGTTGCAGAGGGACCACTCCCCCTGACGGGACGTCCCCCTGCTCAGAGCGTCTGCTAGCAGATTCTCCGCCCCCGGAATGTACACAGCCGAAATGCATTGGACATTGGCCTCCGCCCATGTCAGAATCTGAGACACCTCCCGGAGGGCAGCCTTGCCATGGGTCCCTCCCTGATGGTTGATGTAGGCAACCGCCGTTCTGTTGTCCGAGCGTACCTGGACCGACAGACCCCTCAGGCATTGGGTCAACCGCTCCAGTACCAATCTGACTGCCCGCAATTCCAGAATGTTGATGGGTAAGTGGGCCTCCTGAGGTCATCCGTTGTGACCGTCTCCCAGGAGGGGGCCAGAAAAGACCTGCCCCCTATCAAGTTCCTGTGGTCCAGCCACCACGCAAGGGACTGTCTGACCGAGGGGGGAAGCACACAGACCTCGCCCAAGGACGCTGGGTTCTTGTCCCACACTGACAGAAGTTGAAGCTGCAGAGGTCTCAAATGCAACTGGGCAAAGGGCACCGCCTCGAAGCTCGCCACCATCAGGCCCACCAGCTGCATTCCCTGCCGGATGGAGGGCTGTGGGCACGAGAGCAGGAACCTCACCTGCGCAGTCAGAGCTTCCACCTTCTGTTGAGGAAGGAATATCCTTGACTGAACCGTATCCAGAATCATTCCCAGGAACGGAGTCACCGAGGAGGGGGACAGAGAGGACTTGGGGTAATTGATCACCCAGCCGAAGGACTCCAGGGTGGACACTACCAGCCGAGTGTCCAACTCTGCCTGCCGCAGAGACCGAGAGGTGATGAGTATATCGTCCAGGTAGGGCAGCACGCGTATGCCCCTTAGCCTTAACAGGGACATCACCCCTGCCAGCACCTTGGTGAACACCCTGGGAGCCGAAGTGAGGCCAAATGGCAAGGCCACAAATTGGTAATGCTGATCTTTCAGTGCAAATCTGAGAACCCTTTGGTGTCCTGGAAACACCGGGACGTGAAGGTAAGCATCCTTGATGTCTACGGATGTCATAAAGTTCCCTGGGCGCAGAGAGCCGATGGCCGAGCGCAGTGTTTCCATACAAAAGTGCCTGTTCTTGACAAATTTGTTGAGGATTTTAAAATCCAGAATGGGCCTGACTGACCCATCCTTCTTGGGTACTGTGAAAATGTTGGAATAGAACCCCATGCCCCTGTCTCCTAAGGGGACCTTGCAAATGACCCCTAGATCCAGGAGACCTGAGGCAGGGTCCTGTGGAATCCGGGACCCAATGGATCTGGTGGGGGGCCGTACAGCAAATTCTATCTTGTAGCCGGAGGACACTACCTCCTGAATCCACCAGTCTGAGACGTGGCGCCTCCAGACATGCTCGAAGTGCTGCAGACGTCCCCCCACCCTGACGGGCGAGGGCGCCCCTTCATGCCTGAGGGGTCTTGGGAGGGGCTTTGGGCTTGGACCCCCAGGAGGAACCAGGATGGCGTCCTCTGTTCCCATGACAGGAATCTGCGCGGGACCCAGCGAAGGACACCCCTCTTCCTTGTTTAGCCCCACGGTAGGGGATTGAGAGGGTGCCCTGGCCTCGAAAGGGCCGAATCTGCCGCCTGCGCTGGGGTAACTTGCCTCCTTTGGTGAAGAGGTCTAAACGGTCCCCAAATAGGCGCAGCCCCTTAAATGGAAGCCCAGTAAGGGCTTTCTTAGCGGCATTGTCAGCAGCCCACTGGCGCAACCAAACCGCGTGGCATATAGCTACCACCAGGGCAGAAGATCTGGCACACATCCTAATAGCATCGTCCGATGCAGACAGGATAAAGTTCACAAAACACATCACAGCTAGACAGTGCATTGACAGTATCAGGTGGCAACTCATCCGTGCCATCGAGTGTATTCCTGACCATGGCCCTGAGCGCTACTTCCGTAATGGCTAAGGCACAAACCGGGCGCAGAGTCGCTCCCCCAAATGCAAAGGCATGGCATGCCAATTGGTCAATACGCCGGTCCTCAGAGTCCCGCAGCGTAGTAGTGTCAGGGGAGTGCATAATAAAGGTGTTGGACAACCCTAGAATAGGAGCATCGACCTCGCGGGGCGATGACCAGCACTTAACCAAGTCAGCAGGGAAGGGATACTTCCTATCCACACTCTTAGGGATTCCGGGAAGTCTACTGGGATGTTCCCATTCTTTAAGCACGAGGCTATTGAAATGGGTTTGCTCGGGAAATTCCAGACGAGCCTTAGCAGTATGAAAAAGGTCACCCCTTTGCCTGGGAGCCGCAGCAGGGGGAGAGAGGGACAAAACCTCAAAGATCTGAACCAGCAGTCTATCAATATCATCCGAGGTCCAGTGCTCGGAACCAGACTCGTCATGACCCCAGGACTCGTCGTCATATGACCCTGAGTCAGAGAACAGCTCCCCTTCGTCCGAGGGGGTATGGCCGTTAGGATGCAACAATTCATCAGATTCCATAGGAAAAAGAGCAGAGTCAGGGGTTAAATGACGCCTCTTTGCGGTGGCCTTACGCGCTAAGGCCAGTCTAGTAGCCATATCAGGATGAGAATCCCCGCTTGTATTGGGGGTTAGACTCAGGCTTGGGGGAGTAGGTGAAGTGAGGCGAGGTGCAGGCCCAGCCACGGAAGAGGCGGGAAGGACCGATAGCACCTGCTGTGCACAAGGAACACAGACCCGTGCATTGTCACCGCTGCTAGGTAAGACCCCACAAGCTACACACAGCCGGGCTTGTCCCTAAGGGACCCCGTTCACAATATCCTGATATGCCTCCATATGGTGATTCAATCGGCACAACAGGCCAGTAGGGATTGACGCTGTAAGCTACCCTGGATGCCCCAATAACCCGCGGGGAAGTGGGAGTAAATTTAATAGTCTCAACCGTGAGCTACACCGGGCCGGGAGAAGCCACCGGAATCCACGGTCTGAAAGACATAAAGGGAACAAGGATGTCAGAGCCATGCGCAAGGGAGTATAAAAATACCATTTTGTGAATACTCACCTGTAAAATGGGTATTATAAGTATGTCACACACCCCACTTCAGTCATTGATTATCACACTTGGGGGTAACTCCACCAGCAGGTGGCGACGTGCAGAGAAGTCATGAAAAACAAGTCCCTCCTGGTCTATACATTCCTGGCACCTCTCACTCATTCCCCAGTATTCAAACAGCAGTAAAGACAAGGTACCAGGAAAAAACCCTCAAACTGTAAACGAAAACTTCACCCTATAAAGAATCCGGGATACCAAAAAGGGCGGGTGAAGTGGGGTGTGTGACATACTTATAATACCCATTTTACAGGTGAGTATTCACAAAATGGTATTATTCTAAGTATGTCACACACCCCACTTCAGTCATTGATTATTACACTTGGGACATCCAACAGCAGTGTCCAGAAAAAAAGGGCGGGTATCCAAACCAGGCAATAATGCAGAAAACTCGAACCACTGCAGCCTGCAGAACCTTGCGGCCAAAAACAGCATCCGCTGAGGCCCGCACATCAACCTTATAGAACTTAGAAAAAGTATGAACAGAAGACCAAGTAGCAGCCTTACAAACTTGTTCAACAGAAGCCTGGTGCTGAAAAGCCCAGGACGCTCCAACCGCACGAGTAGAATGAGCAGTAACACGAAAAGGGGGATCCTTCCCCTTGGCAGAGTAGGCCCCAACAAACGCCTGACGAATCCATTTACTAATGGAAGACTTAGCCGGAGCCAAAACCTTTCCTAGCCCCACAGGGCACCACGAAAAAGGCATCAGTCTTACAAAACGAAGACGTAATACACAAATAGTACTTGACACAACGTACCACATCCAAACAATGCAACGCCCTCTCCTTGTCATTCCCAGGTCTAGGACACAAGGAGGGAAGGACAATGTCCTGATTCAGATGAAAAGCAGAAACCACTTTAGAGAGAAAGTCTGGCTTAAAAAGGAAAAACCACTTTGTCCTGAAGTTTCTCAAAATAAGGAGCCTGAATAGACAAGGCTGCCAACTCCGAAACACACCGAACCGAAGTGATGGCCACCAGAAAGGCAACCTTCTGAGTCAGAGTGGACAGAGCAATATCCCGCAAAGGCTCAAAAGGAGGAGCCTGAAGAGCAGAGAGAACCAAATTCAAATCCCAAACAGGGAACAACGGCTTCCCAGGAGGCCGCAGATGCGAAACCCCCTGGAAAAAAGTCTTGATCAAAGGATGACTTGCAAAAGACCTCCTGAAAAAAGACAGACAAGGCAGAAACCTGCCCCTTCAAAGTACTCAGCTGAAGACCAGAGTCCAGCCCTGATTGAAGAAATTCCCAAATCCTAGAAACAGAAAAGACCCGGCAAGGTAAAGACCTAGCCTCACACCAATCAATATAAGATCTCCAAGACCTATAATAGATGGAAGAAGAGGATCTCTTCCTGGCACTAATAAGAGTCCGAATGACCGAATCCGAAAGACCCTCCTCCTTTAAGATGGAGGTCTCAGCAGCCAAGCCGTCAAAGCCAGCGTTGGTAAACTGGGGTAACACAGTTGGCCCTGAGTGAGAAGATCCGGACGAAAAGACAGATCGAACTGATCCACCGCCAGACGAACGATGTCTGCGAAACGCACCCGCCTTGGCCACCTTGGGGCCACGAGAATGGCGGAAACTCCTTCCAGAACCAACTTTCGCAGCACCCTGCCTAGCATGGGAATCGGAGGAAACAGATAAAGAAACCCCAGGTCCCTCCAGCTCAGGGACATGGCATCCGCCGCCAGAGAATCCTGAGACAGCGACACGAATGTCGGAAGCTTGTGATTGTGACGAGAGGCAAACAGATCCACCTCCGGCGTCCCCCACCGGAGACAAAGCGACCGAAAACCCCGGGGATGGCGAGACCATTCCCCCCGGCGAGACGAACACCGGCTCAGAAAGTCCGCCTCCGTGTTTTCCACTCCTGGAATGTACACTGCCGAAATGCCCAAACTAGAATCAGAAACACCTCTCTGTGAACACCCAGACTGCGAGTCCCTCCTTGGTGATTGATGTAAGCAACCGCCGTCCGATTGTCCGACCGAACCTGAACCGGCAGGTCCTGTAAATGCTGCGTCAAGTGAGACAGAACCAACCTGATGGCTCTCAACTCCAGAACAATGATGGGCAAGTGGGCTTCCTGAAGGCCCCACTGCCCCCGGAACCGAAGATCCTCCCAGAAAACTCCCCATCCTGACAAACTGGCGTCCGTGGTGACAGTTTCCCAAAGCGGGGTCAGAAATGACCTACCCTTCAGAAGATTGTCCGAGACCATCCACCACAGAAGAGACTGCCGAACCCGAGGGGACATCCGGAAGGACCGATCCAACGACCGCGGTCGCCGATCCCAAGACGCCAAAAGATGAAGCTGAAGCGTCCTTGTGCGAAAATGAGCAAAGGGCACCGCCTCGAAGGAGGCTACCATCAACCCCACCAGTCTCATCCCCAACCGGACGGACAGGCAAGGATTGGATATAAGAAACTGCGCCAATTCCTGAATCGAGAAAACCGTGGGCTGAGACAGAAACACTTTGTGTTGACAAAAATCCAAGGACATCCCCAGGAAGGACACCACCCTGGCCGGAGCGAGGGAGGACTTGGGATAGTCGATCACCCAGCCGTCACCCTCCAGAGAGGACACCACCGACCTGGTGTCCGTCTCCGATTGACCGAAGAAAGGAGCCATGATGAGAAGGTCATCCAGATAAGGCACGATGCGAATCCCCTGAGCCCTGAGAAGGGCCATCACTACGGCCAGCACCTTGGTGAACACCTTTGGAGCCGAGATAAGGCCTGATGAGCCGGAAAGATAGGAACATGAAGGCAGGCAGCCTTGATGTCTACAGACGTCATGAAGTCCCCCTGCCGAAAAGAAGTGAAGGAAGAGCGCAGAGTTCCCCTGTGAAATTTCCAAGAACGTATAAACCTGATGAGGAACTTCAGATCCAGGATAGGACGCACCGATCCATCTTTCTTAGACACTGTAAAGAGATTCGAATAATACCCGAGGCCCACAACCAAGGACAGAACCGGGCAGATGACTGCCATGTCCAGAAGATTTCTTACCGCCGCCAGGAGCCCCTGCGTGGCCAAAGGATCCGTGGGCACATGAAACCTGAAAAACCTTGGAGGAGGTTGGGACTCGAACTCCAGCTTGTAACCGGACGACACCACCTCCCGAATCCATCTAACCGAGACCGCCTGGTCCCTTACCTGGGAGAGGTGTTGCAACCGTCCCCCCACCCGCATGGATGAGGGCGCCCCCTCATTGCTGAGCGGGCCTGGCAGCGGGTGTTGGCTTGGAGCCCCAGGAGTGCCCGTGACGGCCACTACCCTGGTTCCAACCGGCACCCCTAAAGACAGGGAAAGACCGCGCCCCTGCCAGCTCTGGCTCCCCAAAAGGAGAGATTAAAAGAAGCCGCCCCCCCCCGAAAGGAACGGCATAGTCACTTGCTCTGAGGCAACTTACCTCCTCTGGCAACAGAATCCAATTTCTCACCAAAGAGTCACAAACCCTAAAAGGGAAGAGTCATGATGGTCTTTTTTTTTTTTTTTTTTTTTTTAATAAAAATCAGCAGTCCATTACCGCAGCCACACCAACCGCCGGATAGCCATCCAACAAGGCCGCGGTCCTACTACACATCACCGTGGCATCAACCTGAGCGGCAAGAACAAAAGATTCACAACACTTGAGAGCCACAAACTCTTCACAAACAGGATCAAGGCCCGACGGCAAGTCCCTGAAAAAGGACCTTGCAGCCAACATCAAAAGTGCCGAAGCACAAAAACCAGCCACAAAACCGAACCAAAACCGACAAAGGCGTGGCTAGCCAGCTGGTCACTCCGGCGATCCTCACCATCCTAAATAGTAGTACAGTCAGGAGAGTGCAACACAGCCGTGTTGGACAGCCCCAAAACCGGAGCATCGACCACAGGGAAGAAGACCATCGCTTAACCAAGTCCGCCGGGAAAGGATACTCTTTATCCCAACTAGGCGTAACACCAGCAAAACGGGTAGGCTGCACCCATTCCTTAAGTATGACATCCTCAAAAATTCGTGGACTGGGAATTCCAAGCGTGGCCAGACCACGTCAATTAACTCACCCTTAGGCGTAGGGACCGACTCAACAATTGAGCCAATATGGAAGGAGTGTCGAAGGCCACCCCAGCAACCTGGTCACCCGCAGCGCCGGGCAATTGCTGGACATCAGGCCCATCCGAATCCTCAAAGAGCTCCCCCTCCTCAGCCGGGGGGCAATCGGCCCAGTCCAAGGACTCAAACACATCAACATCGTGACCCTGCGGAGCGGGGGAAAGTGTTTCCGCTAGCCGTGGCCCTCTGAGCAACCACCGCGGAAAACGTTATCTCAAGGCTGGCCAACCCGGCGCACACCTCGGAATGCGAATCCCCACCCATGACCACGTCACATGGGGTCCGGAACAGGCGGGGAGGGGTAGGTGATGACACGGGCGGCGAGGAGCCAGAAGCCGGAGTACCGGACTGGCGCTTAATATTCCACCGTACACATGGAATGCATATTATGACAGCATCCCCTGGGAGAGGAGCCCCACAACCCCCAAAAAGCCTGAATTGCCCCAAGGGCCGTTTCCGTTATACTAGAAGCCTCCGTAATGGTGAAATTATGGTATTCGCAATTACCCAGGGATTTATGCCATAAGCGACCCGGGATGCCCCTTTTAAATGTCCCGTGTGGGGGGATTTGTAATTATAAAGGGACAGTACCCCAACTAGCCAAGCATCTAAAACTGGGAGACCCCTTCAGTATGGGAACCCAGGATCTGCTATGGAAAAGAAGACATTCACTCCATGGCCCATAGACAATCAAACATGCAGCAGCACAGGAATAAAAAATGCAAAGTTATGCACAACAAAAACTAACAGGCAACTAAATGCATACAATTCATTGAGGGAATACTTCCAAAAGCGCTACATCAACAGCGTACATGTGCCCCACAACAAGAATAAACTCACCACGGCGGCAGAAGGCAGCGTACTTCCATCGCAGTATGCGATTGCGTCAAGATGGGGGGGGGGGGAATGAACGAGGAAGAGAAGAAGAAGGGCGGGCCGTCACAAGCGCGCGAAACGCTCCGGCCCCGCCCCCCTTCCCGGACACAGTGCAGCGCGGGCCGCGCGAGCCGCGGCCCCGCCAGACAGCCGCATAACACCACACAAGTGGAGGCAGCGGGCACCGCACACACATGGCGCCCAGCCTCACCTCCGCACCTTACCAAAGAACCTGTGCAAAACGGGAGCGGGCGGAAAAGTGACAAAACGCGCCGCCCAAACCCCGCCCCCCATCAAGGCAGAACCTACCCAGGCACGAAATAGTAGTACAGTCAGGAGGCACTATACAACTGCCCACCGCCTGAGGTGGGGAGGCTCTCCAAAATCCACCTCATGTCAGTAAAATAAAAATACAATCAAGCACAAACACACAGCAATCACACTCAGCAAGTACTAGTAATCACATAGCGCCCCCCCTCTTTCTAGCGCAGGGAGAAAGGGACAAAGCGGGGGACAGGGACAGCACCAATAAGGTGACAGCGGGACGGGGCATCCCAAATCCGGATCACCAGGCCGGATAACCGCGTTGCCCCACTTGTGGGGTCTAGCGGAGGAGCTAATCTCCTAGGCACCATTAGGTGCCATCTACCATTACCCAGCCAGCAGCCTAAGCTGGGAGGCTTCTATTGTTATCTATTAGGCAAACAAAAAAGGACTGGGCAGAAATAGACCAGAAAGGGGGGGCCGGGGTGTTAGTTTTCATGACTTCTCTGCACGTCGCCACCTGCTGGTGGAGTTACCCCCAAGTGTAATAATCAATGACTGAAGTGGGGTGTGTGACATACTTAGAATAAGTAATATAAAGTCGCCCGCGAGGGCACTTACAGACAGAGGGGGGAGGACGGTCTTCACCAAGCGCGCTCAAGTAAAAAAATGGCGCCAAGCGAACCTCGAAGGGCGGGCCAGAGCTGACCGTGACGCAGAGCGCGCCAAGCCAGGACCTCGCCCCCCCACCCCGGAGAGCGCGAAGCTCCAAAAACGCCTAGCCAATATAGACAGCTGGGCAGTGACGCCTGAAGGGAATTGATCGAGTGGATTACCTCAGAAGAGCCACTACAAGCTAAAAAAGAGATGCCGCAGCATCTGCAAAGCCGCCGCCGTCCATGCAGTACAACTATATAGTAAAGACGCGGCGGCTACCAATACGGGATAAAAATAAAAGCGCGGCTCTGACACCCATTCCCAGTAAAACACGATACTAAGGCCATAAGCGTGTAATAGGGTACACTGAGGCCGCCATACTCACAAACCCCCCCCCCCTTTCTTTCCCCCCGGGCTAAGGGGGGAACGAGGGAGGATGGCGACCCTTTACACAGGGTCCACCGCTACACGGGGCGTGGTGCAATGATGCGGGAGGGGCATCCCCTAAAGGCTCACCATCAGCCTAAACCGCCTACCCTTTGGTGGGGGACTGCGGTGGAGCGTGGCTCCATAAGCACACATGGTGCTGCCTACCTTCACCCGACCAGCGCAGCCCAGGCTGGGAGGCACATCACAAGAATGACGGGTGGGAGTAGCCCAACAGGGCCGCAGGCTGTAATAGCCCCGCTCACCTGCGAGAGAGTGATACTTCATGTCTTCGCAGTCAGCACTGCAGAGAAATCTGGGGATTTGTGGGAGGTCCCTGGGTATATGAAGGGCCGGGAGGAGCCTGTTTTTGCATGTCTGCAGTGCACAGCGCCATCTGGTGGAGGATTACCCAAGTGTAAGTATTATATCTGGAGCAGGACGTACTGTATACTTAGAATAAATTGATGAGGTAACATCCCCTCATGCAGGAAGAGATGACAAGGGGAGGGTCTAAGCTTTGCATAATCTGCAGCACATGTCTGCTCCTCCTGTCAAGGGAAGGATATTACCAGAGCATAGAGACTATTCTGTTCGAGCGAGTAAAATATAAAGAAATATTGGTCACATCTTAGGCACAAGCCTATCGTATATGAGTATTTAATTGTCACAGGTGTTTAATGAAAGTTGTTTCAAATAATAGCCGAGCTTCAGAGAAAAACCAGTTCACCTCAGAGACTGCTGAACTTTAGTTGCTGCTGGCGTGCAGATAATGGAATGAGCCTTCCAGTCTTGCTTCTGGCATTCAGGAGAGCAGTAATTGGTCAGGTGGCATCGGGAACATCTTAGGGATCCTGCAAGAAGTAAAGTCAGTTGTTACAACCGAAAAGTCACGGATTGCACTTTTTACAGTGTTGAGGGATGAAAGAGTGTGCAGTACACTACACTTCCCTGACTATAGTTCCACATTACTAGTTTAGCAGCGGGGCAGCTGCACTGCTGAGCTTTGCTGCCATGGAAATAAGAAACTGGAAGGCCGGATACTCACCATTTCCAGGCCCTCTCCAAATGGAGGGACAGGTGAGGCCCGCTCTTCCACTGCAATGAATGGATGGCGCGCGTGATCTAGCGTAAGCTGCGGGTCTGCTCACTGTTAGTTGAGGAGTGGAAAATGCTGATGGGGACAGGCGTTAGCTGCGGGAACCAACGTGGGTGCCTGTGGTTTTTCTTGGGTGTTTAGTAACCCTTTAAGGTAAGATTTACAAGCCTAGAAGAGGGTTAATCAGGGGAGGGAAGAACCCCCGGCAATCTAGATGCCACGACCCCCCCCCCCAAAAAAAACAAAAAACAGCAGACCGACACAATTTTTCTGTAAAATAGGTGCTGGTCTGGTTTAAGATAGATGCTCATCAGTAACATAATATACTAATATAGGCAGTATTAACAAGATATTGTTACTGGTGATAGTTTTGATATCAATAGCGCGTAAAAGTACTAACCTGTAAGATATATTTCTCTCTGTATTATGCTCCTGGTGCCAGTTACTTGTAGGTTAACGTCTGCCAGAAAGCAGGAGTGCAAGACTAAAGCTCCTCCCAAACATATATAAACACTGACTGCACCCACCTACCACCCAGTTGTTATAAAGCGGTGTAGACACAGCCCCAGTAGGACCATAATAACCCTGGCCATGAAACTCACCTGTAGAATTGTTTTTGAATATATCCAGTCCAGGTCGTCCCAGAAGTGATGACAATTGGGTATTCCACCGCCAGGTGGTGCTCGACTGCAAGATCAAAAGCTGACGCTCCTCCCGGCCCCCTATAAAAGCAGGTGTCTTACTATGATTTCCCAATGGTTAAACAGCAGTAAGAAAAAAAGACCGGCAGGGAGGCCAAGAAACCATGTTACTTCACTTAGCTTCAGCATTTACTCTCTCCAACAAAAAACCTTAAGGACAGCGGTCCAATATAAAAATGGTAATCACCATAACAGGCAAACAAGAGATAATGAAACAAGGGCGGGGTGGGACGACATGGACTGGATATATTCAAAACAAATCTACAGGTGAGTTTCACAGAATTGTATTTTTCACTATATCCAGTCCAGGTCGTCCCAGAAGTGATGACAATTGGGACATTTAAAAGCAGTGTCCATTAGTGCGGGATCCCCAGTGTGGAACAGCATGCAGTTCATTTCACTACTGCCTGAAGCACCTTTCGGCCAAAGACAGCAACAGCTGAGGCCCTAACATCAACCTTGTAAAATTTGGTAAAGGTATGAACTGAAGACCAAGTGGCGGCCTTACAAACTTGTTCAACAGATGCCTGATGCTGAAAAGCCCAGGAAGCACCAATAGCTCTAGTAAAATGAGCTGTAATACGAAAAGGGGGTTCCTTCCCCTTAGCAGAGTATGCTTGCACCACCGCCTGTCTGATCCACTTACTGAGAGTGGACTTGGCTGGAGGCAAGCCTTTCATAGAACCCTCTGTGAGGACAAAGAGCAAATCCGATTTCCTGAAGGACTCAGTCGCAACCAGGTAGTACTTAATGGCTCTGACCACATCCAAGGCATGGAGGGTCCTTTCCTTAGAAGTAGTCGGTGCTAGACACAAAGAAGGCAAGACAATCTCCTCATTAAAATGAAAGGGAGAAACGACCTTAGGAAAAAAATCAGGTTTAAAGCGAAACACCACCTTATCCTTATGCCGCTCAAAGTAGAGAGGCTTCATACAAAGCGCGGCCAGCTCTGACACGCGTCGCACCGAAGTGACCGCTACCAAAAAGACCACTTTTAGGGTCAAAATAGACAATGTAGCATCGCACAAAGGCTCAAAGGGAGGACCCTGGAGAGCAGAAAGTACCAAATTCAATTCCCACATCGGTAATACAGGCTTACATGGTAGACGTACATGGATGACTCCCTGGAAAAAGGTCTTGATCAATCTATGATTGGCAAAGGATCTCTGGAAAAAGATGGCCTGGCCCTTGAGGGTGCTCAGCTGGAGACCCAAGTCTAAACGGTGTTGTAAAAATGCCAAGATCCTGGAGATAGAGAATGTGCGACAAGAGAGACTCTTGGATTCACACCAAGCAATGTAGGCATGCCAAACTCTGTAATATATCATGGAAGAAGACTTCTTCCGAGCCTGAATCAAGGTCTGCACAACCGTGGCCGGCAGCCCCTTCTCTGCCAGGATTGAGGTCTCAATAGCCAGGCCGTCAAAGCCAGCTTCTGTAAATTGGGGTGCCGCAGTGACCCCTGAGTGAGAAGGGCAGGGTTGTCGGGCATGATGTAGCGATCGACTAACATCTGAACTATGTCCACGAACAAACTCCGTCTCGGCCAACGAGGAGCCACAAGAATGGTTGGTACCCCCTCCTGGGCTATGTCGCGCGGCACTCGGCCCAGGAGTGGAAACGGAGGGAATGTATAAAGGAGCCTGAACTCCGTCCAAGGAATTGCCAGAGCGTCTGTGACAAATGCTAGAGGGTCTCTGGATAGGGAGACGAACCTTGGAAGCTTGCGATTGTGTCTGGACGCAAAAAGGTCCACATATGGCTGACCCCAGCAGGGACACAGGGCGCGAAAGATCGCTGAGAGACCATTCCCCCAGACGAGAAACACTCCTGCTCAGGGAGTCTACCTCCTGATTTTCTACCCCAGGAATGTAAACCACTGAGATGCAGGGAACATTCTCCTCTGCCCAAATCAGAATCTGGGTCACCTCCTTGAGAGCTCGCTTGCTCAGAGTCCCTCCCTGGTGATTGATGTAGGCAACAGCCGTCTGATTGTCCGAGCGAACCTGAATCGCACAACCCTTTGGGGAAGTCAAGCGAAGAAGCACCAACCGGATTGCTCTCAATTCCAGGAGATATATGGGCAAGTGGGCCTCCTGCGGCCCCAAATGACCCTGAATCTTCTGCGTTTGCCAAATACCTCCCCAGCCGGTCAGACTGGCGTCCGTGGTAACAATCTCCCACCGGGGAATCAGAAAGGACTTGCCTAGCAATAGATTTCTGAAGTCCAATAAGTAAATCGTCCAGATAAGGCAGTACACGAATTCCCCAATTCCTCAGGTGAGCCATGATGCCCGCCAGAACCTTGGTGAACACACGGGGGGCTGAGGATATCCCAAACGGCAGCGCCACAAACTGGTAATGCTGATCCTCCAGCACAAACCTCAGGAACCTCCGATACCCCTGGAATATAGGAATGTGCAGATAAGCATCCCTGATGTCCACCGTGGTCATGAAGTTGCCGGGTCGAAGCGAGCTCACCGCGGACCGCAAGGTCTCCATGTGGAAATGTCTGACTCTGACAAACCTGTTGAGACCCTTCAGGTCCAGGATAGGTCTCAGCATTCCATCCTTCTTGGGCACCGTGAACAGATTGGAGTAAAAGCCTTGACCCTGTTCCTGACTAGGAACAGGACAAATCACATCTAAACGCAGAAAATGTTGGACGGCCATTCGCAGGCCCTGTGCCTTCAATGGGTTCTGGGATATCCGCGACTGAAGAAATCTTGAGGGCGGGCGCACTGCCAGCTCTATTTTGTAACCGGAGGACACTACCTCCTGAATCCACCGATCCGAGACGTGCTGTCTCCAGATATGAGCAAAAAGCAGCAGCCGTCCCCCCACCCAGATGGGGGAAGGCGCCTCCTCAGGCCTGAGGGGCCTTGGCAGGGGGCTTGGACTTGGAGCCCCAAGCGGGATTGGGATGGCCACGAGACCTGCCTCGTCCCCAGGAATCTCTGCGAGTACCTGAAATTGAAGAGCCTCTTCCTCCTCGAAAGGAGTGATAGGCAGAAGAGCCCCGAAAGGGCCTCGCAGGCTTTCGTCGCTGAGGGAGTCTTCCGTCCTTGACCAGGAGGTCCAGACGCTCCCCGAACAATCTGTGGCCCACGAAGGGGATACTAGTCAGTGACTTTTTGGCCGCTGCATCAGCCGACCATTGCCGCAACCAGAGCGAGTGGCGAAGCGCAACAAGCAGGGCTGAGACCCTGGTACCGATCCAGACACCATCATCCATGGCGGAAACAACAAAGGCAATAAACTCCACGCAGGCCTTGAGGTCTTTACACTCTTCCACGTGCTTGCGAGACTTAGAAATACCCACAAGGGGGGCGTGGCCTGGCACTGGAGCGAGGAGGATGTGAGAAGGAGAGCTCCGAGGAATAAAGGGCAAACAAAGTGCATTAAACATACATCTGGCGAGGTATATTGGAGAGAATGGCCGGCAAAAAACAGCGCAAGAAGAAGGGAAGGAGGAGAGAGGCGTTCGACTGGCCGGTTGCGCTGGGACAGGGAGAGCTTGGGCGCGCACGTGCGGAAGCTGAGGAGACAACATCCCCGCCATCACTGACCACCTCCGACAGCGGGAAAGACGCTTTACCTTGTACTGCGGGAGGAGCGGGGAGGCGGGAGCCGACGTGGCAGAAGGACCGGGGGCGAGAGGCGACAGCAGGTGAACGGCCGCGGAGGTTGGAGCCAGAGGCGGCTAGTGACAAGATGGCGGCCGCATCGCAGGGGAGTCCGGGAGTGTCACAGCCTGGGAGCCAGCGTCATCAGCTCCTCACTGCCGGAACAGAAGCAGCGGTGGCGGAGGAGGCGGCAGTGATAATGATGCCTAGCAGCTCTACAAGCAGGGAAGGGCCAAGGAACCGCTTGAATCACGCTGCGGGGAGCGACGAGCTGCCGGACCCCCCCCCCCCAGACCCCAGCAGGAGGCGCTGCCTGGTTGGACGGGCCTCGGGATGCAGAGATGCCAGAGGTGAGCAGGGGAGAGGAGGATCCATACTCCACGGGGTTTAAGGGTGCGCTAAAGAGGTCCCAAACTCAAAGCACTAGTGAGGACCCAAACCCAGAGAGAGTTGGGCCAGGAAATATAGAAGGGGGCAGCCTGCTGCATGTCAAATCCACAAATTCAGCTATCCACAGCCTCAGCAAATTTATTTTTACCCCAGAAAAATACAATTCTGTGAAATACTCACCTGTAGAATTGGTATTATACGTATACAGTACGTCCTGCTCCAGATATAATACTTACACTTGGGTAATCCTCCGCCAGATGGCGCTGCACTGCAGAGACACGCAAAACAGGCTCCTCCTGGCCCATCAAATACCCGGGGACCTCCCACAAATCCCCAGCATTGAAAAGCAGTGAACAAGAAGCCGGGAGAATTTAACCACCAAAACTGGTAACTATAACAAATGATAACAATCACCATACAGAGGATCCAGAACAATGCAAAAACCAGGGTGGGGTGGAGCAGGACATACTGTATACGTATAATACCAATTCTACAGGTGAGTATTTCACAGAATTGTATTATTCTAAGTATAAAGTACGTCCTGCTCCAGATATAATACTTACACTTGGGACATCCAATTGCAGTGTCCATAAAATAGGGTGGGATCCCCAACAAAAAGGCAGTTTAAACCACTGCCGCCTGCAAAACCTTGCGGCCAATAGCAGCATCAGCTGAGGCCCTAACATCAACCTTGTAGAACTTTGAAAAGGTATGAACAGAAGACCAAGTAGCGGCCTTGCAAACAGAAGCCTGGTGCTGGAAGGCCCAAGAGGCACCAATAGCACGAGTAGAATGAGCAGTAAAGTGGAAGGGAGGTACCTTCCCCTTGGCAGAATAGGCCTGAATCACAGCCTGACGAATCCATTTGCTAATAGTAAACTTGGCGGGAGCCAAACCCTTCCTAGGCCCGGAAGGCACCACAAAAAGAGCATCAGTCTTCCTGAAAGCCGCAGCGACTACCAGGTAATATTTCAAACACCTGACCACGCCCAAGGAATGCAGAACCCTTTCCTTATCGTTGCTAGGATTGGGACACAATGAAGGAAGAACGATATCCTGATTCAAATGAAAGGCAGACACCATCTTAGGCAGAAAATCCGTCTTGAAGCGGAACACCACCTTGTCCTGGTGTCTCTCATAGTACGGAGGCTGAATAGACAGAGCAGCCACCTCAGACACACGCCTAACCGAAGTAATAGCCACCAAAAAGACAACCTTGAGAGTAAGAACAGCAAGAGCAGCATCATGAATAGGCTCAAAGGGAGCACCCTGCAAGGCAGATAAAACCAAGTTTAAATCCCAGACGGGGACCATAGGTTTACGTGGGGGACGCACATGAGTGACCCCCTGAAAGAAGGTCTTAACCAAGTGATGCTGAGCAAAAGACTTCTGAAAGAAGACAGACAGGGCAGAAACCTGACCCTTCAGAGTACTGAGTTTTAGACCTAACTCCAAACCATGCTGTAAAAACTCCAGAACCCTAGGGACTGAAAACTCCCTACAGGGAAGAGACCTAGACTCACACCAGTCAATGTAGGTACGCCATACTCTATAATAGATGGCAGAAGAAGTTTTCTTCCTAGCCTGCACCATAGTACCCCCCACCGAGGTAGACACGCCTTTCTCCATCAAGATGGAGGTTTCAGCAGCCAGGCCGTCAAAGCCTGAGTTTGTAAATTGGGATGGCGTAAGGAGCCCTGAGTGAGCAGATCCAGTGTCCCTGGCAGGTCGTACTGGTCTACTGCGATTTGCACCACGTCTGCAAACCACACTCTTCTTGGCCACTTGGGGGCCACTAGAATCACAGGTACCCCTTCCAGAGCAATCTTGTGCAGAACCCTGCCCAGAAGGACGAATGGCGGAAATACATACAGGAGCCGAAACTCCTTCCATGACATGGACAGAGCATCCGTGGCCAAGGCCAGAGGATCCTGAGACAGGGAGACAAAGGCCGGGAGCTTGTGATTGTGACGGGACGCAAACAGATCCACATCTGGTAGACCCCCCAACGGTGACACAGGGACTGGAATACCCTGTTGCAGAGGGACCACTCCCCCTGACGGGACGTCCCCCTGCTCAGAGCGTCTGCTAGCAGATTCTCTGCCCCCGGGATGTACACAGCCGAAATGCATTGGACATTGGCCTCCGCCCATGTCAGAATCCGGGACACCTCCTGGAGGGCACCCCTGCTCCGGGTCCCTCCCTGATGGTTGATGTAGGCAACCGCCGTCCTGTTGTCTGAGTGTACCTGCACCGACAGACCCTTCAGGTGATGGGTCAACCGCTCCAGTACCAACCTGACTGCCCGTAATTCCAGAATGTTGATGGGTAAGTGGGCCTCCTGAGGGCCCCACCTCCCCTGGAAGCGCAGGGACTTCGAGAATCCCCCCCCCCAACCTGACAGACTGGCATCCGTTGTGACCGTCTCCCAGGAGGGGGCCAGAAAAGACCCGCCCCCTAGCAAGTTCCTGTGGTCCAGCCACCACGCAAGGGACTGTTTGACCAAGGGGGGAAGCACACAGACCCCGTCCAAGGATGCTGGGTTCTTGTCCCACACTGACAGAAGGTGAAGCTGCAGAGGCCTCAAATGGAACTGAGCAAAGGGCACCGCCTCGAAGCACGCCACCATCAGGCCCACCAGCTGCATGCCCTGCCTGATAGAGGGCTGGGGGCACGAGAGCAGGAACCTTGTCTGCGCAGTCAGAGCTTCCACCTTCTGTTGAGGAAGGAATATCCTTGACTGAACCGTATCCAGAATCAATCCCAGGAACGGAGTCACCGAGGAGGGGGACAGAGAGGACTTGGGGTAATTGATCACCCAGCCGAAGGACTCCAGGGTGGACACTACCAGCTGAGTGTCCAACTCTGCCTGCTACAGAGACCGAGAGGTGATGAGTATATCGTCCAGGTAGGGTAGCAGGCGTATGCCCCTTGACCTTATCAGGGACATCACCCCTGCCAGCACCTTGGTGAACACCCTGGGAGCCGAAGTGAGGCCGAATGGCAAGGCCACAAATTGGTAATGCTGATCTTTCAGTGCAAATCTGAGAAACCTTTGGTGTCCTGGAAACACCGGGACGTGAAGGTAAGCATCTTTGATGTCTACGGACGTCATAAAGTCCCCTGGGCGCAGAGAGCCGATGGCCGAGTGCAGAGCTTCCATGCGAAAGTGCCTGTTCTTGACAAACTTGTTGGGGATTTTTAAATCCAGAATGGGCCTGATTGACTCATCCTTCTTGGGTACTGTGAAAAGGTTGGAATAGAGCCCCTTGCCCCTGTCTCTTAAGGGGACCTTGTAAATGACCCCTAGATCCAGGAGACCCTGCATGGCCAGCATCAAGACCTGAGCTGAAGCAGGGTCCTGTGGGATCCGGGACCCAATGAACCTGGTGGGGGGCCACACAGCAAACTGTATCTTGTAGCCGGAGGACACTACCTCCTGAATCCACCGGTCTGAGACGTGGCGCCTCCAGACATGCTCGAAGTGCTGCAGTCGTCCCCCCACCCTGATGGGCGTGGGCGCCCCATCATGCCTGAGGGGTCTTGGGAGGGGCTTTGGGCTTGGACCCCCCGGAGGAACCAGGACGGCGTCCTCTGTTCCTGTGCCAGGAATCTGCATGGGACCCAGCGAAGGACAACCCTTTTCTCTGTTTTGCCCCTCGGTAGGGGTATGAAAGGGGGCCCTGGCCCCGAAAGGGCAGAGACTGACGCCTGTGCTGGGGTAACTTACCTCCTTTAGCGAAGAGGTCTAGGCGGTCGCCAAACAGGCGCAGCCCCTCAAATGGAAGCCCAGTAAGGGCTTTCTTAGCAGCATTGTCAGCAGCCCACTGACGCAACCATACCGTGCAGCGTATAGCTACCGCCAAGGCGGAAGATCTGGCACACATCCTAATAGCATCATCCGATGAAGACAGGATAAAGTTCACAAACACATCACAGTTAGACAGTGCATTAATAGTATCAGGTGGCAACTCATCTGGGCCATCAAGTGCATTCCTGACCATGGCCATGAGCCCCACAGCCGTAATGGCTAAAGCGCAAACCGGGCGCAGTGCCGCCCCCCCAAATACAAAGGCAATGCATGCCAATTGGTCAATACGCCGGTCCTCAGAATCCTGCAGCGTAGTAGTGTCAGGGGAGTGCATAATAGAGGTGTTGGACAACCCTAAGATAGGAGCATCGACCTCGGGGGGCGATGACCAGCACTTGACCATATCAGCAGGAAAGGGATACTTCCTGGCCAAACTCTTAGGGATCCCTGGAAGTCTACTGGGATGTTCCCATTCCTTAAAGGAGCAGTATCGCGAATTTTTCTTGGTGACTTATATTTAAATGGTACTTTGAATGTAGGTAAGTGTTGGAGTAAGAATTACAAATTTAGAAAAAAATGATGTCTGTGTTGAGCAGCTGGAGACTAATAGCTCAATTTTATGTCTTCTGAATGTCGGGACCGACACTCTGGCCTGTTCCACGCTGAGGAGAGGGGTGAAACAATGTATCAAAGTACCAGCTGTTCAGTGCTGGCAGCCGTCCAGCATAAGATAACAACATTGCAACATTGCCTGGCCAGAACTTATATATCTAAAACAGAGAGAAAAGCTCTAGAAGTCATTTAGCTGATTTTGACAGCTTTCCCTTCATGTTGGCTCTGCTGCAGAATCTTTCAGTTTACCATTTTCTCTTTCATATTCTTATTTTTCATTTTTCCATATGATCTTTCTTTCAGCTTTGTGTGTTTTGAGCAAAGCCCAACCCAGGATTTTCACTATTTGGAGTTTTGTTTTGTGCCCCTAGGGGCATCCCGACTTGGGATGCCCTGATATATGAAATCCCCAAGTTCGCCTGTGAAAACGTACCTTTCCCTGTCCCACAGCGCATGCGCGGGCTCTCATCCAATCAGCTCTGTTTGCACGCAGATAGGGAGCCTGAGCAGTAACCTTCCTGGTCGCCCGGCCTGTCTAAATGACTGATAAAATCTGCGTGAACGCGCCAGAAAAATGGGGGGATCTGTGGTTATCCAGGGGTCGTTTCACACAGTGGGCATCCTGATTTAGAATGCCCAAGGGGCAAGGTCAATGGCCGGGTCTTATAGACTTCAGGGTCGGCAACTCAGGGTTTTGTTCCACTGTAATACCTTTAGATTTTCCTGCACAGTTATTCAAAGAAGAATTTCAGTTATTTTCAGTCAGTTTAGTTTATTTTGTATAGATTTTACACATTTGAGTCACCTGGTCTCATCTCACACACACACATAGCCGTTACCACTGATTACAGTGTCAGCCTCTGAGGTAAAGTGTTGCTAGGAGACCAGTGGGCTAAATGAAGCAGCTCACTAAATACAACCCAGCAGATCCCCCTATTCAGCAAATGGACTGAGCCATTGTAATTATAAAATTTAAAAGAAAGGCATATATTTTTTCCAATTTCTATCGCCAGATTATTTATACACATGTTAGAAGCTATTGTGTGGCTATTTAATTATTTATCTTTTTTAATGCAAATTTCGCGATACTGCTCCTTTAAGCACGAGGTTATTGAAATGGGTTTGTGCGGGAAATTCCAGACGAGCCTTAGCAGTATGAAAAAGCTCTCCCCCTTTGCCTGGGAGCCGCAACAGGGGGAGAAATGGACAAAACCTCAAAAATCTGAACCAGCAGTCTGTCAGTATCATCCGGGGTCCAGTGATCAGAACCAGACTCGTCATGACCCCTTGACTTCTCAGAGAACAGCTCCCCTTCGTCCGAGGGAGTATGGCCATTGTAAGCGAGCAAACAATCAGCAGTGACGGACAACGGATTTGAACAGCAAAACGGCTTTTATTCAGCAAAGTTCAGTAGATAGTCCAAAGATTGCAGCATAAATGCAGAAAGCAAAAGGGTTACTTCACCAACCAAATAGTCCTTCGCTGGGTACTCCAGCAAGCTGATAAAGTCCAGTCCACTTTACAGGACGTATCAGCCCTCTGCTCAATGTCCAGTGCTATCTTTCACCACGGTGCAGCTCAGCCTGGGCTCACTCCAACAGGCTAGTCATCAACCCAGGGAAGGCCGTGTGCTCTCTTCTTATACAGGCTTCCCCTGTAATCAGCGTGCACACTTGTGGAGGGCCTTAGAACATGTAACAACCCGTTAGGGAATTGGGGAAGTGACCCGGGTCCTGAAAACCCGGCCCCGATTGTGCTTTATTCAGCCAAGCAGGGAAGGAATAGATACAATTTACCACACCATATAGATGCAAAAACTCATCAGATTCCGTAGGGAAAAGAGCAGAGTCAGGGGTTAAATGCCGCTTCTTTGCGGTGGCCTTACGCGCTAATGAATTAGCAAGCAATTTTTCAACACTGGCCAGTCTAGTAGCCATATCAGGATGAGAATCCCCACTTGTATTGGGGGTTAGACTCAGGCTTGGGGGAGTAGGTGAAGTGAGGCGAGGTGCAGGCCTAGCCACAGAAGAGGCGGGAAGTACCGATAGCGCCTGCTGTGCACAAGGGACAAAGACCTGTGCATTGTCACCGCTGATAGGTAAGACCCCACAAGCTACACACAGCCGAGCTTGTCCCGAAGGAACCCCTGTCACATTATCCTGGGAGGCCTTCATATGGTGATTAATAGGCACAATAGGCCAGTAGGGATTGACGCTGTAAGCTACCCTGGATGCCCCAATAACCCACGGGGAAGTGGGAGTAATTTTACTAGGCCCAACCGGGAACTACACCGGGCCGGGAGAAGCCACCGGATTCCACGGTCTGAAAGACATAATGGGAACAAAAGATGTCAGAGCCATGCGCAATAAAAAGGAACCATGAAAATCGCCCGCGAGGGCACTTACAGACAAAGGGAGGAGGAGGATCGTCACCACGCGCGCGCACTACTAGCAGAAAAATGGCGCCAAGTGAACCTCGAAGGGCGGGCCAGAGCGGGCCGTGACGTGGAGCACGCCAAGCCAGGTCATCGCCCCCCCCCGAAGAGCGCGAAGCTCCAAACACTTAGTCAATATAGACAGCAGGGGTACGACACACTAGAATGAATTGATCGAGGGATTACTTCAGAAGAGCCACTACGATGCTAATGGAGATGCCACAGTGTCTGGAGCTCCGACCGATACACAATAAAAGGGCAAACAGCGCGGCTCTGACACCCAGTCACCAGTCAAGGGCAATACTAAGGCCATAAGCGTGTAATAGGAATACACTGAAACCGCCACACACACACACACACCCCTCCCCACGAGCTACGGGGGGAACGAGGGAAGATGGCGACCCTTTAGACAGGGTCCACCGCTACACGGGGCATGGGGCAATAATACGGGAGGGGCATCCCCTGAAGGCTCACCATCAGCCTAAACCGCCTACCCTTTGGTGGGGGATTGCGGTGGAGCGTGGCTCCATAAGCACACATGGTGCCGCCTACCTCCACCCGACCAGCGCAGCCCAGGCTGGGAGGCACATCACAAAGAGGACGGGTGGGAATAGTCCTACAGGGCCACAGTCTGTAATAGCCCCGCTCACCTGCGAGAGAGTGATACTTCATGTCTTCGCAGTCGGCACTGCAGAGAAATCTGGGGATTTGTGGGAGGTCCCCGGGTATTTGAGGGGCCGGGAGGAGCCTGTTTTGTGTGTCTCTGCAGTGCAGCGCCATCTGGCGGAGGATTACCCAAGTGTAAGTATTATATCTGGAGCGGGACATACTGTATACTTAGAATACAGAGCAAGAGGCCTAAATAACCGGCCTGATAGGGGTCAGCCAGCGTCGGGCACTTTTGGCTTGGCTGCTTCCCGGGGCCTGTTGCAGAGACCTCCTCGCACGTGGGGACAAACGCGCGAGAAGCACACAGCATGCCCTCCAGATGCTACACCGCCCAATCGTCGGCCCTGGTCTCCCACTCCCCTCGCTTTATCGCAGGACCGAGCAGCGGCCTGGAGCGCTCAGGAAGTGGACACAATGATCCCGGATCCAACCACCCCACCGGCAGCTAAGCATCCAGATGCTTCCCCCGATCAGATATTGGTGTCGCAGGTCAGCTCGATTGCTCTCCCCCCACCGGAGCGCTCATCCACTATGGCGGACAACCCTGAAGAAGCAGGGGGAAACATCCATAGAGAAACACTCTCATTTTTGAGAGCCATTCCGTCCAGAGCGGACTTCGAGGCACTCATAGCACGTTATGAATCAGCATACAAGCAAGACCTGGCGGAAGTCAGGACCCAAATCCAGACGCTTGATTCCAGAGTTTCAGCAAACCAGGAGTCAGGTGAAACCGCAATAGCAGCCCTATCGGTGCGTATAGATGCGCAAAACGCACAGATCCAGCTACTCCAGCTACAACACGATGACCTGGAGAACAGGCACCGGCGAAATAATTTGCATCTGAGGGGTATCCCAGAGGCGTCCGCTGGAGAGGATGTGAAACGACCATCTTTAATACAGTATACTTGGCAGAAGCTTTGACACCCCAATAGAGATAGACAGAGCGCATAGGGCCCTCGTCCCTCGCAATCCAGATCCTGCCTACCCAAGAGACGTGGTTTGTAGAATACATCTATACCGTGTCAAGGAAGAAATTGCCCGCAGTGCCTGGAGGCATGGCCCAGTGGACTTCGATGGGGCCAAGGTCACCATCCTTCCTGATCTTTCGAGACGCACGTTGATCATGAGGAAACTAATTAAGCCGGTCCTAGACTCATACCGTTGGGGATACCCATTTCACTTGATCGTGTCCAAGGACAGAAACACCTACTTCCTCAAGACGTATCGAGACTTGGAGGGCCTTTTCGGCTTCCTGGGCTGCGAGCCGGTCCCGGTGCCGAATTGGCTTGCCCAACCGACGGAGCTTCCTCCACGGAGACGCTTTGGAGCGCCAGACAGACGCGCCAGATTTGAGAGGTCTAGAGAGGGGAGTGAAAGAAGACCCAGACCGACCGACCATGAACAGTGATGTGGAGGGCCGTATTATACGTGCCCCTCTAGGAGCACCCTCCGTTCATCTCTCTCTTTTGTCTCCATACTGCTTTTTCTCGATGTTTTCGCCCTCTCTTATTTTCCAATGTTCTTATTAGTACCCAGACGAGGCTCAGTGGATGGTGGCGCGGGCTGGTGCCTGTGGGGCTCAGGTGGGGGGGGCGCGTGGGTCTGGCCGACTTGGACCTGGGGGGGCGGGGGGGCCACCGGGCTTGCCCGGGTGCCCTGGCGCTCCGCCCAGGGCCGGGCTCGGGCGCCGCCCGGTCGGGGCCGGCCTGAGACACAGCTTTGAAGGATTCAGCATTCCTCGGATGGATATGTTGTGAAACGTTTGCTGTTGCCGTTTAACATCTTTGCAGGGGGTGCCACTTGGCAACCCCTGTTTGACATTATTGTTGTGCCAGTTGTTCAGTAGACTCCACTCTGCCCTATGCGCCCTTGGAGTAACCCACATTGAGTTTCCCCCAATTAGGCCCGTGTCGGCTTCCTTCTGTTGGAGGTGGCTGAGACTTCGTGCGGTCGCACAATAGTTTTGCACGGGACGAGTTCCCTGGCGGGGCTTGGCTCCTGGAGCTAGGTCTCGTGGGGGGCACGGACCGGGCATAACCTAGGATCCCCAGGATCCTCTTGCTTTGTTTGTTAATTCACCCCCCCCCTTCTCTCTTGCTGTATTTCCTCCCCTTTTTTCCTACCTAGCACATCTGTACACCCCCCCTCCACTCTCCGACCCCCCACTCTTCCTTTTCCATCTCCGAGACCTTGCCACGACTGGACGGTGATTGTTGACTGTCGCTGGGCCTTGCTTGGCCACTCGGGTAGATACGGTTGGCCCTCCCCTTCTCCCAGCTCGGCTTTATTTAGCTCTCGCTGATTTGGCAATATGGTTGATACTAACTTTATTTCTTTCAATGTAAAAGGGCTGAATACCCCGGAGAAGAGGTCCGTGATTTTGAACAACCTGAAAGCACAGAGGGCACAGGTGGCATTCCTACAGGAAATGCACTTCAAGGCATCCAACCCTCCTGTCCTTAGGAATAAGGTATTTCCGGTCTCCTATCACAGCTTTTCCCTGGAATCGCGGTCTAGGGGAGTGAGCATACTCATCTCCAGATCTGTGGCCTGGGAGGAAGTGGGCTCTCTGAGTGGTGGAGAGGGTCGCTGGCTCTTTGTCAAGGGAAAGATTCGGTCCGAGCTTTTTACCCTAGCTAACTTATACCTTCCTAATGTGGGGCAGATCTCCTTCTTAGAAGAGGTCCTAGAAAACCTGCCGAACTATTCAGAGGTGAGGGTCATCATAGGGGGGGGACTTCAACTTCTCCCTAGAACCTTAGATAGATACCTCAAAAGGGCACTCTTACATGTCCTACGCAAAACTCAAAAAGGTCAGGAAGTTGCTGCATACACATCAACTTATAGACCAGTGGCGGATCTTAAACCCTGACGGGACTACACATTCTATTCCCCCCCTCACAACATGTACTCCAGGATAGACTTGTTCCTGGTCCAGCATCACTCCCTTCCTAGGATCTTGTCTGCCTCCATAGGCAGCATTACGATCTCAGATCACGCCCCTGTAGGTATCCGGCTGGCATCTAGCGTCCACATACCTCGCCCTTGGTCGTGGACACTAAACAAATCCCTGATTCAGGATCCGATTATCAGAGAGGAAATGAAGAAGGTCCTGCAAGATTACTTTCAGGAAAACTTTTCACCGGAGGTTAGCGCGCCAGTGGTCTGGAAGGCCCACAAATGTGTCATCCGGGGGGCGCTAATTCAGAGAGGAGCTAGGGTCAAAAAAGAGAGGTGTAGGCAGATAAGCGACCTGCTGGACGAAATTAAACAATTAGAGAGTGCCCATAAACAGTCGCTCGCGAGAGCGCACTTGGTGTCCCTGACCGCTCTCAGAGAAAGACTCCGGAAGCTCTACAGCGACAGAACCAAAATTCAGCTCATTAAGAGTCGAAGAGATTTCAACGAGTCGGGGGGATAAATGTGGGAGACTCCTGGCTTCGGGTCTCTGAGAGGGGAAAGGGCTAGAACCTATATCCCCAAAGTCCTAAACCAAAAGGGGAAGGTAGTCCACACAGATAGGGAGATTGCAGAGGTATTCAGGAAATATTATGAAGCACTTCATAATATTCCACCCCAGTCCCAGGGAGATGTGGTAGGGAAGATTAGGGATTACATAGCGCAATCAGGCCTCCCTAAAAGCCCTCCAGAATTTGTCGAGCAGCTAGAAGATCCCATTACGGCAGAAGAATTAAGCAGGGCCATTAAGGAGTCTGCAAATGGGAAGACACCGGGCCCGGATGGGTTGCCATTGTTGTATTATAAGCTTTTTCTGAGGTTCTGTCACCATGGCTCCAAGTAGTTTTCAATTCCCTGGCAGCAGGTTCTCCCCTCCCTAGGGATAGTCTCCGAGCCCAAATTTCGGTGATTCCGAAGGAGGGTAAAGACCCCATGCAGAGCTCTAGCTATAGACCGATCTCGCTTCTCAATACAGATATTAAATTGTTTGCCAAAATACTTGCTTCCCGTCTCGCCCCACACTTGCATCACGTCATCCACTTAGATCAGGTTGGGTTCATGCCACTCAGAGAAGCAAGAGATAACACGGTGAAGGTTCTAAACCTGCTGGACATAATACATAAGACGAAGCTCCCTGCGGTTCTCCTTGCCACCGATGCTGAAAAGGCTTTCGACAGGGTACAGCGGGACTTCATACTGCGAGTTCTGCGACATGTGGGCCTAGGGCCTAGTATGACATCCTGGATCACCAGTCTCTACCGCCATCCTTCGGCAGTGGTGAGAGTTAATGGCCTTCTGTCTGAACCTTTCAGCATTGGGAATGGGACAAGGCAGGGGTGCCCCCTTTCGCCACTCATCTTCATCATGACATTGGAGCCATTCCTTTGCAGAGTAAGGGCAAATCCCAGCATACAAGGAGTTCCCCTCCCCTCGGGTCACTATAAAACGGCGGACGATTTGATCTTCTTTGTGTCCTGTCCTGAAGTTACCCTCCCTAACCTGATGCAAGAGCTGGATGCCTACAGGGACGTGTCAAACTACAAAATTAACCTACAAAAATCTGAAGCACTAAACCATAACTTAGTGAGGAACAGGAAACTTAACCTCCAAAACACCTTTTCTTTCAAATGGGCCAGCGAGCACATTACCTATTTAGGTACTAAAATTGGTAAAAAATTAGATAAAATATTCCCACTAAACTCCCCCCCACTTCTGCAGGCCCTTCCGCTCGATATCCCAGACTCCTTCTTGCAAAAAGTGGGAGCCTTATTTGCCAGGTTTATTTGGCTTGGATGGAGTCCTAGAGTTAGTAAAAAGGTCCTTAGGAGAACAAGGGAAAATGGGGGAATAGGGCTCCCAGATCCTACCTTATACTATGCTGCTATGCACCTTTGTAGAATAGTCGACTGGTGCAGACATTCACAGCACAAACAATGGGTGCAGATCGAGCAGGGGAGCACCCCTCTCCCTCTGAGATTCCTACCCTGGTTGGCAAAACAGCACCTGAGTGAATTGATGAAGCACACGACAATAGGGTCCTCCATTAAGGTTTTCCAAAAATTTCAGTCCCCAAGCAACATCTCTCCTGATTTTCCACCGCTTTACCCGATCCTAGGAAACCCTGCGTTCCCACCGGGATTATCGGGTGGGATGGCCGAAAGATGGATAAGAGGTGGGATGGGCAGAGTCAGGCTCTTCCAGCGTGGTGGTGCCTGGGAACCGCTTGCTGACATTGCGGATACCAGAGGCCTACCTAGATGGAACGCTTTGCAGGAGTTACAGTTGAGGCACTTCCTATCGTCTATTCAGAGGCAGGCTTTGGGAGTTAGGGAACTTACCTCATTTGAAAAGCTTTGTGTTGGGGAGGGCTCGATCCAGCATGTCCTCTCTATGGCGTATAAAACGCTGATTAGCCCGGATGAGGTGGAGGCACCACCCTTTATCCGAAGATGGGAGGAAGCCCTGGGTACCTCTTTCACAACCAAACAATGGACCAGGATGGCTAGCTTGGCACACGACTCTGCCAGATGTACTAGGTACAAAGAATGCAATTACAAAATACTTACTGGTTGGTATCGGGTGCCCGCCACCTTACATAAATGGTTCCCTGAGGTGTCTCCTCTCTGCTGCAGTTGTGGCCAGGAGAGGGGAGATCTCCTTCACATTTTCTGGTCCTGCCCAAGCGTGACTAGCTTTTGGTCAACAGTTAAGCTGACTGCGGAACGCGTGTTGGGGGAGGTGCTCCCGGAGGGCCCGGCCTTTTTTCTTCTCTACCACTCAGAGGTGCCCACAAAGAGGTACCGGAGGTCCATCCTGGGCCAACTGATTAATGCGGCGAGGGCGTGCATCCCGGTGGAATGGAAAAAGACAGAGCTGCCTAGCGTGGCTCTGTGGCTCAGCAGGGTCTCGGAGATGGAAAGGTATGAGGGCATAATTGCCGAGCGCAACGAGATGTCTGAGGCCCATAACCGCAAATGGGCCGGGTGGGACTCATTTGTGTACTCCCCTGATTACAAAGGCTCTAGCCGACGCAGTTCAATGAAGCCAGTGAGATGGGGTTGTTCTCTTTCCTGCACTCTCCTTATCCCCTCCACCCCCTTTTTTCCCCCTTCCTCTGTCTTCCTCTTCTGAATGACTTGCCCGATTGCGAATTTAGGACATAACTAGGGACGCCGGACAATGCTGGGACTATGGGGTGGGCCTCCCCGGCCTGCCCATATGAGGTGTTGGCATGTCGGCGGCGTCCAAGGATAATAATAACAAGTACTCAGAGAAGTCTGTCAGGTATTACTTTTATTGTGTCTATTCCAGTATAAGTTTACAGTTTCATTTCATTTATAATGCTTAAATGTCATGTACTATTCTTTTTTGCTGATTTATTCTAAATAAATATATTAAAAAAAAAAAAATATATCCACAAGACGTCTCACCTTCTTTCTGATGGCCAGGGAGACAATAGCCGCGCACACACAGGGCGGAACCAAGCACCGGCAAAGGGGAAGGCATGACAGACCAGCTGATCCATGCGCTTGTCAGCTGGATCAGGTAGGAAAGCAGTATCAGGTAAAGGCATGACCGTGGTGTTGGAAAGACTCGGCACGGGGGCATCCACCTCGGGAAGACGGGACCATAGCCGGACCAGCTCCTCAGAAATGGATACCGCCTGTCCAGGCCCTTGGGCACTGACGGTAATGTGTTAGGCCTTTCCCACTTTTAAAGTCATGTTAGAAAAATGGGCCTGCTCAGGAAAAACTCGCCTCTGTCTCTCAGGCCGAAACAAATCACCCTGCTTCTTCTTAGCCGCTCTAGGGGGGACAATATGCAACGTCTCAAAAATGGAAGCAAGCAACTTCTCCGTATCATCAGGGAGCCACGTATCCTCATCCGAGGAAGAACCAGGCCCGCTGTCATAGCCGGCAGAATAATCCACTGTGGAAATGGAGTCCTCATGCAACTCGCCTTCCTCCACGGAGCCCAGACCTCCAAACAGATCATCATCAACATCACTATCCAAGTAAACGGGCTTGATGTGCCGCTTCTTACTCGTGGCCTTCTTAGGAGCCGCATGCGAGATCTGTCTCTCAAGGCTGGCCACCCGGTATGCCAAATCAACTTGGGACCCCCTGCTGGCTTCCCCCTCGCTGGGGGCTGAGTGCAGCATCGGGGGCTCTGGATAGGCCACAGGCAGTAAAGGGCTAGGGGCAGATACGACCGCCCTATCATGCTCCAAAATGTCAAAAGTGACACAAACCGTGCTGAGTCCGCCCAGAGGACTGGCACTGCACATGGGGCAGAGCTTCACCCGCCCAGATGGGGCCCCTAGCTCACTATGCCCAGAAGACTCCATTATAGTGATTAGCAGACAAAAAATCTTTATGCAGGTTACAAGGCACAAACGGGCCAAACTGCAATAACCCTCCGATATATTCCCTCTTTTAGTGTGATCCCTCTTAATAAAAAAAGGGGGGAGGAGGGAGGGGGCGGGGGACCGGGAGGAACCACAACCTAAATCTATAAGGGCCCAACCTGAAAGACACAAGCAGAGAAGGGGGCCATAAGTAGCCCACAGCACATGCACATGGCAGAATACAGAAAATATAAAACAAGGGACTCACGACACCGACAGCGATGGATGACCGGAGGGATCCCACACAGCAAGCCGAAGAGCAGCAAGGCAGGAGAAGCATCAAGATGGTGCCCGCAGCCAGCTCCGCACGTTCCTCAAGGGGCGAGCTGCACTGGCAGTGACGCGAAAAGCATTATAGTGCGCCCCCCCCAACAGCCAGAGCCCAGCTCTGTAAGACGCCTGACCCCGGCATTCTCCCTACCGTCACAGTCCCGATCAGCTAAGGCTGGGAGGCAGTAGTGGGTCCACGGGATCAGTGGGAATAGGGTCCGCAGCGGCCGACGGGCTAGGAGGCCCCGCTCAGCTGCAATATCCAAGAGAGAGTATTTCCAACGATTTTCAGCAGCCAGACTGCAAGATGGAAATCATAGTGAGACTCCTGCTTTTATAGAGGGCCGGGAGGAGCGTCAGCTTTTGATCTTGCAGTCGAGCGGCACCTGGCGGTGGAATACCCAATTGCCATCACTTCTGAGACGACCTGGACTGGATATAGTGAAAAATACATGTACAGGGGGTGTGGCCTACGCATGGCAGAGTAAGGAGAATAGCAGGGCTCCGGCGGCCGATCAGCAGCATCCAGGGCAGCACCCATTCCCCATGGGGGGGGGGGGGGGGCAAGAAGAAGAAGGCAGCGGGAGGAGATGGGGGCCAGGCGACAGGCAGCATGGACCGGTATATGGTCCCAGAAGAGGCGAGAAGAGCGACAGGAGCAGCAGCTCTGAAGATGGCACAGGCTGGGGGCGGAGTGAGGAGGGCGGCCGAGCTGAACACACGGGGGGAGGAGGTAGGAGACAGCGCTGCCTCGCAGCATGTGGCTTCTTGCAGCTCAGAGGGAGAGGGGGGAGCAGAGCAGCCCGATCCTCGGGCAGGCTTGGAGTCGCCACGTGGTCAGGGGGGGGGGGCGACCTCAGGGGGAGAAGGGTGATCACACCCCTTCACAGCCAAGGATGCCCTCACCAGTCACAATGCCAGCATCACCAGCATTACAGTCCATGGCAGAAGGTGGAGGGCAACAGGAGGGGGCACAGACTATCAAACCCCCTGGCACCACTGAGCATGAGAAGACTGTCCCACCTCAGATTTCCCCAGCTCAGCTGTCCCCCCCTTGTAGCTCCTCAGACAAGGCATCACCCGCGTGCGGGAGCCGCCCGGTTCGGGATGCCCCCGCGGAACCCAGTCCCAGTGCCACATAGCCCTACCCTGTCACCCGGTCATACACCACCTTTTACCTGGTCTTCCAGCTCGGAGGAAGAAACCCAGGGGAGAATCGGGGCGCAGGCAGGGTCTACCATATTCTGAAGCCAAACGGACCCTAGAGAAGGCCCCTCTGATAACCCCAGGAGCCTCTCCCATTACAGCGCTAGCCCGGGCCATGAGTACCTCATCAGCCCAGTGGAGATGGACCCCAGTCTTAAGCTCCTTTTACAGTTCCTTCCTACTAAAGCAGACCTGAAGGAGGATCTGGAGGCAGTTGCACTGAGAATCGAGCGAGCGGTGCGGAAAGAACTGGAGGACCTCCAACAGCCAACGTCAGCACTAGATGTCAGAGTGTCCTCGCTAGAAGGATCCAACACAAACCATGGATTTCGGAGTTGGAACGAGCGTTACGCACCCACCAACAGCTACTTACTGACGTAATTCTGCAATCCGACGATTTAGAGAACCAGAACAGACGCAACAACTTAAACTTGAGGGGCGTCCCGGAGTCGATTCCCCTAAACCGGCTGCAGGCTACCGCCTCCGAAATATTCAACTCCCTCCTGGGAAACCCCAGGGGCACCGAGATAGTTATTGACCATATCCATAGGGTGACAGGCCGCCCAGCAAGAGAAGCGGAGGCACCCCGAGACGTCTTATGTCGCATTTATTTTTTTTACAGTAAAGGAGGACATTCTGCGTAAAAAACCTGGGAACGACGGGTCGATTGGGATGGCCGAAGGATCCAGATTCTCCCAGATCTATCCCGACACACGCTGCGCATGAGAAGAACCATGCGCCCCCCACCTGGATAAACTCCGAGAGGTCAATGCTTCCTACAAGTGGGGCCACCCGTTCCACCTTATTGTCCGCAAAGACAATAATGTATTTCCTTTGCGGCGCAGAGAAGACCCTCCTGGACTGTTCCAGTTTCTGGACGTCAACCCCATCCCAGTCCCGGACTGGCTGGACTTCAGCGTAGAGCCGTTCCCACCTGGGGACCGGCGGGGTCGGAGGGAGTGTGCCGGGGGGGGGGGGGGGGTGGACCGTACGTCCGGGGGGCCACGAAGATAATTTGTTAGACCCCTGAATCGGGGTTACGCGGTGGAAGGGGTCCACCCCCCGCTACAACCGTATCCTTTACTTGAATAGAATTGCACTAAATGATCTTGGGTTGCTTGTTATATGTTATAGATTATATTATATTTTGCACTGCAATGTTCTGCCACAGTTATCCTACTGTTTTGTCTTTGATATGTTAATTAGTAAGAGTGTCTTGCTGCCTCTTCAGTTTTCTGGGGCCGGGCCACGGTGTTGGTAAAGCAAGGAGGGGGTTCCTGGAGCCCTGCCCCGTGGTGCGAGGCTGCTTCACCCCCAATAGTTTTCTGCTTCCTCTCGCTGAGTTGAGACCCGGCGTAAACAAGCAGAATCAGGAACAGAAGTACCACCCCTAGAATTTGCCCTCTCTCTTCATAGAGGGCCTATTGATTTTGTTTTTCTTTCTTAAGGTCTACTCATAATAGCCTTGGTCAGTACTCTAGGATCTTTCCTCTGATCTCTCCCCTAACGCTTTCCACCTAAACCCTCAGTCCATACCCTATCCTAGCCCCTGGGGGGGGGGGACCTGGGGACATGGCTAGCCTAAAAATCTGCTCCCTCAATGCCAAGGGCCTTAACGTACCTAAAAAAAGAGCCAAGATCTTGTACAGAATGCAAAAAGAGAAGGTGGACATGATTTTATTCCAGGAAACCCACTTCTGCGCGGGGAGGATGCCCGAGATTAAAAACAGATACTTCACCCGTTGGTATCACTCACCCAAACCCGGATACAAAATCTAAAGGGGTCTCGATTGCCATACACCGGGTCACCCCCCTGGAGCCGCTTGACATAAAGGTGGACCCACACGGGAGATACATATTCCTTAAGCTATCAATAGCGGGAGAGACCTACACCCTGGCGAATGTGTACCTGCCCAATCAGGACCAGGCGGGGACGGGGGTGCGGTTTCTTCACATCCTGAAGATTTTCGCAGGGGGGTCATAGTGCTGGGGGGAGACCTCAACATGACCCTGGACTCAAGGCTAGATACCTTGCAAGGCAAATCGGCTATACCTTAATCTATGTTGGCGTCTTTCAAAAGGGCCCTGAGTGCCCTACAGGTGGTTGATGTGTGGAGAGTATTAAACCAGGGCGCAAGAGATTATACATTTTACTCACACACCCATGCTACCTACAGTAGACTTGATTACATTTTTGCCACCACGCTCTTGCTAGAGACCTTGGGGCTTCAATAGGCCCTATTGTCTGGTCAGACCACGCACCGGTATATTTTGATTTGCCTACTCCTGGAGGGGCGAAGAGGCAGTTCAATTGGAGACTCAATGATAATCTTCTTAAGGACGTCTTGTGTATAGCTGAAGTTGAAGACTCCATAACGCACTTCTTCGCTGACCACATAAACGATAGCACCCCTTTGCCTACTCAGTGGGAAGCTTTGAAATGTGTGCTGAGGGGGGTATTCATAAAACATGGGACTAGACTAAAGAAGGTAAGAACCCATCAGATTCAGGCTACACTAGACCGTATTAGGTCCCTCGAACCGTTTCATAAAAGCGCATCCTCTACTGAGGATCTGCTGAAGTTAATTGAGGCCAGGGAAGCCTTAAAGAAGCTTTATGATCAGGGCTACCAAAAATACAGTGATAGGTGTAGAGCCAGGTTCTATGAGTTTTCGGACAATTGTGGGAAGTTGCTGGCCAGATCCTTGCACCCGAGACAGGACTTGACCTATGTCCCGGTCATTAAAGTGGACCAACACCCACGTGTGATCGGCCCGGGAATCTATAAGATTCCCGGGCCGATCACCACTCTCCCCGATCTCGGATGTCCCGCGGGGTGAAACCTCTAGACGTTATCTAGACGTGCGCGCGCCCGCCGTTTGTAAATGTCCGGCGTGCGCCCTGTAAGAGTGACGTGCGGGGATTGGACGGCGCGGTCACGCGGTGATGTGAGTTTTTGGGGCTTTCTGGGGGGTTTCACACAGCGGGGCACCCCCAATCGGGGTGCCCCCCCGAAGTGGACCAAAACCCAGGATAGTCAAAATCCTGGGTGTTGGTCCACTTTAAAGGGAGGGAGGGCCTCTAGTAACCTAATCAGATTGTGGATGAGTTTCAGCGGTACTACACGGAGCTCTACAATATAGAGGGTTGTTGGGACTCCCTCCCCGCGGAGGAACTAGATGCCCATATACTGGCTTACGTGGAGGAAACTGCAATACCCCCCCCTGTCACAGGAGGCTGGGAGTGCACTAGATCAGCCCTTTGAGGTGGCGGAGGTGGGGACGGCTATCAAGGGGACTCCCCCCGGGAAAGAGCCCAGGCCCAGATGGATTTACGCCACGATTTTACAAGATTCTGGGAGGGAGGTTAGCCCCCTTCTTGATGAAGGTATTCAATAGCATATCTGGAACATGCCCTTTCCCTAGGCAGGCTCTGGAAGCTCATATATCTGTCATACCTAATAAAGACAGGACATTGATCGGGAATTACAGACCAATATCTCTAATAAATGTAGATATCAAGATCTTTGCGAAAATCATAGCTAACATGCTGCAGGAGTCCCTAATGGAGATCATCGACAAGGACCAGGTTGCTGCAGGAGTCCCTAACGGAGATCATCGACAAGGACCAGGTTGGGTTTGTGATTGGGAGAGAAGCTAGAGGTAACACGTTAAAAACAATTAACCTCATGCACTATGCACAGTCCCAATCGATCCCATCCTGTCTATTATCGGTAGACACCGAAAAGGCGTTCGACAGGGTACACTGGAAATTCCTTCGGGCGGCCTTAGTACAGATGGAAATAGGTCCCGATCTGCTGGGGAAAATAATGGCACTATATGGTGGCCCCATGGCTAAAGTCAGGGTAAATGGGCTACTGTCATTCCCGTTTAGCATTGGCAATGGCACACGGCAGGGGTGTCCCCTATCCCCTCTGCTATATGTGATCGTCATGGAACATCTAGTACAGATGGGAATAGGTCCCGATCTGCTGGGGAAAATTATGGTACTATATGGTGGGCCCATGGCTAAATTCAGGGTAAATGGCCTGCTGTCATCCCCGTTTAGCATTGGCAACGGCACACGGCAGGGGTGTCTCCTATCCCCTCTGCTATATGTGATCGTCATGGAACATCTTGCACAGGCCCTAAGAGCCAACCCCACAGTTAAAGGGATATGTTGTGGGGGGAGGGAGCACAAACTCTCCTTGTTCGCGGACGACCTTTTGCTATACATCTCATCCCCACATCTATCTCTGCCCTCCATAATCAAGGAACTCGATAGATTTAGTCGCATTCGTAACTTCAAAGGTAATTATACTAAAACGGAGGCCCTAAATATCTCCCTCCCCAATGATGCTTGCCAGCTTATGCAATTGAACTCCCCCTTTAAATGGCAGAGGGAGTCCATTAAATACTTGGGAGTCCACCTTCCTACCAACTTAGGGAGCTTATGTTCCGCTTCTCTCCAAAACTTTAGAAGGCCTTAAAGTGGACCAACACCCACGGGTGATCGGCCCGGGAATCTATAAGATTCCCGGGCCGATCACCCCCCACCCCGCGGGACATCCGAGATCGGGATGTCCCGCGGGGTGAAACCCCCCCAAACACCCCAAACTCCTTACCTTATCTTCGTGCGGCGGCCGGCCGCCTCCCTCGCGCTCCTGTAGGCGTGCGCGTGCCCGCGCCGGCCGTCTGCGAATGGCCGGCGGGGGCGCGCGCGCGCCGAAAGTGACGCGAGGGAGGCGGCGGCGGCGGCTGCCGCTTAGACGTTCTTGTACGTCGGCGCTGGGAGCGGGGAGAGGTGAGTTTTTCGGGGGGTTAGGGGGGGGTTTCACACAGCGGGGCACCCCGGTCACCGAAGTGGACCAAGACCCAGGATAGTCAAAATCCTGGGTGTTGGTCCACTTTAAAGCGTACAACAAAGCACAATACTCCTGGCTGGGCTGAATAAACATACTTAAAATGGACGTCCTACCCCGCTTCTTGTACGTGTTCCAGGCCGTCCCTATTATTCCAGACAAGGGCTTTTTTTAAATCTTGAAAACAGCCTTTACCAAATTTGTGTGGAGCGGCAAGAAACCAAGAATTAGCTACTCAGTCCTAACCAGGCCCAAGGAGAGGGGGGGAGTGGGGCTACCGGACCACAAAATGTACCATGCGGCAGCAATCCTAGTGAGACTATCCGACTGGTTCCATTATAGGTCGAATAAGCTTATGGGACTCAATGCTTAAGAAAAAGTGGCTGTCGAAGAGACCGGGACCCCTTACTTACGAATACTTACGAATACTTTATTGGTCGCCAAGTAGGTACAGAATACATACAAGGAATATTTTCTGGAAGGGGGGTTCTCCATAGAGGTTGAACATTTGCTGGACACACATACTATATACATCGAGGGGTTCAAACATTTGCTAGATATACATATTACACAACACATATTATACAACTAGATATACGTACATATTATACAAGGGGCTTTAGTTACATACGACAATTCGTTTGCTACTGGTTATGCGCTGGGGACCGAAAGTTCTTGCAGGATTCTTAAAGTTGGTTATTTAGTGCTTTAACAGCTAGTGGGTAGAAACTGTTTTTGTACCGGGTGGTCCTGGACGAGATAGCTCGGTACCTCCGTCCAGAGGGTAGGAGATTGAAGAAGGGGTGACCTGGGAGTGTGGGGTCTCCAACTATTCTTTTTGACCTTGAGCGGATCCTTTCCTTGAATTGTTCATCTAGGTCAGGTAGGGGACATCCTGTGATCCGCTCAGCAGTCTTGGTGATCCTCTTCAGCCTGTTCTTGTCCTTGGCAGTGGTCCCACAATACCAAGCAATGAAGGAGGAGGTCAGGAGTGAGCCTACTGCACCGATGTAGAAGGTCTTCAGGATCCTTTTAGACATTCCGTATTTCGCAAGTTGTCTTAGGAAATAGTCTCTGTTGAGCCTTCTTTAGGACAACGGTGGCTTGTCTACTCCACTTCAAGCCATCCGTTATCACCATGCCCAGAAATTTTGCGCTGGTAGCGATTTTGACCTCATCCTTACCCATGGAGATGGGACGGTGCGCTGGGTGGGACCGCCTGAAGTCGACAATCAGCTCAACCGTTTTCTGGGTGTTGAGGACAACAATAAAAGCGCTGTCACCCTCAACCAAGCTACCAAGAGCAACGAGGGCAATGCTCTAACCTCAGCCTTTGAATTCTTGTAAAGGCAGAACTGAACACAAGCAGCGGACTAGCCAGCTTGCTCAACAGAACCTAGTGCTGAAAGGCCCAAGCCAAGCACAAGTAGTAAGAGAGCAAAAACCAAGAGAGAAGAAGAACCTTCCCCTAAACGAGTAGGCCAGAGTAACAGCCTAACCATGCTACTGGAAAAAAGGGTAGCCATGGCAACCTTAGAACTCTCCCCATCTGGGAATATGAACCCAGGTCTCAGGCGAGACCAGCAGGAATACTGAAAAACAATGCTAAAAGGCTCAGCAAGAGCCGAGACGTTTACTTTAGGCTCAGAAGGACAAAACCAACCAAGCAGGACCAAGCCAAAGGGCACTAGCACCCGTGTTAGCAATCAGATCCGGTACATAAGGATGGAGAAACCTATAAGCCCCAAGGGGCATAATCCCTACCAGGGACAAGAGACAGACCAGGAATCTCCAACACCTGATGAGGGATACAGATCCCTTTCGCTCAGAGTAATCAAGACAATAGCCCAGAGACCGGAGGGTCTGGAATAAAAGAGAATAAAAACACCGCCTGGACCCAAATCGGCGTAAGGCGGAACACCCTCACCTCATGGCGTACAGATATATAACATTATATATATATATATATATATATATATATATATATATAATGATTAGGACCGCTAACAGAGCCATCCTTTACGGCACACTTCTGACTGAAGCAACCGCCCCAGAAGAGCGATATGAGGGAAGGAACAGTTCAGACAAGAACCTGAATAAGACCCAAGGGAACCCTTAGCAGGGCATCCGGATAAGTAACCCCCCCAAAAGGGAGCATAAAATTCCCTGGGGAATTCACCTGAGCAAACCCTGAGGAATGCACAACACAGAAGATTTGAACTAGACTTCTGCAGTAGGCGAACAGGGCGAACCCTGAAACCTTCAGAGCACTGAGTTGGGGAGCCAACTTCAACCGTGCTATAATAATTCTAGGACCCAGGGATAGGGAACATCCCGCAGGAGAGAGAGCTAAACCAAGCAAAGCGAATTAGAACAACATACTCCAACATAGCCGCAGAAAAGGGAGAAGAAGAGGAGGGAGCTAGGCCTAGCCCTCCAATAGAGAAAAGACACCCAGGGATACCCATCTCCAATAGGGTGAAAAGCAAACCGACCAATCGCCTAAAAGGCCTGTAGGTAGGGGCGACGTAGTAAGGGGCCTGAATAGGCAGAACAGCCCTCGAGAGGGCATACAGTACGACTGTCTTCAGCAGAAAATCTGCGAACCACACCCCGCCGGGCCACCCAGGGCCCCCAGCATAACGGTTCTCCCTTTCTACAGCAGTCTTATGCAGATCCCCGCCTAGCAGGGTGAAAGAATTTAAGACATATAGAATATAATGTCCTGACAGAAGCAATACTAGGCCCTCATGACCAAGGCCAGAGAGTTCTGGGACAATAACCCAGGACAGAGTCCCTGTAATAGCAAAAGGGGCCCCACAGGGCCACACCAGTAGGGACTCAGTGAGACACTAGAATAGAAGCTCCTGCCACGTTAGGGCAGCTAGGCAAGGCTAATACCAATGAAGTGCAAGGAATGTAAACCCCCACTTAGATCAGAACCGGAACCTTCTTGAAGCGTCAACCTGTTCCAAGACCTTCACAGATAAAAAAGCCACTGTCCTCAGACTGACCGAGAGTCCCCAAAAAGGACAAGTCCTGAAAAGGAGTAGTCCAGCAAATTAGAGCCCACCAAAGGCTCAACGTGTCAACCGAAAAAACGTATGAAGATGCATCCCCTAAGGGGCCCCCCTTAGGAACCACGGGGGATTTCAGAAGAAATAAGACCCCCCAGTCAACCTGCAATACTTGGTACCCATGATGACCATCTACAGGGAGAAGAGAGAAGGAAAGGAATGGTCCCAGGCATCTTCCTTGAATTTACAACCTCAAAAGGAACCCCCGTAACAAGGGGGAGCGTACTGACCTAGTTCCAGGGGTGCTGGAACCCTGTCCAGGATAAGTAACCTAAGGTGTCGCAGGGCCCAAGGGCTTCTGAGAATAAGGGACAGCATCTGGGCCGCCACCAACAGGCCCACCAGCTGCAAGGTGAAGGTAGTGTGACATCAAAGAGGGCAAGGCCCTTTCCATAACAAGTCCACATATATCAGAAGGAAGGTTCTAACATGAACCAATCTAAATGCCACCCCGTAGGGAGATACCGAACCGGAGGACACTAAGTAAGTGATGTGCCTGAGCACCAATCCACAGGACTCCCAAGGGAGCCACAAGTCAATAGCCAACACGGCCTGATGCAAAAATAGGAAGCAAAGAAGGACAATAAAGTAGAACCTAGCGCGGACGCCACACGGGCACGTCCAAGACACCACTCCCATACTCGCCTTGGAGAGTCGTCTGGGAGCAGGAGAGGAACCAAAAGGGAATATAGATCCACGCAGGCAGCAAGAGGTCCACCGGACAAGAGCGCCTGCGGCCCAACAGGTAGATACCATGTAGGAACTGCCCGTGAAAATATAAATGCTAGGTCCAGAATGCCAGCCCTGGTCAGACTGCTTCATCCCAGAGGGAAAATGTAATGTGGATGCAATCACAAGTCAAAGGCCAACCTGTAAGAGAGCCCAGACCCTGCACGCCGAACTCGGCCTGCCTCAACTCCCGAAGGGAAAACAGGGACTAGAAGAACCCTGACAACCTCAGAAAGGAACCGCCCAGCAAACTCCATTCTGCATCCAGGGGGACTAACTCCTGTAACAACCTGAGCGAAGCATGGCGCCTTGCGGTAGGAGCCAAGCGCTGCGGCAGCCCCCTCGCCCAACGGGGCGAGGGCGTCCCTCCATGCTTGTGTGGTTTTGGCAGATTTGGACTTTGCCCTGCCGGAGGTCCCAGGGCATTGCCTGCCCCCCCTGGGGCGGGCCTCCACTCCAAAAAGTTGGAAGCACACTTCTGGTTCTTGCTTGACACTAATGTAGGGAGGGGTGTCCCTGCCCCTGGGCGGCCCGGACAGCCTTCTGCGCGAGGGTGCCTTACCCTTTCTTCCAAAAAGGTCCAACCGGGCCCCAAATAAGTGCCGTCCTCTAAACGGAAGGCCAGTAAGAGCCTTTTTTGTATCGTCAGCCGCCCACTGTCGCAGCCAAGGCAGGTGGCGAATAGCCACCACAAGAACCAAGGTTCTAGCACACATTTTAATGGTGTCATCCATCGCTGAGAGAATAAACCTCACAAAAACATCACAATCAGACAGTGCATTAAAGACCTCCCAAGGGAGATCCTCCAGCTGTTGGTCAAGTATCTTCCTAAGAAGGGTCCTGGCGGCCACCGCAGTGACGGCCGCGGCACAGACCTCAGCATCCCGAAGGGAACGATGAGTAGAAGCTGCCATGAAGGGAGGGTTAGCAACCCCAATAATAGGTGCATCCACCTCGGGAGGGACTGACCAGCAGTCAACCAAATCAGGGGGAAAAGGGTACTTCCAGTCCCAGACCCCTGGAACCCCTGTAAGTTTACAAGGTGAATTCCATTCCTTAGATATAAGAGCCTGGAAATGATCCTGCTCCAGAAATTCCAGGCGCTGCGTCGCCGTGTGGAAACTCTCCCTCTTGGGCTTGGGAGACTCTCCCGGAGGAGAGATGGACAGTACTTCAAAGATCTTTATAAGTAACTCATCAGTGTCACACAGGCCCCAAGAACCAGGGCCAGAATTGTCACGGCTCCAGGGAATCTCGTCCGAGGAACTGGAACCTGAGAACAGTTCACCTTCATCAGAAGGATCAAGGTCCTGCATAGCAGCAGACTCTTCAGTTTCAATGGGAACCTAGAACCAGGAGGCGTCAGGGACCGCTTCATTCCAGCGCCCAAGCGCTCCGCCAAACCAGACATCACCTGCACCGCACCACCTGCTGGTCATCCCCGCTTGAGTGCGACTCATCAGGAGTGAGATTTAAGCACGGGGAGACAGGTGTATTGAAGCGAGGTGCAGCCACTGGTAAACCTGAATGCAGGGCCAGCACTTGTTCAGCACACGGTCCGCAGACCCGTGCTCTGTCAGCATCAGCATGGGGTTGTCCACACGTAGTACACAGCCGGTCTTGTCCCCGCGGGACCCCGGACACATAATTCTGAGATGCCTCCATATGGTGATTAATCTAATCAATATGCCAGTAGGGATTTATGCTGTAAGCAACCCTGGATGCCCCAAGACCCACTAGGAATGTGGGAGAATTTAAATGTGAACCCGTTTAAGAACTATATCAGGCCGGGAGATGCCACCGGAACCTTGGCGTCTGAAGGACATAAGGAGAAGAATGGGCGTCAGAGCCATGCGCAGCTGGAAAAACATATAAAAAGAAGTCACCCGCGAGGGCACTTACAGACCAAGGGAGGAGGGGAACCGCCGCCACCACGCGCGCGAAGATCAACAAAATGGCGCCCAGGGCGGGCACGATGCTCGGCCGTGACGCGGAGCGCGCCAATTCAAGTCCCCGCCCACTCCGAAGAGCGAGAAGCTCTGAGGTAACGGCAAGGCAAGGATACAATCACACGCTTAAGGATCTGTAGAAAAAACGTTACATCTAGTAAGGAAAAGGCGCCACAGCATCTAGACAACGCAGCAAACTGTGCATAAGACATACGGCGGCAGCCGAAAACCGAATAAAGAGCAAGCAGCGCGACTCTGACATTTCATTGTTAATGAAGGGCAGAAATAAGGCCATAAGCGTGATGTACTGGTACACTGGGACCACCACACACATACCCCCCCCCCTTTCTTTTCCCACTAACTAGTTGGGGAAATGAGGGAGGATGGCGACCCTTTACACAGGGTCCAGCACTACCCGGGGTACGGGGCAATAATGCGGGAGGGGCATCCACTAGAGGCTCACCATCAGCCTAAACCGCCTACCCTATGGTGGGGGATTGCGGTGGAGCATGGCTCCGTTAAGCACACGAGGTGCTGCCTACCTTCACCCGACCAACGCAGCCCAGGCTGGGAGGCATATTCTTCTACAAAGAGGACGGGTGGAAATAGGGCCTTGGGCTGTAAAGCCCCGCTCGCCTGCGAGAGCATGATACTTCATGTCTTCGCAGTTCCAGCACTGCAGAGAAATCTGGGGATTTGTGGGAGGTCCCTCGGTTTATGTAGGGCCGGGAGGAGCTTGTTTTCTACATGTCTGCAGTGCACGGCGCCGGAGGCGGAGGATTACCCACATGTTATTACTATATCTGGAGCAGGACGTGCTGTATGCTTAGAATAAAGTCCTAATAAGACGATTTTCAGCAAAGGGTTTTTGAAAGAAGATAGATAAAGCAGATACTGGCCACTTTACAGTGCTCAATTGAAGACCCTCATCAAGAACCTTCTGCAAAAATTCCAAAATCCAGGAAACCAAAAAAGTTCTACAAGTGAAACCTCTAGACTTGCAGCAAACGATAAATACTTGACAGACTCTGTGGTAAATTATTGAAGTTTGAGAGACAGTAGAATCGCTCTCAGTTCCAGAATATTTATGGGAAGTCTGCTCTACCTTGGTCCCCACTGTCCCCAAATCGTTTGTGACCCCATGACACCCCACAACCTGTTACTGCCATCAGTGGTGACAATCTTAAAATGTACTGGAAGAAAGGATTTGCCCATCTGAAGAGGCTGAGGATTCAGCCACCAGGCTAAGGACTGCCTTGTTGAGTGTGTCACACAAAAGGGGTGATCCAGCGTTTCCATGGTTCGATCCCATACCAAAAGCAATTCTATCTGCAGGGGTCTTGTATGAAACTGTGCAAAAGGCACCGCCTCAAAGCAGGACAACATCAGGCCCAATAGACGCATTCAGCGGCAATTCGTAGGGTAAGGGCAGAGTTGTGTCTAATGTCATCCCCAGGATGGATAAAACTCTCGAAGGTATGATTTGGATAGTTTCCTATCCAGGCGAACTTCTCTAGTGTCGATAAGACAGTCTGTGTATCCTTCTGGGCATTCTAAAAAGATGGGGCCCTGATCAACAGACCATCTAAGTAAGGGATTATTTGTATCCCCTAGTTTCTTAGAAAGGCCATAAGACCTGCCAAAACCTTGGTAAACTCCCTTGGGACTGAAGACAGGCCGAAGGGCAGAACCACAAACTGAAGATGTAAGCCATTTACTGCCAAGCGCAATTATTCTTGAACAACCAGAAAAAAACAATTCTGTGAGTACTCACCTGTAGAATTGGTTTTGACTATGTCCAGTCCGGGCCGTCCCAATCCATATACGTGTGGGTATTCCGCCACTAGGTGGTGCAGTTACTGCAAGATCCAGAGCTTTAACTCCTCCCGTCCTCCTATAAAAAGAACTGTCTCCATAGAATTCACAGAATGTCAAAAAGCAGTAAATGAGACAGGCCGGGAGGCCAAGAAAACATCAACTCACATTAACTCACATGCATCAGCATGTACTCTCTCCACAAAACAATTAAGGACAACGGTCCAATACAAAAAGATAATCACCATAACAGGCAAACAAGAGGAAATGAACCAAGGGCAGGGTGGGACGGCCCGGACTGGACATAGGCAAAACCAATTCTACAGGTGAGTACTCACAGAATTGTATTTTTCCCTATGTCCAGTCCAGGCCGTCCCAATCCATATACGTGTGGGACATCCAAAAGCAGTGTCCATATATAGCGCGGGATCCCCAGGGCAGAATAGCATATAGTTAATTTCACTACCGCCTGAAGCACCTTTCGGCCAAAAGCAGCGTCAGCTGAGGCCCTAACATCACCTTGTAAAACTTAGTAAAGGTATGAACAGAAGACCAGGTAGCGGCCTTACAAACTTGTTCAACAGAGGCCTGGTGCTGAAAAGCCCAGGAAGCACCAATAGGGGGATCCTTCCCCTTGGCAGAGTAGGCTTGCACCACCGCCTGTCTAATCCACTTACTGGGAGTGGACTTGGCCGGAGGCAAACCCTTTCTAGAACCTGTAGTGAGAACAAAGAGAGAATCCGACTTCCTGAAGGATTCAGTCGCAACCAGGTAGTACTTAATGGCTCTGACCACATCCAAGGCATGGAGGGTCCTTTCCTTAGAATTAGACGGTTCTGGACACAGGGAAGGCAAAACAACTTCCTCGTTAAGATGAAAGGGAGAAACAACCTTAGGCAAAAAATCAGGTTTCAATCGAAAAACCACCTTATATCCTTATGCCGCTCAAAGTAAGGAGGCTTCATACAAAGAGCGGCCAGTTCTGACAACCGGCGCACCGAGGTGATAGCAACCAAAAAGACCACCTTTAGGGTCAAGATAGAAAACGCAGCATCGCACAAAGGCTCAAAGGGGGGACCCTGGAGCACAGAAAGCACCAAATGCAAATCCCACACCGGTAATACAGGGTTACGCGGTGAACGAACATGGGTAACTCCTTGGAAAAAAGTCCTGATCAGCCTATGTTTGGCAAAGGATCTTTGTAAAAAGATGGTCAAAGCAGAGACCTGACCCTTGAGGGTACCCAGCTGTAGACTCAGGTCTAAGCCATGTTGTAAGAATTCAAAAATCCTAGAAATAGAAAAAATGCGACAAGGAAAATGTAGGCACGCCAAACTCTGTAGTAAATCATGGATGAAGACTTCTTCCGTGCACGAATCATGGTCTGAACAACCGTGCCCGACAGCCCCTTCTCCGTTAGGATTGAGGATTCAATAGCCAGGCCGTCAAAGCCAGCGTCTGTAAGTTGGGGTGTCGCAGCGACCCCTGAGTTAGAAGCCCTGGGTCGTCGGGCAGGATGTAACGATCGACATCTGAACACTGTCAGCGAACCAACTCCGCCTCGGCCAACAAGGAGCCACCAGAATGGTTGGCACCCCCTCCTGGGCTATTTTGCGCAGCACTCGGCCCAGGAGTGGAAACGGAGGGAATGCATAAAGGAGCCTGAACTCCGTCCACGGAATTGCCAGAGCGTCCGTGGCGAAGGCCAGAGGATCTCTTGACAGGGAGACGAACCTTGGAAGCTTGTGATTGTGTCTGGACGCAAACAGGTCCACGTCCGCTGACCCCAGCGGAGACAAAGAGCGTGAAAGATCTTGTTGCTGAGAGACCATTCCCCCAGACGAGAAGTCCCCCTGCTCAGGGAGTCTGCCTCCTGGTTCTCTACCCCGGGGATGTAAACCGCCGAGAAGCAGGGAACATTTTCTTCCAAGTCAGGAACTGGGAAACTTCCAGAAGGACTCGCTTGCTCCGATTCCCGCCCTGGTGATTGATGTAGGCGACAGCCGTCTGATTGTCCGAGCGGACCTGGACAGCACGACTCCTTAGATGAGGAGTCAATTGAAGAAGTACCAACCGAATAGCTCTCAGCTTCAGGAGATTGATGGGAAAGTGGGCCTCCTGTGGCCCCCACTGCCCCCGGACCTTCAGCGTGGTAACTATCTCCCACCGGGGAGTCAGAAAGGACTTGCCCATCAACAGATTTCTAGAGTCCAACCACCACACGAGGGATTGTCTGACCAAGGGGGACAGTGAAAAATCCTGATCCATGGACTCCTGCGTCTGGTCCCAACCGGTCAACAGATTCAATTAAAAAGGTCTCATGTGGAACTGGGCGAAGGGCACTGCTTTAAAGCAGGACACCATGAGGCCCACCAGTTTCATCCCCAGACAGATCGATAGTCCGCGACAAGCCAGCAACACCTGTACCTGCGTCTGGAGGCCCTCCATGTTCTGCTGGGGGAGGAATACCTTGACCTGAAAGGTGTCCAACGTCATGCCCAGGAAGTACCTCACCATTGAGGAAGTGATAGAAGACTTAGGGTAAATTATTACCCATCTGAAATCCTCGAGAGTGGATAACACCGTCCAGGTGTCGCTGTCGGCCTCCTGATGGGACTCGCAATCAGCAAATCGTTCAGATAAGGAAGAACATGAATGCCCCGGTTCCTCAGAATGGCCATGACGCCTGCCAGCACCTTGGTGAACACACGGGGAGCCGAAGCTATCCCGAACGGTAGTGCCACAAACTGGTAATGCTGACCCTCCAGCGCCAACCTCAGAAACTTCTGATGCGCATGAAAAAATACAATTCTGGGATTACTCACCTGTAGAATTGGTATTATGAGTATACAGTACGTCCTGCTCCAAATCTAATACTTACAGTTGGGATAGACTCCGCCAAATGGCGCTGGACGGCAAAGACATCGAAAATAGGCTCCTCCCGGCCCCTCAAATACCCAGGGACCTCCCACAAATCCCCAGCATTGAAAAGCAGTTAATGAGAAGCCGGGAGAATTAAACAATCCAAACTATTAACTATAACAAGAATAACAATCACCATACAGGGGATCCAAGATAAAGCAATCAAGGGTGGGTTGGAGCAGGACATACTATATACTCATAATACCAATTCTACAGCTGAGTAATCACAGAATTGTTTTATTCTTAGTATACAGTACGTTCTGATCCAAATCTAATACTTACAGTTGGGACATCCAATAGCAGTGTTCATAAGTAGGGTGGGATCCCCAAGAAAAATCAGCAGCAGACAGTTTAAACCACTTCCGCCTGCAGAACCTTTCGGCCAAAAGCAGCATCAGCTGAGGCCCTAACATCAACCTTGTAAAACGTTGAAAAGGTATGAACAGAAGACCAAGTAGCGGCCTTGCAAACTTGTTCAACAGAAGCCTGGTGCTGAAAAGCCCAAGAGGCACCAATAGCACGAGTGGAATGAGCAGTAAGGCGGAAGGGAGGATTCTTCCCCTTAGCAGAGTAGGCCTGAATCACAGCCTGACAAATCCACTTGCTGATAGTAGACTTGGCAGGAGCCAAACCCTTACTAGGACCAGAAGGGACCACAAAAAGAGCATCAGTTCTCCAGAAAGGTGCAGTAGCCACCAGATAGTACTTCAGACACCTAACCACATCCAAAGAGTGCAAAACCCTCTCCTTAGCATTGCTAGGATTAGGGCACAAAGAAGGAAGAACAATATCCTGATTTAAATGAAAGGCAGACACTACCTTAGGCAGAAAATCAGGTTTGAAACGAAACACCAACTTGTCCTGGTGTCTCTCATAGTAGGGGGGCTGAATAGAAAGCGCCGCCAACTCAGACACACGCCTGACAGAAGTGATAGCCACCAGAAATAAAACCTTGAGCGTAAGAATGGCCAAGGCAGCATCCTGCACAGGTTTAAAGGGAGCACCCTGCAAGGCTGACAGAACCAAGTTCAGATCCCAAACAGGCACCATAGGCTTACATGGGGGGTGCACGAGTCACCCCCTGGAAAAAAGTCCTGATCAGAGGGTGCTGAGCAAAGGACTTCTGGAAGAACATAGCCAGGGCAGAAACCTGACCCTTCAGAGTACCGAGTTGGAGCCCCATCTCCAACCCATGCTGCAGGAACTTCAGAATCCTGGGAATAGAGAACACACGACAGGGAAGAAACTTAGACTCACACCAGTCAATGTAGGCACGCCAAACCCTGTAATAAATGGAAGAGGAAGACTTCTTCCTAGCTTTAATCAAAGTATCCAAAACCGAGGAAGACAGCCCCTTCTCCATCAAGATGGAGGTTTCAGCAGCCAAGCCGTCAAAGCCAGAGTTTGTAAATTGGGATGGCGTAGTGAGCCCTGAGTGAGCAGATCTGGCACCAAGGGCAGAACGTACTGATCTACTGCCAGCTGTACCACGTCTGTGAACCACACTCTTCTTGGCCACCTGGGGGCCACCAGAATTGCTGGCACCCTTTCCAGAGCAATCTTGTGCAGAACCCTGCCCAACAGGGGGATTGGAGGGAAGACATACAGGAACTGAAAGTCCTGCCATGACATTGCTAGCGCATCCGAGGTCAAGGCCAGAGGTTCCTGGGACAGAGAGACAAAAGCTGGGAGCTTGTGATTGTGGCGGGACGCAAACAGATCCACATCTGGTTGGCCCCAACGGTGACACAGAGATTGAAACAACCTTCTGCATAAGGACCATTCTCCCTGGCGAGAGGTCCCCCTGCTCAGAGAGTCCGTCAGGCAATTATCCACCCCCGGGATGTACATAGCTGATATGCAGGGGACATTGGTCTCCGCCCAAGACAGGATCAGAGACACTTCCTGGAGGGCCCCCTTGCTCCAGGTCCCTCCCTGATGATTGATGTAGGCAACTGCCGTCTGGTTGTCCGAGCGCACCTGAACAGGCAGGCCCCGAAGGTGAGTAGTCAAGTGAGCCAGAACTAGTCTGATCGCCTGCAGTTCCAAGACATTGATAGGCGTGTGGGCCTCCTGAGGACCCCACCTCCCCTGGAACCGCAGGGACTTCCAGAAACCCCCCCAACCTGACAGACTGGCATCCGTGGTGACCGTCTCCCAGGAAGGGGCAAGAAAGGATCTGCCCCCCAACAGGTTCCTTGAGTCCACCCACCATGAGAGGGACCTCCTGACCAGGGGGGAGAGCAAACAGACCCTGTCCAGGGACGCTGGGTCCTTGTCCCATACTGACAATAGGTGAAGTTGCAGAGGCCTCAAGTGGAACAGAGCATAAGGGACCGCTTCGAAGCATGCCACCATCAGGCCCACCAGCTGCATCCCCTGCCTGATGGAGGGATGGGGACAAGCTAGGAGGGACTGAGCCTGTGCAATCAGACTGTCCACCTTCTGTTGAGGAAGGAAGATCCTTGCCTGAACTGTATCCAGATTCATTCCTAGGAATGGAGTTACCAAGGAAGGGGACAGTGAGGACTTGGGGTGGTTGATTACCCATCCAAATGACTCCAGGGTGGACACCACCAGCTGAGTATCTAACTCTGCCTGATGTAGAGACTGGGAAGTGATAAGGATGTCGTCCAGATAGAGAAGCACGCAGATGCCCTGACATCTGAGCAGAGACATCACGCCAGCCAGCACCTTGGTGAACACCCTGGGAGCTGAAGTGAGGCCGAAGGGCAAGGCCACAAACAGGTAGTGTTGATCCATCAGAGCGAACCTGAGGAACCTTTGATGACCTGGGAACACAGGAATATGAAGATAAGCATCTTTGATGTCCACAGAAGTCATGAAATCCTCTTGGCGCAGGGAACTGATGGCAGAGCGCAGAGTTTCCATGCGAAAGCACCAGCCCCTGACAAACTTGTTGAGGATCTTCAAGTCCAGGATGGGCCTGACTGAACCATCTTTTGTGGGTACTATGAATAGGTTGGAATAAAAGCTCTTGCCTTTTTCTCTTAAAGGGACCTTGCAGATGACCCCCAGCTCCAGAAGGCTTTGCACCGCCTGCACTAGATCCTGAGCTGACACAGGGTCCTGAGGAATCCGGGAACTGATGAACCTTGAGGGGGGGGGGGGTGGCGACAGCAAACTATCTTGTAACCGGAGGACACTACCTCCTGAATCCACCGGTCTGAGACATGAAGCCTCCAGACGTGAGCAAAGTGCTGATGCCGTCCTCCCACCCGGATGGGTGAGGGGGCCTGGGAGAGGACTTAAGCTTGGAGCCCCAGGAGGAGCCAGGGCGTCCACATCCTCTGCCCCTACCCCAGAAGTCTCCTCGGGCCCCAGTAAAGGAAACCCCCCTCCCTTGTCTAGCACCACGGTAGGGGGAGGAAAAGGAGCCCTGACCCCGAAAGGGCCGAGACTGCCGCCTGCGCTGGGGTAACCTGCCTCACTTAGCAAACAGGTCCAGGCGGTTCCCAAACAGGCGTAGTCGTTTGAAGGGAAAACAAGTGAGGGCTTTCTTGGCAGAGTTGTCAGCAGCCCACTGGCACAGCCAAACTGAGCGACGTATAGCCACCACAAGGGCAGAGGTTCTGCCACACATTCTAATTCACATTTTCTCACAAAAACATCACAACTCGAGAGTGCATTAAACTCCTCCCTAGATACATCATCAGGGGCACTATCAAGTATACTTCTGAGCAGGGTCCTAATAGCCACAGCCGTAATGGCAGAGGCACAGACCGGGCGCAGACATGCAAAGGCATGGGACGCCAGCTGATCAATGCGCCGGTTCTCAGCATCCCGCAGGGTAGTAGAGTCAGGGGAGTGCAATGACAGAGGTGTTAGATAACCCTAGGACCGGGGCATCCACTTCAGGAGGGGATGACCAACACTTCACCACATCAGCAGGAAAGGGATACTTCCTATCCCAACTCTTAGGTACACCGGGAAGCCTGCTGGGGCGCTCCCATTCCTTGAGCACAAGGTTATTAAAATGGGCTTGCTCAGGAAATTCCAAGCGTGACTTAGCAGTATGAAACAGTTCCCCCTGTTGCCTGGGGGCCGCAACGGGGGGAGAAATAGGCAGAACCTCAAAAATCTGAGCCAACAGTCTATCAGTATCATCTGGGGCCCAGGGGTCAGAGCCAGGATCGCCATGACCCCTGGGCCTCTCATCAGATGACCCAGAGTCAGAGAATAGCTCCCCTTCTTCCAAAGGGGTATAGCCAGACAGATGCAAAAACTCATCAGCTTCCATAGGGAAAAGAGTGACATCAGGCGTTAAGTGCCACTTTTTTGCAGAGGCCTTACGCGCCAAAGTATTAGCAATCAACTTCTCAACACTAGCCAGTCTGGAAGACACATCAGGCTGAGAATCTCCACTTGTATGCAACTCAGTGGGAGTGAGATTTAAGCTTGGGGGAGTAGGTGAAGTGATACGAGGCGCAGGCCCAGCCACTCGAAAACCAGGCTGCAGCGGCAGCACCTGCTGGGCACAAGGTACACAGACCCGCACATTGTCAGCGCTAATAGGGGACACCCCACAAGCTACACACAGCCGGGCTTGTCCCAAAGGAACCCCGAGCACATTATCCTGAGACGCCTTCATATGGTGATTACAGAGGCACAATAGGCCGATAGGGATTGACGCTATAAAAGCAACCCGGGATGCCCCAATAACCTGCTAGGGAAGTGGGAGTAATTAACACTAGGCCTCACAAGTTAATTAACTAAATAGAGGAAGTAGGGCCGGGAGAAGCCAAGTGGGTTCGGCCCGTCTGAAAGACATAAGCAAAGTGGAGCCGTAAGTGACAAGTAAATAACGGTCAATAAAGCCGCCCGTGAGGGCACTCACGGACCGCGGTAGGTAGAAGCCCGTCACGAAGCAGCCGGAACCTTGAAAAAAATGGCGTCGGGTATACCTCGAGGGGTGGGCCACAGGGACAGTGACGCGGAACTCGCCAAAAGCGGGCCCTCCCCCCCCCCAAAGAGCGTGAAGCCGTACACGTGACAAGCGGCCAATAACGGCGCACCAGCGTCTGAGGTAACGCCGCCGCCAAGCGTGGAACACAGTGGAAGTGTCTGAGGTAACGCCGCAGCCAAGCGTGGAACACAGTGGAAGCATAATAAAATAATACAGTGAAGCACAAAGACCAATACACATACACACACCCCCCCCCCTCCCTCCCCCGAGGGCTACAAGGGAGAGCGAGGGAGGACAGCGGCCACTTAACAGGACCCACCGATAGACAGGGGCAAGGGGCAATAGTGCGGGAGGGGCATCCCGTAGAGGCTCACCATATGCCTATACCGCCTACCCTTTTGTGGGGGATTGCGGTGGAGCAGCGCTCCTAAGCACCTGACAGCGGTGCTGCCTACCATCATCCGACCAGCACAGCCAAGGCTGGGAGGCAAATTACTAATGGAACGGGTGGGAATAGTCCTACAGGGCCGCAGGCTAATAGCCCCACTCACCTGCGAGGAAAGAGAGACATCTTCTTGTCCTTCTTAGTCCAGACTGCAGAGAAGATCTGGGGATTGTGGGAGATCCCTGGGTATTTGAGGGGCCGGGAGGATCCTATTTTCGATGTCTCTGCAGTCCAGCGCCATCTGGTGGAGTAATACCCAAGTGTAAGCAATTTATCTGGAGCAGGACGTACTGTATACTAAGAATAATACGAAAGGTCTGGCAGGTCCCGCAGAACAAGGACCGACCTGAGACCAGAGATACATTGTAACAGCTCCCCTCAGACAGTTTTGCTACATTAGCTGTTTATTCAGTGCTTGCCCGTGCGAAAAATGACAGGTAAGCTTCTCCTTGTTCTGAGGCATATATATCTCTCAATTTCATGTGAATTGCTGCTGGCACAGTACCCTCCTAATTCTCATATGTAAGCAGGACTATCAGGTGTGTGACAAGATGTCTGTCCCCATGTAATTCTAGAGTGAATAATCTTTATGTCTTTCCACATCTGTATGGGGTTTAAAGCAGACCAAAACGCACATTTGTAACTAGCACCCCCTTAATTGCTCCCCCATGAGGAGTGCCTTTTGCCAATTTTTGCTGCTCCTGCTTCACTCTAATCGCAGTTTATGGCGCCTGTTTTAGCTGTAAAGCTCCGCTTCCGCCATTCATTGCCATTGTTGTGTGTGACAATGATGTCATTGCCACACTTATGCAATGACTGATCGCCTGTCATCTTGCACAGAGGAACAGCAAAGAAAAAGTGTTTCAGGACGACTCAAAAAGTGTTCATATCCATTTCCAGTTCGACCCTCTAAGAAGGAAGTATCGGTAGGGGCTTTGGCCAAATGTATTTCACAAGATCATTGGGTTTTGGTCCGCTTCAAGCCCTCTCAAACTGCTTATGTCACGGATCATAAGAAGGAAAGCAATTTACTACACTTTCTTTTTTTGACTGTAGGTCCACTTAAACCTGGCTCGAGTAAAAACCCCAGGTCCTCTGTGAGAGAGGGTTAGACAGCCTAGGGTATGAATGGAACCAGACTATGTTGTGGCGCTGACGCTGGCAGAAGGCTGACATAAGCATAATAGTTCACCTTGGGTACACAACTGGTGCCTAGGCCCGTCACCCTAGATGAAACCAGATGGGGTGCGCAGGATGTCTACCATCCCCTACTAAGCCAGCAGAGCAGGGCCAGGAGTGAAATACAGAGCAATATAGAGAAATCTGCTGAACTACCACTAGAGGTTCTAAATACGTAGGTTTTTTTATTGCCCTGACATATGCTGCTTAGCTCTAGTCACAGCGTGAAGTGTGTTAGAGAGGGTGGCGATATGGGTAGGGCTAAGACTGCATTGAATGGAGCAGTGTCCTATAGTGGGAGAGCAGGGGGCGTCACTCGGGCGGTAGATCTTATAACTCATAGCGATTGGGGAAGGGGCAGGACTCCCGTATCTCTCCCCCCCACATGTGAATAGAGGGGCGGCGCCAACTAACAATAGTGCCGTTCCCTTCTACAACTGGCCTGAAGCCGGCAATTACCCACAGCGCCTCTGCACATTTCTCGCGGTCGGTATATGACTGCCACTGGGGAACCACATTTTTATAGGAAGACCCCCCATAGCGGGGAAACTCTCGCTCAGCAGCCGCATTTCCTCACCCTGTGCGGCCAGTATGTGACCTCCGCTGCAAGACACAAGACATGTGGGCAGGAGCTGCCCCGAGCAGAGAAACTCCGCTCTATCAGAGGACTTTTTCTTGGCAGAAATGGTACAGCAGAAAAATACCATTTTCTCATTACTCACCTGTATAATGGGTATTATAAGTATGTCACACACCCCGCTTCAAGACATTCATTACATGTGGGTATACTGACCTGTAGATGGCGATCTTGCAGAGATGTCAATAAAAAAAGTAAGACCCTCCCGGTCCATAAATACATGGGACCTCCCACTCATTCCCCAGTATAAAGATAGCAGTAAGGTAAAGAAACCAGGAAAGCCAATTAAAACTAATGAAAACTAAAAAAACGGTTCACCATATAAAAGATAAAGGATCCAGAATACAAAATGGCAGGGTGAAGCGGGGTGTGTGACATACTTATATTACCTATTTTACAGGTGAGTATTCACAAAATGGTATTATTCTAAGTATGTCACACACCCCGCTTCAAGACATTCATTACATGTGGGACATCCTATAGCAGTGTCCATAAAGGGCGGGGATCCAAAAACAAGGCAACAAGGCACAAACTTAAACCACTGCAGCCTGCAGAACCTTGCGGCCAAAAACAGCATCCGCTGAGGCCCGCACATCAACCTTGTAAAACTTGGAAAAGGTGTGAACTGAAGACCAAGTAGCAGCCTTACAAACTTGCTCAACAGAGGCCTGGTGCTGGAAAGCCCAGGACGCCCCAACAGCACGAGTAGAATGAGCAGTAACACTTTCCCCTTGGCAGAATAGGCCCCAACAATGGCCTGACGAATCCATTTACTAATGGAAGACTTGGCAGGAGCCAAACCTTTCCTAGGCCCAGAGGGCACCACAAAAAGGGCATCAGTCCTACGAAAAGAGGAAGTAGCCACCAAATAGTACTTCACACAGCGAACCACATCCAAAGGATGCAAAACCCTCTCCTTGTCATTGCTGGGCTTAGGACACAAGGAGGGAAGAACAATATCCTGATTAAGATGAAAAGCAGAGACCACCTTAGGAAGGAAATCTGGCTTGAAGCGGAAAACAACCTTGTCCTGATGCCTCTCAAAGTAAGGGGCCTTAATGGACAAAGCCACCAACTCCGATACGCGCCGAACGGAAGTGATGGGAACCAGAAAAACAACCTTCTGAGTAAGCGTAGAAAGTGCAATATCCTGCAAAGGTTCGAAAGGCGGACCCTGCAAGGCAGACAAAACCAAATTCAAATCCCAAACTGGGAGCAAAGACTTCCTAGGAGGCCGCACCTGCGTAACCCCCAGGAAAAAAGTGTTAACCAGAGGATAAAGAGCAAAAGACTTTTGAAAGAAAACCACCAGGGCAGAAACCTGCCCTTTCAGCGTACTAAGCTGCAAACCTTGGTCCAGACCATGTTGCAGAAATTCCAAGACCTTAGGGATAGAAAACACCCTGCAAGGCATGGCCCTAACCTCACACCAATCAATATAAGACCTCCATGTCCTATAATAGATGGCAGAGGAGGACTGCTTTCTAGCCCTAACCAGAGTCTGAATGACAGCATCAGAAAGACCTTCCTCCCTCAAGATGGAGGTTTCAGCAACCACGCCGTCGAAGCCAGCGTTGGTAAATTGGGGTAGAGCAGTGGACCCTGAGTGAGCAGATCCGGCAGAAGGGGCAGGTCTAACTGATCCGCTGCCAACCTTACCACGTCTGCGAACCAAACCTGTCATGGCCACCTTGGAGCCACAAGGATTGCTGACGCGCCCTCTAGGGCCAGCTTGCGCACCACTTTGCCCACCATGGGAAACTGAGGGAACAGGTACAGAAACCCCAGATCCCTCCAGTTCAGAGACATGGCATCCGCTGCCAGAGCCAGCGGATCCCGTGAGAGAGACACAAATGCCGGAAGCTTGTGATTGTGACGAAAGGCAAAGAGGTCCACCTCTGGAGTCTCCCACCGGTGGCAAAGCGACCGAAACACCTTGGGGCTGAGCGACCATTCCCCCCGGCGAGATGACCCCCTGCTCAGGGAGTCCACCTCCGTGTTCTCCACTCCCGGAATGTACACTGCCGAGATGCATGGGACATTGCCCTCTGCCCAATCCAGTATCAAAGACACCTCCCAGAGGGCCCGCCTGCTGCGAGTCCCTCCCTGGTGATTGATGTAGGCGACCGCCGTCCGATTGTCCGACCGAACCTGAACCGGTAGGCCCCGTAACTGAGGAGCCAAGTGAGCCAGAACCAACCTGATGGCTCTCAGCTCCAGAACATTGATGGGGTTGCGAGCCTCCTGAGGCCCCCACAGCCCCTGAAACTGAAGATCCTTCCAAAATCCCCCCCAACCTGACAGGCTGGCATCCGTGGTGACTGTCTCCCAACAAGGGATCATGAAGGACCTGCCCCTTGTCAGATTGCTTGGTTTCAGCCACCACCGGAGGGAACACCGCACCCGGGGGGGCATCAGAAAGGACTGATCCAATGACAGCGGGGACCCGTTCCAGGCCACCAAGAGATGGAGCTGGAGCGTCCTTGTCTGAAACTGGGCAAAGGGAACCGCCTCAAACGACTCCACCATCAATCCCACCAGTCGCATCCTTAGCCGGATGGACGGGCGGGGGATGGACAGGAGACGCTGAGTCAATTCCTGAATCAGAAGAACCTTGGCTTGGGGGAGAAACACCCTGGCCTGAGAAGTATCCAGAGACAATCCCAAGAACTCCACCACCCTGGAGGGAGTGAGGCAGGACTTGGGATAGTTGATCACCCAACCGAAACTCTCCAGAGTGGCCACCACAGTCCTGGTATCCAGCTGCGCCTGAGGGAAGACACCATGATGAGAAGATCGTCCAGATAGGGCACGATGCGGATACCCCTGGCTCTGAGGATGGCCATCACTCCTGCCAACACCTTGGTAAAAACCCTTGGATCCGAGGTAAGGCCAAACGGAAGAGCCACAAACTGAAAATGCCGATTGTCCACGACAAACCTGAGGAATCTCTGGTGTGGTAGAAATATTGGAATATGCAGGTAAGCATCCTTGATGTCTATTGACGTCATGAAGTCCCCCTGACGAAGTGAATGGATGGCTGAGCGCAGAGTTTCCATACGGAACTTCCGGGGACAGACGAACCTGTTGAGCAACTTCAGATCCAGAATGGGACAAACAGAACCGTCCTTCTGGGCCCCGTGAACAAATTGGAATAGAAGCCCAGGCCCCGGTCTGAGAGGGGCACCGGACAGATGAAAGCCATGTCCACGAGACTTGCTACTGCCGCACGAAGCCCCTGTGCGGCCAGAGGATCTGACGGCACCCGAGACCTCAAGAATCTGGGAGGGGGCCGGAACTCGAACTCCAGCTTGTACCCGGAGACACCACTTCCTGAATCCACCTGTCCGAGACCTGTTGGACCCAGACCTGGGAGAAGAGTTGCAACCGTCCCCCCACCCGCAAGGGTGAGGGCGCCCCCTCATTGCTGAGCTTGGCAGCGGCTCTAGGCTTGGAACCCCCCCCCCGCCCCTAGGCCAGGAGTCACCTCTGGATGAAGGGAAGGCCAAGCCCCTGCCAACTCTAGCCCCACGAAAGGACTGAGAGAAGGAAGCCGCCCCCCCCCCCCGAAAGGGGCGACGCTGCTTCTTACGCTGAGGTAACTTACCTCCCTTTGCCACCGAATCCAATTTTTCTCCAAAGAGCCGCAACCTCACAAAGGGAAGGGCCATGAGCGACTTTTTGGACACAAAATTAGCTGCCCACTGGCATAACCAAACCGACCGGCGGATAGCCACAAGCAGGGCCGTAGCTCTGCTACACATCACCAATGTGTCGTCCAGGGCGGACAGCACAAAGGACAAAAATAACTCACAGCGCTTAAGGTCGTCAAACTCCTCACTAGCCAGGTCAAGCCCGGAAGAGTTCAACAATCCTCTAACAACCGACCTGGCAGCTACCAATACAAGTGCAGGAGCACAAATCGGCCGCAAGGCCGATCCAACACTGGCAAAACAAAGCCATCTGGTCAATGCGTTTATCCTCACCATCCTTGAGAGTAGTGCACTCTGGAGAATGGAGGACTGAAGAGCTGGACAACCCCAAAACAGGAGCATCCACCTTGGGGGGAGACGACCAGTGCTTCACCGCGTCCGCCGGAAAGGGATATTTCGTGTCCCAACCCGGTGGGACACCCGGAAGCCGAGAATGATACCATCAAAATGCTTTTGATAAGGAAATTCCAAGCGCGGCTTAGTCACCTCAAAGAACTACCCCTTCAGCGGAGGAGCCGCCTCGGGGGGAGAAATAGCCAGGACCTCAAACATATGAGCCAGTACCCTAGCAGTATCCAAAGGATCCCCCTGGCCCTGCTCGGTATCAGCGCCCACAAACTGCTGATCATCGGAGTCATCAGACTCCTCATACAACTCCCCTTCCTCACGCGGGGAACAATCAGACCAATCCAGGGAGTCAAAATCCTCCCTATCAAAGGCCTGCGCAGCCGTATACAAATGTTTTCTCTTTGCCGTGGCCTTTTTAGCCACGGCAGTGGAAAACAATTTTTCAAGATTGGCCAATCTGGCACACACCTCAGATTGCGACTCCCCGCTAATGAACACATCACACGTACGTGTCAAGCGAGGGGGAGACGGAGAGGAGACTGGTGATCCGGTCTGCCGCGTAATAGACCGCTGCGCACAGGGTACACATAGAAATACACCATCCCCCAAAAGGGATACCCCAAACACAGTCTGGATTGCCCCGAGGGGGGCACAAGCCCAGTATCCGGGGAAGCCTCCATATGGTGATTTTTTAATAATATATATATATATATATATATATATATATATATATATATATATATACAATGCACTTTTGGGAATTACGCAATAATGCAACCCGGGATGCCCCTTTAAGTCCCGAGTGGGAGGATTTGAAGCCAACTAAATTTTAACCAGGGACCCTGGACCGGGAGAACCCCCCTTTAATAAGATCAATGGTCCACCTGGAACACATAAAACAGAACACACGCTCAGAATGCTGGCAATGCATAAGGGGTTAAAAATAGATGCACCTGAAGGGCCACAGGCCACTCACCCGACCTCCAATCACGCACCGCACGCCAGGCAGGAGGTATGTGTAGGACTCGCAGCGTGCAGAAGGAGGAGGGAGGGCGGGCCGGCGCGGTTCGCGCGTTGCGCCCGGCCCCGCCCCTCCCCCGTCTCTCCCGGGCAGAAGCCTGGACCAGAAAGCGGCGCACACAGCACGGGGGCGGGCCGTAAACACGCGCGCAAGCGCCCGGCCCCGCCCCCCCCGTCCTGAGGAGAAGGAGCCCTCACGGGCAGACACAGCCTCACACAGCTCCCCCGCCATTACCGCACGCCGGGACCGCCGGCGCAAGCCAAACATTGAAAACACACACATACAGTTAAAACACACACACATACACAATAATGTGATTGAGTCAAGATGGCGGGTAAAGAATATGTATGAATCCATAAGGGACCCGGCCCCCCCCCTAAGGGTATCCGGGAGAGGGGGAATCCATGCCAGGGTAGGGCCAAGGGACGGGGCATCCCAAACCGGGATCACCAACCCGGATAGCCGCCTACCCCTTGATATGGGGTCTCACGGCTCCTAAGCACCATGGGTGCCAACTACCTTGATGAAAGACTGGGGAGTGAGTGGGAGGTCCCAGGTATTTATGGGCCGGGAGGGTCTTACCTTTTTTTGAAATCATCTCTGCAAGATCGCCATCTACAGGTCAGTATACCCACATGTAATGAATGTCTTGAAGCGGGGTGTGTGACATACTTAGAATAAAAGCGACGAAGCACAAACCGGCCGCAAGACCGACCCAACACTGGCAAAACCATGACAAGCCATCTGGTCAATGCGTTTATCCTCACCATTCTTGAGTAGTGCAGTCCGGAGAATGCAGGATTGAGGTGCTGGACAACCCCAAAACAGGAGCATCCACCTCGGGGGGGGGGGGGGGGGGGGGATGACGACCAGTGCTTCACCGCGTCCACCGGAAAGGGATATTTTTTGTCCCAACCCGGAGGGACGCCCGGAAGCCGAGTAGGCCTCTCCCATTCCTTGAGAAAGAACTCCCCCTTCAGCGGAGGAGCCACCTCAGGGGGAGAAATAGCCAGGACCTCAAACATATGAGCCAGGACCTTAGAGGTATCCAAGGAATCCCCCTGGCCCTGCTTGGTATCAGCACCCACAAACTGCTGATCATCGGACCCCTCAGATTCCTCAAACAGCTCCCCTTCCTCAAGCGGGGAGCAATCAGACCAATCCAGAGAGTCAAACTCCTCCATATCAAAAGCCTGCGTGGCTGTATACAAATGTTTTCTCTTCGCCGTGGCCTTTTTGGTAACAGCACTGGAAAAATACAATTCTATGAAATATTCACCTGCAGAATTGGTATTATATGCATACAGCACGTCCTGCTCCATCTATAATACTTACACATGGGTAATCCTCCGCCTGAGGGCGCTGTTCACTGCAGACATGCAAAAACAGGCTCCTCCCGGCCCTACATATAACGAGTGACCTCCCACAAATCCCCAGCATTGAAAAGCAGTGAAAAGGAGAAGCCGGGAGAAACCAACCACCCAGAAACTGGCAATAATAACAATGATAACAATCACCATACAGGGGATCCAGAACAACGTGAAACCAGGGTGGGTTGGAGCAGGACGTGCTGTATGCATAGAATACCAATTCTACAGGTGAGTATTTCACAGAATTGTATTATTCTAAGCATACAGCACGTCCTGCTCCATCTATAATACTTACACATGGGACATCCAATAGCATTGTCCGTAAGGTAGGGTGGGATCCCCAACAGAAAAGGCAACAGCAAGCAGTTTAAACTACTGCCGCCTGCAAAATCTTGCCGCCAAACACAGCATCAGCTGAGGCCCTAACATCAACCTTGTAAAACTTTGTAAAGGTATGAACAGAAGACCAAGTAGCGGCCTTGCAAACTTGTTCAACAGAGGCCTGGTGCTGAAAAGCCCAAGAAGCCCCAACAGCTCGAGTAGAATGAGCAGTAAGACGGAAGGGGGGAGTCTTCCCCTTAGTAGAATAGGCTTGAACCACAGCCTGACGAATCCATTTACTGATGGTAGACTTGGCGGGAGCCAAACCCTTCCTAGGCCCGTGAGGCACAACGAAGAGAGCATCAGTCTTCCTGAAAGCCTTACTGATAACTAGGTAATACTTGACGCACCTAACCACATCCAAGGAATGCAAAACCCTCTCCTTGGGGTTACTAGGATTGGGGCACAAAGGAGGAAGTACAATATCTTGATTCAAATGAAATGCAGACACCACTTTAGGCAGAAAGTCTGGCTTGAAGCGGAACACCACCTTATCCTGGTGTCTCTCATAGTAGGGAGGCTGAATAGATAAGGCAGCCAACTCAGACACATGCCTAACAGAAGTGATAGCTACTAGAAAAACGACCATGAGCGTGAGAACAGCGAGAGCAGCCTCCTGAATAGGCTCAAAGGGAGCACCCTGCCGGGCCGATAAAACCCCAAGTTTAAATCCCAAACAAGTACCATAGGTTTTCGAGGGGGACGCACGTGAGTGACCGCCTGAAAGAAGGTCTTGATCAGGGGATGCTGGGCAAAGGTCTTCTGAAAGAAGATAGACAGGGCCGAAACCTGGCCCTTCAGAGTACTAAGCTTAAGACCTAAGTCTAGACCATGTTGTAAAGACTCCAGCACCCTAGAGACTAGGAATTCCCGGCAGGGAAGAGACCTGGACTCACACCAATCAATGTAAGAACGCCAAACTCTATAATAAATAGCAGAAGAAGTCTTTTTCCTGGCTTGCACCATAGTAGCCACTACAGATGCAGACAAACCCTTTTCCATCAGGATGGAGGTTTCAATAGCCAAGCCGTCAAAGCCAGAGTTAGTAAATTGGGATGGCGTAGAGACCCCTGAGTTAGAAGATCTGGCAACCTTGGCAGATCGTACTGATCTACTGCCATTTGAACCACGTCTGCGAACCACACTCTTCTTGGCCACCTTGGGGCCACCAGAATCGCGGGTACCCCTTCCAGAGCAATCTTGCGCAGAACTCTGCTCAGAAGGGGAATTGGTGGAAACACATACAGGAGCCGAAACTCCCTCCAAGACATGGACAGGGCATCCGTGGCCAGAGCCAGAGGATCCTGAGACAGGGATACAAAGCTCGGGAGCTTGTGATTGTGACGGGACGCAAACAGATCCACATCTGGCACACCCCAACGGTGACACAGGGACTGAAATACCCTGTTGCAGAGGGACCATTCCCCCTGACGGGACGACCCCCTGCTCAGAGCATCTGCCAGCAGGTTCTCCGCCCCCGGAATGTAGACAGCCGAGATGCATTGGACATTGGCCTCCGCCCATGTTAGAATCAGAGATACTTCCTGGGGAGCCCCCTTGCTCCGGGTCCCTCCCTGATGGTTGATGTAGGCAACCGCCGTTTTGTTGTCTGAGCGTACCTGAACCGCCAGACCCCTCGGGTGATGGGTCAATTGTTCCAGCACCAATCTGACCGCCCTGAGTTCCAAGACATTGATGGGTAGATGGGCCTCCTGAGGGCCCCACCTCCCCTGGAAGCACAGGGACTTCCAGAATCCCCCCCAACCCGACAGACTGGCATCCGTTGGGACCGTCTCCCAGGAGGGAGCCAGGGAGGATCTGCCCCTTGTCAAGTTCCTGTGGTCCAGCCACCACGCAAGGGATTGTCTGACCGAGGGGGGAAGCACCCAGATCTCGTCCAAGGACGCTGGGTTCTTGTTCCAAACTGACAGAAGGTGAAGCTGCAGAATTCTCAAATGGAACTGGGCAAAGGGCACCGCCTCGAAGCTTGCCACCATCGAGCCCACCAACTGCATTCCCTGCCGGATGGAGGGATGAGGGCTCGAAAGCAGGGACCTCGCCTGCGTTGTCAGAGCTTCCACCTTCTGTGGAGGAAGGAATATCCTTGACTGAACTGTATCCAGAATCATCCCCAGGAACGGGGTCACTGAGGAGGGGGACAGAGAGGACTTGGGGTAATTGATCACCCAGCCGAAGGACTCCAGGGTGGACAATACCAACCGAGTGTCCAGCTCTGCCTGCCGCAGAGACCGAGAGGTGATGAGTATATCGTCCAGGTAGGGCAACACGCGTATGCCCCTTAGTCTTAACAGGGACATCACCCCTGCCAGCAACTTGGTGAATACCCTGGGAGCCGACGTGAGGCCGAATGGCAAGGCCACGAATTGGTAATGCTGATCCAGCAGCGCAAATCTGAGAAACCTTTGGTGTCCTGGAAACACCGGAACGTGAAGGTTAAGCATCCTTGATGTCCACGGATGTCATAAAGTCCCCTGGGCGCAGCAAGGCAATGGCCGAGCGCAAAGTTTCCATACGAAAATGTTTGTTTCTGACAAATCTGTTGAGGATTTTTAAATCTAGAATGGGTCTGACTAACCCGTCCTTTTTGGGCACCGTGAAAAGGTTGGAATAGAACCCCATGCCCCTGTCTCTTAAGGGGACCTTGCAAATGACCCCTAGATCCAGAAGGTCCTGCACAGCCAGCATCAAGACCCGAGCTGAGGCAGGGTCCTGTGGGATCCGGGACCCAACGAACCTGGTAGGGGGCTGTACAGCAAACTCTATCTTGTAACCGGAGGACTCTACCTCCTGAATCCACCGGTCTGAGACGTGGCGTCTCCAGACATGCACGAAGTGCTGTAGACGTCCCCCCACCCTGACGGGCGAGGGCGCCCCTTCATGCCTGGGGGGTCTTGGGAGGGGCTTTGGGCTTGGGCCCCCAGGAGGAACCGGGACGGCGTTCTCGGTTCTTGTTCTAGGAATCTGCGCAAGACCCAGCGAAGGACACTCCTCTGCCTTACTTAGCCCCACGGTAGGGGGTCGATTGGGAGCTTGGGCCACGAAAGGGCCGAGTCTGATGCTTGCGCTGGGGTAACTTGCCACCCTTGGCAAAGATGTCTAACCTATCTCCAAACAGGCGCAGTCCCTTAAATGGAAGCCCAGTAAGGGCCTTCTTGGCGGCGTTATCAGCGGCCCACTGGCGCAACCAGACCGCTCGGCGTATGGCTACCACCAGAGCAGAGGATCTAGCGATCAGCTTAATAGCATCGTCCGATGCAGATAGGATAAAGTTAACAAAAGTTTCACAGGTGGACAGAGCATTGGCAGCATCAGAGGGCAAGTCATCCGCCCCTTCAAGAGCATTCCTGACCACCGTCCTGAGTGCCACCGCCGTAATGGCTAAGGCGCAAACCAGGCGGAACGAAGCTCCTCCAAATGCAAAGGCATGACATGCCAGTTGGTCAACACGCCGGTCCTCAGAATCCCGCAGCGTAGTAGTGTCGGGGGAGTGCATAATAAGAGGTGTTGGACAAACTTAGAATTGGGGCATCGACCTCGGGTGGCGATGTCCAGCACTTGACCAGGTCAGCAGGGAATGGATATTTCTTATCCGCACTTTTAGGAACCCCATGAAGTTTGCTGGGGTGTTCCCATTCTTTCAGAAACTAACCCCGTTCATAATATCCTGAGATGCCTCCATATGGTGATTATTAGGTACAATATGCCAGTAGGGATTGACGCTATAAAGCAACCCTGGATGCCCCAATGACCCGCTGGGAAGTGGGAGTAATTTTTTAAATGGTCAGGACAGGGCGCTACACCGGGCCAGGAGAAGCCACCGAAGTTCACGGTCTAAAAGACACAAGGGGAACAAGGATGTCAGAGCCAAGCGAGAAGGAGCAATGAGGGCACTTACAGAACAGCGAAGGGAGGACAGTCTTCACCACGCGCACGTGAGAAAGAAATGGCGCCAAGCGAACCTCGAAGCGGCGGGCCAGAGCTGAAGGTGACGCGGAACGCGCCAAACCAGACCATGCCCCCCCCCCCCCCGGAAAGCGCGAAACTCGAAGGCGCGTAGCCAATCAGAAACAGTAGTTAATAACGCCTGAAACCAGACCGAGTGAATTACCTCAGAGACTAAATATGAGAGGATAGAATACAGGAATAAACGCCATAGCGTCCGCGAACCGAGCCGCCGTACGCGCCAAGTAAAATACAGTAAAGGCGCTGCGGCTAAAATTACCATCAATGTGAAGTGCGGCTCTGACACCCGTTAACCGTTAAGGGCTATAAGGCTTACTAGTGTAATAGGGCAAGGTTAGGCCATCGTACACACAACCCCCCCCCTCTTTTTCCCCCCAATACTAGGGAGGAAGGTGACCCAATACATGGGGTTCACCGCTACACGGGGCGTGGGGCACTGATGCGGGAGGGGCATCCTCTGAAGGCTCACCATTAGCCTTAACCGCCTACCCTATGGTGGGGGATTGCGGTGGAGCATAGCTCCGTAAGCACACAAGGTGCTGCCTACCTTCACCCGACCAACGCAGCCCAGGCTGGGACGCATTACTCGCCTGCGAGAGCGTGATACTTCATGTCTTCGCAGTCAGCACTGCAGAGAAATCTGGGGGATTTGTGGGAGGTCCCTCGGTATATGTAGGGCCGGGAGGAGCCTGTTTTTGCATGTCTGCAGTGAACAGCGCCCTCAGGCGGAGGATTACCCATGTGTAAGTATTATAGATGGAGCAGGACGTGCTGTATGCTTAGAATACAATTTTTCAAGATAGGCCAATCTGGCACACACCTCAGATTGAGACTCCCCACCCATGACCACATCGCATGGGGTACGTATCAAGCGAGGGGGAGAAGGAGAAGAGACTGGCGGAGCAGAACCAGACGCCTGAGATCCGGACTGCCGCGTAATAGACCGCTGCGCACAGGGTACACAAAGAAATACATCATCCCCCGAAAGGGATACCCCACACCCCAAACATAGCCTGCATTGCCCCGAGGGGGGCACAAGCCCAGTATCCGGGGAAGCCTCCATATGGTGATTTTTTAAAATTAGGCACAATGCCCAGAGGGAATTACGCAATAAATGCAACCCGGGATGCCCCACGTGGGAGGAATTTTCAGACCCCTAAATTTTACCAGGGACCCTAGAACCGGGAGAGCCCCCCTTTAATAGAACAATGGTCCACCTGGAACACACAAACAGACACAGCAATCAGACCTCAGTGACAAATGTCCAAAGGGGTTAAAAAACAAGCGTTGCCAACAACCCCAAGGAGGAGCATGGAGCAGAAATAGATCAGATAGAGGGCCGGGAGTCACCCCGGCTACCTTGCAAGGAGGAGACATCCATCTTCTGACTTGCTCGCCGTCTGCAGAGATGAAAGACTGGGGAATGAGTGGAAGGTCCCAGTTATTTATGGACCGGGAGGGTCTTACTTTTTTTATTGACATCTCTGCAAGATCGCCATCTACAGGTCAGTATACCCACATGTAATGAATGTCTTGAAGCGGGGTGTGTGACATACTTAGAAAAATTACTCAGTTAACATGCCTGCCTAGCCCAGCTCAGCTAACAACCACGCATATACAGTCCCTACCCGACTACACTACACTACACTAGAGACAGGGGCAGAAGATGGGGTACTGGAATACAAGTCTCAGCGTCCCGTTCCCCCCCCCCCCTCATTTTTTGGAATTACTAAGGCCATATGGGAGTCTCTGGGGGGGGCACCACAGAGTGTAAATTAGTCTGCAAGACTATCACCAGGCTTCTGCCAGGGATCCTGGGATTCAAAACTGCCTGTTCAGTCGAGGCTCATGTCAAATGGAGGCCTCCCTGCTCTTGGTCCAGTTCCTCTCATGCTGGCACACTCCTCTATCTAAATGAGCACATAGAGCTCAAAACCTCAGTCTTGGCCCTTTGTAATAAAATTCCTTAAAAAATAAAGAAAAACAAATGGGAAAGGAGACAAAAAAGAAAATGGCTCATTGTCTAATGCCAATAAGAAAAGCACTACTATCTTCTTCCTGCTGGAGAATGAACTGGGGAGGAACAGGAAGTGGGAAGGTTATATCTTTCTTGAGGAGGAGCCGACAAGTGGAGGGGTGTCAGCTTTGCATATTCTCCAGCACACATTTCCTAGCTCCAGGAGAATATTACCCAAATGTAATGAATAGTTAGTCTGTGTGACCGAGTGAAAAAGAAAAAGCCATTATTATAAAGTGGATGCTATCTATAGTTATAAGAGCAAGCCTTCGAACAGTGCCCCTGCCCCATGATGCCACAGTGCAGTTTATATAAAAGACACACAGTCCTACACTATTGCAATCCAATGCCATTGACGTGTGTAACTTGCTTTTGTGTTCTATGTCAATTTAATTTCAATAAAGGCTTTTAAAAGAAAAAAGTAAAACATACCATACAAGCCACAGGTGTGGCAGCTCGTTGGTCGTGGTTGAGGTTTTCTCATATTAAAAATGGTTGGGTCATTCCCCAAACTCAATACATTATCCAGAGTCAGCCGTTGTTTTTTATCATCCATATATTTCTCCTGCAGGGGATACAATTCCAAAAGTCACTCTTAAGACAGACCAACAATTCTATATTTTCTCATTTACAGTGAGGACTAAATAAGAAACGGCACTTACCTTCCAGCTCATAAGCTCCCTCTCAGTGTTGGAGCTGCAGCCCATAGGACTCTGGGATTCTGCGAGTTGGCAGCTGAGTGGACCTTTTTTTTTTTTTTTTTACAGTCTGCACTCTCCCTTTAATGGAGTTTGAAACTAATGTGCCAAGCTGAAAAGCCTGATACAGATGGACTGGCATACACTTAGGGATGCCTATCAACTTGAGCCCACCCCAGCCCCAGATTGGAATCTGCTTAATCAACAGCAATTGCAGTGCTGCCCATGTGACCCGTCATCAAACAATGATAACTGCCTTGCTAGGAAGCATTTTGGGGAGCTCTCTAACCACTGTAACCTCCACACCAGAAGTCTCGCACCAATATGAAAGTGTTAGACATCTGCTATGCTTTCCTATGCTAACACTGTAAACAATATTAATATTAATAACTAATATTAATAATATCTCCTGGCTGGCGCAAGCCAATTATGTAAACAATTTAACTAGCATAAACAATATTATGAATAACTAAAATATTAATAATATTATGTATATATATCTATCCTGCCCGGCTCGACTAAAATAGGCAAACACTTATACAAATATTATCAATATCTGGCCAATGATCACGCAATGGATACACGCATAAGACTATAAGACTGTAAGTTCTTTTGACTTCTGGTATATGCAAGGGACACTGGGACAAGTAGTAAATAAAGAGATATATTGTAGTAAAAGCAAAACAAAATGGCAAAAGACAATACAATTTACTTTACATGCAACCACAGATATATTAACCCCTAATGGGTGGATTTACAGCACCAATACCATACTGACAGAAAATTCACACAAGGAACTTACAATTAATCATGCAGAAAAGAAAAGAGCCACACAAGTTAAATGGACACCCCAATACAGCAATAATCCCTGATAGCACTAACCAGTGTTAGCTATGGCACAACATCAGGAGCAGCTCAGTTACCTGCCTCAGTGAATCGTCTCCCTCAGCGCTATCGCAGGGCCCTTCTCACAGACTCTCCTTCTTGCCTTCCTTCCTTCTGCCTCCTTCCTTCTGTCTTCTTCCTTCTGTGTTCTTCCTTCTGTCTCCTTCCTTCTGTCTCCTTCCTTCTGTCTCCTTCCTTCTGTCTCCTTCCTTCTGTCTCCTTCCTTCTGTCTCCTTCCTTCTGTCTCCTTCCTTCTGTCTCCTTCCTTCTGTCTCCTTCCTTCTGTCTCCTTCCTTCTGTCCCCTCTCTCGCTGCACTCACCTCAATTATACTTCCCTGCCCTTTGATCTCCAGTCCTGCTGTCCTCCCCACCTTTATTCCTTCTGCCCTAATTATACTAAAAGTGGGCTTCTGGTATTCCTTTGATCTTTTATGACCCTAGTCTTCTCCTAATATGGCTTCTCAATCTTCTCCCAGCCCTGCTTTATTGTCGCAGGATGCTGTCCTATCTGATTGGAATACAATTCCTGCCCGGCCACCTGTGCATGCTGGTATTGTAAACTATTTTGCTGTATATTCCTATACTTAAATATGCAACATTATTAGCAATATTGATTTTCCATAAAGGCCCCTTATTTACATATTGCCCACTAGAGACAGAGATATATATATTATACATATATATATAATATATATATATATATATATATATCGAGGTCTCTCAAATATATAAAACATAAGTCTTAAAAGTGATTAAAAGTTGCTGAGACTGATGGGACCCGCTATATACCAGCACAAAGCTATGACAACCTACAGTATCTCAAGTTACAGTCCGAATCCTTCAGCCACCACACACTGTTTTAATGCCACACCCTCTTCAACAGATCATCAAACATATTTCATATTTTTCCACCATCCATAACTGCTTATATGATTTTGGGTGACCAAATCTGGTGACATCCGGATTTATTCACTGCTGCTGGTATTGACAGACATCAGTCGACTTCCATTGTATGTTGCAGACAATGCTTTATCATCTGTCACTGAGTCTCCAAGGCCTGTATTATCATCAGCGATGTGGGTGCACAAGGTGACAGTCCATAATATACTGAGTGCACAGCGTGATATTTTTATGAGTGCACTGCATAGTCCATCATGTTATGGGTGCACATCATCAGAATTGCCCATGGTTTCATGGTGCACAGCATCAGAACTGCCCATATTGTCATAGGTGCATATCATTAGAACAGTTCATATTGTTATGGGTGCACATGTACTTTGACAGTTCACACAGACCATAAGGAGTTACAGCAACAGTACATCTGCAATATTAGAAGCAATCGGTGATATACTCTCCAACACAGTGATACACAGCAGACTCCAAGAAATAGATTTTTGGTCACAGAGCATAAACATAATGCAACATAGCAAACGGCGTATTACGGTGGAAATGTCTGAAAGAAAACCTTGAACAAAAGAAAGTGTGACTCTGTAGATGTGGCTTTGAGGATTCAAGCTATAACCAAAGAACAATATGGTTGCTACTATGCTATATCAATAATCCCCTCCGTCTCTGCAAACTCAAATCAAGGGCGTGTCTGGGCTATCTATGGAAAAATACTGTTTAAAGGTTATTTTACAACAATATACAACATATCAAAACAAACATCCATAAGATATTAGGTCCGCCTAATGCAGACCTGGTATGTTGACCATATTGTACAATCCTAAGCTCTGAACCTCGCCCACTTCATAACATTTAAAAGTAATGCATGAGGAGGAACTGGGGAGAAAAGCTGCTCGCCCACTTCATACCATTCAAAGTAGGAAACATAAACACACAGATAGTTTCAAATTGTGTGCCTGTGTACCAACTAAAAAAAAAGTTACTTAGGAAAAAAAGTAATGGTTCCCACTCCAATAACATAACAGGAAAAAAAGCTTACAAGCACACAATTTAAAATGATTGATCCAATGAACAGGCCAAAACATGAATTTTAACCTTTTCATTGTTCATTGTAAAAGGAAAAAAACGCTTTAAAACCGGATCCCAATGCATTGTCACTGGAAAGACACTGGCTGTATAGAAATGCTAACCTGGGAGTGACACTCTGCAGCCCCAGCAACAGAGCATTCCACACAGCCTGCCAGTGACACCTGGGAGCAAAACCTACAAACACTAGGCTGGCACTAGTTACTAAATATGCGCAATCTGTAAAACATAGCGCAATCATAAAAAAATACTAAATTTACACTTTAATGGAAATCAGGGATATCCGAAACCCTGTCCATGCCAGTTTAGCAGTTCAGGTCTTTTAACTAAAAAAACAAAAATGAATTTAGATTTTTGATAACCTGACTGCTTTCATCAAATTAATCTTTGAGGCTTATCCTAAACGTGTGCACATAAAAAAACCCAACACAAAAAAGCCCACGTTAAGGTCCTCAAAATCTAATGGAAAAATCAAAGCGTTAATCGGAGACTTAGCCGGGGTTTTATCCAATGGACCTAAAAGACAAAACACATAGAATTAATAACACCTAACTGGGTGCCTATCTAAAACTTTTTGTCTAAGCCTTGGCTCATCCGACATTCTTCTGTTCCCCGACATACTTACCTCTTCTCTTATGGCCATAACCTGTTGGATCAGTGAGCTCATATCACTCCTCAACTGCAGATTTTCCGCCATAAGGTATTCATTTCGGACTCTTAACCATTTTACTGTGACACACTTTGTAGGTTTGCTTTGACTATAATGCTCCCTAGCAAATTTCTTTTGGTTAACGCTCCCTGTCCCAAATCGAGCAGAATACACCATTGTCTGCCTTTTGTGGGTTCTATAACTCTGGGCTTTATTATTACACATTGGTTTTGCAGAGGGACAGAGCCTGGAAATGTGACCTGATTGGCCACAGGAGTGGCACTTCACAGTTCCAGCTCTCTTTAAATTGTCTCTGCAGGGTACAGCAGAGTTAATTATTCTAGGCATTGCTTTTTGTAATGGGGACCTTGCAACTGCCATTTGAGCTTGTTTGACTGCACTAACCTTTGGGGCTACCTTTGGGTAATTTTCACTCATACAATTACCCTGCACCCCCGAATCTATATGCTTATTTGGTGAAGACCCACATGAAACCTCCACAGCAGCACTAGGAAAGGCATCTTCCTGTCTCCTGATATTCACAGACACAAGTTCAACTTCTTTTTCTGTGGCTATCAGCTTTTCTGACATTGCCTGATTGTTTCTGCGCAATTCTATGGACTCAGCTCTCAGCTGCTCCACAATTGCGCCCAAACTTTCAGTAGATGCCCTCATGGCTCCTAGCGCTTTATCCAGGGAGTTTACCTCCTCTTTGAGGCTTTCATTTTGTATTTTCACCAAAACAAACTCCTTTGCAATCCACACTGCCCCATAAATAAAAAAGCATTTGCCCTCTGATTTCGAGATTTGCTTAGCAGCAATGCATTTAGACACATAATCCTGGGCTTCAGCCCATGGGTTACTGGATCCCTGCATTGCTCTAATAATCCCCTCTGCATTCTTTATCTTGTTCATCTTTTTTGCAAGACCCTCCATGTCTATAAAAATAAGGCACTTCCAATCAATTGCAACACTTTAAAATATGCTATAGTTACCAATAGCAACAGCGGTCTGTGAACTATAGAAATTGAATTGCACACTGTATTATATACCACAATACACTCAATATTCAACACAACACAGTGCTCTGCAAATACACAAGATGCCTCCTGCCCGTGGCTTAGCCAAATGTAAACAATATCAATATATTAATAACAAATATTAATAATATCTCCTGGCTGGCGCAAGCCAATTATGTAAACAATTTAACTAGCATAAATAATATTATGAATAACTAAAATATTAATATTATGTATATATATATCTATCCTGCCCGGCTCGACTAAAATAGGCAAACACTTATACAAATATTATCAATATCTGGCCAATGATCACGCAATGGATACACGCATAAGACTATAAGACTGTAAGTTCTTTTGACTTCTGGTATATGCAAGGGACACTGGGACAAGTAGTAAATAAAGAGATATATTGTAGTAAAAGCAAAACAAAATGGCAAAAGACAATACAATTTACTTTACATGCAACCACAGATATATTAACCCCTAATGGGTGGATTTACAGCACCAATACCATACTGACAGAAAATTCACACAAGGAACTTACAATTAATCATGCAGAAAAGAAAAGAGCCACACAAGTTAAAAGGACACCCCAATACAGCAATAATCCCTGATAGCACGAACCAGTGTTAGCTATGGCACAACATCAGGAGCAGCTCAGTTACCTGCCTCAGTGAATCGTCTCCCTCAGCGCTATCGCAGGGCCCTTCTCACAGACTCTCCTTCTTGCCTTCCTTCCTTCTGTCCCCTTCCTTCTGTCCCCTTCCTTCTGTCCCCTTCCTTCTGTCCCCTTCCTTCTGTCCCCTTCCTTCTGTCCCCTTCCTTCTGTCCCCTTCCTTCTGTCCCCTCTCTCGCTGCACTCACCTCAATTATACTTCCCTGCCCTTTGATCTCCAGTCCTGCTGTCCTCCCCACCTTCATTCCTTCTGCCCTAATTATACTAAAAGTGGGCTTCTGGTATTCCTTTGATCTTTTATGACCCTAGTCTTCTCCTAATCTGGCTTCTCAATCTTGTCCCAGCCCTGCTTTATTGTCGCAGGATGCTGTCCTATCTGATTGGAATACAATTCCTGCCCGGCCACCTGTGCATGCTGGTATTGTAAACTATTTTGCTGTATATTCCTATACTTAAATATGCAACATTATTAGCAATATTGATTTTCCATAAAGGTCCCTTATTTACAACACGTCCATAGTGTGTTAGTCACCTGGCATCCCTATGAGGAATATTAACACAACATCTGTGATCCCACAGACTCCTGACAAGCTGAGCTGGTCTGGTTTTCGCACTTCCACATTAACAAACCAAACAACACATATTTACTTCTTCTTACCAGCAGTTCCTTCGCAGAGGTCTGGCAGTGTAAAACCCATGGCAAATATCAAATTGCGGGACATATGCCTGGGGAATTCTCCGGTGTCCATCCACCAATCTGCTCGCACTGCATTCCACAAACTTTTGCACAGGGTGTGTGCCAGGCACCACCTCACCACACCTATGGAGGGTGCTTAGGGTGTACATGAATGCAGAAAGATCTCCGGACAGGGGAGAATCTCACAGGACTTCAGCGATTCAGCTGAAAGGGAGTATGTGTTTTTTATTTTTTCTGAGTAGACACTTTAAGTGGACCAATCACCAGGATTTTGACTATTCTGGTAATTGGTCTTTTGTCCATGATTGGGGTGTCCTGCTATGTGGAACCCTCCAAATCGCCAACTCCTCTCACCTTTCCACGACACGAGTAGGCGCTTGTCCAATCAACGCTTTATGGCATGTATAGTAATGCACAGTATAAAGTCACTGTTTTGGACTGCACACCGACATGGGGAAATCCAGCAGCCATATCCCTGGTTCCTCTGTGGCGTGCGTGCTCACTGCCTATGGCTAGGTGCGGGAGTGTGTACAGCTGCAGGAATGCACGGTGAATGCAGCTGCGTCGAGGGACAAATGGAAAGGTAAGGGGTTTGTGAACAGTATGGGGGGAGTTCACCCAATGCCCCAGGGGCCCCTAGTCAGCCGCCCTGGAGTCTTTTAGACTCCTAGGTCGGCCACAGGGACAATTGGTCCTCTTCAAAAAGCTGTTATTTTGATATTTGTACAGTATTTTTAAAGAAGAGCCTGAACTTAAAAATATGCTACACTATGCCACTACACTAACTACAACCCTGGTGAACCTCTTCAGAAGGGTCTTTCAGTTAGCTAGAGGCACGAATTAGCATAAGAATATGGGCCATGTCTTGACAACAATAGATCCTGGAGCACTGAACCAGAGTGGACAATCTCAGTGAAGATCAGCACCCATTTACAGAAGAGCATATCAGCAACAACACCATCAATAGTGTACAGATTTCATCTGATGGAATACGCAGCAGTTGCCGAAGCCATGGATCTATAGAGATCATGAATGTATTCTTTAATAACAGATGCCAGATCAAACCAGTCAATAGGTTACTCCCACTGGATCTATCCAAGGCCAGGTATCTCTGGGAGCTCTGAAAGTTCTACACTTTTTGACTGTAGGTGTACAACAGGGTACGCGAATGATGCCCCGGTCTGGGCTTATGCTCCACAAACCAACCTAAAGGTCCCAAACATGGAATTGCTGGGGGCTTGCTGAGACAATATGCCATGTTAACAGCAGTAGACATGGCAGGAGTAACAGGTAAGCCAGAAGCTGTCAGAAGTGGAGTTGTCAGTTGTCATACAACCATTTCATAGGTTACTTACACCTTTTGATTCTTCTGAGAAGGATTGTTCACCCTGCTCCTTTATTTCCGGTCCTGGCAATATCAAAATAAAAGTAGATCAAACAAAAGCAACACAAAAATTATAAAAAATATATATATCTATGACACAAAAAACATCCAATAACACAAACCAATACCGGTCATTAGAAAAATAAAGCTGTTGAGAAACAGTATCCTCCCTCCATAATATAGATCTAAACCTTCCCTTGCAGCTCTGCTCCCTCACACCATAAATAAGCCCTGATTTAAAGAAATAATCAGCCTTTTCCTGACAGAGCGTCACTCAAAGTGGGACAAGAAACAGCTACACAGCAGCCACAGCTCCTCCCGTAGGAGCACTGCAGTGTGCAACTGCCCCTCCCATAAGGAAAAGTTGAATATCTCCTTAAAGTGGACCAAAACGATTGCCATCGGGGCATCCCAATTTAGCATGCGTCGCAGTGTGAAATCCCTCAGGTCGCCCAGTAAACTTATCTTGCCCCAGTCCTACGACACATGTGCGGGCTCTCGTCCAATCAGGGCCAAGTCTAGCCCTGCTAAAGGTATGGCAGAAGGCGGCGTTGGATCGGGGGGTGGGGTGGGTAGGTGAGTTTTACAAGAGACCTGGGGGGGTCACACAGCTTTTGGTTCACTTTAAAGCAGAAATCCATTCTGGAAGTAACACCCCTGCCCTGGCTCCCTCGCTGGTGCTGAGGGGGGGGGGTTACAAAAAATACAATTCTGCGATTTCTCACCTGTAGAATTGATATTATGAGTATAAAGTACGTCCTGCTTCAATGGTAATACTTACAATTGGGTTATCCTCCGCCAGATGGCGCTGTACTGCAGAGACATAGAAAATCGGCTCCTCCCGGCCCCTCAAATACCCGGGGACCTCCCACAAATCCCCAGCATTGAAAAGCAGTGAATGAGAAGCCGGGAGAATTTAACCACCCAAACTGGTAACTATAATAAAGACAACAATCATCATACAGGGGATCCAAGATAATGCAAAACCAAGGGTGGGTGGAGCAGGACGTACTGTATACTCATAATATCAATTCTACAGGTGAGTAATCACAGAATTGTAATTTTCTTAGTATACAGTACGTCCTGCTCCAAAGGTAATACTTACAATTGGGACATCCAATAGCAGTGTCCATAAAGTAGGATGGGATCCCCAACAAAAAGGTAACAACAGACAGTTTAAACCACTGTCGCCTGCAGAACCTTGCAGCCAAAAGCAGCATCAGCTGAGGCCCTAACATCAACCTTGTAAAACTTTGAAAAGGTATGAACAGAAGACCAAGTAGCGGCCTTGCAAACTTGTTCAACGGAAGCCTGGTGCTGGAAAGTCCAAGAGGCACCAATAGCACAAGTAGAATGAACAGAAAGGCGGAAGGGAGGTTCCTTCCCCTTAGCAGAATAAGCCTGAATCACAGCCTGACAAATCCACTTAATAGGCTAATAGTAGACTTGGCAGGAGCCAAACCCTTCCTGGGACCAGAAGGGACCACAAAAAATACAATTCTGTGAAATACTCACCTGTATAATTGGCATTATATGCATACAGCACGTCCTGCTCCAGATGTAGTAATTACATGTGGGTAATCCTCCGCCTCCGGCGCCGTTCACTGCAGACATGTAGAAAACAAGCTCCTCCCGGCCCTACATATACCGAGAGACCTCCCACAAATCCCCAGCATTGAAAAGCAGTTAGAAGGAGAAGCCGGGAGAAACCAACCACCCAAAACTGGCAATAATAACAATGATAACAATCACCAAACAGGGGATCCAGAACAACGTGAAACCAGGGTGGGGTGGAGCAGGACGTGCTGTATGCATATAATACCAATTCTACAGGTGAGTATTTCACAGAATTGTATTATTCTAAGCATACAGCACGTCCTGCTCCAGATGTAGTAATTACATGTGGGACATCCAATAGCAGTGTCCGTAAAATAGGGTGGGATCCCCAACAGAAAAGGCAACAGCGAGCAGTTTAAACTACTGCCGCCTGCAAAACCTTGCGGCCCAAACACAGCATCAGCTGAGGCCCTAACTTCAACCTTGTAAAACTTTGTAAAGGTATGAACGGAAGACCAAGTAGCGGCCTTGCACCCTTGTTCCACAGAGGCCTGGTGCTGAAAAGCCCAAGAAGCCCCAACAGCTCGAGTAGAATGAGCAGTAAGACGAAAGGGGGGAGTCTTCCCCTTAGTAGAATAGGCTTGAACCACAGCCTGACGAATCCATTTACTGAAAGTAGACTTGGCGGGAGCCAAACCCTTCCTAGGCCCGTGAGGCACAACGAAGAGAGCATCCGTCTTCCTGAAAGCCTTAGTGATAACTAGGTAATACTTGACACACCTAACCACATCCAAGGAATGCAAAACCCTCTCCTTAGGGTAACTAGGATTAGGGCACAAGGAAGGAAGTACAATATCCTGATTCAAATGAAATGCAGACACAACCTTAGGCAGAAAGTCTGGCTTGAAGCGGAACACCACCTTATCCTGGTGTCTCTCATAGTAGGGAGGCTGAATACATAAAGCAGCCAACTCAGACACACGCCTAACAGAGGTGATAGCTACTAGAAAGACAACCTTGAGCGTGAGAACAGCGAGAGCAGCCTCCTGAATAGGCTCAAAAGGAGCACCCTGGAGGGCCGATAAAACCAAGTGTAAATCCCAAACAGGAACCGTAGGTTTCCGAGAGGGGCGCACGTGAGTGACCCCCTGAAAGAAGGTCTTGATAAGGGGATGCTGGGCAAAGGTCTTCTGAAAGAAGATAGACAGGGCCGAGACCTGGCCCTTCAGAGTACTAAGCTTAAGACCTAAGTCTAGACCATGTTGTAAAAACTCCAGCACCCTAGAGACTAAGAATTCCCGGCAGGGAAGGGACCTGGACTCACACCAGTCAATGTAAGAACGCCAAACTCTATAATAGATAGCAGAAGTCTTTTTCCTGGCTTGCACCATAGTAGCCACTACAGATGCAGACAAACCCTTTTCCATCAGGATGGAGGTTTCAATAGCCAAGCCGTCAAAGCCAGAGTTAGTAAATTGGGATGGCGTAGCGACCCTTGAGTTAGAAGATCTGGCAACCTTGGCAGATCGTACTGATCTACTGCCATTTGAACCACATCTGTGAACCACACTCTTCTTGGCCACCTTGGGGCCACCAGAATCGCAGGAACTCCTTCCAGAGCGATCTTGCGCAGAACTCTGCCCAGAAGGGGAATTGGTGGAAACACATACAGGAGCCGGAACTCCCTCCAAGACATTGACAGGGCATCCGTGGCCAGAGCCAGAGGATCCTGAGACAGGGATACAAAGCTCGGGGGCTTGTGATTGTGACGGGACGCAAACAGATCCACGTCTGGCTCACCCCAACGGTGACACAGGGACTGAAATACCCTGTTGCAGAGGGACCATTCCCCCTGACGAGACGACCCCCTGCTCAGAGCATCTGCTAGCAGGTTCTCCGCCCCCGGAATGTAGACAGCCGAGATGCATTGGACATTGGCCTCCGCCCATGTTAGAATCAGAGATACCTCCTGGAGAGCCCGCTTGCTCCGGGTCCCTCCCTGATGATTGATGTAGGCCACCGCCGTTCTGTTGTCTGAGCGTACCTGAACCGCCAGACCCTTCAGGTGCTGGGTCAATTGTTCCAGCACCAATCTGACCGCCCTGAGTTCCAAGACATTGATAGGTAGATGGGCCTCCTGAGGGCCCCACCTCCCCTGGAAGCGCAGGGACCAGCCCGACAGACTGGCATACATTGTGACCGTCTCCCAGGAGGGAGCCAGGAAGGATCTGCCCCTTGTCAAGTTCCTGTGGTCTAGCCACCACGCAAGGGATTGTCTGACCGAGGGGGGAAGCACCCAGATCTCGTCCAAGGACGCTGGGTCCTTGTTCCAAACTGACAGAAGGTGAAGCTGCAGAGTTCTCAAATGGAACTGGGCAAAGGGCACCGCCTCGAAAGCAGGGACCTCGCCTGCGTTGTCAAAGCTTTCACCTTCTGAGGAGGAAGGAATATCTTTGACTGAACTGTATCCAGAATCATCCCCAGGAACGGGGTCACTGAGGAGGGGGACAGAGAGGACTTGGGGTAATTGATCACCCAGCCGAAGGACTCCAGGGTGGACACTACCAACCGAGTGTCCAGCTCTGCCTGACGCAGAGACCGAGAGGTGATGAGTATATCGTCCAGGTAGGGCAACACGCTTATGCCCCTTAGTCTTAACAGTGACATCACCCCTGCCAGCACCTTGGTGAACACCCTGGGAGCCGATGTAAGGCCGAATGGCAGGGCCACGAACTGGTAATGCTGATCCAGCAGTGCAAATCTGAGAAACCTTTGGTGTCCTGGAAACACCGAAACGTGCAGGTAAGCGTTCTTGATGTCCACAGATGTCATGAAATCCCCTGGGCGCAACGAGGCAATGGCCGAGCGCAAAGTTTCCATACGAAAATGTTTGTTTCTGACAAATCTGTTTAGGATTTTTAAATCCAGAATGGGTCTGACTGACCCGTCCTTTTTGGGTACCGTGAAAAGGTTGGAATAAAACCCCATGCCCCTGTCTCTTAAGGGGACCTTGCAAATGACCCCTAGATCCAGAAGGTCCTGCACAGCCAGCATCAAGACCCGAGCTGAGGCAGGGTCCTGTGGGATCCGGGACCCGACGAACCTGGTAGGGGGCCGTACAGCAAACTCTATCTTGTAACCGGAGGACACTACCTCCTGAATCCACCGGTCTGAGACGTGGCGTCTCCAGACATGCTCGAAGTGCTGTAGACGTCCCCCCACCCTGACGGGCGAGGGCGCCCCTTCATGCCTGTGGGGTCTTGGGAGGGCCTTTGGGCTTGGGCCCCCAGGAGGAACTGGGACGGCGTCCTCTGTTCTTGCTCCAGGAATCTGAGCGAGACCCAGCGAAGGACACTCCTCTACCTTGCTTAGCCCCACGGTAGGGGGTCGAGTGGGAGCTTGGGCCACGAAAGGGCCGAATCTGACGCTTGCGCTGGGGTAACTTGCCACCCTTGGCAAAGATATCTAACCTTTCTCCAAACAGGCGCAGACCCTTAAATGGAAGCCCCGTAAGGGCCTTCTTGGCGACGTTATCAGCGGCCCACTGGCGCAACCAGACAGCTCGGCGTATGGCTACCACCAGAGCAGAAGATCTAGCGCTCAGCTTAATAGCATCGTCCGATGCAGATAGGATATAGGATATAGTTCACAAAAGTCTCACAGGTGGCCAAAGCATTGGCGGCATCAGAGGGCAAGTCATCCGCCCCTTCAAGAGCAGTCTTCCCCAAATGCAAAGGCATGACATGCCAGTTGGTCAACTCGCCGATCCTCCAAATCCCGCAGCGTAGTAGTGTTGGGGGAGTGCATAATAGAGGTGTTGGACAGACTTAGAATTGGGGCATCGACCTCGGGTGGCGATGTCCAACACTTGACCAGGTCGGCAGGAAAGGGATATTTCTTATCCACAGTTTTAGGAACCCCATGGAGTTTGCTGGGATGTTCCCATTCTTTCAGCACGAGGCTATTAAAATGAGTTTGTTCGGGAAATTCCAACCGCACCCTAGCGGTGTGAAACAGATCACCCCTTTGCCGGGGGGCCGCGGCAGGGGGAGAGAGGGATAATACATCAAAGATCTGGGTCAGCAGTCTATCAATGTCATCCGAGGACCAATGATCAGAACCAGACTCCTCCTGTCCCCTGGACTCGTCGTCGTATGTATGAACAGTTCCCCTTCCTCTGAGGGGGAATGTGCATAAGAAAGCAGTAAATCATCAGATTCTATAGGAAGTATAGTAGATTCAGGATTCAAATGACGCCTCTTGGCAGTAGCCTTGCGCGCCAAGGAGCCAGAAATTAAGTTTTCCACACTAGCCAGTCTAGTGGCAAAATCAGTATGAGAATCCCCACTAGTATTGGGGGTTAAGCTCAGGCTTGGGGGAGTAGGTGAAGCAAGGCGAGGTGCGGGCCCAGCCTCGGAAGAGGTGGGAAGGCCGGCTAGCGCCTGCTGAGCACAAGGGACGCAGACCCGTGCATGGTCACCGCTGCTAGGTAAGACCCCACAAGCTACACACAGACGGGCTTGTCCCGAAGGAACCCCGTTCACAATATCCTGAGATGCCTCCATATGGTGATTATTATGTACAATATGCCATTAGGGATTGACGCTATAAAGCAACCCTGGATGCCCCAATGACCCGCGGGAAGTGGGAGTGATTTTTAAAAAGGTCTGGACCGGGAGAAGCCATCGAAGTCCGCGGTCTGAAAGACACAAGGGGAACAGGGATGTCAGAGCCAAGCGCGAAGGAGCAAAGGCTAGGGAAAATTCGCCCATGAGGGCACTTACAGAACAGCGAGGGGAGGACAGTCTTCACCACGTGCACATGAGATAGAAATGGCGCCAAGCGAACCTCGAAGGGCGGGCCAGAGCTGAAGATGACGCGGAATGTGCCAAACCAAACCACGCCCCCCCACCCCAGAGAGTGCGAAGCTCGAAGCACGTAACCAATCAGAAAACAGTAGCTATGCAACTGAAAACAGACCGAGAGAATCACCTCAGAGACAAAACCTGACAGGATGAATACAGGAATAAACGCCATAGCGTCCACGAACAGAGCCGCCGTACGCGCCAAGTAAAATACAATAAAGGCGCTGCAGGTAACTTAAACATAAATGTGAAGCGTGGCTCTGACACCCGGTAACCGTTAAGGGCTATAAGCCTACTAGTGTAATTAGGGCAAGGTTAGGCCATCGTACACACAACCCCCCCCCTTTCCCCCCACTAACGGGGGGAACTGGGGAGGAAGGTGACCCAATATTCGGGGTTCACCGCTACACAGGGCGTGGGGCACTGATGCGGGAGGGGCATCCACTGAAGGCTCACCATTAGCCTTAACCGCCTACCCTATGGTGGGGGATTGCGGTGGAGCATAGCTCCATAAGCACACAAGCTGCTGCCTACCTTCACCCAACCAACGCAGCCCAGGCTGGGAGGCATTAATTCACAATGAGGACGGGTGGAAATAGTCCCGCAGGGCCTCGAGCTGTAAAGCCCCGCTCGCCTGTGAGAGCGTGATACTTCATGTCTTCGCAGTTCCAGCACTGCAGAGAAATCTGGGGATTTGTGGGAGGTCTCTCGGTATATGTAAGGCCGGGAGGAGCTTGTTTTCTACATGTCTGCAGTGAACGGCGCCGGAGGCGGAGGATTACCCACATGTAATTACTACATCTGGAACAGGACGTGCTGTATGCTTAGAATAGAGCATCAGTTTTCCTGAAAGACGCAGTGGCCACCAGGTAGTACTTCAGACACCTAACCACATCCAAGGAATGCAAAACCCTCTCCTTAGAGTTGCTGGGATTAGGGCACAAGGAAGGAAGAACAATGTCCTGATTCAAATGAAAAGCAGACACTACCTTAGGCAGAAAATCTGGTTTAAAGCGGAACACCACCTTGTCCTGGTGTCTCTCATAGTAGGGGGGCTGGATTGAAAGTGGCGCCAACTCAGACACACGCCTAACAGAAGTGATAGCCACCAAAAAGACAACCTTGAGAGTAAGATTGACCAAAGCAGCGTCCTGCAAAGGTTCAAAGGGAGCACCCTGCAAGGCAGACAAAACCAAGTTTAAATCCCAAACAGGCACCATGGGCTTACGAGGGGGACGCACATGAGTAAGTCTTGATCAAAGGATGCTGGGCAAAAGACTTCTAGAAGAAAACAGACAGGGCAGAAACCTGACTCTCCTACTGAGTTGGAAACCCAACTCTAAACCATGCTGTAAGATCTCCAGAACCCTGGGAACAGAAAACACACGACAGGGAAGAGACTTAGATTCACACCAGTCAATGTAGGCACGCCATACCCTGAAATAGATGGAAGAAGACGACTTCTTCCTAGCCTTTAGGCAAAAGAATGGATGGTGGATCCGCACTTCCTTAAAAAGTGATTCTTTATTTTATCAGCATTAAAATCATCAGCATCTCCAGATACAAATTCAAGGCAGCAACAGCCAGGTAAAATCAATGCAAAACTCGGGCAGAGGGGAAAGGGGGTCCTCTGACGCGTTTCGGGTCCTCAACGGCCCTTAGTCATAGATGGTGGTACCCCTAAATCACAATGAATAAATAGTGATAAGGTGCAGCAGCCTGCCCGAGTCTTGCATTGATTTTACCTGGCTGTTGCTGCCTTGAATTTGTATCTGGAGATGCTGATGATTCGGACGAACGAACAGTATTAAGTAGAAGCCACAGCCTTGCTCTGAGGGGGCACAGGTACTACAACTCCCCAGTCTAGCAAGAGCTCTATGGTGCGGCCACGAGTAGTTGTCCTTTCCACGGCGAGGACCCCACAAACCTGTGGGAAGGCCTTGTCCCAAACTTGATCATGTATCCGGAACAAACAATCTCCCGAACCCGGGTGTCTGATATCAGTTTCCTTTACACCGGTGCGCAGTGCAGAAGCTGTCCTTCCACCCGATTGGTTGAGGATCCGTCCGGCGCTAGATTTTGAACCTTAAGTAGGTCCTGGACATAGGAGCTAGAATCCTACAGTGCAGGAGCTGGCAATCAACGATCATGGAATGCAGCAGGGACCTCTAGCACCACACAAGATGGTGCTGCCTCGTGCTGTTAGTGAGGAGGATGGTGGAGCCACAGACCTCGTAAATGCGGTCGCCCACCCTCTTCTCTCATCCTCCACTGTAAGGCTAGCGCTTACAATATCACGCGACCGTGCCTCTTCCCGAATCTGCCAATAAGCAGGTTGCATGGCCAAGGGCCACGTCCCCCGCATAGCTCAGGCCCATTACCAGCAGTCATAGGGAAGGCAGACAGCAGCCAGAGTGGGTGATGACCCAGAGGTTAGAGGAAACGGGGGCTCAGTGTGAGGCACACAGCAGGGCCACCATGCAAGGCCCAACGATCAGGTACCCTGTGGGCAGCGTGTTCCTGATACTTGGGGCTCAGACCCAGTCGGACACACCGCAGTGTGCTTACCTGGCCCCATGCGCTCTCCCCTCACCCTGCATGATCCCACGCTATTGGCTTGGAACTTTAGGCATCTAACTGGGGTCCCCAGGAACGCTGCAGCTGGTGAAGGGATGGGAAAAGTCAGAGCCCCCGTCAGCACTGTATGAAAAACAACAAAATCCAGCCACCTTCACAGTGCCTTGCAACTGCAAGAAAAGAACTGAGGATATCTTGCCACAGCCTGCCCTATACAGGCCAGGAGGAGCTATTTTTTTAGTCCCTGCCTACGGCTGAGATTAACCCACGCGTTGCTTCTAGTGTTGCCCCGGAATGGGGGAAGAGAAAATTTACTGATCCCAAAGGTAAAATGAGGTGGGTCATTAAGGGGTTAAAGTATTTCAGAAACCTGAGTTGCACGACAACTTTATTTAAATGAGACATACTATAGATTCTAGAAGGGTAAAGTGATTGTAAACCTAATAATAGGGCAGCAATCAGCTCTCCTGATGACTGTCCCATGTGCCTCTCCTCTATTTCCTGCAGTGCCAGGTAGAATTTGTAACAGGGCTCCAAACTTTGCCCCTCCTTTTGAATTGATTTTTTCCAGTCACTCTGTTCCTTGGTGCTTTCAGTGTGAGTGAACATGGCAAGCCACAGTGATGACGCAGCTGTCTCTGACCACAGCAAGGTGTGTTCATGACTCATAAAGCTGCACCATGACACACTCTTCATCTCAGCCATGACCCAGAATATGAAGCGAACAAAGTGCCTTTACTTAAAATACATAAGGTATTTACATACAGAATAGTTTGATGTTTTGAGATGCTTTGAAATGGCTAATTTTACACAGATCGCAAAGGGGAATAAGGTGGTTGAAGGCCATATGTACCCTTACAAATATGCAGAATGGGAGAGGGATGCTAAGGAATAACTCCCTGCAGGGGGGTATACCCCCAACTATCTGATATAGCTTACCTGCTACTGCGGGGGAAGGTCGTACAAAAGAGCCTGCACATGCCATCCTGGGAGGATAAGACATGGGGCTCCTCAAAGACAGATGTGGCATCCCAGCTTTCCTCTCCAGGTCCACCATTACATTCCCAGACATTGTATTATATGTTCTAAAAAGCAGAAAAGAAAAGAGTTTTGCCTACTGTGTCTGTCTATATGCACACAGGTCACATGAACACTAGAGCATTGTAACCGCCGAATCTCGCGCTTCTCTCTAGCAACGCTCTCGGAGCCGCTGTGGTATGCGCATCAAAGCGCCGTCAAACCCCAGCAGTTCCAAGCGCGCTGGCGGCCGCATCTCGCGCTTCACTCTAACAGGGAGCGCGCCCGTGCCAGCCACTAACATATGGCCGGCGCGCTCCCTGTTAGAGGGAAGCGCGAGATGCGGCCGCCGGTGTGCTCGGAGCTGCTGGGGTTTGACGCCGCTTTGATGCGCATACCACAGCGGCTCCGAGCGTGCTGATTGGACGAGGGGCCGCGCATGCGCCATAGGAGCAGGGGGAGGTGAGTTTTTTTTACAGAAATCTGGGGGGTTTCCTGGGGAAGTGGACCAAAACCTAGGATAGTCAAAATCCTGGGTGTTGGTCCACTTTAAGAAGGTGGGACCTGGCTGTAAGTAGCAAATACATGTATAGATAAACATGTATAGATAAACATCCCAAATCAGGATCCCAGGGAGCTATCATTAAAGCCATACAACAGCTAAACAAATAAAAAGGGTACTTACTTAATGTCCCCCCCACAGCTGATTGGCGCTCAACAACTCAACTGATCACTGGGTCCGAGCCTGCACCTCAGCCCTCACTGCTCGTGTTGGGCTGAGCCCGAACACCAGCCCCCCCCCCCCCAGTCATAAGCGGCAGTCACATGAGAGCTGAGCTCTATATGAGATCTGGAGGCAATCATTCAAAGCATTATCTGTATTGGTGGAGTGCCACCGTGGCACAGGAACCAGAGACCAGCGCCATCCTCATATAAGAGGACTGAAATGAGGGGCTATGCGACGTAGAGTATCTATGACAAGCACTAATGTGACACGGGCAGATGCCATGCATTGTAGTGATGAGGTATAGACAAATAGCACCACCCATGCCTGCATAATATAGCTGCTGACAGGCAGGACCAACCAACAGGTAACCTTTTATTATTCTGGGGTCCAAGACCATCACTGCAGTGATTGAGGAAACAGACACACCCTTAAAGCGATCCAACACCCCTGCCGGCACAGGTGCCAGTACCGCGGCTATTAGACAATATGGGCAGAGAAGCTGAATGGCACCTTTAGCCACACTTAGGAGCGGCGTGCGGCATCACACAGCCGAGAAGGAAGGCAGGTTAAGCCATGGGCTTGAGGGAAAGGTAAGAATATTGGGAGCCCTGGAGAGCTTCACACAGTGGGGCATCCCAATTTGAGATGTCCCGGGGGGGGGGGGGGGGAGGGTAAGCCTGCTCTGGAGTCACACAGACTACAGGGTGGTTTCTGGTCCACTTTAAGCATAATAATCTGATTGCCCGCCCAAATTAGTATTGAGCACCAACATTGTTCCGGATGCAGGAATTGCCTGTTCTTGTGAGCGCCGTGCAGCCAATCACAGTTCCCGGCTCATGGTTAAGGTAAGGTTTACGGGCATTCTGGGGAGTTAAATGTGGGGGGGGGGGGGGGCCACCAGTATTCCGGTTCTGCTCCCCCGGACTGTCTTATAGCCACGGTACCAACACCCACACTGGCACGGGTGTTGGTCCGCTTTAAAGGGCCAGTCCAGCCCAGATTGGGCGTTTTTAAATCCCCCCACCCTGTCATCCTCCCCTAGCACTGAGGCAGGGCGGGTTATATACATAAAAAACACTTACCTGCCCCAGGATCCAGCACCGATCACCAGGCAATTTCAGGGCTGCTCACCACAATCGTTGCTAGTCAAAGGCCTGCCACTCGGTGCTGCCCGATTGCACTCCCCACACGTCCATTCATTTTAAAGCGGTACCGTGGGACTAGCTAAGATGGCGGCAAGCAACGCCACAATGCCCGGTGCTTGACCTCTGGGACAGGTAAGTGTTTTTTATTTATGCAACTCCCCCTGCTTCAGTGCTAGGGGACCAGTCTGGGCTCAACTGGGCTCAATTTGACTATCCCCGGGTCTTGTTCCGTGCCCTGCTTTGTGTAGAACCCCCCCATTTGTCTGTAACAACTTAAAGGGTAATTGTACTTTCGAAGGCATTTTTAAAAGTTTCCATTATTGTATGCCAAAATGATGTCATCAACTTGCTAAGCTTATTACAAGCTTACATAGTTAATACGGTTGAAAAAAAGACATATGTCCATCAAGTTCAACCAAGGGTGTTGGGGTAGGGGAAGTTATCTTTTATTTTATTTTATAGCTTATTATTTTTTTAATTTTCTAATTGCTTACAACACAGTTTTCCATAGCAACAATGTATTTACCTTAGCTATGTTAGCTATGTACACCAAAGTCATGATTTGAAGTACATATCATAGACTTCCTCACTCTAGCTTGCTAATCGTCTGATTGGCTAAGACATGGGTGACTGGTTTAACCTATTCTGCTAAAATTCAGTCTTGTGTTCCAGTAGCAAGGGTTAATGGCCGGGTTCTCAGCTTGATAGATCATTAGGCTGCTTAGACTTAGCCACAGCTGCTAAAGAGTTCCCCTGTTAAATTGGAAGAAAAAAATCAAGGCCATGAAAACCACTCCCACTGTAGCAAAACAGAGTCCCAGGAATAGTAGAATCATGGAAACAGCATGCTGATAATAGGTAAACCACAGGTATGGGGGCACAATCCTAACTCAAATGATCATTTTACATTTCAAAACAGGAAAACAATAAGTAAGAACACCAAAAACATGCCAAATAGGGATTTTTCTTTAAAGCTGAACTACAGTCAAAAACTAATATAGTTCTGTAATACTCGTTATCAGTGGGGACCTGGCTGCCCCGCATTGCCGCAGTGAAAATAAGAAACCAGGTGCCCGGATACTCACTACTTCCGTGCCTCCTTGGCGCAGCCGGCTGCGCCGTGGCAGCCACAGGAGAGTCTGGGAAGCAGTGAGTATCCAGGCACCCAGTTTCCTATTTTCAAGCCGGAAATGTACAGCAGCCGGGTCCTTCTGCTAACTAGTAATGCAGAAAGTCATTTTTGACTGTAGTTCTGGTTTAACTCTCACCAGGCTCTCATCCAGTCAGAGATGTTTGCTATGCATATGTAATTCGACAAACGGCTCTGCCCTTCTGCCATCGGCAGCATCCATAGCAGCGCAAGCACACACTCCCGTCCCAGCCTCAGAATTACAGAGCTGCAAATGACATATGCACAGCAAACAGTTCTGACCAGAAGAAAGCCTGCCCATCAATCACAGGACCAGGGAAAGTTATATGGTTATAGGTGAACTGGGAACTACACAGCGAGCATCCCATTTTGGGATTCCCTGGGGGGGAAGGCCAGCCACTGGCTGGGTTTCATTTTGCTTTAAATATTTGCAGGAGAGCCTTAACCAGCACTGCACCAATGCAAGGAGGCCCTGACCAGCGCTGCCAGGATGGGGAGGGGCCCTGATCAGCACTGTCATGATGGGGAAGAAGCCCTGACCAACACTGCCAGGATGGGGGAGGGGACCTGATCAGCACTGTCATGATGGGGAAGAAGCCCTGACCAACACTGCCAGGATGTGGGAGGGGACCTGATCAGCACTGTCATGATGGGGAAGAAGCCCTGATCAGCACTGCCAGGATGGGGAGGGGACCTGACCAGCACTGCCAGGATGCGGGAGGAGCCCTGATCAGCACTGCCAGGATGGGGAAGAAGCCCTGACCAACACTGCCAGGATGGGGGAGGGGACCTGACCAGCACTGCCAGGATGGGGGAGGGGACCTGACCAGCACTGCCAGGATGGGGGAGGGGACCTGACCAGCACTGCCAGGATGGGGGAGGGGACCTGACCAGCACTGCCAGGATGCGGGAGGGGTCCTGATCAACACTGCCAGGATGCGGGAGGGGCCCTGACCAGCACTGCCAGGATGGGGAGGGGCCCTGATCAGCACTGTCATGATGGGGAAGAAGCCCTGACCAACACTGCCAGGATGCGGGAGGGGCCCTGATCAGCACTGCCAGGATGGGGGAGGGGACCTGACCAGCACTGCCAGGATGGGGGAGGGGACCTGACCAGCACTGCCAGGATGGGGGAGGGGACCTGACCAGCACTGCCAGGATGGGGGAGGGGACCTGACCAGCACTGCCAGGATGGGGGAGGGGACCTGACCAGCACTGCCAGGATGGGGGAGGGGACCTGACCAGCACTGCCAGGATGGGGGAGGGGACCTGACCAGCACTGCCAGGATGCGGGAGGGGACCTGATCAGCACTGCCAGGATAGGGAGGGGCCCTGACCAGCACTGCCAGGATGGGGGAGGGGACCTGATCAACACTGCCAGGATGCGGGAGGGGCCCTGATCAGCACTGCCAGGATGCGGGAGGGGCCCTGATCAGCACTGCCAGGATAGAGAGGGGCCCTGATCAGCACTGCCATGATGGGGAAGAAGCCCTGACCAACACTGCCAGGATGGGGGAGGGGACCTGACCAGCACTGCCAGGATGGGGGAGGGGACCTGATCAACACTGCCAGGATGCGGGAGGGGCCCTGACCAGCACTGCCAGGATGCGGGAGGGGTCCTGATCAGCACTGCCAGGATGGGGAAGAAGCCCTGACCAACACTGCCAGGATGGGGGAGGGGACCTGATCAGCACTGTCATGATGGGGTAGAAGCCCTGATCAGCACTGCCAGGATGGGGAGGGGACCTGATCAACACTGCCAGGATGCGGGAGGAGCCCTGATCAGCACTGCCAGGATGGGGAAGAAGCCCTGACCAACACTGCCAGGATGGGGGAGGGGACCTGACCAGCACTGCCAGGATGGGGGAGGGGACCTGACCAGCACTGCCAGGATGGGGGAGGGGACCTGACCAGCACTGCCAGGATGCGGGAGGGGCCCTGACCAGCACTGCCAGGATGGGGAGGGGCCCTGATCAGCACTGTCATGATGGGGAAGAAGCCCTGACCAACACTGCCAGGATGCGGGAGGGGCCCTGATCAGCACTGCCAGGATGGGGGAGGGGACCTGACCAGCACTGCCAGGATGGGGGAGGGGACCTGACCAGCACTGCCAGGATGGGGGAGGGGACCTGACCAGCACTGCCAGGATGGGGGAGGGGACCTGACCAGCACTGCCAGGATGGGGGAGGGGACCTGACCAGCACTGCCAGGATGGGGGAGGGGACCTGACCAGCACTGCCAGGATGGGGGAGGGGACCTGACCAGCACTGCCAGGATGGGGGAGGGGACCTGATCAACACTGCCAGGATGCGGGAGGGGCCCTGATCAGCACTGCCAGGATAGGGAGGGGCCCTGACCAGCACTGCCAGGATAGAGAGGGGCCCTGATCAGCACTGCCAGGATAGAGAGGGGCCCTGATCAGCACTGCCAGGATGGGGGAGGGGACCTGATCAACACTGCCAGGATGCGGGAGGGGCCCTGATCAGCACTGCCAGGATAGAGAGGGGCCCTGATCAGCACTGCCAGGATAGAGAGGGGCCCTGATCAGCACTGCCAGGATAGAGAGGGGCCCTGATCAGCACTGCCAGGATGGGGAGGGGCCCTGATCAGCACTGCCATGATGGGGAATAAGCCCTGATCAGCACTGCCAGGATAGGGAGGGGCCCTGACCAGCACTGCCATGATGGGGAAGAAGCCCTGACCAACACTGCCAGGATGGGGGAGGGGACCTGACCAGCACTGCCAGGATGGGGGAGGGGACCTGATCAACACTGCCAGGATGCGGGAGGGGCCCTGACCAGCACTGCCAGGATGCGGGAGGGGACCTGATCAACACTGCCCGGATGCGGGAGGGGCCCTGATCAGCACTGCCAGGATAGGGAGGGGCCCTGATCAGCACTGCCATGATGGGGAATAAGCCCTGATCAGCACTGCCAGGATGCGGGAGGGGCCCTGACCAGCACTGCCATGATGGGGAAGAAGCCCTGACCAACACTGCCAGGATGGGGGAGGGGACCTGACCAGCACTGCCAGGATGGGGGAGGGGACCTGATCAACACTGCCAGGATGCGGGAGGGGCCCTGATCAGCACTGCCCGGATGCGGGAGGGGCCCTGATCAGCACTGCCAGGATAGGGAGGGGCCCTGATCAGCACTGCCATGATGGGGAATAAGCCCTGATCAGCACTGCCAGGATGGGGAGGAGCCCTGATCAGCACTGCCAGGATGGGGAATAATCCCTGACCAGCACTGCCAGGATGGGGGAGGGGCCCTGATCAACACTGCCATGATGGGGAGGGGCCCTGATCAACACTGCCATGATGGGGAGGGGCCCTGATCAGCACTGTCATGATGGGGGAGATGCCCTGACCAGCACTGTCATGATGGGGAGGAGCTCTGACCAGCACTGGCAGGTGGGGGAAGGGCCATGACCAGCACTGACACAAAGGGGTAGGTGCCCTGACAAGCAATGCCACTATAGGCCCTACTTGCACTGCCACCATCAGGGAGGGGCACTGCCAGGATGGGGGAAGTCCTGATCAATGCTACCCCGACTTTCAGAACTTGTGACCAACGCTGCCACAATGGAGGAGGCTCTGTGTGGTGCGTGTGAGGTGAGTGGCCTGTGGCCCCAGCATTCCCACAACAATCTCTCTTGACACAGGTGGCCCATAACCACTTTTGCCGCGCAATATTGGTACTGTTACCCCCAGCAACCGTAGAGCTCTGGCAACCGTGTTCTATTATTCTAATAAATATTGGTCATTAACAAAATTCCCCAGGAAATACCCGCCACAATTCAACTTTAACAGTGGCGGCTCTATATAATAGAAGCACGTGGACACCAATGCCAGGCATGGGTATTCCCTGCTGAGGCCTATTTCTTACGTCATCCGACAGCACAAGGACCGCACACAGTCCTCAATGTGACTCTTTACCCACTAACAGACACAGCGCCTTCCCGCCATTACCTACTATTCCGCGCTCAGGAACAGACCGTTCGGCACGCTCCGCGCTTACGTCATTGTGTCACGTGTCCCCAGGTTCTCCCCGCTGTTTGCTGACATACTACGGAGGGGTCTGGCGAAGGGGCGTGTCATGAAATCTTAGAATGGTGCTCACCTTAGAGACATGGACCCTCATTGGCAATAATGCCCCAATTTAATTACCACGGAGACACTGCGCCCATTACCCCACAGTAGTGTAACTAAATATCACGAGCATGGTGCAAATATTAAAGTGGACCAAAACCCAGGATTTTGACAATCCTGGGGTTTGAGAACTACCCCCAGGGCACCATAATCAGGGGTGCCCTGCTGTGTGAAACCCTGCAGGTCGCCAAAACAAACTCACCTCTTCCCGGTCCTACAGCACATGCGCAGGCGCTCGTCCAATCAGTGCGCTCGGAACCGCTCAAGTCGGCGCAAGCGTCTCCAAGTGTGCAGACGGATGCATCCCCCGCTACCCTCTAACAGGGAGTGTGCCCACAACGACCATTCACAAATGGCTGGTGTGGGCACAAGCCCTGCTAGAGGGATAGCAGGGATGCGGCTCACGCATGCGCCGTTGGACAGGAAAAGAAGGTGAGTGTATGGAACGATCTGGGGGGGTTCACACAGCAGGGCATCCCGATTTTGGATGCCCCGAGTGGAAGGAGTCGCTATAAGATTCCCAGGCTGATCGCCGTGGGTTTTGGTCCACTTTAAAGAGGAACTTCGAAGTTCCACTCCTTGGGGCATCCTGAATTGGGATGCCCCGCTGTGTAAACCCCCCCAGAAGCCCTGTTTCACTCACCTTGTCCCGGGGCCCTCGCCGTGTCCCAGCTCATCTCTAGCCATGCACACACCCGGGACGGCTAGAAGGCGAACGGGGGATGCGGCCAGCGGCACACTCAGCTCCCTTCGTTGCCGCCCGGCTGCTTAGCCATCAGCGGAGATCAGGCTGCTCAGCCAATCACAGCTCTCGTTCTCGCCCAAGTCTGTGTCTTCGGAGAGACAGGAAGGTAAGGGACCTAGGGGCATACACACAGCAGGGCATCACTGAGAGGAGCCACACCCCAAAAAGAGAAAATTGTGTGTGTTGTTCCTCTTTAAAGGAACACTATTGTGAAATTGTGTAATATTTAAAATCCATATAAAAACATTGTCTAATGAGAGGAGGGGTCACTTATACAGCTAAACTGAATAAAACTCCTGGCAAGCTTGTGGTTTATTCATTCATGGTAGGAATAAAATCCAATTGTGACAGGTCTAATGTATCCAGGTGACAGAACCTGTCACCCCAGATGTCTTCCTCCTTTTATTAAAATAAAAAAAGACAAGCCTGGATGGATATTTTTGATGCTGGTTGTATAAGTGACCTCTTCTCCCACCGTCCAGCATAGCGAAGCTTCAGCATCATTTAATGAAAAGCCCAAACCCTTAAGAAAATATTCCCCAGCATCTAAAATTAATATATTTAACGTTTAAAAGTCACTTTTTATTCTTTCCCTCACTGGCATGCAACTCTGTTCAGCACTCTAGGATATGGGCGCCGCCATCTTGGTTCAGTAGCATCACATACTGAGGAGAGGAGAGGGTTCAAAAGTGCAGGGGAGCAGGGATATAGCTGTGCTTTGTACAGAGCAGAGCTGGGGTCAGGAAAAGGTCAGCAATCCCAGAATGCAGGGTGGCACAGTCAGAACACACTTCCTGTTTGCAAGCAGCCTGTACCTCCATGGGCCGCCATCTTGGATGTTTAAAGTCTCAGAAAATGCAATAGATGCAGGTAGGATGATTTTTAATGTGGGCAATCTGTATGTACAGAGTGTGGGAAGGTCCGGTTTAATATGGATTTTTATCATTAGGCCATTTTTCGCAATAGTGCTTCTCTTAATGGGCGCCTTTCAAGGCTCATACAGTAAAATGTATTTTTTCTTTTAACTCAGTTGGATGCAACTAGACAACTAGAGAGTGAACAGCAGACCTACTGCTTCCTGTATCTGAATGATACCAAGTAAGCACAAATATGATAAAACAGCTGTACTCAACTGGCAGACCCTGGTCCAAATCCAGACAGCGGTTGCCAGTTTTCTGGACCCCTTCCTGGCTTTTGTGTGGTGCCCTGCGTGCTGCTGCTCAGGTTCCATTGTGCTGCATTTTTAATTCAGCCCTTACTTCTGTCCGAGTGCTCTTTCATTTGTGTGCACTCCATTTTATTGCCCTCACAGGAACACGCAGGCAGCTTTTTAGTTCCACCTGCGACATCAACCATCATTTCTCACTGCAGGCAGGACCAGCTCTCCAGCCACTGACCTGCATCTCCACACCACTGACCTGCACCCCTCACCTCCCCCCCCCCCCCCACTGCAGGCCTGAACCCCTCACCTAACCCACACTTTCTGCAGTCACTGGTTTACACCCTCACCTAAACCCCACCCCAGCACTGGCCTGCAAGCCTCACCTTACTCCCTTCCCACACCACTGCTCGCCTACATCCCTTACTCCCATATTGGGCTTATTGCTTTGGAGCAGAGTTCTGTTAGCGTTCCCGATTAGTGCTCCTCAGATGAAAGTGGTTGAGTACTCCTGTTAAAAAAGTTGGTGGTGCAATAATGATGGGGTCCCCAGTGGCATGCTCAAAGAGGAACAACACACCCGATTTTCTTTTATCATGGTGTTGTTCCTCAATGCGGCGGCATGCGGGGTGTACTCCTTCCATTTGCTCCCACAGAGCAGGCTGCGTAGCCTAGATGGGAGCTGAGCACGCATCCCCTGCTAACCTTCTAGCTTTGGTGTGTCTGCGCCACCCATTCAGAAAGGCTGGCTAGAGGTGAGCAGGGATGCGGCCGCAGAGCAGAGACACGACGAGGGATCCAAGAGAAGGTGAGTGAAGTTTGGGGGGTTTCACATAGTGAGGTATCCCAATTCGCGATGCCCCAAGGAGTGGAACTTTGATGGGCACGAGGTCTCTGTAAAGGAGCACTATCGCAAAAAATGGCCAAAACGATAAAAATCCTTAAAATATTCTGGATGGCAGAAGGAGGAGGGGTCACTTATACACCCAGCATCAAGAAATATCCAGCCAGGCTTATTTATTTTAATGGAGGGAAGAGGAAATCAGGGGTGACAGGTTCTTTTGTCCCTAATACACTCAAACCTGTCACCCCTGGATTCATTCCACCAAGAGAGGAAACCACAAGCTTTCTGGGAGTTTTATTCAGTTCTAGGGGTGTCAGAAAAAATTGATTCTGTCAAGTATCGTGATATTTCATTTGACGATACTAGAATCGATTTTTTCTTTCTAGTATCGATTCTGACTTCAGTAAAAAAAAAAGTAAAAAAAACACTCGACTCGGCCGGCTCTCCTCTTCACCAAGGGGGGCCTCCGATCACCCACCATGGCTCTTCAGTCTTCAGGAGAGAGCCTGACAGGCCCTCTCCCCCTGCTTTCCCGATAAGCGCCGCCATCTTCACAACTAGCCCCTCCCTTTTTGTTTAATAAAGATATTTTCTCTCTGTGTTTTTTTTTTTTTTTACTGTTAACTCTTTGTGAACTGGTAAGGGAACTATGTGACCCCTATACCAGTTCACAAAGCTAGCCGCAGGTGAATTGGCATTAAAGTGGACCAACACCCAGGATTTTGACTATCCTGGGTCTTGGTCCACTTCGGTGGGGCACCCCCGATCGGGGTGCCCCGCTGTGTGAAACCCCCCCTAACCCCCCCAAAAACTCACCTCTCCCCGCTCCCAGCGCCGACGTACAAGCCAGGTCCAGGAACGTCTAAGCGGCAGCCGCCGCCGCCGCCTCCCTCGCGTCACTTTCGGCGCGCGCGCGCCCCCGCCGGCCATTCGCAGACGGCCGGCGCGGGCACGCGCACGCCTACAGGAGCGCGAGGGAGGCGGCGGCGGCCGGTCGCCGCCGAAGATAAGGTAAGGAGTTTGGGGTGTTTGGGGGGGTTTCACCCCGCGGGACATCCCGATCTCGGATGTCCCGCGGGGTGGGGGGTGATCGGCCCGGGAATCTTATAGATTCCCGGGCCGATCACCCGTGGGTGTTGGTCCACTTTAACTCCAAGCCCCCCCCCAAAGGCCGGGGGGGGGCAGATGAGCCAGTGGCCATTAGGCTATGCCGGCTTGTAGCCTGCAGGACAAGGGGTCACCAAAGCTGGCCCCTGCGCCCTGTTCTATCCCCCAAAGCTGGTTCCGCAGTATATCGTCTTTGAGACAGAATCGGGATATATCGTATCCTCATACGTCCTTCGCGATACGTATTGTATTGCCAGATTCTTGCACACCCCTATTCAGTACAAGTGTATATGTGACCCCTCCTCTCATTAGCCAATGTGTTTATAAGCCAGTTTGTAACCCGGTAACACTTGCATGTAAATGTGGGTTGGGCCCCCGCAGTTCTACTGTTGCATGTAAATGTAAGTTGGGCCACCACAGTTCTACTTTTGAGCCCCAGGCATCCCAGTCCGATACTGCACACCATGGAGACACTTCTGCCCAGTTCCACTAAGGATTCCTTTTAGCCTTTACGCAGTTTTACATAATCAGTAGTTTCCGACATAATGGAGACAATTGAATAAACGGCAAAGCTGTTCTTGTTGTAATGAATCTCATTAACAATTACTCAGCCAGTTAAGTAACCTTTCACACCCGAGCGCTTGGCTGAGACAGCAGGACCATCCTGATCGTCCAGTAACCGCGGTCAGAGCGCTTCCCATAGCTACTTATGGGCCCATGTATACTCGCGTCTGGCGGTATTGCGGGGCGAAGCCCAGCATGCAGCGTTTTTCCGCGATCGCGCTTGCTCAATAGGAAATAGCGATCGCAGACACGATCACGGTAAAAACGCCCGCAAACTGCGTGTGCACAGGCTATCGAAGCACAACCCCTAGGTGTGAAGTCGGCCTAAAGGGTGCTGCGGCTAGACCAAGTCTGACAGGTGGCTCCGCCCTATCAGGTTAGCAGCCCAGCAACAAGTTCGCTGGGCGTCGCGGAGCTCCTCCTTCTCAGGTAGTGACACAGACACGGCCCCTCCTACCCAGTCACCTTGTAGGGCCGCGATTTGACGTCAGGAAGAATCTTTGCGCTGATTGGCGAAGGTCTCTGCGGTGGGTGACGGTCCGGCAGCCATTTTTGTTGATGTGTCAGAGATGGATCCGCAGTGAGGGCAGCCCGGGAGCGGCGGCGGGTGAGAGATCACTCCGGAGGGGCACAGTCACTGTGTGCTTGTGGGGCTGTAGAGGCGATTACTGGCATTGTATAGCTCGGGGGGGGGGCGCTATGTATGGAGAGGGGGTGACTGGCACTGTACACTATCATGGGAGGGGGTGACTGATTGGCACTGGATATGTATGGGGAGCGGGTGTCTTGCACTGGGTATGTATGGGGAGCAGGTGTCTGGCACTGGGTATCTATCAGGGAAGGGGGGGGGGTGACTGGTACTGGGTATCTGTCAGGGGAGGGGGTGACTGGTACTGGGTATCTGTCAGGGGAGGGGGTGACTGGTACTGGGTATCTGTCAGGGGAGGGGGTGACTGGTACTGGGTATCTGTCAGGGGAGGGGGTGACTGGTACTGGGTATCTGTCAGGGGAGGGGGTGACTGGTACTGGGTATCTGTCAGGGGAGGGGGTGACTGGTACTGGGTATCTGTCAGGGGAGGGGGTGACTGGTACTGGGTATCTGTCAGGGGAGGGGAGGGGTGACTGGTACTGGGTATCTGTCAGGGGAGGGGGTGACTGGTACTGGGTATCTGTCAGGGGAGGGGGTGACTGGTACTGGGTATCTGTCAGGGGAGGGGGTGACTGGTACTGGGTATCTGTCAGGGGAGGGGGTGACTGGTACTGGGTATCTGTCAGGGGAGGGGGTGACTGGTACTGGGTATCTGTCAGGGGAGGGGGTGACTGGTACTGGGTATCTGTCAGGGGAGGGGAGGGGTGACTGGTACTGGGTATCTGTCAGGGGAGGGGAGGGGTGACTGGTACTGGGTATCTGTCAGGGGAGGGGAGGGGTGACTGGTACTGGGTATCTGTCAGGGGAGGGGAGGGGGGGACTGGTACTGGGTATCTGTCAGGGGAGGGGAGGGGGGGACTGGTACTGGGTATCTGTCAGGGGAGGGGGTGACTGATACTGGGTATCTGTCGGGAGGGGAGGGGGTGACTGGCACTGGGTATCTGTCGGGAGGGGGTGACTGTATGGTACTGGGTATCTGTCGGGAGGGGGTGACTGTATGGCACTGGGTAACTGTCAGGGGAGAGGGTGACTGGCTGGCACTGGGTATCTGTCAGGGGTGAGGGTGGCTGGCACTGGGTATCTGTCAGGGGAGGGGATGACTGGCACTGGGTTTATATGGTGGGAGGGGGTGCTTGGAACACTGTATCCATGGGGGGTGACTAGTACTGGGTGTAGCATAGCAGCGTAACAGCAGCGAGTAGTTGCCCAGTACCAGTCATGTGGCAGCTCGGCCAGCTCGGAGTTATCTTGTACTTGGCTGCCCTGCTCTAATTCTGATAAAGAAGAACTGTGCTGTGAGGGCTTGTGACTGGGGGTGCCTCTGCATCTATCCACTTGTTAATTATTTAAAGTGGACCAACACCCAGGGGGGATCGGCCCGGAAATCTTCCCGGACCGATCAGATCCCTCCCCGCGGGGCATCCGAAATCGGGATGTCCCGCGGGGAGGAACCCCCAGGAGGCCCACAAACCTTACCTCAGCCCCGTTCCATCGGCGCATGCGCGAGCCGCGTCTCGCGCTTACCTCTAGCAGGGCGCGCACCCGCGCCGGCCGTTTGTGAATGGCCGGTGCAGGCGCGCTCCCTGTTAGAGGGAAGCGCGAGACGCGGCCTCCAGCGCTCAGAGCCGCTGAGCTGGTATGCGTGTCCAGGCGGCCTTGGACGCGCATACCACAGCGGCTCTGAGCGCTGTGATTGGCTGGCGCGGTCACGTGGGAGCGGGGAGAGGTGAGTTTTTTGGGGCTTTCTGGGGGGTTTCAGACAGCGAGGCACCCCCGATCGGGGTGCCCCACCGAAGTGGACCAAAACCCAGGATAGTCAAAATCCTGGGTGTTGGTCCACTTTAAAGTGATGCTGCAGGCAAAGGTTATTGTTACACCATTGTGTCGAGCTACATTTGGCACTGGCCTAAACTGTTTTCCGTTTTTAAATTGAAGCAGAAATGGCAGAGATCTCGGGGTTTACTGGTTCAGCTAACAACATTTTCCTTTTCACCCAGTCCCCCAATCAGCTCTGTAGAGTGGGACAAGATTACTGGCCCCTCCCTCCTCCTCCTCCAGATTCATCACATTGCTTTCAGCGCAGAGAGCTGATTATTATGCAGCATCACAGATCCAAGGGTCAGCACTTTAATTCCCACCATTGTCGACTGTAACTTGTGAAATATTGGCACTGTCATGATTCTTGTGACCTATACTGGGATGCACTGCATTTGGCTGGCACTGATTCAGCTTATCCGTGTGAATATTCTACACAATAATCCAAACAGCAATAATAAGGAAGCAAGTAGCTCGCTTGATGCCTGTCCTCCATTCCCTGCAGCGCTGAATAGAAGCCATAGCAGGACTCCAAAGTTTGCTTTCCTTTCAGTTGTATTTCTCCTGAACCATGGAACAAAGTGGTCTAACAGCCACTTTGTTCCTTGGTGCTCTCAGCATTAGTGAGCACAGCAAATCATGGTGGTCCCACAGCTGTCTCTGACCACAGCAGGGCATGTTCCGGACTTGTAGACTCCATGACATGCCCTTCCCAGCTCATCCAAGAAAGGAGCTTTGCTTAGAATACATAAGGCTCATTTTACACAGTTCCAATAAGGTGGGAGGAAGTTAGCATGTGCCTGGACAGGGTCTTTAAGGGAACCTGTCATTGAAGGGACAGTCCAGGCAATGGCAATATTAAGGCAGCAAGGAGCTCACCTGAGGCCTGTTCTATGTGCCTCTCCATTATGTCCTGCAGCTCACTGTAGATGCTGTATCTTGCATCTCCTTTTTTTTTCCTCTATGACCATGTGCAAATATGGTCACACAACCACACCTGTTCCTCAGTGTCAGGATCAGCCGTGTGACCACATGTGGAGGTGGTCATGGAGGAATGAATTCGAAAGGAGGGTCAAACTGAAGACCTTCTACAGCGCACTGCAGAAAATGCATTGGGACAAGCTACAGCTGAGCTAATTGCTGACTTATTATTGTTATTGCATGGACTGTCCCTATTTAACAGAAATTTAAGGATGTTACTGAGACTAATGTTAAATAAACACCCACACCTTTGAGAGCATCACCTATTTTTGAAACTCTGCCCTTTAGTGCATTAAAGTGGACCTTCACTCTGAATAAGTCTATCTTATATGTTTCCCACACCCTGTACATACAGATTGTCCACTTTAAAAATCATCCTACCTGCATCTACTGCGTGTAATGAGCCTTTAAACATCCAAGATGGCGGCTTATGGAAGCCGCCATCTTATCAGGCAGCCTGCAAACAGGAAGTGCCTCCTGACTGTGCTGCTCTGCATTCTGGGACTGCTGACCTTTACCTGACCCCAGCTCTGCTCTGTCTGAGCAAAGCACAGCTATAACCCGCCCCCCTGTACCTTATCCCACTCTCCTCTCCTCAGTAAGTGTGATGCTTCTGAGTCAAGATGGCGGCGCCCGTATCCTAAATTCCTGAACAGAGTTGCAGCCCAGTGGGGGAAAGAATAATAAGTTAGTGACTAAAAACGTAAAAGATCCGGTTTAAGCCATTTAATCAGGGCATGGTCCTTCCAGGTCCAGGTTTGAAAAAGAGTGACCAACCCAGGAGATGATCTCTGTTGGGTGCTGAAAAGGAGAACTTTTAATCCTGAATATATGTTAAACTGTTAAAAACTTGGTCTTTTAATGCCCGGGCCATGGTTCATAGCAATATGCTAATTGCTGAACAAGTGCAGTGTTCTAGCTTGGGGTGAGGGTTCTCTGCTTTGTGCAGGACACTGCTGAATTTGTGTACCTGCTGGGTCAGGAGGGAAGTCTCTGCTGGGAGATGCTGCTGAAAAGGAAGTACATGCGCATAAAGTATTTGTAGTGGTAAGGGAAGGGTTAAAAGTCTTGTTGAGCCACAGGTGCCCTTTAATTGGTATTTGGCCCGTGCTACAGGCCAGAGCAGCCATTGTCCTGGCTGTACAAGATGCCCTTTGTGTATGGAGAATGAGAGCTTTCAGCTTGGCTTCCTCCTCTGCCGAGATTATCGCCTTCCCCGGGGCAGTTGGGGATGGAAATACAAACGCTGAAAGCACTACAGTAGCATGTTGCAGAAACAGGAACAGGCTATGTACAGTCATTAGTGTATGTTGTTCAGTGAGGCACCTACTTCTGGATACCTATTTGTTTCAACATTATGGGGTTGTCCTTAGTGAGCACCTTCAAAAGAATTCTGGTTACTTGGTTGACAGGTTATTCAACATGGGTGTACTACTGTAGCTGGTGAGTCTCCTAATTCCAACAAAAAGAGCCTACACCCTCCATGGGATGTTTGTCCCAGGGACGGTGTAGGTACACTGATGTCCTAATTCCCACTTTTGCTGTCCAAACCCCTGCAGAAAGAGATACCTTCTCCTCAGAGGTCTTCCGTAAACGGGGGACTAGAAACTGTAGCACATAATGCTATAATAGGAGGCTCTGACAGCTGTCTTTAGAAAACCAGGTAAACGATTTGAGGTGAGGAACCCAAGGTAGAAAGGAACTAGGGATATATATATATATATATATATATATCTTTTTTTTTTTTTTGGCCGGCAGATATGAGCTGGATAGAGGCACAGGAGATCTCAAAAAGAATGTTTGGGATGAATTGTTGGTCATATAGTAATGTTTGGTTACTTCTGTTGTAGAGCAACGTACTGTGCAGCTATGGAAGAGCCTGGTGGCATCACTCAGGACAGTACTGTTTATGCAGATAACCAGCCACCTACCTCCGTAGCAGAGCTTGCCGGTTCCTCTCAGGACAGTTCAGCTAATCTCGATGGCCAGTTCCTTGTTCCGGGATGTGAAAGAGAAGAAGGTCTTAGTGGTCCCTCTCAGGACAATCCAGTCAATCCAGGTGACCCATCGTCTGAAGGAGAAGCGGGGTTTGGCGGTTCCCCTGAGGACAGTCCGACCACTTTAGGTGACCAATCTGTTGCCCCACCTTGTGAAGGAAAATTAGGACTTGATGGTACCCCTCAGGGCATTCCAGTCCATTCAGGTGAACAGTCTGTTGTCCCAGCCTGTGAAGAAGATGCAGGACATAAGAATCCCTTTCAGGACAGAACAGTCCATCCAGGTGATCATTGTGTTGCCCCAGTTTGTGAAGGAGATGCAGGACATAGGGATCCCTTTCAGGACTGTCCAGTCAATCCAGGTGACCATTGTGTTGCCCCAGCCTGTGAAGGAGAAACAGCTTCAGAATCACAAGAGGAAACTGAAACTGCAGGAGTCCCTCAAGAAGTTGGTGGTCATTGCTGCTCTTCAACAGGAACTTCAACCATAGAACAAGTCTCTCAAGGGGTTGGTGGTCATGACTGCTCGTTCTCGGAAGACACAGAGGAGATTTGTGAATTTCAGCGACCACTTTGGGCTGGTGCTGAGCTTAGTCACTGTGACCCCTCAAGTTCCAAACTAATAGTAGCTGAGCCTCCATCCACAAACTCTGAGCAACCTCATACTGTGCCTGCTGAACCTTCCCCTAGGCTTCAGAACACCGTGGATAAGGACAAAGTTCCTTATAGCTTGGGCATGTTGGGTAATATTAATACCATTAGCACCAAAGAACTTCTCTCCAAAATCCACCTTCCAGTATCACAGGAGACTTTACTGGACGAGATTGAATCAGAGCTCTGCTCCACAGAAATGGAGTTTAAGAAGCAAAATGGGTTGACTAAAGGCAGCCTGTCGCTTACCATGCTAGAGAACTGCGTCCATGAGAAGTACCTGCAGCAGGAGGACACAATCAAGAGGTAACTGGTTTGTAATAATAATACATTTTTTGATTATTAAAATAAATCTCTTAATATTATATAAATATCTAGTCATTAAATTTTTATCTTGATTGATAGATTATCTTTTATTGACTTTTATATTTTATTATATTTTATTTTGTTCTAATAACACTAGTTTTTATTTATCTTCATAAATCATTATTATTTATCTAAAAAAAAAAAAAAAAATTAAAAAATATATAATATATATATATATATATATATATATATATATATATATATATATATATATATAATATATCTTTATTTTACGTTCTTTCAAGCCTGACTTGACAGCTATAGGTTAAAATAAAGCCACATGAATGTTCTCTCTGGCGTCTATGATACCATCGGAGAACATTGCTTATGGCATCCATAGTTAGACCCTGTGCTGGTGATGTCCATCCTGTTAGGGCACTGTGCCGGTGATGTCCATCCTGTTAGGGCACTGTGCCGGTGATGTCCATCCTGTTAGGGCACTGTGCCGGTGATGTCCATCCTGTTAGGGCACTGTGCCGGTGATGTCCATCCTGTTAGGGCACTGTGCCGGTGATGTCCATCCTGTTAGGGCACTGTGCCGGTGATGTCCATCCTGTTAGGGCACTGTGCCGGTGATGTCCATCCTGTTAGGGCACTGTGCCGGTGATGTCCATCCTGTTAGGGCACTGTGCCGGTGATGTCCATCCTGTTAGGGCACTGTGCCGGTGATGTCCATCCTGTTAGGGCACTGTGCCGGTGATGTCCATCCTGTTAGGGCACTGTGCCGGTGATGTCCATCCTGTTAGGGCACTGTGCCGGTGATGTCCATCCTGTTAGGGCACTGTGCCGGTGATGTCCATCCTGTTAGGGCACTGTGCCGGTGATGTCCATCCTGTTAGGGCACTGTGCCGGTGATGTCCATCCTGTTAGGGCACTGTGCCGGTGATGTCCATCCTGTTAGGGCACTGTGCCGGTGATGTCCATCCTGTTAGGGCACTGTGCCGGTGATGTCCATCCTGTTAGGGCACTGTGCCGGTGATGTCCATCCTGTTAGGGCACTGTGCCGGTGATGTCCATCCTGTTAGGGCACTGTGCCGGTGATGTCCATCCTGTTAGGGCACTGTGCCGGTGATGTCCATCCTGTTAGGGCACTGTGCCGGTGATGTCCATCCTGTTAGGGCACTGTGCCGGTGATGTCCATGCTGTTAGGGCACTGTGCCGGTGATGTCCATGCTGTTAGGGCACTGTGCCGGTGATGTCCATGCTGTTAGAGCACTGTGCCGGTGATGTCCATGCTGTTAGAGCACTGTGCCGGTGATGTCCATGCTGTTAGGGCACTGTGCCGGTGATGTCCATCCTGTTAGGCACTGTGCCGGTGATGTCCATCATGTTAGGGCACTGTGCCGGTGATGTCCATCCTGTTAGGCACTGTGCCGGTGATGTCCATCTTGTTAGGCACTGTGCCGGTGTCTTTCATGGTGTAAGGCCCTGTGTTAGGCTTTGTGCTGGTGACATCCATCATCAAGTTAGACCATGTGCTTGTGATGCCTATGATGTTAGGCCCTGTGCTGGTGAGTTCCATGGTGTTGGACACTGTGCTGGTGAGTTCCATGGTTTTGGGCCTTTTGTGATGTTAGACCCTGTGCTGATGGTGTCAGTGGTAGTAGGTCTGGTAATGGTGACTTCTATGCAGTACTAAATTATGCTAAACATAGCTGCTCCTTATATGGGCAGTCTTGGGCCTGATGGGGAAAAGTGCTCTGGCTGTCATGCTGACTCCGTCTTTGTTTGGTTCAGGTTGATTGAAGAGAACAAGAAGCACCAGGAGCTGATTCTTGAAGTCTGCTCTGAAAAGGACCATCTGCGAGAAGAGCTGAGGAAACGAGGGGAGACAGAGATGCTGCACCTCAACACCATGAAGCAGGTGACGCACCCAGCAGTGTGGTGGCACTGACCCCACCAGGAAACTCACATCAGCTATTTAAATCCTCTTCTGTAAAAGTGAGGGGCCAGCCCAGCCTTGGCTTCTCTTTTTATAGAGTTAGGCAGGTTTAGAGCTTGTGTAATGATCAATGAGTAGAGGTGCAGAATACAGAGTCCAGAGGTCCCAGCAGCATATCGGGAGTTTGCCACTAGCAGTCAGGCGAAGTCCATCCATCTGCTGTATAGCTGCCTCTCAGCTGATAACATTTATACAGGGACTGTAAAAAGTATTATTTCCTTAGGAAGTTCCACTGTTTATTAGCATTCATATGAAACTAAGATGAGTATCGCCTTTTTGGACTGACTGGCAGTGGGAGTAAGTGGGCTAGGATCCTTGTGGACCTAGTACCTATCCGGTTCCAGGTCCACAATGATCCTAGCCCACTTACTCCCACTGCCAGTCAGTCCAAAATAAAGGTGATACTCCTCTTTTCCTCATGGAGCTCTGTGTGATGAGGGCAGGTAACAGTAATGTCCTGCAGTGCTTCATTCCTCTGGAAGGTGCTGCATAGCGTGCAGCAGTTTCCTAGGCACAGTCAATCGAAGCTCTGCCAGTAAAAGGCTGAGTATCTCTCCAATGCAGGTACTATGGTGTGAGGGGGTAGGTTAGGTTTGTAGGCCAGGAGCTGGCACAGGTCTGCCTTAGGGTAAATCATGTTTTTAAGGATGTGATTTCACTTTTACATGAGCTAGTCTATTTCTTTTGATCTGTCATGCTGTCACCTTCATATGTGTTGCATTCCTGATTATAAATAGGTGTGACCTCTGACCCTGCATACATTACACACCTGGGTGAGGTCACTCCTTCAATGTGAGGTATGAGCAGACATGACTGTCGCCTGTACTCCCCTCCCCGGCCCGCTGACACCTTGTTTCACAATTACTGGGTGTCATTGATCTTTATGTCCCCTTTTTGTATCCTCTCGTATAGCCTAATAGATTGCATGTTCCTTGGCCTTGTTATGCCCCCTTATAGATTGTAAGCTCTTTCTATATTTGTCCTCCATGTTGTAGATAACAGGGTATCATGGGCTGTGCGTCACACAGCGTGTAAGTAGGTCAGGGTGGGGGTGCGCCTCCTGCTATTGTGCTGGGAGCGCTGTGAGGCACTTCAAAGCCAAGCAGAAATCGGAGTTGCCCAGTGTGCTGCCTGCTATGCGGAAGCTGTGGGGAGCTGGGGTCCATTACTTCTTCTCTTTACAGCACAACTCACCTGCAGCAGCCAGCAGAAACTGACCAGGGGCACATATTAGATTGCAAGCCTCACAGAGAACCATTACTAAAGAACTCCTCACCTTGGTCAGGGTATTGTAACTGAGCTACAAAGCTTCCCATCCCCCTCACACTTGGTAGATGAGAACAAGAACCCCACCCCTCTAGTTACCTCATTAGAAAGAATAGGTCACAAAAATTCCATTGAAATCCAAGCGTAACTTAAAGAAGCTCTATCACGAAAAATGGCCCAATGATAAAAATCCATATAAATATGCTGGAGGGCGGGAGAGGTCACTTATACTCCCGCCAGCAAGAAAGATCCAGCCAGGCTTGTTTCTTCTTTATTTTAATGGAAGGAAGAGGAAATCAGGGGTAACAGGCTCTGTCACCACTGATTCACTAAATTGGTCTCCCCTGGATCTTATACCTACCATGAGAGAATAAACCACAAGACCGCAAGCTTGTGGCCCCTCCTCTCATTAGCCAACGTGTTTATATGGATTTTTAATATTACACAATTTAGTGATAGTGCTCCTTTAAGGCGGACCAAAACCTAGGATTTCACTATCCCCGGTTTTGGTTCCTCCCCCTGGGGCATCCCGGTTTGGAATGTCCCGGCCTCCAGCTGTGAGTCTTCTGGCCTTTCCCAAATTGGAAAGCCACTCTTTGTGACCCGCCTTAGCCCTGGCTTCCATGGCAATGTAAACAATGCCGCTCAATATCTCTGAACTGAGGCCATTCAGATAGGCTGGGGGCAGGAGCGCGCCAGGGATGTGAGTCTCCCACCCCCCCGCTCTCTATTGCTGAGCTCTGTATCTAAACAGGGCCGTATTGCTGGTCGTATGCACGGCATACGGCACTGATTGGACCAGAGCATGTGCATGCGCCGTGGGACCAGGGAAAGGTGTGTTTTTTTTTTTACGGGCAGTGGTGTGGAGGTTCACACAATGGGGCATGCAGAATCGCTATGCCAGGTTTTGTTCTTTTTTTAAAGATTAGGCTGCTTTTTGCTCTACCCATGCTGGCTGTCAGGAGTCCGCTATCATTCAGCCTAATTTATATTACTTAAAGAGGAACAACACACACAACTTTGACCGTGTGGGGTGTTGTTCCTCTATGAGGCGGCATTGAGGAACAACACCCCACAAGGTCAAAGTTAGAACTGGGATGTTCCACTGTGTGGCCTGCTCAGCCAGTCAGCGCATTCGCCTTCACTTAGCTGACGGCTAAGCAGTCAAGCAGGGCCGAAGGGAGCCGAGTGAACCGCCAACCGCATCCCCCTCTCACCTTCTAGTGGTGGCCCATTTAGGAAGGCCGGACATGGGTGTGCGCACACTAAAGGCGAGCGGGGATGCGCCCATGGCGAGGGCTCCAGGGGGAGCAACTCAGGATGCCCCAAGGTGTGGAACTCAAACCGCTCTGGAGTCTTTTATACTCCAGGGCCTACGATGTTCCTCTTTAATAACTCCCATTGGACCCTCTCCTTCTGCAGGGCATTCTCATCAGCAGTAGATGTCTCATACATGTATGTTTCTTCATGAAGGTCCCTTCAGAAGTCAATTCCTTTCATGCACCCTCAATAGTGAGTCGTCAGAAGTTTTTTAGAGTTTATCAGAGAAGACAAGGTGTGGGTCTGCCCCGCCCACTGACCAGGTGCTGGGGAATGAAAGATGACGCCTCTGACAGCCAGCATAGGGCAAGCAGAAAGCAGCCTAATTTAACCATTTGCCTGGAATGTCCCTTTAACCTCCCATCAAGAAGCTCCGTGAGCCAGAATTGCACAGATGTTGGGACCTTTAGCACTGCGATAGATGCTGTAGGACTGATGACAGATGAGCCAGGGATGCTTGTGTCGGGAGATAAATCAGATCTGGGGTCTGATCTGAGAAATCCACGAAAGTGAAAAGAAGCAAAACAGTTCAATCCAATTTTCTGTGCACAATTTTCCGATTCTAATCGAAATGTGAGTCTGAGCAATCTCCCTGACTAGTCCACCGAGTAGATCGAAATGGAAATGACTAATGGGTCATTTGATTTTAATTCCATCAAGGTGTTTTATTTTTTTAAAGGCAATATATTTAAAGTGGAACAAAACTGGGCGATGGCCTTTCCCCAGAGGTGCCCTGCTGTGTGAAGACAGCTCTCATTGGACGAGAGCCTGCACATGTGCCAGAGGAACGAGGAGGATGTGAGTGAATAGTAGTGTTCACTCAGTGGGGCATCACAATTCTGGGGGGGGGGGGGGTTTGTTCCGCTTTAAATCTTCAAACACCTGTGAAAATGAAATGCTATTATCTGTGAATATTATTTAAAAAAAAAATACTTTTTTATTAAAAAAAAAATTTTCCCCCTACTTTTTTCTCCTACTTGAAATGTGAAAAGATGCAGGAAGTAACATGGGGACGAGACAGCATATATATTCTTACAAAGCCTTCAAGTACAGTGGAGTCTTCAGGAACACAAATCACAAGCCTTGTCAAAAATGTCAAATTGATGCCTGTCATTTCCTAAACACCTGTCACAGCTATGGTTGTGTGTCAGGAAATGACAGCCTCACAGCTGACACTTATGGTGGGACGGGGCCTGTGCTTTGTATGTACTGTGCTTGCAAGCTTTGTTAGAAGGCACATGCTGCCTCTCCCTGTCAGGCTGCTTAGCAAGATTTGGCTTTTGTAGGGTTTATGAAGGGTCTTGTTTCATCATTACAGCTAGAGGGACGGATCGACGAACTCGCTTGCGACCTCAAGAAGACCCGAGAAAAAATGGCAGGTCAGGACGCCGCCGCTAAGAACGCCATCCAGCAGCTTCATAAGGAGATAGCCCTGCGCACGGAACAGGTGAACTAGAGAGGACAACTGACACATTTATAGTACAGAGTATTCTCTGATCTGTTAAAGCAGCAGTATCGCTGAATTGTGTCATTAAAAGTCCATATAAACACATTGGACAATGAGAGGAGGGGTCACTTATACACCTGAAATAAATTTCCCGCCAAGCTTGTGTTTTCTTTTTCTTTCCTGTTAGGAATAAAATCCAGGGGTGATAGGTTTAAATGTATCAGGGGAGACACGTCACCCCAGATTTCCTCTTTCTTCCAATAAAACAAGCCTTTGCTGGATATTTCTTGATGCCAGGTGTATATGTGACCCCCTCCTCCCACCTTCCAGCATATTAATATAGATTTTTAACATTGGGCCATGTTTTTTGCGATTGTGCTAATTTAACTGGGCAGCATCCATTTGGGACATGACAGCAGTGTCCTGTAACATTGTGCTGCAGCATTTTGTAACATGGCAGCATTATACTTTGATATATTGGCAGCCTTGTGATGGCATCCAGTAATATGTCAGCAGCCTTTTGTAACAAGGCAGCAGCATCCTTTGATTTGTCGGCGGCCTTTTGTAGCATGGCCACACCATTGCATAATATGGCAGCAGTCTCTTGTTACCTAACGGCATCATTTATGGAGTGCCACTCTGTTCACAGCAGCAGAGCTGGCACTGACAGAAGCAGTCTCTGAGATCTTTATTGGCACAGGATCAGCAGGCTCCCATGGGATATATAATTTGTAGAAACACATGACTGCGATAACACATCAGATGTCTCAGAGCTCGCAGCAGGTCCCGGCCCAGTCATCCCAGGGTTTGAGGCAGCTTAAAGTGATCCTATACCCAGATAGGAAGTTTATGTAGTCACCTTCTATCCCCAGCCTGCGCTTCTTTATTCGTTACTAAAGCCTGTGCCCAATATTCATACCACAAACAGGATGCGGTATGATGTTCAAATGGTTACTGTATGGCTGTGCAGCAGCGCCCCCTGGTGCTTTCCAGGAATGATTCATTCACACAGCACAGCACTGAGGGTCGGCCATATCGGTTATGATAACTGCAATGATTGTTAAAGCACTACAAACTAAACTGATTGCACAGATGCACATCACGTGGCAGTTTAGCCCATGACTGAATGAATTATCCATGGAGAGCACCAGGAGGTGCCAGGGAGCCATACTGCCACAATTGCAACTTCATACTGCCTCCTGTTAGTGTTTTTATAAATATTGGGCAAAGGCTTTTGTGGCACTAGGCTGGAGTTGAATCCCTTTGAGTCCGGCTGCAATGTTAGAGATTGAGGTCCACCCAACTGTCATTATATTCAGATAAATGCGTAAGCCTAGAGAGTGATGTAGGGGGAGGGGCTAGACCACTGGCCAGTTTACTATTTTCACAATTGCGTCTGGTAATGTTCTCTGTGTTTTAGGCGAATAAGAAGTGCGAGGAAGCGCGTCTGGAGAAGGAAGCGATGGTGATGAAGTATGTGCGGGGAGAGAAAGAGTCCCTGGACCTGCGCAAGGAAAAGGAGGTTCTGGAGAGGAAGCTGCGGGAAGCCAACAAGGAGATAGAGAAGCACAGTAACCGCATCAAACTTCTGACTCAGGAAAAAGGGCGCCTGCACCAGCTACATGAGGCTAAGGTGAGCTGCACAAGCTGCACATGTGTGTTCATTGACTGAACAGAGTCTGGGCCTCTGCACATATTGTCTTTTATCATTTACTTGGGTACAGAGCTCAGTACTAAGAGGGTTAAAGGGAAAGTCTGTGGAAGTTCCCCCTGTACTGAGGGGCCCATAGAGCTCAATGGGAGTGATCCAGACCAAAGACACCCCCACCCTTTCTCCCGGCTTCTTATACTGGCGCTGTGGGTGAGTGATCAGAAGTGTAGGTGGCAGGGAAGTCTTGTGCCATTCTGGTCTTTGCTTTATTGGAGAGTCAACAAAATAGATAGAAGGCTCTTTGACTTCTGGGATACCCTGCCGTACTTCCACTACCATGCCCAGCACTGGACAGGAAAACTTCTCATTGTCTGGCACCCTACATGATAGACATCACTGGCAGCTGACAGTAAGTCGGGTCAGTACCACCTGTTAGTCGCAGGCATCTCAGATCATGGTGCTCCACCCCATATTACCTTAATCCCCCCCCCCCCACCCTCGCTCCTGCTGCGTGAGTCCGTACATCTCTGGTCCTATTTTGCTGAATGTCAGCGCTGAGCTGTTGACCTAAATATTTTTAAGTAAAAAAGATTTTATGGTGAGTATACTAAAAAAAAATGTATTCACTTAGGTCTTCATTACGTTAAAGTGGACCAACACCCAGGGGTGATCGGCCCGGAAATCTATAAGATTCCCGGGCCGATCACCCCCCACCCCGCGGGACATCCGAGATCGGGATGTCCCGCGGGGTGAAACCCCCCAGAAACCCCAAAAACGCCTTACCTGATCCGCCGCCGCTTCCGCCGCCGCCGCCTCCCGCGCACCCCTCCAGACGTGCGCGCGCCCGCGCCGGCCCTCTGTGAATGGCCGGCGGGGGCGCGCGCGCGCCGAGAGTGACGCGCGGGAGGCGGCGGCGGCGGCGGCGGAAGCGGCCTGGACGTTCCTGATCCCCGCCTGGACGTTGGCGGGGATTGGCTGCGGCGCTCACGTGGGAGCGTTGAGAGGTGAGTTTTTTGGGGTTTCTGGGGGGTTTCACACAGCGGGGCACCCCCGATCGGGGTGCCCCGCCGAAGTGGACCAAAACCCAGGATAGTCAAAATCCTGGGTGTTGGTCCACTTTAAGCCCTGCTTGCCAGAACACACACTTCATCAGTATTGTTTTTAAAAGTTTTTTTTTTTTTTCGAAGAAATGGCTTCATGGCTCAAAAAACTCTTGAAAGAACAAACGAATATTAACAATATAGAGGGATGGGTCGTATAAATATTGGCATAAATACTGGTAATCTAAGGAAACCACCCATAGTGTCTAGCAATGCTGCGAAACCCCCAGATTTCTGGCATATGCAGCTTAATCCCTGCTATACCTCTGAGGCGCTTACCCCACACCAGGCATTTCTAAAAGGCTCTGGTACAGTGGGGTACAACCGGCAGCACTTGCACTCTTTTTCACCAATTCTAGCAAATCTGACGTCAGTTTGGCTAAGGAAAGTATAAATGGAGCAGGAGCGCTGATTAGCTGGTGAGTTTTTCAGACCATCGTCGGGGATACAACAGGCATCCCGGGATGCTCCAAGCACAGGGAATCTGCTGGACCTAAAAAAAAAAGGATAGAATTCCCTGTGTATGATTCCTTAACTGGGATGCCCCAGGGATGAGGATATTTGCCTCCTCTGTGTCTTTTAAACTCCAGGGAGTCCTTTGATCTTCTTTAACAGACAGAGTGTAATTACTAAAAGGTATTGTGCCAACCTATCAGATTGGAGATTGTAAAGCTAATGTTGCCTGGCCTCCAATCTGATTGTATAGTAAGTGGGCACCATGATAGATGATATTACTGCCTGGTTGTACAATGCCTGATTTTAGCTTACTAAGAATCTTTAACTGTAGAGGCATGTGAACTATCGGTCCCTCGGGGTGATCCCTAAAAGATCCAAAGTTATTTTTACCTGAAGGTCCACTTTAAGCCTGCTCCTCACTTCTCATCCCCTAATCTGGGCAGCAGGTCATTTATAATCACCTTTGTGGTATCTGTAGTCCGCTGTTGCTGCCCGTTTGATAGTGATCAAGTAAATCTTCTTTTTGATACTTAACATGTATCATGAGTTTTTGGGCAATCTCTCAATGCAGGAAAATGAGACAAGCCGGCAGAGCCGTGAGATCGAGAGGCTGAAGGAGGAAGTAAACTCCTACGCGATCAAAGTGAAGTGGGCTCAGAACAAGCTGAAGACCGAGATGGACACACACAAGGTCAGTAGAAGGGGGTAGGTTGGTCTCTGCATACACAGGGAATCTGAGAAGGCCACTGCCTCCTGAAAGTGGAACAGAAGTAGTGTCCAGTCATTGCTGTAGGTATATGTGGCAAGCTAACCTGTTTTTCATTGGCAGGAAACCAAAGACAAACTGCAAGCTGCCACAGCCAAACTCAACCAGGCCAGTGAAGAAACCAAACAGATCCGCAGGAATTGCCAGGAGATCATGAAAACCTATCAGGTATGGTTTCACCATCACAACCCTGCTCTGCAGTCTAAAAGATTTAAGGTGTGTCTGTGTGTGAACCTCCTCAATTTGCTCTGTATTCACCCACAGCGCATGCCCTGTCACCCCTTTATCCCTTCTGCATACTCGCACCAGTCATATCTGAATAGCTGGTGGCTGTTGCATGTAGTTGGATGGAGCAGCCAGCAAAAGGTGCGGGGCAAATGTATTAAAGTGGACCAACACCCAGGATTTTGACTATCCTGGGTGTTGGTCCACTTAGGTGGGGCACCCCGATCGGGGGTGCCCCGCTGTGTGAAACCCCCCCGATCGCCGCAAAAACTCACCTCTCCCCGTTCCCACGTGACCTCGTCCGGCCAATGACGGCGCTCAGAGCCTCTCTGGTATGCGCGTCCAAAGCCGCTTGGACGCGCATACCAGAGCGCTGTCATTGGCTGCGTCTCTCGCTTCCCTCTAACAGGGAGCGCGCCTGCGCCGGCCATTCACAAAACGGCCGGCGCGGGAGCGCGCCCTGCTAGAGGGAAGCGAGAGACGCGGCCGCATGCGCCGTTGGATCGCCGGTAAGGTAAGGATTGTGGGCCTCCTGGGGGGTTCCTCCCCGCGGCACATCCCGATTTCGGATGCCCCGCGGGGAGGGATCTGATCGGTCCGGGAATCTTATAGATTCCCGGGCCGATCCCCCCTGGGTGTTGGTCCACTTTAATGTATCGCTTATTGCTGGGTGTTAATTTATACAGCAATGAATGATGATTGGAGAAATGCATGTGCAGTGTAATCGCTGCATCGTGGTGCAAACTGGGGGTTTCACACAGGGGCCATCCTAAATCACATGTAAAGTAGACTCAAACACAATGGGTGAAAATCCTATATTTCACCCGGTAACAACACAGAGCTCCCTTGTTTTCCAATCGATCTTAGCTGTCCCGAAGTGCAAGCACCAACGATACAGAGTGATTCCAAAAACCCAAAGCACATACACACCCGGACACAGTGCTGATATCAATCCTCCTCCACCATTTAAATCTTCTTACCAGATTGATTCAGTTTTTTTTTCAGCTTTTTGTACCACTGGCTAGAGTTGGTTTCAAATGCCGCCGCCGCCGCCGCTGACAAGACGAGAATCGGGCAGAGGTGAGTTACAGCAGCTTCCTGCTACTACAACCTCAGGTGAAGCTGGTTGAGGAGCTGCTCAGCTGAAGTCCGTGTTCAGATTTGGGACCTGCGGCGCTGCATGCTGGAAAAGGCAGGAGATCTATGCTGTGTGTGTGAGGGCCAGGAGGCGTGTGTGTGACCAGGTCGGACTTCAGCTGAGCAGCTCCTCAACCAGCTTCACCTGAGGTTGTAGTAGCAGGAAGCTGCTGTATCTCACCTCTGCCCGATTCTTGTCTTGTCAGCGGCGGCATTTGAAACCGACTCTAGCCAGTGGTACAAAAAGCCTTATCAGCTGAATCAATCTAGTAAGAAGATTTATATGGTGGTGGAGGATTGATATCAGCACTGTGTCCGGGTGTGTATGTGCTTTGGGTTTTTGGAATCCCTCTGTATCGTTGGTGCATGCACTTTGGGACAGCTAAGATCGATTGGAAAACAAGGGAGCTCTGTGTTGTTACCGGGTGATCTATCTGAACTCTGTGGACAGAGGAGTTTTTTACACATTGAGCACCCGTCCCTTTAAGAACATTTTAAGAATTTGGGACCTTATTTGCGAGCGCGGTATTTGCATTGTGTTTATTAAAATCCTATATTTGTTTTTGGCCACTCTAAAGCAGACCTAGGTGAGGTTAGGCCCCCAGGAAACCAGGACCCTCTCTGGCATAGTTACATGGGAGGGTGTCCCTTTCCCTGGGATACCAAGTTAACCTCACCTACAGTACCTCCTTCTCGCTATCATTTAGTGCTGCTTTGGAGAGATGCTTAGCCTGTGATGAAGGTTTCAAATGTGTGGATCAGCTGCACTTCCTCCAATAGGATCATATGATACTGCAGTGCACCGCTTTTTCCCATTCCCCGTCATACAGAGGCTTAGACATGCTGTGATTGGTTCTCACACCCAATAATGTGTTTCCACAGGCGTCTGAGCCGGTTAAGTCCAGTGAGCCGGAGAAAGCGATGCAGGAGAAGAGTGACAACCTAGAGGTAAATCCTGATTATTGACTTATATTCATTTAAAGGTGACCCATAGGGCAATAAAAGCAGTAACATGCATTGTTGATGTGTCCTGAGCCTGATTAGCCTGGCGTTTGAAGAGAGGCATCCCTGATCCACAGGACCCCAGATTGGTCATTAGCTAAACTTGCATGTCCCCCAATCCTCCAGTCTGCGAGACCAGGCAGGTAGGGCCCTTAATTGCGCTTAAAGTGGACCTTCACCCTGAATAAGAACATATTTTATATGTTTCCCACACCACGTACATACAGATTGCTCACATTAAAATTCATCCTACCTGCATCTACTGCATGTTATGAGCTTTTAAACAAGATGGTGGCTTATGGAGCATCAGGCAGCCTGCAAACAGGCTCTGCATTCTGGGATTGCTGTCCTTTCCCTGACCCCAGCTCTGCTCTGTCTGAGCAAAGCACAGCTATAACCCCGCCCCCTGCACTTTTTCCTACTCTCCTCTCCTCAGTATGTGATGCTTCTGAGGCAATATGGTGGCGCCCATATCCTAGAGACCTGAACAGAGTTGCAGCCCGGTGAGGGAAAGAATAATAAGTGACGACTAAGAACTTAAAATATATTCATTTTAGATGCTGGGGAATAGTTTTTTAGGGGTTCGGGCTTTTCATTAAATTATGCTGAAGGTCCGGTTTAATGTACCTAAGAACTGCTATCAAAGACTGGAAGGGCAGCACTGGATGCTGCGAGAGCTTGTCTATTACAGGAACGTACTACCTTTGCCAGCAGTCTCCTTCCCCTCAGACCATTCAGGCTTCCCCCTCAGTCTATTGGGAGCTGTGAGACTTGGTAGGAAGGAGGGGGAGCTTCATGCAGTGTTCAGAACTAGAAGGTTCAGAACATCACCTCTAAATATAGGATGTCAAGGAGGGATTTGAAATACAGAGGCAAGAGAGATCCGTGAATTCAATCTGCACAGCAACAGGGCCAACCTGACTCCGGGGAGGGAGTGCGACTGCATAGGATGCCTGACTCGGGGGAGGGGGGGCACCTCCAAGGCCACTTTGTTTTGATTTTATTTTATACATTTTTATTTTTCCCTCGCTGGCGTTCACACAATGTCTTGTGTGGCTGTGCAGGCTTTTTTGCCTCCGTTGTTGATGAAATGGGGGGAGTAGTTAATCAAATGGCTGGGAGAGGGCAACTACTCCTATTTTAGCAACATTGCAAAGTTGGCTGATGCTTGCCTAAGTCCAGCCCTGCACAGAACTCGCTGATCTAAGTCTTAAAGCGAAACAAAACCCAGAAATTTGACTTTCCCAGGTTTTGTTCCGTGACTCCAGGGCATCCCAAAGGGGATGCAGCAGCTCGCACTCTCCGTTGTAAGTAATGAGAGCCACCTGCTGAATGACGTAGTCATAGCGGAAGGCTCCCATTGGACTGGAGCCTGCGCATGTGCCGTTGGGCGCCCTGGGGGGTTTCATTCTCATTCGGAATGCCCAAGGGAAAAGCCAGCAGCCGGCTCTGGAATTTTTTAGATTCCAGGCCGGCTCCTGCTGGGTTTTGTTGTTTTAAATCACGCACCATAAGTTTGGCGCACCTGCTGGTACTTTACATGTAGTTTTGTGGCCCGGTTCACATTGGCGCATGCTGCTTGGAATTACAGGGTGATTATTTGCCTTTAATCGCTGCCCATTTAAGCCAATGGGCCCTTTCATGTATGCAGTAGCAAATTGCCCTGAAAAAGTCCTATCTTCAGTCATTTTGAAGCCCAGCGATAGTGATTCCACTCCTGTACTATGGCAGTCGCAGATAACGATCTCCCTGGAAACTGTTATTGCCACAATGTGAAACAATACTGCCTGCCAGTTAGTGTTTTAAAGTTGACCAAAATCCTTCCCATGCAGCCCCAGAGTCCTAAAGAAAATAAATGCTTACAATTGGATGCCCCATGGAAGCAGGGATCGAGGGGAATTACAAGGCAAACTATGGGCTTTCACACATGGCCCATCTCTGTGAAGCAGACCAAAACCCAGGGGTGTGAAAATCACAGGTTTTGGTCTACGTTAAAACAACCCAAAAGTCTCAAACTTTTAAAATGATTGCAAGGGGCAGCTTCAAAGGTGAAATCCTCCAAGAGCATTAGCTCCTTCTGCTGTGCCGACTTTGCCGTTGCAGCAACATCTACTAGCTTAACCTAAAGTTTGCAGCAGCAGGAAACACCTGCACGATCCCGTGGGTTGTTGTCGTTCTTTTCTCTGTCAAAATGTCTACCGCAGGGCTTTAGAAAGATGGCCGCCCCCTTGATTAAGAACACTGGCAGCAGCTTACAATGTAAAGTGTCCTCACACATCGGGAACGGCCATCTTTCTGAAGCCCCCGGGCTTAAACCTTTTGACAGCAGAAAGAATGCCGACCACCAGATCGCATACCCGTCCACATGGGCTTCAGCAGCGGACGGGTGAGAAGTCCCAAAGTTAGGGTCCCCATTGATTTCACTGGGGACCGGCTTTGGGTACCCAAAATTTTGTTCACATTTCAGCCGAACTGGAACTTACAGGTGTTTGCCCCCATGATAATCACGTGACTGCTCGAGAGATATTCCTATGGGCAGCCAGGTAACTGTCATTTCTTCAGCTGATCTTTTTTTTTTTTCTTGTTAAGGTTCATCATGCTAAAATCAAGGAGCTGGATGACTTGAAAAAAACATTCACTGAAGGTATGGATGAGCTGCGAACATTACGGACCAAGGTAAGAATCTCATTCCAGCCAGTCTCACACCTCACATCTGCACCATAGATAACCTGTGCCGTCCGGTAACCAACTGCTAGCCCTTCAATCGCCGTCCCTCACCCTCCAATAGGCTTTCCGTGCCAGAGACTATCAGCAGGGTGAGGGCATGTGCCTTTACTATGGAGGTCACACATGCATCCAGCTTCTGCTGAAGAGCAAGGTGGCTTGCAGTTACTACCAACACTTTTGTTCCTGTGATACCGGCATTAGGCCCTGCTTGGATCTTGACTACAACCTGAGCTTGAATACCGCCAGATACTGTTCTTGGCCAAATCCATCTTTGCCATGCAGTTTAGTGATCCATTCCCTGGTTACACGACATAGATCTTGCCGGCAGCCCAGCCTGTCCCCCCTCGTTGTGGTGGGCTCGATTGAAGCCAATGGTTGGTCTTAGACTTTAGGCTCCTGCTTAAATGCTGAGCTGGTTCTACTTTCTCCTCCTTCGGACTTCTACTTGGCATTGTGATATTGATCATGTGTACATTGTGGGCCTTTATTTAAGAAGTGTTCCTTTTAGTATCTTTGTGGTACCTATAGCCAGTTTTTGAACGGCATCATCCTTTTTTTTTTTTTTTTTCCTCTGGTGCTGCAGTTTTGACAGAATGACACTGAAAATCACAGTGCTGGATGCTAACTAATTTGCTTTGATTGTTGCATTAGGTATTTGCCGGCCTGTGTCGTTGACTGTTGGATCTGAATGCCAATTACCACTTTGTATTACTGCCTTTTAGGCGCTGCACAGCATATTTATTATTTTTTGGCATGCAGAAAAGATTGGTGCTGCATTTTACCGCCACTGGTCGACGTTTCATCATTACAGTTACAAAATATCCTTGCGGGGACAAAGGGGAGAAACCTTACAGTTCGTTTTTTAGGCTGCGTTTTAGTTGCTGTCCAAATTACACATTTGTAAGCAAAAGAAGCCATGAAAATCATTTTACAAGAAAAAAATACATTTGGGGACATCTGGGTCCTGTGTTTACATTTATTGATAAGTCACAATGCAAGTTCTGTACAAAGGTTGTGTAATATTCTAAGCATAAAACACTTCAATACAGTTCTGCCTATTGACCATAAATCAGTGCAGCCTAAACAAGAGGACCTGGCGTTGCAGACTATATGGGCTAGTGATGAATTAGATGCAGGCTGGTGGAGGCAGTGGCGCTGTCTGTTTTTTGTTTGACAAATCGCCGCTGAGTGTGTAAATAAGGGGCCTTTATGGAAAATCAATATTGCTAATAATGTTGCATATTTAAGTATAGGAATATACAGCAAATAGTTTTTCTGTGACTATCAGCTTTTCTGACATTATCTGATTGTTTCTGCGCAAATCTCTGCTCTCAGCTCTCAGCTGCTCCACAATTGCGCCCAAACTTTCAGTGGATGCCCTCATGGCTCCTAGCGCTTTATCCAAGGAGTTTACCTCCTCTTTGAGGCTTTCATTTTGTATTTTCACCAAAACAAACTCCTTTGCAATCCAAACTGCCCCATAAATCAAAAAGCGTTTGCCCTCAGATTTGGAGATTTGCTTAGCAGCAATGCATTTAGACACATAATCCTGGGCTTCAGCCCATGGGTTACTGGATCCCTGCATTGCTCTAATAATCCCCTCTGCATTCTTTACCTTGTTAATCTTTTTTGCAAGACCCTCCATGTCTATACAATAAGGCACTTCAAACAAATTGCAACACTTTAAAATATGCTATGGTTACCAATAGCAACAGCGGTCTGTGAACTATAGAAATTGAATTGCACAATGTATTATATACCACAATACACTCAATATTCACCACAACACAGTGCTCTGCAAATACACAAGATGCCTCGTGCCTGGCTTAGCCAATCTGTAAACAATAGAACCTCTCCTGAATGGCTCTTAGCCAAACTGTAAACAATACTAATAATAATAATAATATTATAAATAGTATCTCCTGACTGCCGCTCGGCCAAATGTAAACAAGTGGATATTATTAATATCTAGATATGGATATAATATCTAGTTATTAATATTAATATCCACTTGTTTACATTTGGCCGAGCGGCAGTCATTCAGGAGAGGTTCTATTGTTTACAGATTGGCTAAGCCAGGCACGAGGCATCTTGTGTATTTGCAGAGCACTGTGTTGTGGTGAATATTGAGTGTATTGTGGTATATAATACATTGTGCAATTCAATTTCTATAGTTCACAGACCGCTGTTGCTATTGGTAACCATAGCATATTTTAAAGTGTTGCAATTTGTTTGAAGTGCCTTATTGTATAGACATGGAGGGTCTTGCAAAAAAGATTAACAAGGTAAAGAATGCAGAGGGGATTATTAGAGCAATGCAGGGATCCAGTAACCCATGGGCTGAAGCCCAGGATTATGTGTCTAAATGCATTGCTGCTAAGCAAATCTCCAAATCTGAGGGCAAACGCTTTTTGATTTATGGGGCAGTTTGGATTGCAAAGGAGTTTGTTTTGGTGAAAATACAAAATGAAAGCCTCAAAGAGGAGGTAAACTCCTTGGATAAAGCGCTAGGAGCCATGAGGGCATCCACTGAAAGTTTGGGCGCAATTGTGGAGCAGCTGAGAGCTGAGAGCAGAGATTTGCGCAGAAACAATCAGATAATGTCAGAAAAGCTGATAGTCACAGAAAAAGAAGTTGAACTTGTGTGGATATCAGGAGACAGGATGATGCTTTTCCTAGTGCTGCTGAGGAGGTTTCATGTGGGTCTTCACCAAATGAGCATATAGATTCGGGGGTGCAGGGTAAGTGTATGAGTGAAAATTACCCAAAGGTAGCCCCAAAGGTTAGTGCAGTCACACAAGCTCCAGTGGCAGTCTCAAGGTCCCTGTTACAAAAAGCAATGCCTAGAATAATTAACTCTGCTGTACCCTGCAGAGACAATGTAAAGAGAGCTGGAAGTGTGAAGTGTCACACTTGTGGCCAAGCAGGTCACATTTCCAGGTTCTGCCCCTCTGCAAAACAAATGAATAGTAATGAAGCCCAGAGTTATAGAACCCACAAAAGGCAGACAATGGTTTACTCTGCTAGATTTGGGACAGGGAGCTTTAACCATAAGAAATTTGCTAGGGAACATTATAGTCAAAGCAAAACTGTAAAGTGTGTCCCAGTAAAATGGTTAAGAGCCCGAAATGAATACCTTATGGCAGAAAATCTGCAGTTGAGGAGAGATATGAGCTCACTGATACAACAGGTTATGGCCATAAGAGAGGAGGTAAGTATGTCGGGGAACAGAAGAATGTCGGATGAGCCAAGGCTTGCACAAAAGGTTATAGAGAGGCACCCAGTTAGGTGTTAGTAACTCTGTGTGCTTTGTCTTTCAGGTCCATTGGATAAAACCCCGGCTAAGTCTCCGATTAACGCTTTAATTTTTCCATTAGGTTTTGAGGACCTTAACGTGGGCTTTTTGTGTTGGTTTTTTTTAGGTGCACACGTTTAGGATAAGCCTCAAAGATTAATTTGATGAAAGCAGTCAGGTTATCAAAAATCTAAATTCATTTTTGTTTTTTAGTTAAAAGACCTGAACTGCTAAGCTGGCAGGGACAGGGTTTCGGATATCCCTGATTTCCATTAAAGTGTAGATTTAGTATTTTTTTATGATTGCGCTATAGTTTACAGATTGCGCATTTAGTAACTAGTGCCAGCCTAGTGTTTGTAGGTTTTGCTCCCAGGTGTCACTGGCAGGCTGTGTGGAATGCTCGGTTGCTGGGACTGCAGTGTCACTCACAGGCATTATCATTAGCATTTCTATACAGCCAGTGTCTTTCCAGTGACAATGCACTGAGAACCGGTTTTAAAGCATTTTTTTCCTTTTACAATGAACAATGAAAAGGTTAAAATTCATGTTTTAGCCTGTTCATTGGATCAATCATTTTAAATTGTGTGCTTGTAAGCTATTTTTCCTGTTAGGTTATTGGAGTGGGAACCATTATTTTTTTTCCTAAGGAACTTTTTTTTTTGTAGTTGGTACACAGGCACACAATTTGAAACTATCTGTTTGTTTGTTTTCTTACTCTGAACGGTATGAAGTGGGCGAGCAGCTTTTCTCCCCATATTCTTCACAAGTTTTAATTTAAATGTTATGAAGTGGGCGCGGTTTAGTGCTTAGGATTGTTCAATATGGTCAACATACTAGGTCTGCATTAGGTGGACCTATTATCTTATGGATGTGTGTTTTAATATGTTGTATATTGTTGTAAAATAACCTTTAAACAGTATTTTTCCATAGATAGCCCAGAGACGCCCTTGATTTGAGTTTGCGGAGACAGAGGGGGATTATTGATATAGCATAGTAGCAATCATTGTTCTTTAGTTATAGCTTGAATCCTCAAAGCCACATCTACAGAGTCACACTTTCTTTTGTTCAAGGTTTTCTTTCAGACATTCCCACCGTAATACGCCGTTTGCTATGTTGCATTATGTTTATGCTCTGTGACCAAAAATCTATTTCTTGGAGTCTGCTGTGTATCACCGTGTTGGAGAGTATATCACCGATTGCTTCTACTATTGCAGATGTACTGTTGCTGTAACTCCTTATGGTCTGTGTGAACTGTCAAAGTACATGTGCACCCATGACATTATGAACAGTTCTGATGCTGTGCACTCATACCAATATGGGCTGTTCTGATGCTGTGCACCATGAAACCACGGGCAGTTCTGATGATGTGCACCCATAACAGGATGGACTATTCTGATGCAGTGCACTCATAACCATATGCACTGTCACACGGTGCAAACAGTATATTATGGACTGTCACCTTGTGCACCCACTTCGTTGGTAATACAGGCCTTGGAGACTCAGTGACAGCTGATAAAGCATTGTCTGCAACATACAATGGAAGTCGACGGATCTCTGTCAATACCAGCAGCAGTGAATAAATCCGGATGTCACCAGATTTGGTCACCCAAAATCACATAAGCGGTTATGGATGGTGTAAAAATATGAAATATGTTTGATGATCTTTTAAAGAAGGTGTGGCATTAAAACAGTATGTGGTGGCTGAAGGATGCAGGCTGTAACTTGAGATACTGGGGGTTGTCATAACATTGTGCGGTAATATATCGGGTCCCATCGGTCTCAGCAAATTTGAAGCACTTACATTTTATATATTTGTGAGACCTCGATATATATATATACATATAAATATAATATATATATCTCTGTCTCAAGTGGGCGATATGTAAATAAGGGGCCTTTATGGAAAATCAATATTGCTAATAATGTTGCATATTTAAGTATAGGAATATACAGCAAATAGTTTACAATACCAGCATGCACAGGTGGCCGGGCAGGAATTGTATTCCAATCAATCAGATAGGACAGCATCCTGCAACAATAAAGCAGGGCTGGGACAAGATTGAGAGGCCAGATTAGAAGAAGACTAGGGTCGTAAAAGATCAAAGGAATACCAGAAGCCTACTTTTAGTATAATTAGGAGATGAGGATGGTATCAGGGGGGAGAAGGAAAGGAGACAGAAGGAGGTGGACGGGAGACTGGTTGCACAGGAGAAGCTTGTGGGTGCCGTATCAGGAGGGTAATGTGTCTTTCCCTGTATATATGTATGCCAGTCTCATAACTGTATGCCAGTCTCATGTATTGTGTTTGATTTGAGATTTGATTGCATCATTGTGTTATTTTGTCAACAATATATCTCTTTATTTACTGCGTGTCTCAGTGTCTCTTGCATTTACCAGAAGTCAAAAGAACCTACAGTCTTATAGTCTTATGCGTGTATCCATTGCGTGATCATTGGCCAGATATTGACAATATTGGTATATGTGTTGCCTATTTTAGTCGAGCCGGGCAGGATAAATATATACACAATATTATAATTATTAATATTAATATTGTTTACAAGTGGTATTACCGGGGGCCGGCATTTGATAAATCAAGCTTGCTGAACACCATGATTGGGGCAAAAACAAATCTGACCTGTGCATAGATAGCATTAGAAGCTGTAAAACAGCAACTCACTCTGACTGTTTTTCTCCCAGGTGAAGTGTTTAGAAGCTGAGCGTCTCCGGACGGAGGAAGAATTATCCAAATACAAAGCACTTATCAATAGGCAGAAGGCCGAGATCCAAAATCTTCAGGAAAGAGTAAAGGTCGTGGATCAGCAAGAGGAGCAGCACAAGAGGTAGCCAACACTTCATTCCAGGGAATGTTCCCTAAAATGTGGCAAGGTCACCACCCCACATGTACAGAGCTTATTACTGACCATACTTTAGTACAGGGGTACTCAACCACTTCCTGTAAAGGTCGGCATTCAGTGAGAGGTGAAGGTCCGGGCGGAGGGCTGTTGCGGGGGCTGGATAGTTAAAAATCAGCACACTGGGGGAAGTGCTACAGATTCTCCAGGCAAAATTAAAAAAGGCTGCTTTCCCCCCACCGGGAAAAAACAGGAGCCCCTTTTTTTTTTTTTTTTTTTTTTTTTGAGCCCCAAAGAACCTACAGCTCTGGTATGTGACACACTGCAGGATGCACAGATAGTGCTCGGGGAGTGGGATGAATGGGGAAGCTGTAAGGAAGAGGGATGGATAGACAGAATAGGAAGGGCAGGAATAAATGGGCAGAGTTGGGGGGAGGGGGTAGATGGCAGATCTGGGAGGCCAGGGATTTGATGGGAAAAGCTGGGGGGACAGGAATGGATGGGATAAAGCTGGGGGGGGGGAGAATGGATGGGGCAAAGCTGGGGGGGATTAGATGATGGGACAGGGATGGGGCTGAACTGGGGCGGGGGGGAAAGGATTGGATGGGGAGACCAAGAAACAAAATTTGCATGTACCTTGCAATGCCACTTCCCCTCCATGCAGTACTTCATATTGCAATTGCAATGCTAGGTGCCAGGGAGCCATGACACTGGCAGGGACTAAGCACTACATCGCCCATCAAGGGGCAGCTCTCAGCAACACAGAAGCAACTGAGTGCAGGGGTGTCAGGGCAGGGGTCGGGAAATCTGGCACCGAGGTCCGCATTCGCATCCCCGGTCGGCCAGTTGAGTATCGCTGCTTTAGTAAATACCCCATGGGGGTTGTTTTTTTTATAATCTGTGGAATGTTTCTGCACATCTCCCAGAAAACTTCTTCACATTAAAATCCTCTGGGAAGGGACTTTAGTTAATACTGGTCAACTGAGGTGTTACACGGAACAAAATCTGGGCTTTTGACCATCCCAGGTATTGTTCCGCCCCCTCATTATTGGGATACCCCGCTGTGTAAAACTGCTTAGAACGCCTGTACAAACTCACCTTTTCCTGTTCTTACTGCGCATGTGCGGGCTCTTGTACAATCAGAGCTGTTTGCTGTGCAAATGTAATGCTCGGCAAGGGCTTTGTTTACCTGTTTACATGCAGGGCTCAGCAATCAGGAGTGCCAGCAGCCACATCCTCAGCAGCACACTTACAGCCAGAAGATGCACTGATGTGGCTGTTACCAAGAGCTCCAGAAAGCAGGGGAGTTTTGCGGCACCCGGTGGGTGGGTTCACACAGCAGGGCATCCTTGATCTGGGGAAGGCCAGTGGCTGGTTTTGAAGTCTTTTAGATTCCTGGGCCAGTCGTCTTGGGTTTTGTTCCACTTTACGCTTCCCCACATGATAGGCAGACTTGTCATGTTTTAGTGTGAATAACCCCTCCGGTCAAAGATTAGAATTTTTTTCATGTCTAGGAGCACTATCGCAAAAAATGTCACCCCTGGATTTTATTCCTATATAAATATATAAATTTTGTATTTATTTTTTGGAGGCTTTACAGTCCCTTAACACATGTAAGCAACCTGTAGCCTCTATCCCCACCGCTTTCAAGTTGTGACTTCAGTTCAGTTGTACAGCCACCTTTGTGCACACTGGTCTGTTTTCTTCTAGAGGGTTTATCAAAGCGATCTTAAAGCACCAAAGCCTGTTGCCATTTTATGGCTGTAATTAGCAGGAAGGATCGATTAAACAGAGCGATCACAGCGTGTAGCCAGCCGCCTCTGTCCCTTGTTGTAATATGTGATTTTCTTTTGGCTTGACGTCTGTAATTGGCCATGTGATGAGGGTAATCAACGCCTCAAATTGCCGCCCAGTTAAACAATTTGTGATTCTCAGTTCTTTCATCTTCAGTGGATTTTCTGTACAAAGCGCGTCAGATCCGAGGAAATAATGGACACTAATTAGATTTCTTCTTCAAGGATTAGCTCCTATTTTGTTGTATGCGCGGCCTGGCTGTGGCTCAGCGTTCACTTATCAATGTTCCTCAGTGTGGTGCCAGTAAATCCTGTTGGGGAGAAACCTTGAAAAAGATGCACAGTGCTGTTCTTTTCCTGCAGGAGTGTGGCAGCCGTGTGTGTGTGTGTGTGTGTGTGTGTGTATCTGTCCCCCCTAGGCTGAAGCTATGCTAGGAAAAGGTGAGTCTCTAATTGCAGGCTCACTGATATGTGAGGGAATCGGTGAGGTTACTTCAGTGTGGACCAGGACCCTCCAAGACAGGGAATTACAAGGGAGATGGTTTAGGTCTGCTTTAAAGTTCCAATCCAGGGGATATTCACCTTTTGTCCCCCGCAGCTTATCAGTCTGGTGGTCACAAGCTCGCCAGATTGTGAGATTTATTTACTGCTCTATCCAGCCTGGATCTCCTGTCTCCAGCAGCCTGTGCAATGAGCAGCGGCACCACTCCCCCCATCAGTGGCACAGGTACAACACTGACATGGATGGGACTGAGTCTTGTGCACAAGTTCTCTCAATCGTGGTGACCTAGGTCATAAAGAACCCCCCAGTCTGTGCAACAAACTGCCTTCAGGAAGTTTCCACCCGTGGCCTGCTGCATGGAAAAAGAAGCCAGTAAATTATTCTAAGTATGTCACACGCCCGCTTCAAACATTAATATTTACACTTGGGTTACTCCACCAGCAGGTGGCGACGTTGCAGAGAAGTCTTGAAAAACGAGCCCCTCCTGATCTATAATACCTGGGACCTCCCACTTATCTCCCCAGTGTTCTTCTCTGCAAGATGGCGACAAGACAGAAGAAAGAAGTCTCCTGCTTGCAGGTAGCCGGGGTAACACCCCGGCACCCCCCCATGGTCTATTTCTGCCCAGCCTTTTTTGTTGGTATGCCTAGTTAAATATTGGAAGCCTCCCAGCCCTGGCTGCTGGCTGGGCAATGGTAGATGGCACCTCCTGGTGCCTAGGAGTTTATCTCCTCCGCTCGACCCCACGCGTGGGGCAACGCGGTTATCCGGCATGGTGATCCGGATTTGGGATGCCCCGTCCCGACGTCCCCCTTAGCCTCCCGCTTGGTCCCTTCTCCCTTCGGCGCTGCGGCTGCTGCGGGCGCGTTGACCGGGCTGTTGGGGCTCGGTTTAGTGTGTGGTAAACTGTTCAGTCATGGTGTGTTTAGGGGTGCCTGTTTGGCTCCCGTTGGTCACTTGCGGCGCCGCCATTTTGCGGGCCGCGGTGCTCATTGTCTAGGGGGCGGGACCGCGCACCTTCGCGCCCCGTGCTGTACTGTCTGGGGCGGGGGGGCGAGGCTGGAGCGCTTTGCGCGCTGTGCACGGCCCGCCCTCCTTCTTCCTCGCTCCGGAGCTGAGGCTTGTTGCGGTCCTGGCTCGCTGCCATTTCAGGTTCCTTGGTTTTGTCATGCGCTGTGTAGTAGTTTAGGAACGGTCTTGCGTGGATGGCATCCTCCTGTGTAGGCCGCCCAGGATGAGACGGGGGCATCCTTAAATGGGATTCCCCATATAGAGGCTTAAAGTCTTTGGGTTAGTGGTTGCACTTTTTTAAGGTGGACCTAAAGCCTATCTCTGCTGGCCTTGGAGCTGGACCTTCCCTAAGGGTGCATGATTGCCTTCTTGGGGATGTTATCGTGCATTTATATGTATATTATTGTAGATATATTTTCATAGTGCTTTATTTATTTTGAGTGTGTGTGTGTTTTTGTAGTCCGGTTGGATGCTCTCTCTGGGGACTGATTTTGTCTCTTCCCCTTACAGATCCTGGGATACCCTCGCTGCAGTGGGTCTCCCGGTCTGATATACCTGGCTAGTCTTATTTCAGAATTTGGGTTTTCCCTAGGCAAAAATCCTCCCACTCCCGGGACTTTAATTTTAAAGGGGCATCCCGGGTTGCATACTGCGTAAATCCCTGGGTTATTGCGAATACCACAATTTCACCATATGGAGGCTTCCACCAATACCGGAAATGGCTCTTCGGGGCAATCCAGGCGGGCTAGGGTTGTGGGGCTCCGCTCCCAGGGGATGATGTCATATTGTGCATTCCGTGCGCTCAGCAGAACATTGCGCGCCAGTCCGGCACTCCGGCTTCTGGCTCTTCGCAACCTCAGTCATCTCCTACCCCCCCCACGCCTATTCCGGACCCCGTGTGACGTGGTCATAGGTGGGGATTCGCAATCCGAGGTGTGTGCACGTTTGGCCATCCTCGAGAAGATGTTTTCCGCTGCAGTAGCTCAGAAGGCTACGGTTAAGCGGAAGCACCTTTCTCCGGCATCGCGGATCCGGAGAATGAGGTGTTGGAAGTTTTGGATTGGTCCGATTGTCCCCCGGCTGAGGAGGGGGAGCTCTTCGAGGAGTCGGACGAGCCTGGCTACCAGCATTGTTTGGTACTGCTGGCGATCAGGCTGCGGGGGGTGTCTCTTGACACTCCCTCTATTTTTGGCCCAAATGTTTGAAATTTTGGCTTTGGATCCACCTGTGGCGCTCCCCCCGCCAAAGGGTGAGTTGTTTGATGTGCCCAAGCCGCGTTTGGTGTTTCCCAGGCAACAACTTTTTGAGAGGGTTGTCCTTAGGGAATGGACACAGCCTACGCGCCTTGTTGGTGTCCCTCCTGGTTGGGATAAGCGGTATCCCTTTCCGGAGGACTTGGTAAAATGTTGGTCTGTTCCCCCTGCAGTTGATGCCCAGGTGCTGGGGCTTTCTAACACGGCTGTGTTGCACTCTCCTGGCCCTACTACCATTAAGGATGGTGAGGATCGTCGGATCGATCAGTTGGATCGCCATGGTTTCGTCAGTGCTGGTTCGGCCTTGCGGCCGTTTTGTGCTTCGACGCTTTTGGTGTTGGCTGTCAGGTCCATTGTTAGGGATTTGTACGCGGGCCTTGATCCCTCCTGTGATGAGTTTACTTCTCTCAAGCAGTGTGAGTCATTGTTGCCTTTGTTCTGGCCGCCCAGGATGATTCCAGCGCGATGTGTAGCAGAACCACAGTCCTGTTGGTTGCTATTCGACGGTCGGTGTGACTACGACAATGGACGGCTGACTTTAATTCTAAGAAATCGCTTACGGCTCTTCCCTCCTTGGGTTTGCGCCTGTTTGGCAACAAACTGGATTCAGTTGCAAGGGGGTAAGTTGCCTAAACTCAAGAAGCCGCGTCGTTCCTTTCGGGGAGAGGCTTCTTTTAGTCCCTCCTTTCGGGGAGCCAGAGCGGGCAGGGGGGGGCCTCCTTTCCCAGCTGCCAGAGGGGCAGTTGGAACCGGGGAAGAGGCCGTGGCTGTCCCAGTCACTCCTGGGGCACCAAGCCCGCTGCCAAGCCTGCTCAGCAATGAGGGGGTGCCCTCACCCGTGCGGGTGGAGGGACGGTTGCAACACTTCTCCCAGATTTGGGACCAGGCGGTCCCGGGCAGATGGGTCCGGGAGGTGGTAAGGAATCTTCTGGACATGGCAGTCATCTGCCCGGTTCCTTCCTCGGATGTGGGCCTCGGGTATTATTCCAATCTCTTCACAGTATCCAAGAAGGACGGGTCGGTTCGTCCCATCCTGGATCTGAAGTTCCTCAACGTGTTTATTCGTCCCCGGAAGTTTCGCATGGAAACTCTGCGCTCTGCCATCAATTCTCTTCGGCAGGGGGACTTCATGACTTCCATAGACATCAATGATGCCTACCTTCATATTCCTATCTTTCCGGCTTCCCAAAGGTTTCTTTGATTCGTGGTGGAAGATCGGCATTTTCAATTTGTGGCTCTTCCATTCGGCCTTACCTCGGCTCCAAGAGTGTTCACCAAGGTGTTGGCGGGCGTGATGGCCCTTCTCAGAGCTCAGGGGATTCGCATTGTGCCTTATCTGGACGACCTTCTCATCATGGCTCCTTCCTTCAGTCAAGTGGAGGTGGACACCAGGACAGTGGTATCCACTCTGGAGAGGTTCGGCTGGGCGATCAACTATCCCAAGTCCTCTCTCGTTCCTGCCAGGGTGGTGTCCTTCCTGGGGATGTCCTTGGATTCTTGCCAACACAGAGTGTTTCTACCTCAGGCCAAAGTTCTCTTGATTCAGGAATTGGCGCAGCTTCTTCTTTCCAATCCTTGCCCGTCCATCCGGTTAGGGATGAGACTGGTGGGTTTGATGGTAGCTTCCTTCGAGGCAGTTCCCTTTGCTCAGTTTCACATGAGGACGCTTCAGCTTCTTCTGTTGGCGTCTTGGGACCGGCGACCGCGGTCGTTGGATCGGTCCTTCCGGGTTCGGCAGTCTCTCCAGTGGTGGGTGGTCTCGGACAATCTCTTGAGGGGCAGGTCCTTTCTGACGCCTCTTTGGGAAACTGTCGCCACGGACGCCAGTTTGTCGGGATGGGGAGGTTTCTGGAAGGACCTTCAGTTCCGGGGGCGGTGGGGTCCTCTGGAGGCCCACTTGCCCATCAACGTTCTGGAGTTGAGAGCCATCAGGTTGGTTCTGTCTCACTTGACACAGCATTTACAGGGCTTGCCGGTTCAGGTTTGGTCGGACAATCGGACGGCGGTTGCTTACATCAATCACCAGGGAGGGACTCCCAGTCTGAGTGCCCTCAGAGAGGTGTCTCTGATTCTAGCCTGGGCGGAGACTCATGTCCCTTGCATCTCGGCAGTGTACATTCCAGGAGTGGAAAACATGGAGGCGGACTTCCTGAGCAGGTGCTCTTCCCGCCGGGGGGAATGGTCTCTTCACCCCCAGGTGTTTCGGTCTCTTTGTCTCCGGTGGGGGACGCCGGAGGTGGTTCTGTTTGCCTCTCGTCACAATTACAAGCTTCCGACATTCGTGTCGCTCTCTCAGGATCCTCTGGCTCTGGCGGTGGATGCCATGTCCCTGAGCTGGGGGGACCTGGGGTTCCTTTATCTGTTTCCTCCGATCCCCATGCTAGGCAAGGTGTTGCGAAAGCTGGCCCTGGAAGGGGTTCCCGCCATTCTCGTGGCTCCAAGGTGGCCAAGGAGGGTGTGGTTCGCAGACATCGTTCGTCTGGCGGTGGACCAGTTCTTTTCACACAGGGTCAACTGCGTTACCCCAATTTACCAACGCTGGCTTTGACGGCCTGGCTGCTGAAACCTCCATCTTAAGGGAGGAAGGTCTTTCGGATTCTGTTATTCAGACTCCTGTTAGTGCCAGGAAAAGGTCCTCTTCTACCATCTACTATAGGACGTGGAGATCTTATATTGATTGGTGTGAGGCTAGATATTTGCCCTGTCGGGTCTTTTCTGTTTCTAGGATTTTGGAATTTCTTCAATCGGGGCTGGACTCTGGTCTTCAGCTGAGTACTTTGGAGGGGCAGGTTTCTGCCTTGTCTGTCTTTTTTCAAAAGTCATTTTGATCAAGACTTTCTTCCAGGGGGTCTCGCATCTGCGGCCTCCTAGGAAGCCTTTGCTCCCTGTTTGGGATTTGAATTTGGTTCTCTCTGCTCTTCAGGCTCCTCCTTTTGAGCCTTTGCAGGACATTGCTCTTTCTACTCTGACTCAGAAGGTTGCCTTTTTGGTGGCCATCACTTCGGTTCGGCGCGTTTCGGAGTTGGCAGCCTTGTCGATTCAGGCTCCTTACTTTGAGAGACATCAGGACAAAGTGGTTTTCCGCTTCAAACCGGACTTTCTTCCTGAGATGGTCTCTGCTTTTCATCTTAACCAGGACATTGTTCTTCCGTCCTTGTGTCCTAAGCCTAGGAATGACAAGGAGAGGGTTTTGCATTGTTTGGATGTGGTACGCTGAGTTAAGTACTATTTGCTTACTACATCTCCTTTTCGTAAGACTGATGCCTTTTTCGTGGTGCCCTGCGGGCCTAGGAAGGGTTTGGCTCCGGCTAAGTTTTCCATTAGCAAGTGGATTCGACAGGCTGTTGTTGGGGCCTATTCTGCTAAGGGGAAGGCCCCCCCTTTTCGTATCACTGCTCATTCTACTCGTGCTGTTGGGGTGTCTTGGGCTTTTCAGCACCAGGCTTCTGTTGAACAGGTTTGTAAGGCTGCTACTTGGTCTTCTGTTCACACTTTTTCCAAGTTTTATAAGTTTGACGTGCGGGCTTCAGCGGATGCTGTGTTTGGCCGCAAGGTTCTGCAGGCTGCAGTGGTTTGAGTTTTGCATTATTGCCTTGTTGGATACCCGCCCTTTGTGGACACTGATTTTGGATGTCCCAAGTGTAAATATTAATGTTTGAAGCGGGGTGTGTGACATACTTAGAATAATACCATTTTGTGAATACTCACCTGTAAAATGGGTATTGTAAGTATGTCACACACCCCGCTTCACCCGCCCTTTTTGGTATCCTGGATTCTTTATAGGGTGAAGTTTCGTTTACAGTTTGAGGGTTGCCAATGTTTTTTTTCCTGGTACCTTGTCTTTACTGCTGTTTGAAAACTGGGAGATAAGTGGGAGGTCCCAGGTATTATAGATCAGGAGGGGCTTGTTTTTCAAGACTTCTCTGCAACGTCGCCACCTGCTGGTGGAGTAACCCAAGTGTAAATATTAATGTTTGAAGCGGGGTGTGTGACATACTTACAATACCCATTTTACATAGTATTCACAAAATGGTATTTTTTTTTTCTCTCTCTCTTTTTGCATAAAAGGTCTTTACCAAATCTTCACGTGCAGTTAAAGTGGAACAAAACACAGGATGGCTGCCCTTCTGAATTGGGATGCCCCGCTGTGTGAAACCCCCCAGGTCGCCCATATTCACTCACCTTTCCTGGGTCCCTCTCATCCAATAAGAGCAATTTGCCATGCAAATGACTCTTAATTGTTTACAGTGATGAGCGAGAGAGGCCGCATCCCCCACATCTTCGGGGCTGTGTGCGCGCTCTTGCCCAGCCATTCAAATAGAACAGGACAGGATTGTGTGCCCCACCGGGGTTGCGGCAGCTCTTGTTCCCCATTGTAGCCTATCAGAGCCAATTGCAGAATGACAGTCACAGCAAATGGCTCTGATTGGACAAGAGCCTGCACATGGGATGTTGTAGCGGGATTGGAGATCTGGGGGGGGGGGGTTCACACAGCGGGGCATAGACACCGCAGAAACCAATCTCAGGATCAGGTGAGTATCAGACATCTGGACCTTGGCAAATCGGCTGCATGTGAAAAGTGACAAGTATGTATTGTTTTATTTTTGCCCTTTAAGCCCCTTGTTAAACTGTAACGAATTGGAGCACTACATGTACAATAATATGTTTTTCTCCTGTTTAGGGACTTACAAGAGATTGAAAGTTTCCGAGAAGAGCTCAGTAGCCAGAACTCCGTCATCTCCGACCTACAGCGGGATATCGAAGGGAGCCGGACGCGGGAGTCGGAGCTGCTGGCATTTACCGAGAAGATAACTAGTAAGAACGCTCAGATCCAGTCTGAGAATAACTCCTTACAGGCCCAGCTGGACAAGCTAATGTACAGCGAGAGTCAGCTCCGCAGCCAGCTAGAGCAGCTTCGCCTCACCAACACAGAGCAGGTAAAAGAGCTGTTAACTCCAGCAGTAAGAGTTACAAATACTCCAAAATCACCCCCTATACACTTGTGAGCCATATACACGACAGTGTAGCCTTTCCATGGACTTCCCATTATTTCCTAATGGAGGTTGTGTCTGCCAACTCACTGAAAAACCATTACCATTGGCCAAGTACAGAAATAAAGGTTTAGTCCAAAACCTCTGGAAATAATTACAGTCCAGTCTTCAGAAGATCAATAATTACAGTTCAGTCTTCAGAAGATCACATTGAAGGTGGAAAAAGTTCTGAAAACTTCTGTAATTTTTTAAATTACAAAAATCTGCTGTATTAACAGGAGTATGTAGACTTTATATATCAATATATATATATATATATATATATATATATATATATATATATATATATATAATATATATATATATATGTTTACCCCCTGTGTGATAGGACGAGAGGCTGACGGCAGAGAGGACAATGAGGGAGCAGGAGGTCCATGCTCTCCAGAAGGAGTTGGACTCTCAGCAGAACTTAGTGTCCTCGCTCAATACGCGGATTGATGAGCTGAACAATGAGCTGGCCACGCAGAAGAGGAAACATGCCGTCAATCTGAAGGACCTGAGCAAACAGCTCCAGCAAGGTACAGAACCCTGATTGCTTGACTCCCCAAACAGGCCTGCTGCTTATTTTTTGTAATATGTGATGCTTTGTTTAGCAAGAAAGCTTATCTGCTGTCCTCATGAATAAGTAACCGAAGAGCTGACCCATGATTATTCTGCTTAAAGTCGCTGTATCACAAAATGACCCGGTGTTAAAGTGGACCAAAACCCAGGCCTGACAGCCCTAGAACCTTGGCCGTGCATGCGCCGTACGACTGGGGAAAGGTGAGTTGGAGTGGGCCCCCTGGGAGATTTCACACAGTGGGGCACCCTGCATCAGAGAGCCCTGGGGGCAAGGACCAAAGCCTGGGGATTGTCAAAACCGTGGGTCTAGTCCCACTTTAAAGCGGAACAAAACATGGGATTTTGACTATTCCGGCTTTTGTTCCTGCCCCTTCTGTGGGACATCCCCTGGAACGTAAAACTCACCTCTCCCTGTTCTAACAGTGCATGCTCAGGCTCTCCTCCAATCAGAGTAGTTTCTGTGAATATGTAATTTTATCTAAATGGCTAGGGGGAGGAGGACACACACAGGTCAAAGTCGCGGCCGTCCATTTATGTCGCCGGTGAAACCAGGATGCAGGGGGGCCCCTCGGCTCACACAGTGAGGCATATAGATTTGGGATGGCCTGGGGTACTCACATATTCTTAGTATACAGTACGCCATGCTCCAAATCTAATTTGTACACTTGGGATATACTCCGCCAGATGGCGCTGGACTGCAGAGACATCGAAAACAGGCTCCTCCGGGGACCTCCCACAAATCCCCAGAATATCTCTGCAGTCTGGCTGCGAAGGACGAGAAATGGCTCTCTACTCGCAGGTGAGTGGGGTTATCAACCTGATGCCCTGTAGGACTATTCCCACCCGTTCCACTAGTAATATGCCTCCCAGCCTTGGCTGCACTGGTCAGGTGAAGGTAGGCAGCACCGCTGTCAGGTGCTTAGGAGCGCTGCTCCACCGCAATCCCCCACCAAAGGGTAGGCGGTTCAGGCTTATGGTGAGCCTCTATGGGATGCCCCTCCCGCACTAGTGCCCCCTTGTCCCTGCCCATCGGTGGGCCCTGTTTAAGTGGCCGCTGTCCTCCCTCATCTGCCTTGTAGCCTTCGGGGGAAAAGGGAGGGGGTGTAAATGTGTATGCTATGCATTCTGTGTTTTACACTCTTTTTGCCTTTACTGTCTTTTTAACTCGGCATTAACTCAGGCGCTGGTGCGCCGTCATTGGCTGCTTGCACGTTCTGGCTTTGCGCTCTTCGGGGGGGGGCCCGTCTATGGCGTGCTCTGCGTCATCGCTGATACCGGCCTGCCCCTCGAGGTATACCGAGGCCATCTTTAACCTGCTTGCTTGTTTCACTTCGCCTACTCCCCCAAGCTTAAATCTCACTCCTACTGAGTTGCATACTAGCGGGGATTCTCAGCCTGATGTGTCTTCTAGACTGGCTACTGTTGAGCACTTGATTGCTAAGTCCTTAGCGCGTAAGGCCCCTGCTAAGAAGCGCCACTTGACGCCTAAAGTCACTGTTTTCCCTATGGGAACTGAGGAATTTTGGAATCTTTGTGGCTATACCCCGTCTGATGAAGGGGAGCTCTTTTCTGATTCAGGCTTATCTGATGAGAGACCAAGGGGTCATGACGATTCTGGCTCTGACCCCTGGGCCCCGGATGACACTGACAGATTATTGACCCAAATTTTTGAGGTTCTGTCCATCTCTCTCCCTGTTGCGGCTCCCAGGCAAAGAGGGGAGCTTTTCCACACAGCAAAATCACGTTTGGAATTTCCCGAGCAGGCACATTTCCATAACCTTGTGCTCAAGGAATGGGAGCGCCCCAGTAAACTTCCCGGGGTTCCAAAAAGTTGGGATAGGAAGTATCCCTTTCCTGCTGAGGTGGTTAAATGTTGGTCAAACCCCCCCCCCCCCCCCCCCAGGTGGATGCCCCGATCCTAGGGCTATCTAACACCTCTGTCATGCATTCCCCTGACTCCACTACCCTGCGGGATGCTGAGGACCGGAGCATTAACCAGCTTGCATCCCACGCCTTTGCATGTGTGGGGACGGCGCTGTGCCCGGTCTGTGCCTCTGCCATTACTGCTGTGGCCACTAGAACCCTTATCAGAAATATGCTTGATAGTGCCCCTGATGATTTGCCTTGGGAGGTGTTTAATGCACTCTCCAGTTGTGATGTTTTTGTAAATTTTGTCCTCTCAGCATTGGATGACACCATTAGAATGTGTGCCAGAACTTCTGCCCTCGTGGTGGCTATACGCCGCTCGGTTTGGCTGCGGCAGTGGGCTGCTGACAACGCTGCCAAGAAGGCTCTCACTGGTTTTCCCTTTAAAGGACTGCGTCTGTTTGGAGACCGCCTGGACATTTTTGCTAAGGGAGGCAGGTTACCCCAGCACAGGCGGCAATCTCGGCCCTTTCGGGGGTGGGGTTCCTTCTCCTCCCCTTACCGTGGTGCCAGACAGGGAAGGGGGGTTTCCTTTCCTGGGGCCCGGGGAGATTTCTGGGGTAGGGGCAGAGGACGTGGACGTCCCCGCTCCTCCTGGGGTCCCAAAGCAAAATCCTCTCCCAAGCCCCCTCAGGCATGATAGGGCGCCCTCACCCATCCGGGTGGGGGGACGGCTGCAGCACTTCGCTCACGTCTGGAGGCTTCATGTCTCAGACCGGTGGATTCAAGAGGTAGTGTCCTCCGGTTACAAGTTGGAGTTTGCTGCCTGTCCCCCTCCAAGATTCATCAGATCCCGGATTCCTCAGGACCCTGTGTCAGCTCAGGAGCTAGTGCAAGGCCTCCTGGAGCTGGGGGTCATCTGCCAGGTCCCCTTAAGAGAAGAAGGCAAGGGCTTTTATTCCAACCTATTCACAGTACCCAAAAAAAAGATGGTTCAGTCAGGCCCATCCTGGACTTGAAGATCCTCAACAAGTTTGTCAGGGGCAGGTGCTTTCGCATGGAAACTCTGCACTCTGCCATCAGTTCCCTGCGCCTAGGGGATTTCATGACTTCTGTGGACATCAAAGATGCTTATCTTCATATTCCTGTGTTCCCAGGTCATCAAAGGTTCCTCAGGTTCGCTCTGATGGATCAACATTACCAGTTTGTGGCCTTGCCCTTCGGCCTCACTTCAGCGCCCAGGGTGTTCACCAAGGTGCTGGCTGGCGTGATGTCTCTGCTAAGATGTCAGGGCGTCCGCGTGCTTCCCTCACTGTCCCCTTCCTTGGTAACTCCATTCCTAGGAATGAATCTGGATACAGTTCAGGCAAGGATCTTCCTTCCTCAACAGAAGGTGGACAGTCTGATTGCACAGGCTCAAACCCTCCTAGCTTGTCCCCATCCCTCCATCAGGCTGGGGATGCAGCTGGTGGGCCTGATGGTGGCATGCTTCGAAGCGGCCCCTTATGCTCAGTTCCACTTGAGGCCTCTGCAACTTCACCTATTGTCAGTATGGGACAAGGACCCAGTGTCCCTGGACAGGGTCTGTGTGCTCTCCCCCCCTGGTCAGGAGGTCCCTCTCGTGGTGGATGGACTCAAGGAACCTGTTGGGGGGCAGATCCTTTCTTGCCCCTTCCTGGGAGACGGTCACCACGGATGCCAGTCTGTCAGGTTGGGGGGGGGTTTCTGGAAGTCCCTGCGGTTCCAGGGGAGGTGGGGCCCTCAGGAGGCCCACACACCTATCAATGTCTTGGAACTGCGGGCGATCAGGCTAGTTTTGGCTCACTTGACTACTCACCTTCGGGGCCTGCCTGTTCATTGGCGCTCGGACAACCAGACGGCAGTTGCCTACATCAATCATCGGGGAGGGACCCGGAGCAAGGGGGCCCTCCAGGAAGCGTCTCTGATCCTGACTTGGGCGGAGGCCAATGTCCCCTGCATATCAGCTGTGTACATCCCGGGGGTGGAAAATCGCCTGGCGGACTCTCTGAGCAGGGGGACCTCTCTCCAGGGAGAATGGTCCCTATGCAGCAGGGTGTTTCAATCTCTGTGTCACCGTTGGGGCCAACCAGATGTGGATCTCTTTGCGTCCCGCCACAATCACAAGCTCCCATCTTTTGTCTCTCTGTCCCAGGATCCTCTGGCCTTGACCTCGGATGCACTAGCAATGTCATGGCAGGACTTTCTGTTCCTGTATGTCTTCCCTCCAATCCCCCTGCTGAGCAGGGTTCTGCGCAAGATTGCTCTGGAAGGAGTGCCAGCAATTCTGGTGGCCCCCAGGTGGCCAAGAAGAGTGTGGTTCACAGACGTGGTGCAGCTGGCAGTAGATCAGTACGCTCTGCCCTTGGTGCCAGATCTGCTCACTACGCCATCCCAATTTGCAAACTCTGGCTTTGACGGCTTGGCTGCTGAAACCTCCATCTTGATGGAGAAGGGGCTGTCTTCCTCGGTTGTGGATACTTTGATTAAAGCTAGGAAGAAGTCTTCCTCTTCCATTTATTACAGGGTTTGGCGTGCCTACATTGACTGGTGTGAGTCTAAGTCTCTTCCCTGTCGTGTGTTCTCTATTCTCAGGATTCTGGAGTTCCTGCAGCATGGGTTGGAGATGGGACTCCAGCTCAGTACTCTGACCGGTCAGGTTTCTGCCCTGGCTATTTTCTTCCAGAACTCCTTTGCTCAGCACCCTCTGATCAGGACTTTTTTCCAGGGGGTCACTCATGTGCCACGTAAGCCTATGGTGCCTGTTTGGGATCTGAACTTGGTTTTGTCAGCCTTGCAGGGTGCTCCCTTTGAACCTGTGCAGGATGCTGCCTTGGCCATTCTTACGCTCAAGGTTGTATTTCTGGTGGCTATCACTTCTGTCAGGCGTGTGTCGGAGTTGGCAGCGCTCTCCATTCAGCCCCCCTACTATGAGAGACACCAGGACAAGGTGGTGTTTCGTTTCAAACCTGACTTTCTGCTTAAGGTAGTGTCTGCCTTTCATTTGAATCAGGATATTGTTCTTCCTTCTTTGTGCCCTAATCCTAGCAATGCTAAGGAGAGGGTTTTGCACTCTTTGGATGTGGTTAGGTGTCTGAAGTACTATCTGGTGGCTACTGCACCTTTCAGGAAAACTGATGCTCTTTTTGTGGTCCCTTCTGGTCCTAGGAAGGGTTTGGCTCCTGCCAAGTCTACTATCAGCAAGTGGATTCGTCAGGCTGTGATTCAGGCCTACTCTGAAGAATCCTTCCTTCCGCCTTACTGCTCATTCCACTCGTGCTATTGGTGCCTCTTGGGCTTTTCAGCACCAGGCTTCTGTTAAACAAGTTTGCAAGGCCGCTACTTGGTCTTCTGTTCATACCTTTTCAAAGTTTTACAAGGTTGATGTTAGGGCCTCAGCTGATGCTGCTTTTGGCCGAAAGGTTCTGCAGGCAGCAGTGGTTTAAACTGTCTGCTGCTGATTTTTCTTGGGGATCCCACCCTACTTTATGGACACTGCTATTGGATGTCCCAAGTGTAAGTATTAGATTTGGAGCAGGACGTACTGTATACTAAGAATAATACAATTCTGTGATTACTCACCTGTAGAATTGGTATTATGAGTATACAGTACGTCCTGCTCCAACCCACCCTTGGTTTGTATTATCTTGGATCCCCTGTATGGTGATTATCATTGTTTTAGTTGATAGTTTGGATTGTTTAATTCTCCCGGCTTCTCACTCCCGGCTTTTCAAAGCTGGGGATTTGTGGGAGGTCCCCGGGTATTTGAGGGGCCGGGAGGAGCCTATTTTCGATGTCTCTGCAGTCCAGCGCCATCTGGCGGAGTATATCCCAAGTGTAAGTATTAGATTTGGAGCAGGACGTACTGTATACTCATAATACCAATCCTACAGGTGAGTAATCACAGAATTGTATTTTTGTCCTCTGCAGCTGATCGGTTCTACAGTGATCAACAGCAGGGTGATCTACATTCCAATGCCTGTCTTCTGAACCAGCCTGTGAGCAGCTGCATTAAAGTGTACCAAAACCCAGGATTTTAACTATCCTGGGTTTTGGTCTTTGCCCCGGGCACCCTGATCGTGGATGCCCCGCTGTGTGAAACCGCAAAAGTCGCCCAATCTCACTCCCCCTTCCTCAGGCCTACGGCACATGTGCAGCCTCTTGTCCAATCAGCGCTCTCAAATCCGTTCCCACCACTCCGTCCCAGGGCTTATCGATGGTGAGCGGATCCAAGCTCGCTGCCGGCCGCATCCCCCGCTACCCTTTAAGCTTTTAAAGGAAGAAATAAGCCTATACTCGACTTTTTTCCCCACTGCTCCTCCGTGTATATCCAGTGTGCGCGTGCAGCTCCAAAGATGCCAAGTCACCTGTATTTGACACCTGCCAAACAGCTGCTATCACCCCGAAATCATTTTTAATCCATTTTAAATAAAGAGCTTACAAATTGCAGGTGGGTTGATTTAGGGTGCCAGGTACCTGCTTTATTGTATGTGTAGAAGAGGGGCACAGAGCCTTAAGTAGTATGGGGCCCAGGTTTTTCCCCTGGTGGCCCTGGAGGTCACATAGGTGGCCACCTGATGGGGAGCATGTAAATCTGCATCTAGTATACACACAGCCGGCAGTAGGCTGGAGGTCACATAGGTGGCCACCTGATGGGGAGCATGTAAATCTGCATCTAGTATACACACAGCCGGCAGTAGGCTGGAGGTCACATAGGTGGCCACCTGATGGGGAGCATGTAAATCTGCATCTAGTATACACACAGCCGGCAGTAGGCTGGAGGTCACATAGGTGGCCACCTGATGGGGAGCATGTAAATCAGCATCTAGTATACACACAGCCGGCAGTAGGCTGGAGGTCACATAGGTGGCCACCTGATGGGGAGCATGTAAATCTGCATCTAGTATACACACAGCCGGCAGTAGGCTGGAGGTCACATAGGTGGCCACCTGATGGGGAGCATGTAAATCTGCATCTAGTATACACACAGCCGGCAGTAGGCTGGAGGTCACATAGGTGGCCACCTGATGGGGAGCATGTAAATCTGCATCTAGTATACACACAGCCGGCAGTAGGCTGGAGGTCACATAGGTGGCCACCTGATGGGGAGCATGTAAATCAGCATCTAGTATACACACAGCCGGCAGTAGGCTGGAGGTCACATAGGTGGCCACCTGATGGGGAGCATGTAAATCAGCATCTAGTATACACACAGCCGGCAGTAGGCTGGAGGTCACATAGGTGGCCACCTGATGGGGAGCATGTAAATCTGCATCTAGTATACACACAGCCGGCAGTAGGCTGGAGGTCACATAGGTGGCCACCTGATGGGGAGCATGTAAATCTGCATCTAGTATACACACAGCCGGCAGTAGGCTGGAGGTCACATAGGTGGCCACCTGATGGGGAGCATGTAAATCTGCATCTAGTATACACACAGCCGGCAGTAGGCTGGAGGTCACATAGGTGGCCACCTGATGGGGAGCATGTAAATCAGCATCTAGTATACACACAGCCGGCAGTAGGCTGGAGGTCACATAGGTGGCCACCTGATGGGGAGCATGTAAATCAGCATCTAGTATACACACAGCCGGCAGTAGGCTGGAGGTCACATAGGTGGCCACCTGATGGGGAGCATGTAAATCTGCATCTAGTATACACACAGCCGGCAGTAGGCTGGAGGTCACATAGGTGGCCACCTGATGGGGAGCATGTAAATCTGCATCTAGTATACACACAGCCGGCAGTAGGCTGGAGGTCACATAGGTGGCCACCTGATGGGGAGCATGTAAATCTGCATCTAGTATACACACAGCCGGCAGTAGGCTGGAGGTCACATAGGTGGCCACCTGATGGGGAGCATGTAAATCTGCATCTAGTATACACACAGCCGGCAGTAGGCTGGAGGTCACATAGGTGGCCACCTGATGGGGAGCATGTAAATCTGCATCTAGTATACACACAGCCGGCAGTAGGCTGGAGGTCACATAGGTGGCCACCTGATGGGGAGCATGTAAATCTGCATCTAGTATACACACAGCCGGCAGTAGGCTGGAGATCACATAGGTGGCCACCTGATGGGGAGCATGTAAATCTGCATCTAGTATACACACAGCCGGCAGTAGGCTGGAGGTCACATAGGTGGCCACCTGATGGGGAGCATGTAAATCTGCATCTAGTATACACACAGCCGGCAGTAGGCTGGAGGTCACATAGGTGGCCACCTGATGGGGAGCATGTAAATCTGCATCTAGTATACACACAGCCGGCAGTAGGCTGGAGGTCACATAGGTGGCCACCTGATGGGGAGCATGTAAATCTGCATCTAGTATACACACAGCCGGCAGTAGGCTGGAGGTCACATAGGTGGCCACCTGATGGGGAGCATGTAAATCTGCATCTAGTATACACACAGCCGGCAGTAGGCTGGAGGTCACATAGGTGGCCACCTGATGGGGAGCATGTAAATCAGCATCTAGTATACACACAGCCGGCAGTAGGCTGGAGGTCACATAGGTGGCCACCTGATGGGGAGCATGTAAATCGGCATCTAGTATACACACAGCCGGCAGTAGGCTGGAGGTCACATAGGTGGCCACCTGATTGGGAGCATGTAAATCAGCATCTAGTATACACACAGCCGGCAGTAGGCTGGAGGTCACATAGGTGGCCACCTGATGGGGAGCATGTAAATCTGCATCTAGTATACACACAGCCGGCAGTAGGCTGGAGGTCACATAGGTGGCCACCTGATGGGGAGCATGTAAATCTGCATCTAGTATACACACAGCCGGCAGTAGGCTGGAGGTCACATAGGTGGCCACCTGATGGGGAGCATGTAAATCAGCATCTAGTATACACACAGCCGGCAGTAGGCTGGAGGTCACATAGGTGGCCACCTGATGGGGAGCATGTAAATCTGCATCTAGTATACACACAGCCGGCAGTAGGCTGGAGGTCACATAGGTGGCCACCTGATGGGGAGCATGTAAATCAGCATCTAGTATACACACAGCCGGCAGTAGGCTGGAGGTCACATAGGTGGCCACCTGATGGGGAGCATGTAAATCGGCATCTAGTATACACACAGCCGGCAGTAGGCTGGAGGTCACATAGGTGGCCACCTGATGGGGAGCATGTAAATCTGCATCTAGTATACACACAGCCGGCAGTAGGCTGGAGGTCACATAGGTGGCCACCTGATGGGGAGCATGTAAATCTGCATCTAGTATACACACAGCCGGCAGTAGGCTGGAGGTCACATAGGTGGCCACCTGATGGGGAGCATGTAAATCAGCATCTAGTATACACACAGCCGGCAGTAGGCTGGAGGTCACATAGGTGGCCACCTGATGGGGAGCATGTAAATCTGCATCTAGTATACACACAGCCGGCAGTAGGCTGGAGGTCACATAGGTGGCCACCTGATGGGGAGCATGTAAATCTGCATCTAGTATACACACAGCCGGCAGTAGGCTGGAGGTCACATAGGTGGCCACCTGATGGGGAGCATGTAAATCAGCATCTAGTATACACACAGCCGGCAGTAGGCTGGAGGTCACATAGGTGGCCACCTGATGGGGAGCATGTAAATCAGCATCTAGTATACACACAGCCGGCAGTAGGCTGGAGGTCACATAGGTGGCCACCTGATGGGGAGCATGTAAATCTGCATCTAGTATACACACAGCCGGCAGTAGGCTGGAGGTCACATAGGTGGCCACCTGATGGGGAGCATGTAAATCTGCATCTAGTATACACACAGCCGGCAGTAGGCTGGAGGTCACATAGGTGGCCACCTGATGGGGAGCATGTAAATCTGCATCTAGTATACACACAGCCGGCAGTAGGCTGGAGGTCACATAGGTGGCCACCTGATGGGGAGCATGTAAATCTGCATCTAGTATACACACAGCCGGCAGTAGGCTGGAGGTCACATAGGTGGCCACCTGATGGGGAGCATGTAAATCTGCATCTAGTATACACACAGCCGGCAGTAGGCTGGAGGTCACATAGGTGGCCACCTGATGGGGAGCATGTAAATCTGCATCTAGTATACACACAGCCGGCAGTAGGCTGGAGGTCACATAGGTGGCCACCTGATGGGGAGCATGTAAATCTGCATCTAGTATACACACAGCCGGCAGTAGGCTGGAGGTCACATAGGTGGCCACCTGATGGGGAGCATGTAAATCTGCATCTAGTATACACACAGCCGGCAGTAGGCTGGAGGTCACATAGGTGGCCACCTGATGGGGAGCATGTAAATCTGCATCTAGTATACACACAGCCGGCAGTAGGCTGGAGGTCACATAGGTGGCCACCTGATGGGGAGCATGTAAATCTGCATCTAGTATACACACAGCCGGCAGTAGGCTGGAGGTCACATAGGTGGCCACCTGATGGGGAGCATGTAAATCTGCATCTAGTATACACACAGCCGGCAGTAGGCTGGAGGTCACATAGGTGGCCACCTGATGGGGAGCATGTAAATCAGCATCTAGTATACACACAGCCGGCAGTAGGCTGGAGGTCACATAGGTGGCCACCTGATGGGGAGCATGTAAATCTGCATCTAGTATACACACAGCCGGCAGTAGGCTGGAGGTCACATAGGTGGCCACCTGATGGGGAGCATGTAAATCTGCATCTAGTATACACACAGCCGGCAGTAGGCTGGAGGTCACATAGGTGGCCACCTGATAGGGAGCATGTAAATCTGCATCTAGTATACACACAGCCGGCAGTAGGCTGGAGGTCACATAGGTGGCCACCTGATAGGGAGCATGTAAATCTGCATCTAGTATACACACAGCCGGCAGTAGGCTGGAGATCACATAGGTGGCCACCTGATGGGGAGCATGTAAATCGGCATCTAGTATACACACAGCCGGCAGTAGGCTGGAGGTCACATAGGTGGCCACCTGATAGGGAGCATGTAAATCTGCATCTAGTATACACACAGCCGGCAGTAGGCTGGAGGTCACATAGGTGGCCACCTGATGGGGAGCATGTAAATCTGCATCTAGTATACACACAGCCGGCAGTAGGCTGGAGGTCACATAGGTGGCCACCTGATGGGGAGCATGTAAATCTGCATCTAGTATACACACAGCCGGCAGTAGGCTGGAGGTCACATAGGTGGCCACCTGATTGGGAGCATGTAAATCTGCATCTAGTATACACACAGCCGGCAGTAGGCTGGAGGTCACATAGGTGGCCACCTGATGGGGAGCATGTAAATCTGCATCTAGTATACACACAGCCGGCAGTAGGCTGGAGGTCACATAGGTGGCCACCTGATAGGGAGCATGTAAATCTGCATCTAGTATACACACAGCCGGCAGTAGGCTGGAGGTCACATAGGTGGCCACCTGATAGGGAGCATGTAAATCTGCATCTAGTATACACACAGCCGGCAGTAGGCTGGAGATCACATAGGTGGCCACCTGATGGGGAGCATGTAAATCAGCATCTAGTATACACACAGCCGGCAGTAGGCTGGAGGTCACATAGGTGGCCACCTGATAGGGAGCATGTAAATCTGCATCTAGTATACACACAGCCGGCAGTAGGCTGGAGATCACATAGGTGGCCACCTGATGGGGAGCATGTAAATCGGCATCTAGTATACACACAGCCGGCAGTAGGCTGGAGGTCACATAGGTGGCCACCTGATGGGGAGCATGTAAATCAGCATCTAGTATACACACATCTGGCAGTAGGCTGGAGATCACATAGGTGGCCACCTGATGGGGAGCATGTAAATCAGCATCTAGTATACACACAGCCGGCAGTAGGCTGGAGGTCACATAGGTGGCCACCTGATGGGGAGCATGTAAATCGGCATCTAGTATACACACAGCCGGCAGTAGGCTGGAGGTCACATAGGTGGCCACCTGATGGGGAGCATGTAAATCGGCATCTAGTATACACACAGCCGGCAGTAGGCTGGAGGTCACATAGGTGGCCACCTGATGGGGAGCATGTAAATCGGCATCTAGTATACACACAGCTGGCAGTAGGCTGGAGGTCACATAGGTGGCCACCTGATGGGGAGCATGTAAATCGGCATCTAGTATACACACAGCTGGCAGTAGGCTGGTCAAATTGGTGCGGCATACACACATCAGCCAAGAGATGCTGGTAATGCTGAAAGTGGACCAACACAGAGGATTTTCACTATCCTGGGTGTTGGTCCACTTCAGCGGGGCATCCGAGATCAGGATGCCCCGCTGTGTGAAACCCCCCCAAAAGCCCAAAAAAACTTACCTTTTCGGCGACGGATAAGCCGCCGCCGCCTCCCGCGCGTCCCTCTTACAGGAGGCGGCGGCTGCTGATCCGTCGCCGATAAGGTAAGGTTTTTTGGGGGGGTTTCACCCCGCGGGACATCCTGATCTCTGATGCCCTGCGGTGAGGGAGGTGATTGCCCGTGAATCTTAAAGATTCCCGGGCCGATCACCCCTGGGTGTTGGTCCACTTGAAACAGCCCACTTTGGCGCCTACAGATGGATCAGTAAATATGGTGAGGGCAGACTGGGGGCTTTCACAAAGAATCACCCAGCCCTGGAGTATTTTATAATCCTGGAGCAGGCCCTAGAGGTTTAGGCCCACCTTATGAGACAGCACTCCGCAGTCCTGCACAGAATCCCCCTTTCAGCCAAGTGCTGCTGCAGACCACACACATTTATTTAATTCCTTTGTCTCCCCTTGTCTCAACTTTCTGCTGTCTCAGATTATTTTCCAGATTACCAATCATGTAAGTCATGTAGTTTTATAACTTTATATAACTGCCCTGGACTGTGTATAATGTATTTATGCCCCTTCCATTGCAATGAATAGAGTAGGCATGATAGGAGCCGTGAAGCCAGCCTGTCGCCACTACTTCCTGACGCTGGTATCGTTTGTTCTCCGCTACCAGTAAGTAGATGGTGCTGCACGCAGGAGCTGCTGTGGACAAAATGTTAGTATAGACTTTTTTTCTTAATAGCCTGGAGAAGGACTTTAAAGCAAGTTTGCAAGTGTTAGTCTGGGTAAAGGCTTCCTTTTTGATTTTGCAGCGAGGAAGAAAATGGAGCAGATGGAGAATGGAAACTATGAAAAGGAAGTCAGCAGCATGGGCAGCAGGTCCAGTTCTTCAGGTGAGCAGCTCCCCCTGCTGGTTACATTTCTGGTAGGAAGAGACCAATAGAGCACAATAAGGTCTGAAAAGACTATAAAATCACTTTATTAATGTCTTCAGGGCCAACCTAAATTTGGATCCCAGCAGTGTATAACAGTAATCCCCAGATTACGGGCTCCTGTGGTGGCAGTAAAATCTGGCAAATGAATGCAGAGACGTGGCATCCCTGCTGCTTTGCATGCCACTGACAGCAGACCATCACTTGAATTGGTGGGACCCTAAATTGTCTGCTCCCTCTGCCTGTGAGTTCTGATTTTAGAAGACACCTTATCTTCCTGGAGATCTTTGTGGCTGTAGTCCAGAAATGGCTGCACACTGCAGTTTTGTACAAGTTGTTCTTCGCCTGTCAGAACCTCTATTATAAAAAAAAAAAAGACTATCTCTCTATGGAACAAATGGCGGGAGCTGGTAGGTTAGGCTAATTTAGCTTCCCTGTTGAACCTGGGAATTCAACTTTCACTGGTTTTGTTTTGTGCCCACTTCTATAGCCTGTTCTTTCTGGTATTTTTGTCATTGATCCTTTCCCCCATAATCTGGCCCTATTGGTGTGTTTCTTATTGATCCTTTCTCCTATAACCTGTTATTATTGGTGTGTTTCTCATTGATCCTTTCTCCTAAAACCTGTTATTATTGGTGTGTTTCTTATTGATCCTTTCTCCTATAACCTGTTATTATTGGTGTGTTTCTTATTGATCCTTTCTCCTATAACCTGTTATTATTGGTGTGTTTCTTATTGATCCTTTCTCCTAAAACCTGTTATTATTGGTGTGTTTCTTATTGATCCTTTCTCCTAAAACCTGGTATTATTAGTGTGTTTCTTATTGATCCTTTCTCCTATAACCTGTTATTATTGGTGTGTTTCTTATTGATCCTTTCTCCTATAACCTGTTATTATTGGTGTGTTTCTCATTGATCCTTTCTCCTATAACCTGTTATTATTGGTGTGTTTCTCATTGATCCTTTCTCCTATAACCTGTTATTATTGGTGTGTTTCTCATTGGTCCTTTCTCCTATAACCTATTATTATTGGTGTGTTTCTCATTGGTCCTTTCTCCTATAACCTGTTATTATTGGTGTGTTTCTCATTGGTCCTTTCTCCTATAACCTGTTATTATTGGTGTGTTTCTCATTGATCCTTTCTTCTATAACCTGTTATTATTGGTGTGTTTCTCACTGATCCTTTCTCCTATAACCTGTTGTTATTATTGGTGTGTTTCTCATTGGTCCTTTCTCCTATAACCTATTATTATTGGTGTGTTTCTCATTGGTCCTTTCTCCTATAACCTGTTATTATTGGTGTGTTTCTCATTGGTCCTTTCTCCTATAACCTGTTATTATTGGTGTGTTTCTCATTGATCCTTTCTTCTATAACCTGTTATTATTGGTGTGTTTCTCACTGATCCTTTCTCCTATAACCTGTTGTTATTATTGGTGTGTTTCTCATTGATCCTTTCTCCTATAACCTGTTATTATTGGTGTGTTTCTCATTGATCCTTTCTCCTATAACCTGTTATTATTGGTGTGTTTCTCATTGGTCCTTTCTCCTATAACCTATTATTATTGGTGTGTTTCTCATTGGTCCTTTCTCCTATAACCTGTTATTATTGGTGTGTTTCTCATTGGTCCTTTCTCCTATAACCTGTTATTATTGGTGTGTTTCTCATTGATCCTTTCTTCTATAACCTGTTATTATTGGTGTTTTTCTCACTGATCCTTTCTCCTATAACCTGTTGTTATTATTGGTGTGTTTCTCATTGGTCCTTTCTCCTATAACCTGTTATTATTGGTGTGTTTCTCATTGATCCTTTCTTCTATAACCTGTTATTATTGGTGTGTTTCTCACTGATCCTTTCTCCTATAACCTGTTATTATTGGTGTGTTTCTCATTGATCCTTTCTCCTATAACCTGTTATTATTGGTGTGTTTCTCATTGATCCTTTCTCCTATAACCTGTTGTTATTATTGGTGTGTTTCTCATTGGTCCTTTCTTCTATAACCTGTTATTATTGGTGTGTTTCTCATTGGTCCTTTCTCCTATAACCTGTTATTATTGGTGTGTTTCTCATTGGTCCTTTCTTCTATAGCCTGTTATTATTGGTGTGTTTCTCATTGGTCCTTTCTCCTATAACCTGTTATTATTGGTGTGTTTCTCATTGGTCCTTTCTCCTATAACCTGTTATTATTGGTGTGTTTCTCATTGGTCCTTTCTTCTATAACCTGTTATTATTGGTGTGTTTCTCATTGGTCCTTTCTCCTATAACCTGTTATTATTGGTGTGTTTCTCATTGGTCCTTTCTCCTATAACCTGTTGTTATTGGTGTGTTTCTCATTGGTCCTTTCTCCTATAACCTGTTATTATTGGTGTGTTTCTCATTGGTCCTTTCTCCTATAACCTGTTATTATTGGTGTGTTTCTCATTGGTCCTTTCTTCTATAGCCTGTTATTATTGGTGTGTTTCTCATTGGTCCTTTCTTCTATAACCTGTTATTATTGGTGTGTTTCTCATTGGTCCTTTCTCCTATAACCTGTTATTATTGGTGTGTTTCTCATTGGTCCTTTCTCCTATAACCTGTTATTATTGGTGTGTTTCTCATTGGTCCTTTCTTCTATAGCCTGTTATTATTGGTGTGTTTCTCATTGGTCCTTTCTTCTATAACCTGTTATTATTGGTGTGTTTCTCATTGGTCCTTTCTCCTATAACCTGTTATTATTGGTGTGTTTCTCATTGGTCCTTTCTCCTATAACCTGTTATTATTGGTGTGTTTCTCATTGATCCTTTCTTCTATAACCTGTTATTATTGGTGTGTTTCTCACTGATCCTTTCTCCTATAACCTGTTATTATTGGTGTGTTTCTCATTGGTCCTTTCTCCTATAACCTGTTATTATTGGTGTGTTTCTCATTGATCCTTTCTCCTATAACCTGTTATTATTGGTGTGTTTCTCATTGATCCTTTCTCCTATAACCTGTTATTATTGGTGTGTTTCTCATTGATCCTTTCTCCTATAACCTGTTGTTATTGGTGTGTTTCTCATTGGTCCTTTCTCCTATAACCTGTTATTATTGGTGTGTTTCTCATTGGTCCTTTCTCCTATAACCTGTTATTATTGGTGTGTTTCTCATTGGTCCTTTCTTCTATAACCTGTTATTATTGGTGTGTTTCTCATTGGTCCTTTCTCCTATAACCTGTTATTATTGGTGTGTTTCTCATTGGTCCTTTCTCCTATAACCTGTTGTTATTGGTGTGTTTCTCATTGGTCCTTTCTCCTATAACCTGTTATTATTGGTGTGTTTCTCATTGGTCCTTTCTCCTATAACCTGTTATTATTGGTGTGTTTCTCATTGGTCCTTTCTTCTATAGCCTGTTATTATTGGTGTGTTTCTCATTGATCCTTTCTCCTATAACCTGTTGTTATTATTGGTGTGTTTCTCATTGGTCCTTTCTCCTATAACCTGTTATTATTGGTGTGTTTCTCATTGGTCCTTTCTCCTATAACCTGTTATTATTGGTGTGTTTCTCATTGATCCTTTCTTCTATAACCTGTTATTATTGGTGTGTTTCTCATTGGTCCTTTCTCCTATAACCTGTTATTATTGGTGTGTTTCTCATTGATCCTTTCTTCTATAACCTGTTATTATTGGTGTGTTTCTCACTGATCCTTTCTCCTATAACCTGTTATTATTGGTGTGTTTCTCATTGATCCTTTCTCCTATAACCTGTTATTATTGGTGTGTTTCTCATTGATCCTTTCTCCTATAACCTGTTATTATTGGTGTGTTTCTCATTGATCCTTTCTTCTATAACCTGTTATTATTGGTGTGTTTCTCACTGATCCTTTCTCCTATAACCTGTTATTATTGGTGTGTTTCTCATTGATCCTTTCTCCTATAACCTGTTATTATTGGTGTGTTTCTCATTGATCCTTTCTCCTATAACCTGTTGTTATTGGTGTGTTTCTCATTGGTCCTTTCTTCTATAACCTGTTATTATTGGTGTGTTTCTCATTGGTCCTTTCTCCTATAACCTGTTATTATTGGTGTGTTTCTCATTGGTCCTTTCTCCTATAACCTGTTATTATTGGTGTGTTTCTCATTGGTCCTTTCTCCTATAACCTGTTATTATTGGTGTGTTTCTCATTGATCCTTTCTCCTATAACCTGTTATTATTGGTGTGTTTCTCATTGATCCTTTCTCCTATAACCTGTTATTATTGGTGTGTTTCTCACTGATCCTTTCTCCTATAACCTGTTATTATTGGTGTGTTTCTCATTGATCCTTTCTCCTATAACCTGTTATTATTGGTGTGTTTCTCATTGATCCTTTCTCCTATAACCTGTTGTTATTTGTGTGTTTCTCATTGGTCCTTTCTCCTATAACCTGTTATTATTGGTGTGTTTCTCATTGGTCCTTTCTTCTATAGCCTGTTATTATTGGTGTGTTTCTCATTGGTCCTTTCTTCTATAGCCTGTTATTATTGGTGTGTTTCTCATTGGTCCTTTCTTCTATAACCTGTTATTATTGGTGTGTTTCTCATTGGTCCTTTCTCCTATAACCTGTTATTATTGGTGTGTTTCTCATTGGTCCTTTCTCCTATAACCTGTTATTATTGGTGTGTTTCTTATTGATCCTTTCTCCTATAACCTGTTATTATTGGTGTGTTTCTCATTGATCCTTTCTCCTATAACCTGTTGTTATTATTGGTGTGTTTCTCACTGATCCTTTCTCCTATAACCTGTTGTTATTAGTGGTGTGTTTCTCATTGGTCCTTTCTCCTATAACCTGTTATTATTGGTGTGTTTCTCATTGATCCTTTCTTCTATAACCTGTTATTATTGGTGTGTTTCTCACTGATCCTTTCTCCTATAACCTGTTGTTATTAGTGGTGTGTTTCTCATTGGTCCTTTCTCCTATAACCTGTTATTATTGGTGTGTTTCTCATTGATCCTTTCTTCTATAACCTGTTATTATTGGTGTGTTTCTCACTGATCCTTTCTCCTATAACCTGTTGTTATTAGTGGTGTGTTTCTCATTGGTCCTTTCTCCTATAACCTGTTATTATTGGTGTGTTTCTCATTGATCCTTTCTCCTATAACCTGTTATTATTGGTGTGTTTCTCATTGATCCTTTCTTCTATAACCTGTTATTATTGGTGTGTTTCTCACTGATCCTTTCTCCTATAACCTGTTGTTATTAGTGGTGTGTTTCTCATTGGTCCTTTCTCCTATAACCTGTTATTATTGGTGTGTTTCTCATTGGTCCTTTCTCCTATAACCTGTTATTATTGGTGTGTTTCTTATTGGTCCTTTCTCCTATAACCTGTTATTATTGGTGTGTTTCTTATTGATCCTTTCTCCTATAACCTGTTATTATTGGTGTGTTTCTTATTGATCCTTTCTCCTATAACCTGTTATTATTGGTGTGTTTCTCATTGATCCTTTCTCCTATAACCTGTTATTATTGGTGTGTTTCTCATTGGTCCTTTCTCCTATAACCTATTATTATTGGTGTGTTTCTCATTGGTCCTTTCTCCTATAACCTGTTATTATTGGTGTGTTTCTTATTGATCCTTTCTCCTATAACCTGTTATTATTGGTGTGTTTCTCATTGATCCTTTCTCCTATAACCTGTTGTTATTGGTGTGTTTCTTATTGATCCTTTCTCCTATAACCTGTTATTATTGGTGTGTTTCTTATTGATCCTTTCTCCTATAACCTGTTATTATTGGTGTGTTTCTTATTGATCCTTTCTCCTATAACCTGTTATTATTGGTGTGTTTCTTATTGATCCTTTCTCCTATAACCTGTTATTATTGGTGTGTTTCTCATTGGTCCTTTCTCCTATAACCTATTATTATTGGTGTGTTTCTCATTGGTCCTTTCTCCTATAACCTGTTATTATTGGTGTGTTTCTTATTGATCCTTTCTCCTATAACCTGTTATTATTGGTGTGTTTCTCATTGATCCTTTCTCCTATAACCTGTTGTTATTATTGGTGTGTTTCTCACTGATCCTTTCTCCTATAACCTGTTATTATTGGTGTGTTTATCACTGATCCTTTCTCCTATAACCTGTTGTTATTATTGGTGTGTTTCTCATTGATCCTTTCTCCTATAACCTGTCCTTATAGGTGGATTTGTCATTAATCATTTGCCCTATAACCTGTCTTTTATTGGTATGTTTCTCATTAATCTTTTCCCCTAAAACCTGTCCTTATTGGTGATTTCGGCATGGAGTACCTCATTGCTTAGCTTTTCATGTCTTTTCCTTGCAGGCTCTCTCAATCGCAATAACGATGATCGATCTCCAGAAAACATCGGGACCACCATGGTTGTTGACAATTTTCCGGAAGTAGATAAGGCAGTGCTAATAGAGCGTATCGTTCGCCTGCAGAAAGCCCATGCTCGGAAAAATGAAAAAATCGAGTTCATGGAGGACCACATAAAGCAACTGGTGGAAGAAATTAGGAAAAAGACAAAGTATGTATGACGCCGTTACTCCGAAAATTCTCCCGGCGGATTTCTGTCCTCTGTTCTTCTAACCTGTTTCTGCTGCTTGTGCTGCCGCTAATTCACTAATCCTGAATCACGTGTCTTCCACTGAGCCTCGAGCCCCCATCTGATACAAACATTCATATAATAATAATAATAATAATCGGCATGATAATAATCACGGAATCACTGCTGGGATCTTCTAATTGTCACTCCTTGGGGCTCCTGGCTCTTCTCCACCAGTTGTCTGCGGGTCTTCCCATTCTCTGTTTCATCCCCATTGTGTTCTGTTTTAATCTAAATATGCATTGTTCTCAATTAATGCTTTGCTTTAATCTCTGGGATAAAATACTAACTCTGTTGAAAGTGGTTTGTGTCTATTATATTTTGTATATGTATCTATGCTGTTTTGCTTTCAATTTGCTTATTGGCCAGTTTGGTTCTGCACTGAGCCATCAGAAGATGGGTGTGGTTAAACCACGCAGGGCTGTGTATTAGTATTATCCCTATAGTCATGTATGGTTTTAGTCCTGCAGGGTTAGGTGATGGCTGATGACAAAATCTGCTATTGTGAGCTTTGTCACCTAACAGAATATTGTGATAGTGAGGCTTCCCTCATTTTTTACAGAAAGGAAGCATGAGGGCATCAGACTTTTAAAGAACCCAGCATGTCACCTTAAAAGGACTTTATAGGGACAGTCCAGGCAAGGGGTTAATTTAGCCTGCTTACAGCTCCCCCGTGCTGGCTGTGAGGAGCTGCATCTTTCATTCAGCCTGCTTTAGATTTTCTTTTCTTTGTTCTGGGCCTCTCATGCTAGAATGGGTCATCAGTTCTACATGTATCTCTATGGGGGACCCTGAAATTTGAGTCAGCAGAAAGGCTCGAGTTCAATAGAGTTTATCAGGGATTGTAAAGTGCTAGTGAATAAAAGATGCAGCCTCTGGCAAGCAGCATGGTACAAGCTGTAATCGGGTTAAACCAAACCCTTAAACAACGATTCCCCATCATCTAAAATTAATATATTTTTATTTTTTGGTCACTAACTTATTCTTTCCCCCCACTGGGCTGCAACTCCGTTCAGGACTCCAGGATATGGGCACTGCCATCTTGCCTCAGAAGCATCACACATACTGAGGAGAGGAAAGTGGGATGAAGTACAGGGGGCGGGGTTATAGCTGTGCTTTGCACAGACAGAGCAGAGCTGGGGTCAGGGAACGGACAGCAATCCAAGAATGTAAGTGACAAAGTCAGAAGACACTTCCTGTTTGCAGGCTGCCTGATGCTTCGTGGACCGCCATCTTGGATGTTTAAAGGCTCATAACATGCAGTAGTAGGATGATTTTTAATGTGAGCAATCTGTATGTACAGGGTGTGGGAAATGTATAAGATAGGCTCTTGCCTGGAATGTCCCTTTAAAGCGGTTCTATCATGGAAATGGTCTAATAATAAAAACCTGCTTATGATAGATCACAAGAGAGGCTACTTATACAACCTGCATATAAAATCCTGCTACGCGTGTGTTTTTCTTTTACTGGAAGGAAGAAGAAAATGGAATGACAGGTTTGTGAATGCACCATTCTGCTTCTAACATGGAGGACTGCTCAGCTCTGGGCCAGCCTGTGTTGGAATAACAGCCTATTGCTATTGCAGGTTACTGATGTGTGTGACTGCTTTTATCCATCATGCTATTGTTCCCTACTTTTGAGCAGTCGGTCCCTGTAAAAGTACAATAGTATGTTCAAAAATGTTGTTCCTACCAGCAGAAGAAAACCACAAGCTTTTTCTTTTGTATTTAGTTAAGGTGTATAAGTTATTCTTCATTTTGCTATCAAGCTAATTTATATAGATTTTTATTATTGGAGAGTTTTTCAATAGCGCTTCTTTACAGCACTATTTCACAACCTGCAATACACATAGCCCAGGGGGTACATGGCCTTGTTCCGGGGGGCGCACCAACACAGGGTGTCTGTTTGGTATATTATTTTAACAGTAAAACATCTCTTCTTCCTCTAAATATACTATGAGGCCTCTGGCCCACTTATTTTGGTACTATTCATAATTGATCACCCACTTGGAGGTACTTGGTTGGAACATCTAGATTGCATGTGTTAAACTCAAGGCCTTGGGGGCTGCATGCGGCCCTCTAAGCTTTTTTAATGCGGCCCTCTGACAGGTGCAAGATGGCAGTGGTTTGGATGGAACCACTTCTATCCAGCTCACCGACTTCAAGGCTTCTGACACCAGAGGTGCTGGTATGCTGTGCCCCACTGTGGAGCGCAGTACTGCCTTTAATCCTGCCCCCAGGCATGGTGCCTATACAAACATCTGGTGCATGCCTTATTAATGTTCTGAGGAAAAAGGGAGTAGTGCTTGCAACTGTTCTCGCCACACAAGTGGAGCCTGCCTAACCTATTCAGCTTACTGCCAAGGCAGACAGTGGTGCATTTGCTGCAAGCGGTTTTGCTTACTATTGCCAGGTAGGGTGGTGAACAAATGATTTTGGTGCTGGCCTAGGCAAAATAATTCTGTGTCTGCATATGTCCTGGGCAAATAATTCTGCCAGTGGCCTGGTCAAAAAAAATCTGTGCCTACATCTGTCCTGGACAAAATATCTGTGTCTGCATCTGTCCTGGGCAAAATAATTATTTTGCTGTCCTGGACAAAATATCTGTGTCTGCATCTGTCCTGGGCAAAATAACTATTTTGCTGTCCTGAACAAAATATCTGTGTCTGCATCTGTCCTGGGCAAAATATCTATTTTGCTGTCCTGGACAAAATATCTGTGTCTGCATCTGTCCTGGGCAAAATAAGTTGGCTGTCCTGGACAAAATTGTCTGCCTCTGTCCTGGCCAAAATAATTTGGCTGTCCTGGACAAAATATCTGTGTCTGCATCTGTCCTGGGCAAAACCATTTTGTGCCTGCCCTGAGCAATATAAATCAGCATGTGTCCTGGGCAAAATATTTCTGAATCTGTCCTGGGCAAAATAAGAAGTTTAGGACCCTACCCAATGATGGTCAACCCAAAAGACTCCAGTGCTGTCATGGGGGATCCTAAATCCGCAATTGTGAAACCCCCTATTATCCCTGTAAACTCGCATCGATCCTCGCTCCTACAGAACATGCACAGCTTGGCCCCATCATCCTTGCCATGAGGTGCATGGCTGAAAGCTACGCTTGGCTGTGCAGCATTCCCACCTACCCGTTACTATGCATGCCGGCAGACATTCAAGGATGTGATTCGCAGCAAATGAGTACAGCAGGGAAGCCTGCACCACAAATGTCTCATGGGACTGCCAGATCAAGGTAAGTATAGAACGAACCGAGGGGGGGGGGGGGGGCGTATCACAGATCTAAATCCAACCTGATGTGCCTGTATGCTGGAAACCCCAAAACAGCAAAGTTCTCTGCGTGATCATGCACCTCATTGGTCACCTGTGGTCACTTGGGAAACATGCATGATGCTGGAGTGGACAGAGATTAATGTTGTGCCCAGTTATCTGATTTCCTATAAATCTTCCAGTGTACCTGCATCTCAAATTGGGACGCTCCTGTGGTGGAGTTTGCAGAGGGAAATTTAAATTCAGATTTTCTTCTCATGGATTTCCTTCCGTAGAAACTTGGTAAAAAAAAAGTTATGTATTTTCATGGAAAGTTCCACCAGTCTAAAAGCCTGCTACTTCCCTAGGGGCTGTCCCAGGAATATGGACTAATGGAGTATATCTGGCCCTTCGGAGCTCACTTCCAATATGCAGCAGCCTGTTACTCAGGATACTTTAGGTCTCACAAGTGAACTGATACCTGATTTGGACAAAAATTGGTTGAAGTCTGTAGGACTTCAATCAATTTGGGGGGGGCTGCTTCTTCGTTACACTTCCGCTAACTGAATTCTACCTGTTCTTGTGCAGTCATCTCTGGTGCTTATAACACGCTGCTTTATACATGTGAGCCTGCATCATTTGATAGCAGTGGATGGACCTGTAGTGTGCACTCAGTTGCTTTTTAATAAGATAGCTTACTCCCTTTATGACTAGAAGCAAAGGCATGCACCAAATCCAGCCAGGGAGAACACTGTCCACACTGGAGCATTAAAGGGACAGTCTAGGCAAAGGGGTGAATTAACCTGCTTTCCCCTCATGCTTGTGTTGTATTGGCTGTGTCTTTCATTCAGAAGCACTTTGAATTTCCTGATATATCCTAGTGAGTTCTCTCCCCTATGTTCACCTGGTCATGCAGTGTGCGTAGTAGTGTAATTCATTGAGAAGGACGCAGCATGGTGATGCAGAATGAGTTTAGCTTACTTGAGCTTATGAGGAGCATCAGTACGAGAAGGCTAATTTAACCTTCTGTCTAAATTCTGTCTGCATTCTTTACTTCTTACATTCTGTCCTAGAGAGCAGTGATACTTCCCAGTAACCTAAAACTATACAGTATTTTTTTTCATGTGAAAATCGGCACATTAAACCCGATCTTCACCCTGAATAAGAGCCTATCTTGTATGTCTTCCCCCCACACCATACAGATTGCCCACATTAAAAATCATCCTACCTGCAGCTATTGCGTTTTCTGAGCCTTTTGACGTCCAAGATGGAGTCTCAGCCTGCAGACAGGAAGTATCTTCGGACTATGCCGCTCGGCATTTTGGGATTGCTGTCCTCTTCCTGGCCCCAGCTCTGCCCCACCCCCTCACTTTTCACCCCTCTCCTCTCCAATATGTGAGGCTTCTGAGGCAAGATGATGGCGCCCGTATCCTAGAGTCCTGAACAGAGTTGAAGCCTATCAGGGGAAAGTATAATAAGTAAGCAACTAAAAACATTAAAATATATTAATTTTAAATGCTAGGGAATCATTTTTTTAAGGGTTTGGGCTTTTTATTAAATGATGCTGAAGGTAAAGAATCACTAATTGCAACATAAAATAATTACACTTACCTCTTGGACCACAGGCTTGATCCTTCGGGTTGTAGCCTTCTGATTTCGGCTTAGTTTGCTCCTGTGTCGACAGTGTGCTCCTGTGCTGAACTCTTTTTGTCACGAGGGAGGCGCATCTGCCACTGAAATGCATTCGGTGTAGGACACTTACTGTATATGCATATCAGGAGCAAGCTCTCGCAGCTTCAGAGCTGATCACTCTAAAACATGAGCGCAACATTTGGCAGCACTACAAGGGATAGAGCCTGAGGGCTGGCAGGTAAGTGTATATTTTTCAATTTGCCTTCACTGTCCCTCTTTAATACACAAATTATGACTTGGGCTACTTTCACACTGGGAATTTAATTAAATACAAGAGTTTAAATGCTTTAGGCATGAACCGCTATCGCCACTGGTAACTGTCCCTCCAGTTCAGATGGGGGGTATAATCCAAAATAATTCTAAAGCATGGACCAAAAAGCATGTCGAAATAAAAACATAAACCAATCTTGTGTAAAAAAAGTTTAAGCTAGACATGCTTGTAATAAATAAAAACTTCTGCACTCAAGATAAAACTCATTCACATAATTTAACACAGAGGATGACAAGCGTGTCCATCACCACCCAGTCTTCTACCGGCCGATAATAGAGGGTAGAAGAAGTTCTCACCACCTGTGTGCCGCCTCCATTATGTGGCGCTCGAGCTTCCAAAAGTCACCACCAAGGCCGCCACCACCAAAAGCGTTTCGTGGTTGTCGACCAGCATAGTGAAAGTTGATAAGACGAAACGCGTCTTTTGGTGGTTCGAGCTGCCTATTCTGCACAATTCAAATCACTTTACGAATTATTTTTTTTATTGCTTTGTACATTTGGGACTACATTGAGATTGTAAGTGAACAAATATGATACAGTATGCATGCTGCATAAAGCGGTTTTCTGCCCCCCACTTTTCTTTTTTTGTGCCGATACAGACAATGACTAGCTTTTGGAGTAATACCCCTTCATCAGCATCTTGATCTAATGAAGGGGTGTTACCCCAAAAGCTAGTAATTTCTGTACCAGCACGAATAAAGAAAAGTGGGGGCCAGAACCCATCCGCTGCCAGATATCAGGGTACTAATAGTGCAGAACCACCATTACTTTGATTCTCCATAAATACATTGAGATTGCTCTGCTTTTTTTTCTGGATACGTTGGACTATAATTGGAATAATAGTTTCTATTTTTGAGCAGTCATTTAACAAGATCATTGTAGTTTTTATTTCTCCTAGGAAATTTCTGGGCCCCAGTAAAACCTACCAAATCCCTGATCCAATGGCACGTGCACAGGCCACGGACACACTACGCTATACCTTTAGCCACGAGCGTGACACGCACTTGTGATTGCCTGGTGCGGGCACGTCTCTTGCTATAGGCTATCCAGATTGTTCCTAGCTGATTTCTAGCCAAAAATGACAAATTAAGCGGAACGTGCTGATTGGCTGTGTGGCCACATATGCACCTTATGACCAGGGAAAGGGGAATTTTACTGGGTGACCTGGGAGTTTCACACAGAGGGGTATATCCAGATGCCTCTAGGACGAGGTCCAAAGCCCAGGATAGTCAGAAGTTTTGGTCCACTTTAGCCCGTAGTTTTACACATGCAAAACATATTGTCTTCATTCTGGAATGTACAGTAAAGGAATGATCAACATGTGTCCACCGCTAGATACAGGCAGTGCATGGATCGGCGTTCATTAATACTTTGCAGTACATGTTTTCCTTTCCTGCTTGCTTTTTCTTCATTTCCGTTTGTGTTATGAAGATGTGATTTTGCAATCACATGATCAAAGCATAACAAAACCTGGAAATTTGACTTTCCCAGGTTTTGTTCTGTGCCCCTGGGGCATCCCAGATTGGGGTGGCCTGCTATGTGAAACACCCCCAGTTCGCCTCTCCTCTGTCCAACGGCGGATGTGTGGGCTCTCGTCCAATCGGGGTCCTTTGCTGTGTTTACATCCTTCAGCAAAGGGCTCTGATTAAATTCAGTGGGGCAATCATCACTGGCTGTGTGCATGCGCCCACCCCAGCCTAAATGGGGAGCGTGTGGTCCTCATTGAAAACAATCAGAGCCGTTTGTTGCATGAAACCACCGGGAATCTGTATATCACCTCGCCTCAGTCCTTGTGCTCAAATGAGCTTATAATTGCTTCAGCTTCCAGTATTCTTCTCTCCTGCCTCTGCCCTGCATGTACCCACCGGCTGCTATCGAGAACCACCTGTAGCTACAAACACACAGGGTGAAGATACTAGTTGAGGGATGAACATGTGACATGAGATCCTGGTATGAGTTTCACACAACCAAGCAGCCCAAGTCAGCTTTTAGACTGAAAGTTTGTTCTTCTAACAATTACTGTTACCGGTTGAGTTTTATGCGACTCTATAGTCAAGTCACCACTTCCTCATTTACATGTTTTGCAGCAAATGACAGCCAGTTATGTTGACCACCACCAACTATTCAGGTTTGATGTGCAAGTCCACATAGAAAACTATACAACGCAAGAGAGAGTTATCAGTCTTGACTATAGTGGCGCTTTAACACAAGCCAAATGATTGACTGCTACATATGTGAGAGTATAATTATCGCCTAACTCTCTGCACACATTTGACCAGGACCACAAAGCCATGCTTATCAAAACTGGTGCATGCTTATATGGAGCAAACCTGAAACGGTTTGGCTGTAAACAAAAATCTGATTGGTTGGTTGTCCTCACCATATGGTGAATTTTGCTTAAAGTTTTCTTTCAGGGTATGTCAACGCCATTATCCTGAACAGATTTGAGGTCATAATTGGTTTCTCTATTGGCCCAGTGCTAAGATTGTTTATACTGATTAACATACTGAACATACTGAACATACTGATTGGTGATGGTATACATAGTTTCTGGTTAATGAAGAATGTATTGGCTTTTTCATTAGTCATTACTAAGAAAACTACCATCTGACTAACTTTGTTGCAGTATATCATTATCCCACGTCTGACGCCAACTGTGTAGAGAAATCTTTAAAAATACAGGGTTCAATGGGATTGTGATGCAACAGAAAGTCTATTGAAACAACATTACTTCATGAGAATAACAATACAGCTAAAGTGAATATATCAATAGTCCGTGATGAGTACGTAAATAAGCAAGCATACAGTAAGGAAAGGAAGTTCCATAAAGATGGTAAATTCAAAAGCGGTTACTTTCAGCAAATCACAACCAATACTGCGGATATAACTAGATTGTAAGCTCTTCACATTTCTATATCCTCCCTAATATATTAAGAACTATTCCTCCCTTACAGATTGTATGCTCTGCATCCTCCTGTATGAACTAATAGATTGTATGCTCTCTCCCTTCTGTATCCTCCTCAACACACATTAAAGGAGCGCTATCGCGAAATTGTGTAATATTAAAAATCCATATAAACATAAACAAAACTAAAAGAGAGGAGGGGTCACTTATACACCCGAACTGAATAAAACACACACCAAGCTTGTGGTTTATTATCTTATGGTAGGAATACAATCCAGGGGTGACAGGTTTAGTGTTATCAGGGTTAACCAAACCTGTCACCCCTGATTTCCTTTTCCTTCTATTAAAATAAAAAAAAAAACAAGCCTGGCTGGATATTTCTTGATACCAGGTGTATAAGTGGCCTCTCCTCCCACCATCAAGTATATTTATATGGATTTTTATCATTGGGTAATTTTTCATGTTAGTGCTCCTTCAAGGTGCACTCAAAAATTTTTATTTTTAAATCCCACAGGCCCCAATCTTGCAGACACTTCCACAAATTATGGCATATTCAAATAAGACGGTGGAGATTATATATATATATAATATGTATATAGTTGCATGCTTATTAGGATTTTATATCCTCTATATTTAAGCTCTTCTATACCCGCCTCTATACCCTAATAGATTATAAGCTCTTCTATACTCTACCTTATATCCTAATTGATTATAAATTCTTATGTACCCTCCTTTATACTAAATAATTTATAATAAATTGTAAGCTTCTCCCCTTCTATATCCTCCCTTATACCCTAATAGATTATAAACTCATCCATGTTGTCTAAGCAGCCTGGATAGAGACCTTCTACTATAATAGATTGTGAGCTCTTCCACCTTCTGTAAGCAGCCTGGATAGAGAGGGAATTAAAGTCTATATATATTTTGAAATGTTTTAGGGTTTTTAAAATAAAACTTCAGAAATTCCTAATACACCAAATTGGCAGATGCATTGCTAAGCTTCTTTTGATTGCTTTGAACCAATACACTTATCAAAATCTAGTTATTCAGTTTTGATATTAATTGAAAAAACTGGTTATTGATTGTATGTTCTGTTCCTCCTTGTATATAGATAAAAAGAACCTGTACGCACCTGAACCCTGCAGCCAGGTCCCCCTCTCTTTTTCTAGTGGTGCTGGCTCAGCAAATGCAATTCAGTCCAATGGACGGCTGGCTGTGTAGTGACATCAACAGCTAGAACATCCCTTTGGCCAGATAAAATTACAGCAGCAGCATATGTCCTCTGTAAGGTCAGCTAATGGCTACTTATGTCATTCCAGGATAATCCAGAGCTATGTGCTGCGCGAGGAGGCCGGAACGCTGTCATCCGAAGCTTCTGACTTTACCAAAGCCCACCTTAGCCGACGTGGTGGCATCATGGCCTCCCTGTATACCTCCCACCCGGCAGACAGTGGCCTGACCCTGGACCTTTCGCTGGAGATCAACAGGAAGCTGCAGGCTGTCCTGGAGGACACTCTGCTGAAGAACATCACACTGAAGGTGAGTCTCTGACCCCATCCTGGCTTAAAGAAATGACCACTGGGGTGAAACAAACCAATACTTACTACGTCATAACAGCACAGCCAGGCTCACAGGCTGCAGTTAATAGGCCATGTTTTCACCTCTAGTCATGCAAACATCAGCCATAGTTTGACAGTTTGACATTTCCCCCCCCCCCCCCCTCATCTTCCAACAGGAAAACCTCCAGACTCTGGGAACGGAGATAGAGCGTCTGATCAAGCAAAAGCCAGATGCGGAGCGCTGAATGTAGCCAATGTAGCTGAATGTGGCCCAGCACTTTCCCTAAATCACTCCACACTGGGTCATGTGACCCAAACAGACTCTCCGACCGGACGATTAGATCGAAAAGCGATTGCACTAAAACCACGAGAACCAATGGCTCTCGTGCTCACTTCCATCTAATCAGGTTACCCAATCAATTTTGTTTTGTTTTATTCTGTGTATGAATCGGCGTCCGAGCTCCAGACGAGTTGCACAGCACTTCAGTTGCTGCAGAACTACAAGTCCCAGACAGCCAGACCAGCCCAGATTGTTTTGTTTTATGTTCACCAACCCCCATACATTTTGCTGGTACAATCTTACAAAAAAACTTTCTTTGCTGGCCACACACTTTACAATCTGATCTGTACAATCAGTATATGTGTCCACTATAGAAGTCACTGTTTGAATAGATTGTTAGGTTTGGAACAATTGTATGAAGATCTGATCTGTACAATTCCCATGCAATCTCCCAAACAAAATAATCAAAACTAAACATTTTGGTGTAATTTAGTTTTAATTTTATTAGATTTTATTAGATGGCTCGGTTATGCCTGACACATGCTTTACGATCTGATCTGTACAATCTCCAAACAACCTAAGGGTTTGAGGAATAGAAGGTTGGTTGAGCACCGTTGTACAGGAGAGCTATTTAAATTATAAACGGTCATAATGAAAAGTAGGGTTGTTTGGGTAGTGTTGGCAGATTTCATGGGGGTTATACAGTTTGGATCTCCGTACAATCTTGCCAAACCTGAACAATATATCCTAACTGTACTTTGGTTTATCTAGTGGGTAATTTGGGTAAGATTGTATAGACATATAGAGACATGTAGATCAGATTGCAACGCATGATCTGTTAAAATTAGAATCGACTAAACAATTGTTAAGTGGGTTCGGAAGGAATGCATGGGAATTGTACAGATCACTTCTCCACACAATCTTGTCAGAATGAGCTTACCAATCTACTTGAATTACGGTATATTAAGGTTTGTTAAGGTTGTAGTAAGATCTGATCTGCTAAAGCTACTAAGTGATCATGCTGCAAATTTCAGAGCAACAATTTGTACATTTTAATAGATTGCTCAGTTATGCCATACACACATTACCATCTGATCTATACAACCTCCATACAGTCTTACTCAGACAACCTACTGCTTCAGTTAGGATTGGTAATAGAGATCTGATTTGTACAATTCCAGTGCAATCCTGCCAAACCTACTAAACAATTTAAATTTAAGTTTCACTGTAAGCAATTTAATATATTTTTATTTTTATAGAATGGCCAATTATGATCAATAGGCCTTACAGTCTGATCTGTGGCACTTCCATACAGTCTTATCCAACTGATGTACTTTAAAAATCTGAGTGGAGTTTTAATGAATTGTTCAGGTTTGGTAAGATGGTACTGAGATCTGATCCGTGCAATCCAAATGCAATCCTGCCAATCCGACTAAACAATCTGAATTTCACAGTAAGATATTATATAATATTTTATTTTTAGGTTGCTCAGTTATACTTGAGACATGCCAAACAATCAGATCTGTACAATCTCCATACAATCATGTCCAACTCCCCCCCCCCCCCCCATTTATTGTCCACCCACTTGCCTCAGTACAGTGCTTTCTCCTTGAGGTCATCACTCCGGATGTGCTCATTGATCTCATTGGGAGCTCTCCGTACTGAGGCCACACCCACCCTAAGATCTAAGTCTGACAGGAAAGTCCATGAAAGTGGACTTTTTTAAATAGATTGTTCCGTTTTAGGTTTAGTAAGATTGTATGGGGATGAGATATGTGCAGTCCAGCCAAACCTGCTAACCCCTCATTATTTAAGCGGTCAGTGTAACCAAACAAGCTTTGCTCAGTTATGTTCAACAATGTGATCTGTGCAATCTACCCAAAAAACCTACTCTAAAAACCTGAGTTTAGATTGGTCAGATTGTAAGGCTTGTAGCATAACTGAGCAATCTATTAATTGTATTTTCATTTAAACGTATTGTATTTACATTTTATAGGGATTCTTTTCTTGCGTAGTAGGTTGTTTGGCCATCACTATACTTTCAGACTCTGGACAACATTTTAAAAACCCTTTACTTCAGCCTCTGTCGCTGCTCTCCCGGGCATCTTCCGGCTCTGTGTGCCCGTCCGGGCTGAGGAGGAGGCCTCTTTGTGTCTTTCTGTACGGCTGCCGCCCGTGTGACGGTGGCATGGCGCTGGACCATGGCTGAAGTAATTTTTTTTTTTTTTTTTTTTTTTTGCTTTGACTGCTTTTGACTGGACTTCTGCTTTAAGTCCAGCTCCAGCCAAAAATTTTGTATAGACTAAGAAATTGTTAAAACCATTTCATTTCTCCCCTGTGAGAGCTCAGCCTGTGGAATGAAAACACTTTGATCACCTTCAGCAAAATTATTTGTCCCATTAGAAGTGCAGGACTCTGAATTGCACATGTAAGAGGGTACATAGCTGGTTAATCTATTTTAAGTTATACCACCCCCTAAATCTCAATATACACCTGTGACGCTGCTGGAGACATTTTGCTTCACTTCCTGTCCCAAGCTCTGTGCTGAACAGCAGCCAATTCAGGTTACAGCGTAGCCATGGGGTGTCGCCAAACATAAAGGGAAGTCTTTTTATTGGGATTGGGGCCCAACTTAAAGGGCAAAGTGCAATATTGGTAACTTAAATGTGTTAACCCTTAGCGACCGACCTTAAGTTTACTGCATCAGAGTTTAGGATTCACTGTGTGACATCACTGTGCAATACTTTTAACTTCTTATTTAAATTGCCCCCAGCGCGTCTGGACCACATCGACTTTTTATGCATCCGCTGTGTCACAATGGAGAACGGTAACCAATGAAAAATTAAAAGGTGAAAGGGGTTATATTATTTTGGTAGGGAGGGATGCTAAAGCACTACTCCACCCTTAAAGCAGATCAAAAGCCAATTTTCGGTGATCCGCTGTCTCACAGAAATGCCACTGGGGTTAGATGTGTGTCTATACAAGAACCTCCATGCCCTCTTGACCTATAGCTTTAATTAAATACACTTTCTATCTCTGGTGAGCAGACAGGAAGTGAAGGTATCACCCTAGTGGGGGTCACTAACTGCAAAAAACACGTTGTGGTTGCATTTGAGCCTTATCTGTTATAATTGCTGTTGCTAACCCCACCAGGGAATTTTGGCCTAACTTCCTGGTCTGCATGGTTCTCATTGGGTGGCATGACTCGCTTGCTAAGCGCGATCAGCCATTCTCATTGGCTGATGCCTCTGAATGGGGGAAAGGGGCGTGTTGAAAGAAGCTGCCCTTCTGTTTGTCTTGCGTCCTATTGTTATATGTTGGTGTTCCCTCTTTATTTCCCCTATTTCAGCCATGTCTCTAAAGCTTCTTCATTGTGCTGAGTATACTAAAATCATTTTTTAATGGTGAGTATACTAAATTAATTGTTTTTACGACATGTATACTAAAATGTTCTGTTTACAGTGGGCATATTAAAACTATTTACAATGAGTTCTACATTTTTCAGGTGGAGTTTTCCCAAAAGACTACTCTGAAGCCTTTTTCAGTTGTCTTTCCTCCCACTGTCAACATAAGACATTGGTATACTCACCAGTAGGTTTTTAATATACTTGTCAGAAAAAAGAGGATTATAGGATATGCACTGTAAAATTATCAGTGTATATTAATTTTGATGAGTATAATTATCCTATTTTTAAAATGAGAATTCTAAAAATCATCTTTTCCAGTGAGTATACTAAAATCCCTTTTTAGGGGGAATTTAACTGCCCTCCCTTGTCTACATTTTGGTTTGCTCCCTCAGTCAGGGCTAGGTCAGTAGGCTGGGGTAGTTGGCCCATCCAGAAGCCCCTCACAGTGATTGGATAAGAGATCAAAGATAAAAATGATATGCCAGACACCCGAATGATACGTAAGCTGTGTCTGTAGGGTGTATGATGCTCCACAGGCCTGATGGTGGATGGGAAGCAGGCGTCCATCATTATGTAATTACTCAGGTTTGTCCTGCTTCTAATCACATTCCCAGCCTCGGGATACCCCTGGATACCCAGTGTAACATGCGTTGGGATTGCTCTTCCCTACCAGAGCCCTCTGCCATTGTGCAAGTGCAAGACCCAGAATAGCCGACACCCTTACCTGGTTGATGGGGCATACTGGGGAATGTAATTCCTCAGCGGATGACTGACTAAAGCTCAAAATTCTTTCATTAGCAGGTTCTGTGGAGGTCCCATAGGATGTCCACTAGGGGGCAGTAACATCCCAAGGGTTACATATCATGAGCTGATTTTGTAGAGTTCCCATAGAATGTCCACTAGAGGGCAGAAACGCCCCAAAGCGTATGCATTGGAAAGGATTGTTTGATTGCCACACTATTCTCATTCATTTATGTGGATAGTCCACCAGGGGCCAGTGGCACCCTATGGATAATATATATATATTCTAATAATGTCACAGAGCTCATGCATTGCTCTGGATGGCTCACCAGGGGCCAACTGACAACCCCATGCCTTATATATTCCTGTGGATTGTCTGATGATCCCACAATGCTCATTCATGTTTATATATGGTCCACTAGTAGGCAGCGCCACCCTGTGGCCAATCTATCCCTATGTATTGTCCTATGATCCTACAATGCTCATCATTCTCTAGCAGTAATCCCATGCCTTTATATATCCCTGTGGATTGTCTGATGAGCCCACTATGCTCATTCATTTCGCTCTAGCAATGACCCCATGATTTTTATATATTCCTATGGGGAGGCCACTAGGTGGCTAGTGACACTCCATGTTTTAGAGCTCCTCTTTTCTATCACCCTCCAGCATGCCAACCAATGGGAACATAGAGCCACCCAATGTCTGCTTCCTCTCTTTGGTATACTTTTGGTTGAGGGGTTAGTAGTTTGTCTAGCTCTCTCTATATATTCGTCTTTAGAATCCACTAGGGGAGCAGTAAGTGGTGGGATAGCTGCCCTTACAAGCGGGCAAGAGGTTACTGTGGGGTATAGGGGATATTTCCTTAGGGTGCCCAAAGAACAGACCCCTGTATTTTCTCTTTCTACCTTCTGTCATGGAGCAGCTGGCAAGGTCAAAATCCAAGCAGGTCAGTCCAAGAATGGCAAGTTAAAGTGCACCTAAATCCTCCTTGGCGATTCTGTGCCGGAAAGGGTCCTGGTCTGCTGGCCCCCTAACCCCTATAGTTGCACCATGTACTGGTGGGGCATCCAAAACCCACACATGCACGGTAACCAGTTTGAAGCTTACTTACCTGGCCTGACTTACTTTCTGGACCTACTATGCAGGCTCTATCCAGCCCTGCAATTGGCTACTGGTGGTCACGTGCTCTAGGTTTCCCTTCTGCAATTCTGACCGCTGAAGGAATCCCAGACCATATGACTACCGATGGTCCCATTTGGTTGTGGGAGTGAGCAGAAAGGTAGGAAACTGGGCTTGTGGGGAGGAGGGGGCAGGGGGAATGGCATCCCCCATCCTTGCTCAGTCCACCTGGGTACAACACCCATTTTTTAGAATGGTTTGAGGTGGACCTAAACCCTCCCTGCCAACTCTGTCCTTTGAACCCCCTAAAGGTGGACCTCAACCCACCCGATAAATTTGTGCCAGGAAGGGTCCAGGTTCTTGACACCCTACTTCATACCCTCCTGCCTCTGGAATGCTCTGTAATAAAGAGAGTTTCTCTTCTTTGCAGAATTTACCAGTGCCAGAATGTGGTCGGAGTACCATGGAACAGCACTAGTTTGAAAAATTTAAGGTTGGGAGACATTCCCTGGTTCAGAGCAACCAGAGCGAGTGTAGGTCTGCTTTAACCTTCCAGTTTTGGTCTGGTTGGATTTTATGGATGCAGACTTTAGGAATGGTCACAGTATATGCTTGGCAGTGACAATCATTTTAATCAAGGCAGAAGGCCCTTTTAAGCCTAATGAAAGTTCACTGGCCGCCAATAATGTCACTGGAATCCTGGGTGCTGGCACCCTATTAAAAGCGTTTCCTTTTGATTTCCCCACAGCAGATTTTAGTGCTGCGTCCACCCTCGCTAGCGCCCGCTGAGCGCAATGTGGCATTGACACTTTTTGTCAATCCTTTATGTTTGTGGGAAAAATCTGGAAAGAGCTTTCCTGGCACAGGCGATCCATGACTGACTCATTTTGATCCCACGTCTTATGAGCGCCTCTGGCTTTATTTTTAGCTTGGCGCAAAACTTCGGAACTCAATTTGTTTTTAATTAGTATTATTTTATAACGCGAATAAAAGTTTAACATTTATATATTTTTTTACATCTTTTTCAGTGAAGTGTCCCAACTTTTCCCCACATTAAGGAAATCCTTAGTCTGGCTCCAACAAACACCTCCTTTTATTTGAAACTATTTAGAAGGATTCTAACTTTAGGTAAACATTAAGCAATTAAAAATATCTGGCAACATATTGAGATGGGAAAGAGATTGTCTACATGACCAGGATTTGGCCGCTTCCTATGTGCTGTCCAGTAAAACCTCATTTGCATATAGGGTAACTGATGTTGAGTTTTGCATTGTATGCCGTGTTCATGTAAATATCATATTCCAATCCCCTTATGTCCCCAGCTGTCCTGGAACTACAAGCCCCAGTATGCCCTGCAAAGTGTTTTATTGGCCGTTTGGATACCTATGTGTGGAGAGGCTTCTAAGAGGATTCCTGTAATGTCATTTTAATTACAAGGCATACAGGTGATTATAGTTCCTTGGCTTGTCTTCACCTGGTTTGTCATGTCCATTTCGGTGTCTTCGCTCTCATGGGGGACCAGAAGCTGGTGCCAACTATGAAAGGTTTGCTTGCAGATTGTGCACAGGTTTTCAGTCCCAAATAAGGGACTGGATGCCACCCTTGACCAGTAAGCTGGGGGAATGAATGGCTAGAGGTTTGCAATTTGTGGTGAGCTGGGGAAGGCTTTACTTTCAGGGCATGAGTCCATATTAAGGTGGGCATATATCCTCTCTGTGAGGTCTGTCCCAAAAAGCATGTAGGGAGTTTACCAGAGACTGGTTTCAGCACTGCTTGCAGCCTTGGCTTTGATTGCAAGACATGGCTTTGATTGTCTAGGTAACACATGGGCATGTCTTTCATGCTTGGACGTGGCTCTGATTGTCTAGGTAATGCATGGGTATGTCTTTCATGCTTGGACGGGGCTCTGATTGTCTAGGTAACACATGGTCAGGTCTTTCATGCGTGGGCATGGCTCTGATTGTCTAGGTAACACATGGGCATGTCTTTCATGCTTGGACATGGCTCTGATTGTCTAGGTAACACATTATCAGGTCTTCCATGCTTGGACATGGCTCTGATTGTAACACATGGTCAGGTCTTTCATGCTTGGACATGGCTCTGATTGTCTAGGTAACACATGGGCAGGTCTTTCATGCTTGGGCATGGCTCTGATTGTCTAGGTAACACATGGGCATGTCTTTCATGCTTGGACATGGCTCTGATTGTCTAGGCAACACATTATCAGGTCTTCCATGCTTGGACATGGCTCTGATTGTCTAGGTAACACATGGTCAGGTCTTTAATGCTTGGACATGGCTCTGATTGTCTAGGTAACACATGATCAGGTCTTTCATGCTTGGACATGGCTCTGATTGTCTAGGTAACACATGATCAGGTCTTTCATGCTTGGACATGGCTCTGATTGTCTAGGTAACACATGATCAGGTCTTTCATGCTTGGACATGGCTCTGATTGTCTAGGTAACACATGGGCAGGTCTTTCATGCTTGGACATGGCTCTGATTGTCTAGGTAACACATGGGCAGGTCTTTCATGCTTGGACATGGCTCTGATGGTCTAGGTAACACATGATTAGGTCTTTAATGCTTGGACATGGCTCTGATTGTCTAGGTAACACATGGGCAGGTCTTTCATGCTTGGACATGGCTCTGATTGCCTAGGTAGCACATGGGCAGGTCTTTCATGCTTGGACATGGCTCTGATTGTCTAGGTAACACATGGGCAGGTCTTTCATGCTTGGACATGGCTCTGATGGTCTAGGTAACGCATGATTAGGTCTTTAATGCTTGGACATGGCTCTGATTGTCTAGGTAACACATGATCAGGTCTTTCATGCTTGGACATGGCTCTGATTGTCTAGGTAACACATGATCAGGTCTTTCATGCTTGGGCATGGCTCTGATGGTCTAGGTAGCACATGATTAGGTCTTTAATGCTTGGACATGGCTCTAATTGTCTAGGTAACACATGATTATGTCTTTCATGCTTGGACATGGCTCTGATTGTCTAGGTAACACATGGGCAGGTCTTTCATGCTTGGACATGGCTCTGATGGTCTAGGTAACACATGATTAGGTCTTTAATGCTTGGACATGGCTCTGATTGTCTAGGTAACACATGATTATGTCTTTCATGCTTGGACATGGCTCTGATTGTCTAGGTAACACATGATTGTCTTTCATGCTTGGACATGGCTCTGATTGTCTAGGTAACACATGGGCATGTCTTTCATGCTTGGACATGGCTCTGATTGTCTAGGTAACACATGGGCATGTCTTTCATGCTTGGACATGGCTCTGATTGTCTTGATAGCACATGATCAAGTTTTGCATGCTGGGACATGGCTCTGATTTTTTTAGATAATGCATGATCAGGTCTTGCATGCTAGGACATGGCTTTGATTGCCTAGGTAACACACGATCAGACCCCTCATAGATAGCCAGCTGAAGTTCAGTCAGGCTTCTGGATTTTGTGCCACTCTAAAGCATTTTTGAATTCCAATCCGATCTGTGCTAAAGTTGTATTAGTGTAGGTGCCAAAATGCTGCAAACATCCTAGAGCTCCACCGAGTGGCTAGTCTGTTCAGTCGCCATAGGTTGTGTTGTATCTCAGGACAAAGACACAGAAAGGCATGGCTGAACAGGAGGAATCTGGAATGAGGGCTTCTACTATAAAATAAAGAGATCTTGTAGTGGGGGACATATACAGACTGCTATTACTACCCAAAAATGCCTGGTTGTTATTCTGCTCCCCCAAGGCACTGACCTGGAAGATGTAGATCAAGGGTTCTGACGATTATGGTGGCAGCAACTCCAATATCGAGAGGTTGAAAAATCAAATTTCTGTGTAGTATTGTCATAGTTTTTTTCTGCCTAGGTTAAATGAAAAGCTATAGTGCGGTAAGTAAATACTGCATAACACCATGCTGCTACTTTCCTTATACTTTCTAAAGATAGCAATTACCTATGTTTAGGCAGTAGAAGGGGCCATGAAAGCATTTTATGTCCTAAGGAACATTTTGAGCTTTTTAGAAACTGCTGAGAGGTGCAGTGCTGATATATCGTTTAAATATTCGTCTGAGCAATAATGTCTCCACCTACTGCTAAGAATGATGGGTAATTGCACTGTATTTGGCCATAAATGTATTTCCAATAACTGCTTTTATGTGTACAGCAGCTTTTAGTATTTTGGGTGTAGTTCTTCTTTCAGAAACCGCCAGCTCCCTAATCCCTCATTTTGCAAAGGCAGCCCGGGCCTAGTTGTGAACGTAATCCTTTAACACTTTTCTCTACTATTAACCTACTGGGCTCCAATGTTCGCCTGGACAGTGAACTTTTTAAAGACCTCCCCCAGCAGCACTCTCTGTCCCGAAGACAAAAAGCCACGCCCCTCCAGTAATTAACTGTTCATGGGGTCTGGCTGCTCGTTGGGGATGGTAACACTCCTGGATGGTAATACTGTGGACTCCTATTGATTATTGAAGTTTAATTACATGACCCCCCCCCCCCCATGTACATGATGACCTGTTGATTTGTAGATAACATGTATAAATTATTTCTTCCTGATATATATATTCTGTATATGTTGTAATTTTAAATAAATTATGTACAGATGATAAAACTGTTAGTGTTGTTTTTCAAAAGTTTTTTTGAGTATCACAAACATTTAGCATGGCCTGCTTGCTTGGTAGGTCAGGTCTGGTTCAAACATTGGCATGTAGGGAAGAGGAAGAAGAAGTGGATAACCTTCCTGTGATTTCTTAGACAGGCATTCAGAAAAAAGAACATAAGAGGGGTGTCGGGGGTCTAAAACGGTAAGTAAAGGAAGGATGAAAAAAGAGCCAGTGGAGTAAAGAGAGAGGATGTAAAAAGACTGGAGAGCAGGAGCAAAATATCTGGAGAAGGGATTCTGGGGCAGGCCAAGATGGTTGGGGATGGAATGCAGAGACAATGAGTTGCCAGGAGAGGGGGCACAGAGACAGACAGATTTGGAAAGAGGATGAGAGATGCAGAGACCAACAGGTTTAAACATGGACATGCAAAGATCCTCTAAAATGACTAGTGAAGGGGACACAGAAGCATATAAATGATTGGAAAAGGGATGCAGAGACATGTAGAATGTGCTGGTGGGGACATGGCAAGATAGAGTTTAAGAGATGCAGAGACAGACCAATTTGGACGGGGGAAAAGGCTGAAGGGAAGATCCCGAAACTGTGAGAGTGGGCGGGAGAGGAAGAGACGGGCATAGCAGACCAGAGAAGATTTGAAAAAGGGGATTCAAAGCCACAGTTGCTGTAGAGGAGTTGCAGAGACAGGAAGAACAGGCTGACAAGCAGATGTGAAAAAAAGCTGACAGGCAAAATGGTCTGTAGAGACACAAAGACACGTAGACCTGGTTTGAGAGGAGGTGCAGAAAGGGCTGGAGCGGTGGCACTAAGGCTGGCTGAAAGGGCTGTACAAGAGCTGGAGAGGAGACACCAAGACTGCCATAAAGGGCTGGAGAGAAAACATAGACACGGGCAGAAATTCCTGGAAAAGGAAACCTAGAGACGGACATAAAGGACTTTAGAGAAGACTTAGATACAGGCAGAAAGAGCTTTAGAAGGAGACGTAAAGACCAGCATAAAGGGTAGAGAGGAGACGTAGATACAGGCAGAATTCGTTGGAGAAAGAGACAGAGAACAGCATAAAGGGTGGAGCGGAGACGTAGATACAGGCAGAAAGGGCTGGAGAAGTAGATGTAGAGAACGGCATAGAGGGCTGGAGAAGGAGACGTAGCAAATGGCGTAAACTGTGGAGAGGAGACAGATACAGGCAGAAAGGGCTAGAGAAGGAGATGTAGAGAACAGCATAAAGGGCTAGAGAAGGAGACATAGAGAACGGCATAAAGGGCTAGAGGAGGAGACGTAGAGAATGGCATAAAGGGCTAGAGAAGGAGACGTAGAGAACGGCATAAACTGTGGAGAGGAGACATAGATACAGGCAGAAAGGGCTAGAGAAGGAGACGTAGAGAACGACATAAAGGGCTAGAGAAGGAGACGTAGAGAACAGCATAAAGGGCTAGAGAAGGAGACGTAGAGGAATGCATAAAGGGCTAGAAAAGGAGACGTAGAGAACGACATAAAGGGCTAGAGGAGGAGACGTAGATACAGACATAAAGGGCTGGAGAAGGAGACGTAGATACAGGCATAAAGGGCTGGAGAAGGAGACGTAGATACAGGCATAAAGGGCTGGAGAAGGAGACGTAGATACAGGCATAAAGGGCTGGAGAAGGAGACGTAGAGACAGGCAGAAAGGGCTGGAGAAGGAGACGTAGAGACAGGCAGAAAGGGCTGGAGAAGGAGACGTAGAGACAGGCAGAAAGGGCTGGAGAAGGAGACGTAGAGACAGGCAGAAAGGGCTGGAGAAGGAGACGTAGAGACAGGCAGAAAGGGCTGGAGAAGGAGACGTAGAGACAGGCAGAAAGGGCTGGAGAAGGAGACGTAGAGACAGGCAGAAAGGGCTGGAGAAGGAGATGTAGAGACAGGCAGAAAGGGCTAGAGAAGGAGGCGTAGAGACAGGCAGAAAGGGCTGGAGAAGGAGATGTAGAGACAGGCAGAAAGGGCTAGAGAAGGAGGCGTAGAGAATGGCATAAAGGGCTAGAGAAGGAGACATAGAGAATGGCAGAAAGGGCTAGAGAAGGAGACGTAGAGAAATGCATAAAGGGCTAGAAAAGGAGACGTAGAGAACGGCATAAAGGGCTAGAGAAGGAGACGTAGAGAAATGCATAAAGGGCTAGAAAAGGAGACGTAGAGACCACCATAAAGGGCTAGAGGAGGAGACGTAGATACAGACATAAAGGGCTGGAGAAGGAGACGTAGATACAGGCATAAAGGGCTGGAGAGGGAGACGTAGACAGGCATAAAGGGCTGGAGAAGGAGACTTAGAGAACGGCATAAAGGCTGGAGAGGAGACATGGATAAAGGCATAAAGGGCTGGAGAAGGAGACAGAGAATGGCATAAAGGGCTAGAGAAGGAGACATGGAGAGCGGCATAAAGGGCTGGAGAAGGAGACGTAGAGAATGGCATAAAGGGCTAGAGAAAGAGACTTAAAGACAGGCAGAAAGGGCTGGAGAAGGAGATGTAGAGACAGGCAGAAAGGGCTGGAGAAGTAGACAGGCAGAAAGGGCTGGAGAAGGAGATGTAGAGACAGGCAGAAAGGGCTGGAGAAGGAGACGTAGAGACGGGCAGAAAGGGCTGGAGAAGGAGACGTAGAGACAGGCAGAAAGGGCTGGAGAAGGAGACGTAGAGACAGGCAGAAAGGGCTGGAAAAGGAGACGTAGAGAACGGCATAAAGGGCTGGAGAAGGAGACGTCAAGAACTGCATAAAGGGCTAGAGAAGGAGATGTAGAGAATGGCATAAAGGGCTGGAGAAGGAGATGTAGAGAAAGGCATAAGTGGCTGGAGAAGGAGATGTAGAGACAGGCAGAAAGGGCTGGAGAAGGAGACGTAGAGACAGGCAGAAAGGGCTCGAGAAGGAGACGTAGAGACAGGCAGTAAGGGCTCGAGAAGGAGACGTAGAGACAGGCAGAAAGGGCTGGAGAAGGAGACGTAGAGACAAGCAGAAAGGGCTGGAGAAGGAGACGTAGAGACAGGCAGAAAGGGCTCGAGAAGGAGACGTAGAGACAGGCAGAAAGGGCTGGAGAAGGAGACGTAGAGACAGGCAGAAAGGGCTGGAGAAGGAGACGTAGAGACAGGCAGAAAGAGCTGGAGAAGGAGACCTAGAGACAGGCAGAAAGGGCTGGAGAAGGAGACTTAGAGACAGGCAGAAAGGGCTCGAGAAGGAGACGTAGAGACAGGCAGAAAGGGCTCGAGAAGGAGACGTAGAGACCGGCAGAAAGGGCTCGAGAAGGAGACGTAGAGACAGGCATAAAGGGCTGGAGAAAGAGACGTAGAGAATGGCATAAAGAGCTGGAGAGGAGACCTAGAGATGGACAGAAAGGTCTGGAGCAGGAATGCTGAGATCAACAAAGTGGCTTGGAGAGGAGATGCATATACAAGCAGTTTAGGCAATTCCTCATGCCAGTTAATAAACTCGGTCACCCCAAAGGACTCAGTACAGTATTATGACCATAAGCGTCGCCATGCTTTGCTATCACTACCATTCCCAGATTCCTAGCGAGCGATTGTATGATTCCAGGAATTCCCTGTTTTTATTACCTTTTGAGGAAGTGACTGCTTCCTAAAATACCTCTGGATAAGAGGAGTGAGGTGCGCTGTGACACATTCCCAGCATATCTCCAGGACATGGATAGAGCAACATAACCTAAATATTCCTATATGCAGATAACGCACCGCACGCCATAGACATTTCAACGCCAGCTGCCACGCCACTGGTTGCCCGGTCACCCTGTTTCCCAGACACATACTATACGGATACCTGTTACATTGTTTCTAGTTTCTCTGCAATCCACCTTATCCCACACTATATCCAATGAGATTGCTTTCACTTTTCTCTATCATTCACTTAGTTACTGTTTCAGCCCATACAGTAAGCAGGGCTTTAACTGTGGCCCTGCTGATGCTGTGTACTAAAAGCAGGACTATACTCAAGTCACACTCACACATGGTGTATGGCAGCTAATCAGGTGACCAACAGAAACCATTCAGTCACATGATTAATAATTACATGTAAATAAAGAAGTGATTAACATATGGGTACAGGATCACTTTAAAACCACTTTCACATCAAGGTGATGCACTAGTGATTTCCAGTGCAAATATGATTGCAATTTGTAAGTGATAGTGTTTGTGAAGTGTGAATGCAAGCAATATCATTGCAAAAACGCAGATTTGTGAAAGTGCCCATAGGTTCCTATTGGGGTGATCGCAAGCGGATCCTGATCACCTCAAAATTGCGCTGGTATGGAACTAGCCTAAGTTAATATCAAGAGAGTGATTTTCCAGTGACTATATTAAAACCCCCTTTTTATCTTAACTATGTATCTTTATGGGTAGCAGCCTCAGAGCATTGAAACAGTTGATACAATGTTTCTAGGAGATTTATTAGCAATAATCAATCATTAAACTGACAACTTTCTACTTTTGACTAGTAATAGGGGGTTTATTGCACAAAGGCATTTTTGACTGTGGAAGCAGGGCTGTCAGCTGTGTGGCAAGACGACGGCTCCCATGCAGTTCTTGAGCACAACATCTGCATGGGGGTATGTCCTTTCAAATGGCTTATGTCAGGGGTGCAATCTACTAAGATCTAATTTTTTTGACTGGAGGTCCAATTTAAGTTTCCACTTTTATTCCATACAGAAATCCAGATACATTGCATTCTAAGGGCAGGACTAAATAGATAATGGGTGGGGTGGAGGGAGAGCGTGAGCAATAGATGCCTATGCACTGTGCAACACAATCTAAAATCCAACAGCAGCAACCGATGATGCACTGTTTTTCCATAGGTGTGTGAGGTTTCTCTGTGATTATATGGATCTTCTTTTCTCAATCTATGTCCCTATTTGTCAGGGAACTACAAGCCCCAGCATGCCTTGACACTATGGTTGTGCTGGGTGTTTTGATACATGTAGAGTGAGGCTGCAGTGAAATATTCTACATGTATGTTACATATACGTTTCTTAACAGCTAGGGTTAGTGACTGTAAAAGAATAATATGAACATGTGTGGCTGGCTTGAAATAGACACAGAATAACCCATGCAGTTTGCAGAGTAAATAATTGTGAAATGTGTGATGTGCATGGAAGGACATCGGGACAGGATTAGTAAAGTCTGAAAAAAGGACAACCAAGTCCTAGTGATCAGTCCTTTCTCCTGATGGAAGTCTGGTCCTGTAGATGGCCACCACAGCCTTGACATCCCAGGGGAAACGGATGACCCTTTTTTCACACAACTGCAGCAATCATCCCAATGCTGACACTGCAATTGGCTCACTGGGCTCTGAGCTTATCAGAGGAGAATATTGCTGTCATTGCAATGGGTGGAGCCTCACCACAACGCCATTAGCATTGAAGACACAATAATATTTCTGTGAAGGGGTTTCCAGTTCCCTTTATTAGTATGACACAAATTTTCTAGGACAGTGACTCATGCTCTAAATCTTCATGCTTTTCTACGTCGTGATGACCCTGGTGTTTCTTACATGGAGTGACGAGTTCAAGTCCCAAAAGATTTCACTGTGTGTGCTCGACTGAGCAGAATCATAAAAAAGAGTGGGCTGTGTTCTCCAGATATGTTTTTAAATGCTATTTTGGTATAACATGAGCTGCTCTCAGTCCCTGGTGTGTGGCGTGCAGACCTATGGCTGGGTTTACCAGCAGGTATGTGCCTATACACCTCATTCCAGGAGGGGCACCTGATATAGAGCAAGCTCTGACTTCTCGGTGTCCTGCTGGTGGCAGATGGTCTCATAGAAGTGACTTGATCTGCATCATCTGCTGCACCTGGCTGCAGGGTGTTAAAAACTTTCCATAACCCCAGCAAGGATTTGTTACTTCTTTTTTGATACCTGTAAGTATGCTTAAAGTGATCATATACCCAGAAAGGAAGTTTATGTCATCACCTTCTATCCCCAGCCCACTGCCCCAAAACAGCCTGTGTGTTTTTTTTTTTTTTTACTAAAGCCTCTGCCCAATATTTATTAAAAAATGAACCAGATGTGGTCTGCTGTTCGAATGGTCCGCCATATTGCTCCCTCGTGCTTTCCAGCGTTGATAAATTCAGTTAAACACAGCTCAGCATTGGGGACCAGCCTTATCAGGTATAAGAACTGCAATAAATGTGAAACCACTACAAGCTCAACTGCCATTGTGTGGCAGTTTACCTTGTCATTTAACTATTATATGGCCGCCATTCAACAACATACTGCTTCCCCTTGTTTTTATGATTACTAGTCAAAAGCTTTAGTAAAAATATAAACAAGTGCTGTTTTTGGGGCACTGGGCTGGGGATAGCAAGTAATGACATAAACTTCCTGTATGGGTATAGGTGCACTTTAATGTCTGCCCTGCAGGTTGCTGGTCTTCTTCTTGAATAAAGGGGGGTGGGAGCAGCTCAATCACTATTATTTATACAAAATTATTATTATTATTCAGGGCCTGGGAACTAATTTACCACCCAGTTTAACCCTCTCATCAACAAAATATCAAGCAACAAACATGTCTAGCTATGTGGAAAGACAGAGATTTGGTTGCATATATCTGCAGATACATGTGAAAGCCACACTGCCCCGGCAAGGCACTCTGTGTTTAGTGTGGTCCCTACTCTTAATTCTAAGTCCCCAAAGTTGGGACATGCAATGCAGACAAATATCTGAGAGCTACTCACCTGGGAAGCAGCCAGCCTCCCTTTAGAACACTTCACAGGGAGAAATCCATATTGACTGAATTCCTCCCTGCTTGTGCTCATGGCAATTCAAATGAATAAACGGGGGTGGGAGCATGTCCCAACTTTGGGGACTCAGAATTAAGAGTAGGGACCACACTAAACACAGAGTCCCTTGCCGGGGCAGTGTGGCTTCCACATGTATCTGCAGATATATGCAACCAAATCTCTGTCTTTCCACATAGCTAGACATGTTTGTTGCTTGATATTTAGTTGATGAGAGGGTTAAACTGGGCGGTAAATTAGTTCCCAGGATCTGAATAATAATAATTTTGTATAAAAAATAGTGATTGAGCTGCTCCCACCCCCCTTTATTCATTTGAATTGCCATGAGCCTGCGCTATTGTTGCACACTTGGCAGCATGTCCACTCCTACTGCGCGCCAGCTGGCAGCAATTTAGATTCTAGGAGCGGTATATTGGGTTTTGGTCTACCTGTTCTGCTTAGCTATATAGTGTCCGTCGCGCTGACTGCTGTTGTGACCACCAGGGACCAATAGGGATCACTGCAGGGCACACATGCACTTGCATTCAAAGTTCTTTTTGCAGGTTAACATAGATGGCTTCTTTTACATCTCTTTTGAACTGGTTTCATCCTCTATCCAAAATGTGCACCTAATTGTCCTCAATTTCTTTGAACCAGTCCCATTCTCTGTCCAATGTGTGCACATGACTTTCTTCTAAAAGGCTACCTTTGTTTTAGGCATGGATCATTATTTCCAAGAGTTTAGCTCAACCATACTGGACCACAAGATAAGTTGGCATGTTCATGAATTTCAGCTTCTGGTGCAGTAAAAATTTGGCTGCAGGCTAAAACTAAATTCTTCTCAAGTTAGCCAATGAGGGAATCAGCTGTTTATGTTCTGAAAGGGAAAGCCTGTGCCCATGAGGAAAGTAGCTGTTTGTATTTTGGAAGGCCTGTGCCATAGGGTCACGTTTACCTTTTAGGCTTTGGGTTCACTATGCAGCTTTAATAATGTAACTGAAAAAAGACGCTTTGACCAGAGGTCCAGCTCCTTGCTAGGGTCACTTTTAAAGTGGACCAACACCCACCGCTGATCGGCCCAAGAATCTATAAGATTCCCGGGCCGATCAGCTCCCTGCCTGTGTGAAACCCCCCAGGACGCCCGCAAATCCTACCTGTTCCTCGTTCCAACGGCGGGCGCGCTCCCTGTAAGAGGGACGCGCAAGAGGAGGCGGCGGGCGCTCTCACCTTGTCCGTCGACGGACCTCGCTTGTCCGTTGACGGTGATTGGTGGAGTGAGTCACGTGGGAGCGGGGTCAGGTGAGTTTTTGGGGCTTTCTGGGGGGTTTCACACAGCGGGGCCCCCGATCGGGGTGCCCAGCGGAAGAGGACCAACACCCAGGATAGTGAAAATCCTGGGTGTTGGTCCACTTTAAGCAGACTGTGTTGCTGTGCACCGGAGGCACAGTGTGAGCAACAGCCTGGAAGAAGCCTGTTCTTGTGGAAATGTACATTGTGTAACTCTCCTCGCAGGCATGCGACTCGTGCCAACTGCTCCTATCAGGTGGAAAATCCCAGTGCGCCCAGTCAGGTCTCACTTCTATCAAAGCAGCCAATCCTGAATGGCATGTCAATGCGCTGCTGTGTCCTGGATCATCGGCTGCACCACTGGCGCTTCCATTTTTGGGTGGTGCAGTGAAGCACAAACTCATTGCCCAACTGTATAAGAAGAAACATTTAGTCTAAAATATTAATAGTGCTGAAATGCGTCAGCGCTGACTGTAACGTGTTATGTGAAACTGACTGTAATGTGCCTAGGCTCCACATCCGCCCCCTCCAGCTGCACCAGGGAAATGATGACCCCCACCTTCACCCTTACTTCAGAGCCACAATTAAAAGGCAGAATGCACATCATACTTCTCCTAGGCTCACAAAGCAGAAAAGTGTGTATGGTGTACCTGCTCATCCCACATATACACAAAATTATTACTAGCCATGTGCAGTGCTCATTTAAAACCCCACAATTTATAGGCACAGGGGTAGGAAAGGTAATATGCAAAATAGTAGGACCCAAATTAATTCATTCAAATATAAGTGCCATATGAGGGCAAGTACGGTAACTGGTCTACCAGCTTCCCCTTGATGGAGGTCACGTCACTGCCAGAGTGCCATCGATGCATCACGTTCTTTGCCTTCATCTTTCATAAATACGTGGGATGTTCTTCACACTTATCGGATGTCGTTGGTGACTCAACATTACTTTTTGCAACTAATTAATGTCAATGATGGTCGTCGGAGCAAGAGCTAACAAAACACATACATTCACTTTATGAATTCCTGTCCTCCTTTGTTTCCTAATAATCCCCTTTATGACTCCTTGACTCTCTTAATGACCTAACCTATTCCCCTTTTCTTGCCATTTACTGGCTCAGGCAATGGCCACCTCATTCCTGTAGAGACCAGTAGGCCATGGCCTATTGGCAAGTGGACAGATGTTTTGCTGTGTTCTAGAAGAATAATGGGGACTATTGTGATGAAATTTCCTCTGTGTGATGCAGAGGTAGCCTGCTGCTGGCTCAGAGCTATTAGTATATACAAAGCCATTTAAAGCCCTGGGCAATATGTTGGCCTTCGTCGGACTTTTCATCTGCAAATGAAAAAAGGTACCATTGTTCCCCATTGTACTAGCAAGCTCTCGTTCCCTGTTTGGTTGGCCACCATTCTGGGGTTTCTTCATAAAGATAATGAGGCACCTATATTGCAGCAATTCAGGAAAAGTGGAGCTGTAGCCAAAAGCTCCATTAGCATAGCAGTTTGTCTTAGTGCTCGACATATCACACCTGTAAATACATTTTCTAAACCATCATGAACACAAAGAACAATGGCAAATGAGAAAGCATGCCGTGCATCATAATGTTAAATCATCTGCCTGTCAAGGAGGCTCTTCATTTGCCAAAAAGGTAAAGTAAAACAAATTAGGTGGATAAAGAACTTCTTCAGTGGTGGCCAGCATTCCATTCTGTACCCTTACTATCCATCCAGCTCCCCTCTGACTCCATCCTGTAACCTAAATATCCATCCTTATCCCCTCTGACTCCATCCTGTAACCCTAATATCCATCCTGATCCCCTCTAACTCCATCCTGTAACCCTAATATCCATCCTGATCCCCTCTGACTCCATCCTGTAACCCTAATATCCATCCTGATCCCCTCTAACTCCATCCTGTAACCCTAATATCCATCCTGATCCCCTCTAACTCCATCCTGTACACCTACTATCCATCCTGATCCCCTCTGACTATATCCTGTAACCCTAATATCCATCCTTATCCCCTCTGACTCCATCCTGTACACCTACTATCCATCCTGATCCCCTCTAACTCCATCCTGTAACCTAAATATCCATCCTTATCCCCTCTGACTCCATCCTGTAACCCTAATATCCATCCTGATCCCCTCTAACTCCATCCTGTAACCCTACTATCCATCCTGATCCCCTCTAACTCCATCCTGTACACCTACTATCCATCCTGATCCCCTCTAACTCCATCCTTTAACCTAAATATCCATCCTTATCCCCTCTGACTCAATCCTGTAACCCTAATATCCATCCTGATCCCCTCTAACTCCATCCTGTAACCCTACTATCCATCCTGATCCCCTCTGACTCCATCCTGTACACCTACTATCAATCATGATCCCCTCTAACTCCATCCTGTAACCCTACTATCCATCCTGATCCCCTCTGACTCCATCCTGTAACCCTAATATCCATCCTTATCCCCTCTGACTCCATCCTGTAACCCTAATATCCATCCTGATCCCCTCTGACTCCATCCTGTAACCCTACTATCCATCCTGATCCCCTCTAACTCCATCCTGTAACCCTACTATCCATCCTGATCCCCTCTGACTCCATCCTGTAACCCTAATATCCATCCTTATCCCCTCTGACTCCATCCTGTAACCCTAATATCCATCCTGATCCCCTCTGACTCCATCCTGTAACCCTACTATCCATCCTGATCCCCTCTGACTCCATCCTGTACACCTACTATCCATCCTGATCCCCTCTGACTCCATCTTGTAACCCTAATATCCATCCAGCTCCCCTCTGACTCCATCCTGTACACCTATTATCCATCCTGATCCCCTCTAACTCCATCCTGTACACCTACTATCCATCCTGATCCCCTCTGACTCCATCTTGTAACCCTAATATCCATCCAGCTCCCCTCTGACTCCATCCTGTACACCTATTATCCATCCTGATCCCCTCTAACTCCATCCTGTAACCCTACTATCCATCCTGATCCCCTCTGACTCCATCCTGTAACCCTAATATCCATTCTGATCCCCTTTGACTCCATCCTGTAACCCTACTATCCATCCTTATCCCCTCTGACTCCATCATGTAACCCTAATGTCCATCCTTATCCCCTCTGACTCCATCCTGTACACCTACTATCCATCCTGATCCCCTCTGACTCCATCCTGTAACCCTAATATCCATCCTGATCCCCTTTGACTCCATCCTGTAACCCTAATATCCATCCTGATCTCCTCTGACTCCATCCTGTAACCCTAATATCCATCCTGATCCCCTCTGACTCCATCCTGTACACCTACTATCCATCCTGATCCCCTGTAACTCCATCCTGTAACCCTAATATCCATCCTGATCCCCTCTGACTCCATCCTGTAACCCTAATATCCATCCTTATCCCCTCTGACTCCATCCTGTACACCTACTATCCATCCTGATCCCCTCTGACTCCATCCTGTAACCCTAATATCCATCCTTATCCCCTCTGACTCCATCCTGTACACCTACTATCCATCCTGATCCCCTCTGACTCCATCCTGTAACCCTAATATCCATTCTGATCCCCTTTGACTCCATCCTGTAACCCTAATATCCATCCTGATCCCCTCTGACTCCATCCTGTTACCCTAATATCCATCCTGATCCCCCTTTGACTCCATCCTGTACACCTACTATCCATCCTGATCCCCTCTGACTCCATCCTGTAACCCTAATATCCATCCTTATCCCCTCTGACTCCATCCTGTAACCCTAATATCCATCCTTATCCCCTCTGACTCCATCCTGTAACCCTACTATCCATCCTGATCCCCTCTAACTCCATCCTGTAACCCTACTATCCATCCTGATACCCTCTGACTCCATCCTGTAACCCCACTATCCATCCTGATCCCCTCTGACTCCATCCTGTAACCCTAATATCCATCCTTATCCCCTTTGACTCCATCCTGTACACCTACTATCCATCCTGATCCCCTCTGACTCCATCCTGTAACCCTAATATCCATTCTGATCCCCTTTGACTCCATCCTGTAACCCTAATATCCATCCTGATCCCCCTTTGACTCCATCCTGTACACCTACTATCCATCCTGATCCCCTCTGACTCCATCCTGTAACCCTAATATCCATCCTTATCCCCTCTGACTCCATTCTGTACACCTACTATCCATCCTGATCCCCTCTGACTCCATCCTGTAACCCTAATATCCATCCTGATCCCCTTTGACTCCATCCTGTAACCCTAATAGCCATCCTGATCCCCTTTGACTCCATCCTGTACACCTACTATCCATCCTGATCCCCTCTGACTCCATCCTGTAACCCTAATATCCATCCTGATCCCCTTTGACTCCATCCTGTAACCCTAATAGCCATCCTGATCCCCTTTGACTCCATCCTGTACCCCTACTTTACATCTAGCTCCCCTCTTTTACTCCATCTTATATCTCTACTATACAACAGTCCCCTATGACTTTATTCTGTACCCCTATCTATCCAGCTTCCCTTTGACTCCACCTTGTACCCCAGCTTTCCATCCTGCTCCCCTTTGACACCATCCTGTACACCTACTATCCATCTACATAGCTCCCCTATGACTCCACCCTGTACCCCTGCTATTCATTCACCTCCCCTCATACCCCATCCTGTTTCTCTACTATCCATCCAGCCCACTTCATCCTGTACCCCTACTATCTATCAGCTCCCCTCTGACTCTATCCTGCATCCCAACTATCCATCCAACGCCCTCTGCTTCCATCCTACACCGCAACTATCCATTCAACACCCCTAGTATCAATCCAGCTCAATCTGACTCCATTCTGTCTACTCAGCTCCACTCTGACTGTATCCTGCACCCCCTACCTGTACCTATCTTTTTAGGCAAGGTCCTGGGAGAAGCATACTTATTGCTTCTTGAGTGTCCTTTGTACAGCCCGCCATGTAGTACCTACCTTATATTTAGTATTTTAATAGCCTGATTTTTTAATAGTTTTTCAACCCACAAAGATTGGATCCATGCTAGACTTCGTGGGTTCATATGCCCCAATTCAAATCCGAATTCAGATTTCAAATTGAAATCCGTGCATGACTGGCACAGCAGCCTGGCAGGACATGCGACCCCACCATATAAAAGACGAGGTCCGCATCTCCCAGCGCCATTGCAGCACTGATTTAGATAGGGAGAGGTTTCTGCGGCCAGCATTTTAGGGACAGATAGGCTCTACTGTTAAAAAAATGGGCTGGGACATTTCGGGGCACACTGGCCTTGCTGTACTGTTCCTGACCCAGTATAGTATCTTAATGTCACATCATATATACATACCATATTTTCTATAAGACACACTCGGAGTTTAGAGGACAAAACTAAGTAAAAAAAAATTCTGAACCAAATGGTGTCTTAAAACCCCCTCCCAATCGCCCCATTAGAGTCAATCTGCAGCATCCCCCATTATAGCCAGTGTGCAGCATCCCCTCTTACAGCCAGTGTGCAGTATCCCTGATTACAGCCAGTGAGGGGCACCCCCCTTTACAGCCAGTGTGCAGCATCCCTGATCACACCCAGTGAGGGGAATCCCTCATTACAGCAGGTAAGAGTCATTCCCCATAACAGCCAGTGTGCAGCATCACTGATTATAGCCAGTGAGAGGCATCCCCCTTTACAGCCAGTGTGCAGCATCCCTGATTACAGCCTGTGAGGGGAATCCCTCAATACAGTTAAATATAAAGTTTACCCTGCCTGCCCGCTGCCTTATTATTGTGCAGGTAGCACTCAGGGGCCAGCTCACTGGCTGTCACCCATCCTCCCGTATGTGCCACCTCCCACTCTCCCACGTCTCCCCGGCCGCCCATAGACACAGGCCACGCCCACCGGCCACTTGAAACCACCGTGGTGTGTTTGTGTTAAAGGGCAATAGTAACAGTTACCCTACCCGTCTGCTGCTTATTATTGTGCAGGCAGCAGTCGGGGGCCTGCTCACTGGCTGCCACCCGCCTTCCCACATTGTCTCACCGGCCACGGCCCTCCCAGGTGCTGGCCTAACGGGATTTTGCCATGAATGCCCTACAGCAAGTCCACTCCTGCCCACAGCATCCTCTAAGCACTGGGACGTATCTCCTTATCCTACAAGAAGCTATAAGCACTGGGTTTTGTGTGCGGCCTTAACCCACCTATTCATTTAAGCACTGGGTTTTGTGTGTACTTTTATCTCACAACATCCTCCAAGCACCAGGGTGTATCCCCTTATCCTACAAGAAGCTGTAAGCACTGGGTTTTGTGTTTATGTGATCCAACAACATCCTCTAAGCACTGGGGTATATCCCCTCATCCTAAAATAAGCTGTAAGCACTGTGGGGTGGTATGGGGCCTTAACCCACATCTTCTTTTAAGCACTGAGGTGTATCCCCTTATCCTACAAGAAGTTATAAGCACTGGGTTTTCGTGTGAGGCCCTTTAACCTACCTTTTCAATTAAGCACTGGGGTTTTGTGTGCGGCCTTAACCCACCTTTTTATTAAGCACTGGGGTTTGTGTGTACTGTGATCTTCCAACATTCTCTAAGCACTGAGGTGTATCCCCTTAACCTAAAAGAAGCTGTAAGCACTGGGGTTTGTGTGCGGCTTTAACCCACATCTTCCTTTAAGCATGGGGGTGTATCCCCTTATCCTACAAGAAGCTGTAAGCACTAGGTTTTGTGTTTACTGTTATCCCACAACATTCTCTAAGCACTGGGGTGTATCCCCTTATCCTAAAACAAAGCACAGGGGTTTGTGTGCGGCCTTGCAATTTTGGGATAATTTATTTATGTAAGAATAGTACATATTACTGTTAAGGTGCCACATTGTCATTCTCTTGTATGTTTTTTTTGCGATTTAATAGTGCAGTGTCCCATGCACTATATAATGTCATGTACATGTTAAATGTTATTTAAATTCTTTTTAATTGTGTCTTTCGTTTTTGCCCAACATAAATAAAATCTTGTATGCTTTTGGAACCTTATGGTGGTGCGGGAGTTTGTCTTTGGCGTGGTTGTGGGGATTTTGGGCTATCCCCACCTATCTTGTTTATACCCTGTTATACCACAACTTGTTCTAAGCACTGGGAGGAGTGTACCTTGTTATACCACAACTTGCTCTAAGCACTGGGGTGAGTGTACCCTGTTATACTACAACTTGCTCTAAGCACTGAGTTGTACTCTGTTATACCACAACTTGCTCTAAGCGCTGGAATGTACCCTGTTATACCACAACCTGGTCTAAGCACTGGGTTGTACCATGTTATACCACAACTTGCTCTAAGCACTGAGGTGTACCCTGTTATAATACAACTTGCTCTAAGCACTGGGGTATGATTTAGATTTAGGGGTACTGATTACTGATAGCTGCAAGATGAGTGGACAGTGTAGCCAGGCAGTGGGAAAAGCAAGCAGGATGCTCGGCTGCATAGCTCGAGGCATCACCAGTAGGAAGAGGGAGGTTGTGATGCCGCTGTTTAGAACCCTGGTAAGGCAACAGCTAGAATACTGTGTGCAGTTCTGGAGACCTTACCTGCAAAAAGACATTATTCAAATAGAACGTGTCCAAAGGTGGAAATGGTGGAAGGACTTAAACTTAAAACTTATAAGGAAAGACTTAAAGAACTTAATTTGTACAGTTTGGAGGAAAGAAGGGAGAGGGGGGACATGATTGAGACCTTTAAATATGTGAAAGGATTGAATAAAGTTCAGGAGGGAAGTGTTTTTAAGAAGAAGCTTAATGATAGAACAAGGGGGCACAACCTGAAGCTAGTCGGGGGGAAGATCAGGAGCAATGTTAGAAAATATTATTTTACAGAAAGAGTAGTAGATGCTTGGAACAAATTTCCAGCAGAGGTAGTTGAAAAATCAACAGTCACTGAATTTAAACATGCCTGGGATAAGCACACATCTATCCTAAGATAAAGAGTACATACAGTATACACATAAGGGCAGACTAGATGGACCGTATGGTCTCCTTCTGCCGTCAACCTTCTATGATTCTATGTGTCAGTACTCAAATGTAATACAACTTGCTTAAAGGAAACTCTCTTTTGTCAGTTTTTTTGTGTTTTGCCTTATTGTTTTCCACTTTTGGAATGTAAAGTAAACATTTGTTTTAGTATTGTGCCCCCAGACCTGTTTCCAAGTTTTATATACCTGTGTGTATGTGATACTAAAATGGGAGTGTTTTTTCCAGCCTTGAGTAAAAAAATACTGACTACATATCCCAGAATCCTTGTAACAGGTGAGCATGTTAGTCAAGCAGAAGTAATGACCCTTCCCAGTTCAGACACTCAGTGGACAGTGTCAGTGAGAGACAGCTGGGGGAGTCATCGACCTGCTCTCATTGCGGGGGCACATCTGGGATTTTTATCAGCTCATCTGTGGGCACGACCCGCATTCTGCTTACTGGGGCTTAGAAAACACAACTCAGTTGTTGGCACCCATTGCATTCAGGGGCTTGTTGGGAAGGTGGAAGTGGCAGTGTAGGTAGAAGAGATGGAGGTAGCCAATACTTCATCTGCTCCCTCACAGGCCAGTCCTGTGGGATCCATATTTGGTTTATCTTCACGAATGTAAGGATTTCCATGTTGGCTGTGGATAAGTGGATTCTCTTGTGATGACACCCCCTGTGGTGCTGGACACAAGTTCTGAGAAGGACACTTGCCAAATGGCAGGCCAGGCCAGCACCTCCAAGGCATAGAGGGCAAGCTCTTTCCACGTGTCCAATTTACCGACTTGCCTGCTTGAATTCCATTATTGCCTGCTGCTGTGGCAGCGGCTCACACACCCTTTCCAACATACAGTATGTAAAGTGGAATTCCACTTGGTTGGCAAATCACCTATGAGTCGTGGGTGAGAAGGTCAAAGTTTCTCTACGGTGCAGATAGGTGAGCAGCAGCAGGGTGGCACATGGCACTCACCTTATACAGCAGCACTGGAGTCACAGTCTGGATAATGGTTTGAGAAGCTTTGCACCACCAAGTTGAGCACACGCACCAGCCAAAAGATGTGCCTCCACCCAGCTTGGCCCAAGGTTGCTACTGGGTTCTGCTCAGTGTCTCACACCATCTTTCTCGGCTTTAAGTGCATAGGCAGCAACCACTCATTTGTCTGCTCCTGGATGGCATGCCACAGCTTCTGGGAGGTGTGTGGTCTTTTGCCCAGACAGATGATTTTCAGCAGCGGATGAGGAGTCAGGAGAGGAGGAAGCGGAGTAGGAGGCAACAGGAGGCAAGTGATGACCAGCAATCCTGGCTGGTGAAAGGATACTTCATGCGGCAAAGCTTCGGCCCAGCCACCACTACATTGAGCCAGTGGACAGTTAAAAAAATGTAACATCCTTGCCCATGCTTAGTTGTCCACATGTCAGTTGTGATGTGGACCTTGCAACATATAGCATTACGTAGTGCACACCAAATTTTCTCCACAACCTGTTGGTGCAGGGCAGGGATGACCTGCCGAAAAAAGTTGTGGTGGCTGAGAATGATGTATTGGGGGGCAAAGACGGGGATGTTAGTGCTGACAATGGCATCATCTGCCCCGACCATATTGGCGGCGTATTAGAAGCACAGCAGTGTGGCACAAATGTCCCTCATGGAGGCCCACTCATTGGTGGTGAAGTGCTGTTGGTCTGTACTTCAACTCATGCTGGGCATTTTGGAGCTGGAACTCCACTATTGAGCACATTCGCCAGTCAACGAATGCGCCTCAACCCAGCCCGGTCCAAGACTGCAACTAGGCTCAGTATCGTTGTCACACACCACCTTGCCGGCCTTCAGGTTCATCATCAGCAACCTCTCATCTGCCTACTCTCCCATGACTGGATGAAGAGGCAGGAAAGAAGGAAGCAGAACAGGAGGCAATGAGTTCAGGCATAACAATAATACTAACAATGTTTTTCTGTTTGCCTTGCAGGTTCCTGGTGATAGACCATTTATGTTACTGTTATGCAAGTTGCTGGGCTCCACGCTCTTCCCACTCCGCTCATTTCCCGCCCTGCTGCCAAAAAATGGTGTGTTTTCCACCCTGCTGTGAGGAAAAGTCCTATTCAAAAGCCTCCAAAACTGTCCCATGGCTGGCTGGTGTCTGTCCAGCAACCCACCCACGAGCCACGTGTGAAGTGACACCTGAGATAATGGTCTTTCCTGTTGTTATATTTTACATTTTTTAGGAGTTTGTAATAATACTATTAATTTGTTTTGCAGGTGCTTGGACACGGATGTGGAGCAGAGAACACGTGGTTTTATATAAAATATGAAAAAGACCCTTTTCTATACATGTATCAGCTTTTAGATGACTATAAAGGAGATCTTGGCATCATGCCTAAATCTAATGATTCTCCTCCATCAGAAAGAGAGCCAGGAGAGGTTTTGGATGGCCTAGTTGGGAAGCAAATGGAATGTGCCAAAGAAGATGGCTCAAAAAGGACTGCCATGGTAATTCATGAAGTGGAAGCCAAACCTTTAGTGTACTTCATCAAGTTTTGCATATTTATGTCTATGATTTGCTGAAGGCCTAAGAAAACTCTTGTGCCTGCTTGCACCACAGGGTAAGATAAGGGGGGAGGGGGGTTGGGAGGGATGAAAAAAAAAAGAATAAAATATAATTTCCTGCCATGCTACCACAAAAATGGCACGTTTTTCACCCTGCTCGTCAGAAGTCTCCAAAACTCTTCCTTGGCTGGCTGCTGTCGGTCCCACCCTGCGAGCCATGTGTGAAGTGGCCAGACATCTGGGAAAATGGACCTTCCTATTTTTTATTTAAAGTATTAAATATTTTTTATTAGTACTAATATTTTTTTTTTTTTGCTTTGCAGGTGCCTGGCTATGGCAGTGGAGCAGAGATTATTAACGCCTTTCCCTTCATTTCAGGTACTGGTGGCACAGTTTGCAAATCACTTGTGTCTTTTCGTCAGTGCACTGCTTAAGAAAATGCCATTCTGGGGAGATCCTTTGAGCCAGTTTTTTAAATGCTCAGTGCCTGTGTGGTGAGCAGTAGCAGAAACAGGCTGATACCCCTCTTTTGTACTTGCTGCCCGCCACCAGCAAAATCGGAATGCCTTCAGTCCATGTTGGGTCTAGGACTTTGTCATCACCACTCAATTGTCTTCCACCCACTACTCCTGATTTTAAGGTGGGTGAGGTGGAGGAGGAGGATAAACTGCCACTACCTCAATGTGTTCTAGGCCTCACCATTCTGACAGTGGTTTTGGGGCCTACAAGAATTCGCTGCAAACCCTGGCGCCTGCTTGCACCAGATATTTATTGATGTTAATATTTATTCATTTATGTAAAGATTTATATATGTAGATGTGAAGGGTGGAAACCATGGGCAACACTACAAGTAGGAACCATTAGAGCCCTGTCAGTGGAATAGGCCCCTGATAGTGATAGAAACCTTAAATAGTTTCAGTTAAACCCTGTTAGATGCATCTCTTTGGAATTATAGCATCATGAAACCACATGATGGCAGTGTTGCCTAAGGAATGGACCTAGCCAACACGTAAATGGTCCGGCATCCCCCTTTATTTGGATAAACAGAGAGCCAGGTGGCATTGGCAACATACCCGCCCTGCCATTGGTTTAGACTCGCAACTTAGTTGTAGTGGCAACAATACAGAGGTTATATAAGGGAGAAACCAACCCTTCTAGAGTGTTCTTAGTTTGGAGCTTGTCATGAGGGGAAGCGTTTCAATGTAGTGGAGGAGCTGAGACAACCATGGAGGAAACCGATGGATTGTACTGTTTGCTGTAACCGATGGATTATGCCTGTACCCGAACTTTGCTGTTTTATCATGGATGGAAGCCATTGAATAAAGACCCTGTTTGCACCAAGGAGTGTCATCAATGGAGACCAGCGTCGACTGAGCCATGTAAGTGCACCTCCACCCACACATGCCACACCAACATGCTCTACCCTAGGTCCAAGAACCCCCCCCTCGCTCCCCAGAGGGCGTGCCCGCTACATATATAATATTTATTGGTGTATTTATTTAATTTTTTAGTTTTCTGTAATTATTTTGAGTACTTTCCCTTGACCATTTTGTGCTAGGCAATTACCCAGATGTTCCCCTCAATTTTCAGCACTTTAGCCCTTGCTGGCCCTATTTTACAGCCATTTTTGGGCCTCAAAGTTTGGGTCCCCATTGACTTCAATGGGGTTCAGATTCGGGGGCCCTAGACTTGGCAAACCCGGGCTTCAACAGACCCGCTCATCACTAGTTTTAAATCTACCAGTTTGAGCTGTACTAGGATGTCAGATTCTCAGCTATGAATAGAAAATAATCCTATTTATTGTGATGCTACAGGCGGCTGTGGCTGTGTACAATAGCCATAGGCAGGAAATGGTTATTAATAGTGGCTGTGGGTTCTCTCATTATAGCTGGATTTGTTTGCTTCCATCATTAAGCCAGGGAATCCCTTCTATTCCTGGGAATTTCCCAAATAGGGATTACGCAGTAATCCGAGTTGTATTTCCAGCACAGCAGTAGATTTGTTATAACAGGCAGTCTGGTGAATAGGATGTGCTGTATCTACTTCCAGTTGGTATTGCTGTGAGCATTACAGAGAGGATCAACTTGCCCCTTGCAATGATTACAGTGTTAAAGGGGGAATCTGCTCACACATAGGAATTTTTCCACTGCATTTAACCCATCTATGCAATTGGACAAACAGTGAGTGAACCCATGCCCAGAGCGGTGGGCTGCCCTAGCAACCAGGGTGTGCTTGTCTTTACAAAAGACAAGCACACCCTTAGCACACGTTATCATAGGCACTGTGGCTCAGACCTCATTGCTATTTAAGGGGAAACTGGCCAATAGGGAGCTGTGGAAGGTCAGACTGCCGGTGGGGAGCGATTGGCTGGCCCAGGATCCCTGGCCGGTTCGGCCATGCTATTCCCAGGGGCTGGTCAGCTCTGACCAGTAAGGCTGACCAGCCCTTCATCACTCTCAGCTGCCCCGGAGGCTGCGTCGACTGCCACTGATGGAGCAGCTTCTCTTTAGAGCATAAGTCAGCATCTCCTCAGCGACGCGTGCCTGCCACACAGCCAAAGAGGAGTGAGGGAGGCGCCCAGGACAACCTGCCGCTCTCCAACCTTTGTGAGCAGCCCGCCAGGGAGCACCAGGCCACCCCGGAGGGACCCAAGGACGCTTGCTGTGGGCTGCCTGGACCAGGTAAGATTCTTAAATACAATACATGAAACTTACAGCAATGTAAGTTTATTGTCCAGACAGAAACACAAAATGTCTATACTTCTCTGCAGATCCTCAATGCAGGTCTGGCGTTCCCCTGCAGATCCTCCATGCTTATACTTACCAATGTCAGGGAACCACCTATTCCGTCTTTCAGCACCTACAGCCTCTCACAGAGGCAACCATGAAGCCTTGTTTATGACCCCACTAGCCAACCGCATTTATTTCAATGGAGGGGGCATCTCAAACCAGGTTTACCTGGCCTGACTTGGGCACACCCCCTTCATTGCAATAACTGGAGTAGGAGTGTAAGGGAACATAAAGCAATATTGATGGACGCTGCCATGTCTTCCCAGTGATGGAGGATGGAATTGCTTGTCCTCCCTCACTGGTAATGAAGATGGTGGACAGAGGAGCTGTGGCCATTCCAGCCCCTGGATTTTTGCAGTGGCATCCTAAATCGGGAAAAACCCCACAGGAAGCCCAACAAAACTCACCTCGCCATGCTCTAACGGGGGAATGGACAGGCTCTCATCTAATGAGAGTCACCTGCTGTGACAACATCATTTGGCAGGCAGCTCTCGTTGTTTACATTGTATACATTCAGATAGGCTGGGGCAGGAGCACATGCACGGATGGGTATACAGGGGATGCGGCAGCGCGTGGCCATTTATTTGAATGAGAGACAAATGAGGTAGTCACAGCAGGCAGTCCTCGATGGACAAGAGCCCATGCATGTGCCCTTGGAGCATGGCGAGGTGAGGTTTTTTGACTTCCTGGGGGATTCACATATCAGGGCATCCTCAGTAGCATCTTTCAGTGTGACAGTCCCCTCCATAATGATTAAGAAAGAGGAGTAAGGAGAAATGAACAAGTTTAGCAGCATTTTTCAGGGAACACAAAGTGCTGGTGGGGATTTGGGGGGGGGGGGGGTTATAGGGCAGGGCCGGCTCCAAGTTTATGGGGGCCCTTGGGCTGCATGGTCTTGGTGGGCCCCTTTGTGCATCATTTCTCCCACCCCCTCCCGAGCACACCGCTAGCGAGCTGCAAACAGGGTATGCAGAAAACTGCTGCACACTTCTGCTTGTGTGTGGCAGCGTCTCCTCCACCAATCAGCAGGTGTGTATCTGCAGTGTGCAGCGTTTTTCCATGTCCCCAGTTGGTGGCTGGCTCATGTGGACGGGGGGACGATTGCTTTAATGTGAACCAAAACTCTATAGAGTTTTTGACTACAAAGCATGTTCCTTAGGGGGCATCCACATTTGGATGCCCCACACTGTGCCCCTCTGTGATACTACGTCAGTAATCTGTGGCAGGGGCAAAGTGCTCTGCTAATTGCAACTGGTCACCGCCAAGGGTTCCTGGAAGAAGGTGAATATGTAGTAGTTAGGGTGTTTCAGTAGATACACACTGAGGGGCCCCAATCCAATCCCAAATCTGAATGCCCCCCCCCCCCCCCCCAAGGATCATGCTATGTGGACCAAAACTTTTGGATCACCTTAAAGCAAACCAAAACCCAGGGGATGGAAATCACACAGTGGGGCATTTCAAATTGGGATGCCCCAGGAAAGCAGACCAATCACCAGTGAAAATCCTGCTGATTGGTCCACTTTAACCCCATAAACAGTGTTCCCCCACATATGTCTGTAACACCCCCACATGCAAGCATTAATGCCCCCACACACCCATCACCCCCAAAACTCACCATTAAAGCAGAACAAAAACCACCAGAGGCCGGTTTTGAATCAAAGATTCCAGGACCGACCACTGTCTTTCCCCTGTGGCATCCCAAATTGGAAAGCACATGTACACACAGACATATATAGCAGCACATGTACACACAGACATATATAGCAGCACATGTACACACAGACATATATAGCAGCACATGTATACACACAGCAACACACATATAGCAGCACATGTACACACACACAGCCACACACATATAGCAGCACATGTAGACACACAGCCACACACATATAGCAGCACATGTAGACACACAGCCACAAACATATACACACACACAGCAACACATGTACACACACACAGCCACACACATATACACACACACAGCAGCACATGTTCTCTCTCTCTCTCTCTCTCTCTCTCTCTCTCCCGAGCTACACACTTTCATTGATGGTGCTATGGCCCCGCCCCCTAACCCCCTGGAGCACTCCTGTCATTGGAAGGAGCTTTGGGGGTTAGGGGGCGGGGCCAATGAAAAAACCTGCAGCTCGAGGCTGTCTCGTATTGGGAGGGAGGCTCCAATGTTTGTGACAGCCGACTCGTGGAGGGGACAGGGGGTGCAGGCAGGCAGGGCAGTGCCGCGCCCCGCGGGTGTGAGGGAAACCAACACCCAGATGATGCCAGGTCTCAGTGGGCCCCCGGCAGCTGCCCCGCTTTGCCGCCGGCCCTGTTATAGGGCATAGATGGCCATTGTATGGTTGTGCATTTAACCCATCCGTACAGTGTGTTTACACATGCCTGTAGCAGTGGCCTGCCTTTATTATGGCACTCAGGGAGCAGTTGGGGGGTTAGGTATCTTGCTCCAGGGCACTTCAGTCGTGTCCCATGGCTGGGAATCAAACCTGCAACCTGTAACAAGGCCGCTTTCTTACCACTAGGCCCTGACTGGCCCTTTTTTGGATGAAATGAAAGATATCCGCTTGCCCCATGCTGCAGGTCAGGGTAACAGAAAATTGCTTGGATTGGACCTTTAATCTAAAGGTTCCAGGGCTGGCTGCTGGCCTTCCCTCGGCCAGTTCGGGTTGATTAGCTCACCTGTTACACTGGAGGGATTCTGGGTCACTAGTTTTTAGGCCAGGATTACTCTTCCACTGTAGCAAAACAGAGCCATAGGAATATAAGAAACTTGGAAACAGCATGCTTATAAGTAAATCACAGGTCTGGGGGCACATGTGTATTTTACATTCCAAAAGAGGAAACAATACCACACCAAAAACTCCACAAAAAGGGAGTTTAAAGTGGACCAACACCCAGGATTTTGACTATCCTGGGTTTTGGTCCACTTCGGTGGGGCACCCCGATCGGCCAAACGCAGGTGCGTGCCCTGCTAGATGGAAGCGCGAGCCGCGGCCCGCGCATGCGCCATTGGAATGGGGTTAAGGTAAGGTTTCTGGGCTTCCTGGGGGGTTTCACCCCGCGGGACATCCCGATTTCGGATGCCCCGCGGGGAGGGATCTGATCGGCCCGGGAATCTTAAAGATTCCTGGGCCGATCCCCCCTGGGTGTTGGTCCACTTTATGGCTTAAAGGGATATTCCAGACAAAGGGTTAAATGAGTTAAATGAGTTAAATGCTTTCTGCTTGCCCCATGCCGGTTGTCAGGGGCGAAATCTTTTACTCCTGGTACTTTGCATTCCCTGATAAACTATAGAACTTGCTTCCTCCTGCTAACTCATTTTTCAGGGTCCCCGAAAGGAACGGACTTCTGAAGGGACCTTCGCATTAAAGCAGACACGTATGAGTCATTTTGTGCTGCTGAGCAGGCTATGCATAGGGTACAGAGTTCACTGGGAGTTATTAAGGAATATAATGCTGAATGAAAGCTGGATGAAAGATGCAGCTTCTGACAGCCACTATAGGGAGAGCAGAAAGTAGGCTAATCTAACACTTCGCATGGAATGGATCTGTTTCCACTTCCTACCTCAACTTATGCCACGTTTTCCACATGACCTCTGCTCTCCTCACTTTAGCCCAACTCACCTTTGACCCCTTTATTCCACCTCACCTTTGCTCACTTCACGTCTACATATCTCCTCTGTATATATCTGTATCACTGCCACCTTCTCCTTTTCTTGTCACACCCCAGCTGTTCCCGACTCAATCCTGACGGCTTCTTCCTACTGTATCTTACATGTATCATATCTCTACTCAATTCACCTTTTCCCACCTCACCACTGCCCAAATCTGCATGTGTATAAAAGCATATATAATGATTTAAAGCGGATCAAAAGCCGCTAGCCTGCCCCCCGAGGCATACAAAACCGGGATGCCCCACTGCAATCTCAAAAATGCCATGTGGGTGTGGCATCAGCAGTCACATTAAAAAACAGGCCACTGCTGAGCCGGCTGCATTGCCCAAGGTACCCTGGTGGGGAGGGCGATTGGGGGGCATAGGGGCTAAGAAAAGTGTTTTGTGCCACCCGTAAACAATTTGGATTTTCTCTGCTTAGATTTCATTGCAGCCCCTTGTAGTGGGACAGTAGGACACCCCTTAAACCAAAAAAAGATGTGCACCCCTTCTTGCGAAGGATCTGCTGACACTGCAGCCACTCAAATCATAAAGGGGGTGTCTGCTTACACACTGCACTAATAATATATAAGGGAAAAATTCTTCTATTCATTCTTCAGTTAAAGTGAATTAAAGTCAAGCAATCGCCGCCGATGCTGCCCCTGGAGTCTAAAAGAATACAGGGCTGGCCGACTTGTTGCCCCCGCCAAGAGCCATTCAGATAGGCTGGGCACGTAGGAGCCAGCACCCCACAAGGAAGGGTGCCTTCCGCCTCTGCTGTCCAAAACAATGGCTTTATGTCGTGTATTAGTATGCACAGCATAAATCGCTGGTTGGACGAGCACCGTGGGAATGTCGGAAAGGTGAGTGGGGTGGCCGATCTGGGGGGTACGCACAGCAGGGCACCCCTAAATGGGCTGTCCCTGGACCGAAGACCAGTCAGTCAAAATCTGGTCTTTCTGGTCAAATAAATACAGCGAACCTTCCTGTATGTGTATTAGGGAGGAGGGTTCATTCTGAGTCTCTTTGCAGCTTTTTCCGCTAATGTAAAATCATGTTTGCAGGAAAATTGGACAAATCTGAAGCATTTTGTAGTTTGTTACGGGCTGATCCAAGATGGAATTTCAACATGTGTAATGATTAGTTGTTTGGAGGACACAGTAGCCAAGAGCGCCCTTCCGTGACATTACGTTTCTGTGGGACAGTTTAGAGGACGGGAATAGCTTTTTGCTTTACATAATCATCGCTGTAACTAATGATATATAATTATGGTAATTAAATCAACAATTGTCATTCTATAAATATATTATTAGAATAAATATTATCCCAGTTCTCTTTCAGTGTCTGGATCCTGTAAACAGCTACTTCGTATCACCTTTCTGTTCAGATCGGAAGATTGTGTGATCGTTGCTCCGCTGTCACATGGCGAGAACTAAAGTCATCACCCGCACATACACCGCAGTGACAGCAATTCCCAGACCTCTGCATGTTTAAAGAAAACATTGGCTGAATGTTCCAGTTGGATAGATGGCTTCAGGAGCGGCTGCAGTCTGCTGAAGAATATGGGATAATTAATTAAATAACAGCATGACTAATAATGGGGTGATGCTCTCGTAATGGGATAGCCAGATATGGGGCGAGACCATTGCCCTCTGTTCACTCACTGAGAGACTGATGCATCTACCTTGTAGATGTATTTCTTCTGCTCATTTCAAAAGTATTACCATCCGATCCTCTCCCTGACCCGCTGTCCTTTATCTTCTGTAATCTCACCTTTTTCTTCTTCTAGTTCTTTATCTACAGCCTCTGATTATTCTAGTTATAAATTATGTTTCTTGCAGTTCTTTGTTTTTACCGTCTTCTCCCAGTTCTTTATATTTTTCTTCTTCTTCCAGTTTTCCATTTTCTTCAACTTCTTTATCTTCCAATTCTTCTCCAATTTCTCCTTTACAGCTTACCTAGTCATATCTGCCCTCCTTCTTTCTCTAACCTCACAGAAGCACTTAGAAGCAGAAACTTCCACATTGACTTCTGGTACTCCCCCCAATAGGCCACCAATTATAGGGCTCGAATGTTGGTCTATTACGCTATCCCCATGTGTATTACAGCATTGTGATAAGGTGTAAAATTATACTGAAATAAATACACTGCCCGCTATTGTACTGCAGACAGGCCATGCCAACTGGTTGGAAATTTCAAAAATAAATGAAAACTTCAACATAAGTTTTCTCTGCTTTGAGGTGTTCGTTTTGAAAAAAACAGGGAAATTAGGAGCTTTAGGGATGTGATGTTATGGTCTACGTAGTTGCCTGAACAATCCCTTCTTAATCTTCTTCCTGTACATTCTGCAAATGTCTTCCCTTTTCTCCTTTATATTCTTTCTCCACTTCACTATCGCCTTCTTTTAGTTCTTTATCTTCACCTGCTCCTTTTTTAATTTCTTGTTTATTTTCATCTTCTTCTTCTAGACCTTATAAATCATCATCATTGTTATTTCAGTGCTCTTGTTTTCTACCTGCCCTTCATTTCCTTCTTGATTTTTTATCTTTGCCTCTTAAGCATCACTTTCTACCTTCGTATTGTTCATGTTCTTCTTTTAATTTCTCTTAATTATTGCCTGTGTCTCCCTAGTTCATTTTGATTAGTCTTTCTTCTCATCTTCCTGTTCCTCCTCTTCTTTGGCAATCTCTTTTGTCTTCTTCTTCTTCCCATGGTCTTCAATTCTTCAAGCTTCTCATGTTCTTCATCATTCTAATCCTATTTCCTTCATCATCCTCACTTGCTTTACACCTCAGGGCTTTAGGCCCAACCTGCAACCTGGAGAGACCAGGATAACCAAACACAGAAAACACAGCAAGACTACTTTCATTTGACTTACTGGTATCACTATGGAGATGTTGATTAGGGATAGATAAATGAATGAGACCCATACAACAAAATATAGCTAATGCAGAAATCCCATTTCTCACCTCACATTAGGGGCCATCATGCCTAGTAAAGGTTAAAGTGGACCAACACCGAGAGGTGATCGGCCCGGAAATCTATAAGATTCCCGGGCCGATCACCTCCCACCCCGCGGGACATCCGAGATCGGGATGTCCCGCGGGGTGAAACCCCCCCCAAACACCCCAAATCACCTACCTTATCTTCCGCTGCCGCCGCCTCCCTCGCGCCCCTCTAGGCGTGCGCGCCCCCGCGCCGGCCGTCTGTGAATGGCCGGCACGGGCGCGCGCGCCGAAAGTGACGCGAGGGAGGCGGCGGCGGCGGAAGCCGCTTGGACGTTCCTGTTCCCCGCCTGGACGTTGGCGGGGATTGGACCGGGCAGTCACGTGGGAGCGGGGAGAGGTGAGTTTATTGGGGTTTCTGGGGGGTTTCACACAGCACCCCCGATCGGGGTGCCCCGCCGAAGTGGACCAAAACCCAGGATAGTCAAAATCCTGGGTGTTGGTCCACTTTAAGTTCACCTAAGAACTCCTATACCTCAACAACGTTACTTTACGGTTATGATATGCAAATTGGCCATCAATCAAGATTCTCATTTGCATTCATAAATTTAATTGGAACGTGACTTGATTAATACAGATTACTTAATCACTGACCAGCTGCCTCAATGATTCTCTAGCAGTGGGAGAATTAATGATCCTTTTGCCATTTACAAATATTGGCCTTGATTCATCAAGAGTTGAAAAAAATTCTCATGGTAGCAAAAATTTCATGAGAAAAAAGCCTGAGAATGTCACTATTGATAAATCACTAGTTAGGAAAACAATGAAAGTCAATAGCACCTTTTTACTCCTGAGAAAAGTAGAGAACTTTTTTCTCCTTTTTACACTGTAGCAAAAAGTGCCACTGACTTTCATTGTCTTCCTATCTGGTGATTCATCAACAGTGACATTCTCATGCGTTTTTCTCATGAAATTAATTTTTTTCAACTCTTGATGAATCAAAGCCATTGAGTAGGCCCAGCCAAGGGATCTAAAGCTACAATAATCAGTGTGCACGCTGCTCAGGTGATTAGAGTACAAATAAAAAGAAATAGGCAATTCAGAGATACTGTTGCAAATAATCCAAGCAAAGTGTCACTGCAATAATATCAAAATGAATGACAAAATGTATTGATAAATAAACATCAACCCCCCACATCCCTGTTTGCCGAATGACATAGTTATGGCGGACAGCTCTCGTTAAATAAAGCCTGTGCATGTGCCGTTAGAACAGGGAAATGTAAGATATTACTGGCGCCCTGGTGGTTTTACACAGTGGGGAATTCTGATTTGGGTTCCCCGGGGGAAGCCAGCGGTTGGACCTGGAGTTCGTGTTCCAGGATCTGGTTCAAGTCCAGTCCGTGGACCTTAGTGAGTTTGTGTTCAGGCTCGGGTTCGAGTCCAGACCTGGGGACCTTAAAGAGTTTGTGTTCAGGGTCGGGTTTGAGTCCAGACCTGGGGACCTTAGTGGCAAGTTCATCCGAACTTCAGCGGATTCGCCCATCCCTACTGCGTGTGTATGTGGAGATATCTTACTGCCTGTGTGTATGTGGAGATATCTCACTGCCTGTGTGCGTGTGGAGATATCTCACTGCCTGTGTGCGTGTGGAGATATCTCACTGCCTGTGTATATGTGGAGATATCTCACTGCCTGTGTGTGTGTGGAGATATCTCACAGCCTGTGTATATGTGGAGATATCTCACTGCCTGTGTGTGTGTGTGTGGAAATATCTTACTGTCTGCCTGTGTCAGGACAGCACATACATGTGTCATGCTGAGTTCCTCTATTATCTGAAGCAACATTTGTGTTTCCATTTTTAGATACATTTTGCTGGATCAAACAGGGCCAGACGGTTCCCAAGCTCCGCACGCCTGGTCTTGCAGAGTCTCAGAGAGGTCGGCTGGGGGTAAAGAGGAGCTGTGGACAGGATGACTGCTTGCCCTGTTTGCTTCCCCTCTTAACCTGGCACTCTGCAAAGTAATGCAACCCCTTCACTGCCATGGGTGTGTTTTACATGACATAACTGTACCTTTTCTTAGCCTGCTGTTAGGACTATTATACTCTCTGCTGCTGTGTCTCCCCCCGCTGGCTGTCATCTAATCTGCTGCTTCTTTCCCACTTTGTGATATCATTTTCTGTGCTGCTGTGTGTCTTTCCCTTGGTTATTCTCTGCTGCTGTTTCTCTCCCTGTCCCCGATAGCTGACATTTTCTGTGCTGCTGCGCCTCTGCCCTCTCTGCTGCTGCTTCTCTCCTCGCAAGCCCCCCTTTCTCTGCTGCCTTAAAGTGTAAGTCCACTTTCAACTGAATTTTCTCCCTTCGTCCTTCAGGAGAGGAAACACAAACTTGGAAGTTTAAAAAAAACCCACCCATTCCTCCCATCCCTCAGTATTTTGTGTTTCCACTCCAAGGAAAGGTTGGGACGGACTTCAACCAGTTTATTGTTTTAGTTTATTTTTTTCTACCCCCAGGAGAACCCTAAGCTTTACTTCAGCAGGATATTTGTCCTGCAGCCCAAGTAGGGTTGTCACCTTTCTCATCAAAAAATACCTGCCTTTTCATGGGTACATGGTTCAACCATGCTTCTTCACTTAAAATACCTTATTTTTCACTGTCTAAAGTCCAACAGACAACAAACACACACAGCACGCTTCTCCAGACCGGCTGGGATTCAACCCCTGGCCCAAAAATACTGGTAATTACCAAAAACATACCGAAGGGTTACTAAAAATACAGACTGAGCCGATAAAATACCAGTAAGGGGAAGACCTTAGGCCCAAGGGGTCTGCTGAACCCCCTCTTTCCCACCTGTTGCTGCTGATTCTGGAGTTGCCGGTGGGCCTTGCAGTGGAATGCGCACATGGAGGCGGTCTGGTCGCTTGTCTCGGGTCGCGATGGTCCAGGCACCGGAGTAATAGCGGCTGCTGAGATTTCGGTTTTTGGGTACCCAGGCCGCACTTCCTGCCAGCGTGCAATGCTGGGGCAGGGAGAGGTCGCGCCTGTTGACATAGGTCCTCCAGCCACTCCCAGCTTCTTGGGCAAAGGTCTCATTTGGGACGCAAAAAACAGAAGTGGGGGCCTGAAGAACACTAAGGAACCCTTACATTAAACTGTGGAGGTGAAGCAAGCTGTCGGGTAGGCCAGCGGAGGAGCAGCAGCAACAGCAGCAAAATGCTTTACGAGAAGCCGGTGAGAAGTATTTCCACGACTGTTATGAACCTTAATTGTTGTTTTCTAGTTTACAGTGGGTGTTAACATGATATTATTTCTCCTTCTTTCTGCTTGGTATTTCTGATCCCAAACCAAAGGAGAAAGAAAAGGAAAAAGAAAAAGAAATAGGCCCCTATTGACTTAAACCAGACCAATACAACAAACGGTGCTCATATGCATATCTCCCCAGGGCAATTTAGATTGCTGCACATACAAATTCAGCTACCCTTTTCTGGTAAATCTTAGAAACAAAATGGCAGCTCAGGAAGTGCTGCTGGGCTTCCTGTTACTGTGCATAGTCCGTTATGTCAGCTGATTCCAGGCAGCAGCATGGCTGAGATGCTGGGAGAGGAAGCTCCAAAATGGCTGCTGGTCCGTTTTAAGGGCCAGGAGTCTAAACTTTGTCTAAACTGTCAGACTATCCTTCTGGAATCCTGGAACAGGCCCTTTTGTCAAAACTGTATTGACAATAAATTGGGGGGGAGGCAGTTTATTTTATATTATAGTTGGTTCCATGAAGATGGATATGGCCCTGACCCTTGAAGGCAGCTCTGTTAGCCAGGACAGCCCCCTCACTAGCCACGTTTCATCCAACACAAAATAGTCCTGTAACATATTCTCAGGCAGCCCCTATGGTGCCATTGCTTGCTCATGCACCACCGAAGCCTGTTCCTCTCACTCCCAAGTCCTAAATCGCTTTATTGTCTCCAAAAGATGCAGGGTGGAGTCAATATTCATGATAAGAACTTGCTCAGGCTTTATTGTGAATATGGACCTTCAAGATTCCTATTGACACATCTTTCAGGCTCATTGCAGATTTCTAAGGTTTGCAATCCACCTAGATTCGGAAGTCAGTTGTACAATTTTTCGTCTGTCCCGGAATTTCTGCAGGAAGGTTTTGAACTGGGTCTGGTAGTAAATACTCTTCAAACCCAAGCATCACCCATTTTGGTTTTTCTAGAAGCTTTAGGAAAATATTGCCTGATTAATAGATTTTTTTATAGCTATTACTAGAAAGAGACCAGTCTCCATCTCTAAATGTCCTACGTGGGATCTCACTATCATTGTTAAGAAAAGCTTAAAAGCTCCTTTTGAGCCACTTGCTAAAGGGTCAGACACAATTTAACCCTAAAGATGTGTCTTCTGCGCTTGCCTCAGCATGAAGGGTTAGTGACTTACAGGTCCTCTCCATTCGAGAGCCCTTTTGTATAGTTCTTCCAGATAATTCTTCTTCCAGGGTAATTCTCAAGCCAGATCCACTTTACCTACCAAAGATCGCCTCTAACTTCCACAGGTCACAAGAAATAGTTCTCCCATCCTTCCAGGGCAACCGGGAGGATGTGGAGGGGAACACACAGTTTCTAGATGTCAGAAGAACCCTTATTTTGTATTTAGAGGGCACACATACCTGGAGGAAGACGGCTGGTTGTTTGTCTCCTTTAGTGGCAAGAATAGAGGTTTAGCCACCTCCAAAGCCTCAATATCCAGGTGAATTAGGTAGGCCATTTCCTTAGCTTGCTTATGTATGGACACTCCAGCTCCTTATATTAGAGCACACTCAACCAAGGCAGTATCCACCTCCTGGGCAGAAAGATCAAGGGCTTTCTTGAAGAAAATCTGTAAGCCACTTGGTCTTCCCCTTCAGGCATTATCAGCTTGATCTTTTGTCTCACTCTCAACAATCTTTTGGTAGAAGAGTTCTGCATTTGTGTTCTGCCCGTAATTCATAGTTGTTTCACTTGTTTCATAATTCACTTGTTTATCCCCGCCGGTAGCCATCCTAAAGGACGAAGGGAGAAAACCTGTTAGTCTTACTGGTAACCCTCCCCGTATGGTCCTTCAGTTTCTCTTGGTTACTAGTTAACATACTGAGGGCTGGGAGGAAGGATGGGGCTTGTCCCAGTTTGTGTTTCCTCTCCAGGGGGAGGAGTCTTCTCTCAGATAGCTATCCTGAAGGACTTGTAGAAATACCGTTACTGATAAGACTAACAGGGATTTTTGAAAGTGTATAATTTTGTGTGATAAAATGATGTATTAAATGTATTGAGCTGATCTAGCATTATTTATTGTTTATAATGTTTGCAAATGTGTGTTTTATGGAAGCAATCAGCAATCTGTTGCTATTGGCAATGTACACCAAGTGCAGACATCAGCAGCGGCCATAGCAGCAATGTTCTATGTGAACAATACTCACTTCTCACTTCTTGGTGTCTGTTGTCAGTAGTAACAGATTGCAGGTAGTACAATTGCTTCCATTTGCTAACATAGAAAAAAAAACTGATCAGCTCAGCACCTTACGCACATCCTTTGGGGCCAAAAAATATACACTTTCAAAAATTACATCAAAAGTGGATTACCCTTTAGCTAATTACCCATTTGAACATTTTGTGAATGAGAAATAAGTAAACACCATCAGATATCCAAAACGCAAAGAAATGACCCTACACCACCAAAATAATAATAGGGTGTGATGTGCCAACCTGGTGCCTCTACATCCAACTGAAGCAAAACACAAAGCCACCGTGCGGCTGGGACAGCAGTGCTTTGTGTTAAACACCATCAGATGATAATTGATCAATGGAAATGCCCGCTGCGATCAAGCAATCAATGCTTGTTTGCTGGTCGAGTGTGGTATAATTTTTGCTGACTTTCTCATCGCATTACCACGGGCATTTGAAAAAACAAATAGTCCATAAATAGGACCTGGAGCGCACAGCCTGAACGACTGCTCGAACAATTAGCAGACAAATCTTCAGTGTCCAAATGCAAGTTGCTCACTCGCATACTGACCTACGCTTGTTTGCTCGCTCAATGAACAGTGTTTTAATCTGTTCGTGGAAATGTGTTCTTATCTCCTGGCCAGCAGTTATTTTTGTTTCTTTCCTTGCTGGCTGCCATTGCAGTCTCCACTCCTCTTCCTGTTGTGATCTCCTGCCTGAGCCTTGCCTCTACTGGCTTTATCACTAGCCCTTCTCATCACTGACCCTTCTCAGAATTGGCTTTTACTTATCTCGGTCACCAGCTGTCATCATCCCCACTGTTACTAAGTGGTCACCATTTCTGCACTTTATTCTTTCTTTATACCCTCTCATTCTTGTGGCCATTTTTTCTCTCCACTACCAGCTATTGTCTTCCCCACTGCTGCAGCCTTCTGTAATCAGTTGTCATCCTCTCTACTGATGCTTTTCTCCATTACCGACTCCTCTCCATTAAGACTTTATTTAAGGTTTCATCCTCACTGTTGCCTCCTTTTTCTTTGACCAGGTTGTCATCCTACTCACTGCCAGGATTCCAATTCCTCTATCTTTACTATTTGCACCACCACCATCGTTTTACTACTTAACTGGCAATCCATGCCACTGTTTTTTTCTTACCTCTGGGCTGTCATCCTCATTGCTTCTCTGTGTCAAGCAGTCATTATCATCTCTGTTCTCACCAGCCCTGGCTGGTATGTTCTCTGCTTCTCTATGCCAGGCTTTCCTGTTCACTACTGTCTCTCCTTTGCCTGCTATCATCCTTTTCGCAGCATTAATAATCACAGATTTGCTTTTTCAGTGGCTATTTGAATGTTTTTATTTGTTCATTTATATAACTCTGACATAAACCATAATCTTTTATTGTGTACCTAAAAGCTTTCACATAGCTCTGACATAAAATTATCAGATCTCACGTAATATAAGTTGAGTGGCGCGAGCCGGAAGATGCATTGGGGCCACCCGGGATGACAGCAGCAGTTGGTGCTTAGAGGTTCCCAAGATGTCGAGCCAAGAATCACAAACCATTTCAGCTGGGACATTGAGCAGCAGAGAGAGGTTTAATGTAATATATAAAATAATAATAAAAACAAATTACTCAGGAAGAAGGGGAAACCCATTAGATTCATCAACTAAGTATAGATGCCCACATTGATCTGTTCAATGAATCCATAACCTGCAGATATGCAAAATTAAATTGCAACATCCGATTCTCCATCACATTCTTCCTTTGCTTGGTTTTGCAACAATGAATTAATTGAGATTGATTAAGCTGAGTTCTCATCTTGCGCATAATTGGTACTCTATAGTTTCTAAATACCAACTCCAAAAGATGATGCCAGTGAGGCGCCTCTTAAATTAGTCATTGATGAGCAGATTTTTCGATCAATTCCAAGAATGTCAATTGGAAAAAATTCACCAATGACACTAGAAGTATCATCACCATTTTTTACTTAGCTGATCTAAACTTCAGCAATCTAATTATATGGAATCATAGAGTTGACATTGCTAGTAAATAGTCAGTGAAATCTTCTTATAAATATACCATTAGATTGTGTGTGGCCATATTGGACATTGTAAATGAGAGAGTCATCGGTAGCCTGAAAACAATTATCCCAGATGACAGCACGCTTGTGTCCCGGAAGGGAACTTGCTGTAACAAGTGCAGGATAATGGTTAAGGTGAGGTCAGGGTAGGTCCTAATTGCAGAGGCTTAATTATTCCTAATTGCGGAGTGTGATCCCTGAGGGCGTTTTGTCTCCTCGGCTGGTTGGGAATAGGTGATTTGGTGCCCCTGAATAGATCCCTTACTCTCAGATTCTTCAGGGTGAAGATGGGTTGGGGGGCTTGTGGCTTCTCATTTTAGGCTGTTGGGATAGATTGTGTGCACAAAAATCTGCTATCCACTAATTATAGATTTCCCACACCCATCACCCCTGCAGCTCCGAGATGTCGAAAAATAGGGGCTGGGTGGGGACAAAACCTGGAGAAGAAGGCAAACATAGGGAGCCCAGCTTGTACTATGAAATAAAACCTTCTAAAGTGCCCCCACCCTAAAAAGCTGAACCAAGTTGAAAGCCCTCCTCATGGGCATCCGAATGTGGGTGGATGAAAATCTAGGATTTTTGGTCTGCTTTAAAAGGTCATATGCCCACTGCTGTTATATGCTCCATTCTGCATCACCCCAATCCCATGATTTAAAGTGGACCAACACCCAGGGGTGATCGGCCCGGGGGACCCCCCCAAAAGCCCCAAAAAACTCACCTCCCGCGGCGGCGGACGCGCTGTCTTGTCCGCAGCTGTCACCCGCTTGTCCGTGGCTACGTGGGAGCGTGGTGAGGTGAGTTTTGGGGGGTTTCTGGTCCTGAAGTGGACCAAAACCCAGGATAGTCAAAATCCTGGGTGTTGGTCCACTTTAAGTCTATGGAGGGAAATTTCTGGGTGTGACTTTGGGTCTCTGGAAAACTGCTACAGAAGCCAGATGCCCCCAAATTGCATGCTGGGAAAACCACAAAATCTGGGGAACATTTGGCCTGATGCAGAGCCTCCCCCGATCTGACCTTATTTTGTTCCGTTTTTCCTATGGCCCGTTTTGCTTACATTTGTCTCGGGGTTCAAATGTGATTCAGAGCCGCGGTCGGGCGAGCTCCCTTACTGATCCGTTTATGTGTCTTCAATCGGGAAGTGTTTTTTCCCCTCTCGGGTGCTTTCCGTGTGGTCGTGGGTTCCGTTGCCGTTCCCACGGACGATCCGTTTTTTGGTCCTTTTTCTTGCGTTTCCAAACGTAGCTCCTTGCCATCTGTTTCCGTTTTCACCCCGATTCCGACTGTTTTTCCATGTATACTTACATTTCCATGGTTTTCCTGTTGTCAATCTGGGTCCACGCCAGAGCACATCCCTAGTCCTCCCTCAAACTTTCACCATACAACAAACTGACACTTTTAGCCACACCAAAACTTACCTTCAAATAATATCCTTCTTCTTCTTCTTCCTTCTCCTCCCTGTGTTTAATGCTTACCTTAATCTGTTCTCCTTCTTTTTCTTCTTCTCCTTCTTCTTCCTCCTATTCCTTGTCCCATATACTTACCTTTTGGGACATGTAGCTGTATGGTTATGTTGTGAGAAGGTACAGTGGCAGGAAGGAGAACACACCACAATTTTTTTTTTTTTTTTACTTAAAGTTTTTTTTTTTTAATTTAAAAAACTTTTTGGTAAAATTGTAAAACAATTTTTTAATTTTTAAAATTTGGAAGAACAGCACAGGAGGCTCTTCTTGTTCTTCATTGTTGGCCTTTTCTTTGATCTGTGAATGAAAAACATCATCAGTTTTGCGTTGTAACTATTTTGTGCTTATCTATGGTTTTTCTTTTGGTCCATTTTTAGGGTTAATTTTGCCCTAAGTTATTTCATTAATGTGTCTTGGACCATGTTTTTTAAGTTTTGGGCAGGAGTTTAAACTACATGTATGATATCTAGGATAATTTTACAAGGCCTGCGGCCAACAGGGCGTCTGGGGCGCAGCTTCCTCCCAGGGTCCACCATCTCTTGCTGCTGTGAAGCTGTTTGGATCAAAAACACAAGGATATTATTGACTCTTTGTGCCTCCTGAATGTCAGATTAGGTTAGGCTTCTATGCATCAAATCACTCACCTTCCCCAGGCACCTCTTCAGCTTGCCCTGCTTCATCCACTCTCCTTTTGGATGGTCCTGCGACGTCATCATCTAAAAATAACAATAGTGCACATTAGTATATGTCTTTATTGCATGTATCTGGACATATGTAGGTTTGAGAGTCTTACCGGAGTCAGGTTGCTGCTGTGGCTGGATTGACTCCCTGCCGTGCATCTCCCCCCCCCCCCGTATACTGAGGTGCAGTGGCATCTCAAAGTCACTGACAGAGGAGGGGGTGGGCGTTGGCACTGGCGTGGCACCACCTATACCTTCCCCAGTACCTCCCAACACTGGGCTGCGGGTTCTTGTCCGGGTGGGGCGGAAACAATAATTCCATTCATGCGCTGCAATATAAACACCATCATAAACACAGGCCAAGGCAAGGGCAGTGTGATTATTGCATGTAATGTATCAACACTTACCTGGAAAGTGCTTGGCAAAGTACCGCCTTACCCGGGGCCTATGCCTCCTCTTCAAATCAGACCAGTGTTGGTCGATCTGGGTGAAGGTATAGGTGGTTCCCGAAATCCGGGCAATCGCGTCCACCACCGCCAGTGCCAAAGTCCTCTTTTCTAAGTTGCACGGCAGGAAATCGTAACGGTTTCTCAGCATCATCTGTTTGAAAAAAACACAAAGGCACAGCATTAGTGACACAAATAGATGACAAAGTCTCATGCCCTATCTAAAGCCAGTTTCTGACCCTCATTCCTACTCACATGTGCCTACTTAGTATATCAGCCTCTAGGCTAGTGTGCTGCTGCGCACATGTTTACAACTAAGGTGGTCTAGTAGTTTAGTTTAACAAGTCAGTTTTTCCTCACTAATCTTGCCCTGCCATGGCTATTTTTTGTCTAGCGGCTTGTGCGCGCACATACACGCACGCTCGCCTACTCACATCCATGATAATTTTTTCCTGCTCCTCCGTATATATGGCGGGCGACATGTTTGGGCAGCTTCCAGATCAGGTTATGACGTTCCCCCGCGGTGGCGTGCGGCACCCTGCCATTATCACATAGCACCCCCCACAGTCCTTCAGTCACCCATCAGCCCAAGAAACCTAAACTACTCCCCAGACAGCCAGCCATCAATGTCGTCTGCTGCCGGGGACACCACACACCCATGTGGGCGCCAGCTGCGACGTGGCTCACTTACAGCCCGTTTCTGTGATGTGCAAAGCATGGCTGTAGCCACTGGTGTTTGTGAGCACTATGATGCCCTATTTGGGCGTCATTCAAAGTCAACCCCAAAGCATGCCAAGCAGGAGATTTGGGAGCACATTTGCCGGCAAGTGAATAGTGTAGGTTCTGTGAGGAGGGTTGTGGAGCAAATGAAAAGAAAATTTGGGGACCTTAAATATTATGGGAAAAAAAAAATGGACATGCGCCGCCAGCAGAGGTAAAGCCCATTTAGAGTGTAACTGAATGGACAGGCTGCTTTGTAGCAGGATGTAACACTTATTATGTGTGCTTTACTATTCCCCAGCATGCAGACAGGGGGTGGAATCCCAAATAAAATCATACTAACACCAGCGGAAGAGCATGTGTTGACCTATATTCACCTGGCAACCCTTCATGGCCTGCCAGGGGGCCAAGACACAGACAGGAATGTCATGTCCAGAGGTATTTTTTGACATTGAGACTTTTTAATGTGAACCCAAACTGTTGTATACTCCTTACAACACACTTGTCTTTCCTGAAACCCAAAAAGTACATTTTCTTGTCCCAGAACCAACAGATGCCACGCCACAAGGACAAGCTACCCCTGCATTGGGCCGGAGGACCACTGTGTTGCCAAATGAAATTGCACTTGCCTACATTTAAGTGAAAATAGTGGCCTCACTACCTGCTACCTTTCTTGGCAGACCCGAACCATCCCACCCATTATAGAAGTTATTCGGGATTTGGAGGAGGAGGAGGACACAAGTCTGCTGCAGCCAAGGCCACCAGACCCAGTGGGACAACAGCCAACACAACAGCCCCAGCAAGTGCAGCCCCTGCTGGCCACTACCCATACCTCAGGGTCACAAAACTCTGCTGCCGTGGACAGTGGCCGCACAACAGATTCAGCAGCCAGGCAGCAACCTGCAGCCACTCCATCAGTACCAGACGCACCCACCCGTGCCAGTGGAAGGTGTTGACCTATATTCACCCGGCAACCCTTCATGGCCTGCCAGGGGGCCAAGACACAGACAGGAATGTCACGTCCAGAGGTGAGTATTTTTTGACATTGAGACTTTTTAATGTGAACCCAAACTGTTGTATACTCCTTACAACACACTTGTCTTTCCTGAAACCCAAAAAGTACATTTTCTTGTCCCAGAACCAACAGATGCCACGCCACAAGGACAAGCTACCCCTGCATTGGGCCGGAGGAACGCGCCACAACAGCCTTGTGTCAACACCAACCAACCTGAGTGTACGGATGAGGTAAGTCAATGGACCACTGTGTTGCCAAATGAAATTGCACTTGCCTACATTTAAGTGAAAATAGTGGCCTCACTACCTGCTACCTTTCTTGGCAGACCCGAACCATCCCACCCATTATAGAAGTTATTCGGGATTTGGAGGAGGAGGAGGACACAAGTCTGCTGCAGCCAAGGCCACCAGACCCAGTGGGACAACAGCCAACACAACAGCCCCAGCAAGTGCAGCCCCTGCTGGCCACTACCCATACCTCAGGGTCACAAAACTCTGCTGCCGTGGACAGTGGCCGCACAACAGATTCATATAAAATTATAGAAAAGAGGAAGCACACCAATAGTTTAAGAAAAAATATTCATAGTTTATAGTGTCAAAAATATATATAGTTACAACAAATATACACACATGTCCATGTGTGTTATATACACTGTGCACATAATGAGAAAAAGGATACAAATATTTGTTCTGATGTGTGGTTCTGCTTGAACTGTGAATACCTTACTGTCAAAGGAAGAAAAAGAGACTAGTATAGAGGTATTAACCTTAACAGTACCAGGAGTAGACTATAGAATATGGTAAAAATATCTGTATCTAGAGGGATCTAAAATAAGGTATCCACAGGAGCATTCACAGATAATATTGATGGCATACAATATCTGAACAGAACAAAGGGTTAAAGAAATAACAATCAGAATATGTATATATAGTGTATTAGATGATGTCTGTATCAGAAGTACATCATCCCATCATTCTACAGACCACATAAGTACACACCAGAAAGAAGATGCCACAGTCATGACGTTCCAATCATGGCATCAGTGTAAACATCATAACACACAATTTGCAGAGTCAAGACATTACAATACACATTGCATAGTGCAGATATAGGATCGCATAAATGTTACCAACGTTTCACGGCCGCTGGCCGTTTCACTGATGACACGGCCAGCGGCCGTGAAACGTTGGTAACATTTATGCGATCCTATATCTGCACTATGCAATGTGTATTGCATGTGGTCTGTAGAATGATGGGATGATGTACTTCTGATACAGACATCATCTAATACACTATATATACATATTCTGATTGTTATTTCTTTAACCCTTTGTTCTGTTCAGATATTGTATGCCATCAATATAACGACTGAGTCAGAAAGACCCTCCTCCTTCAAGATGGAGGTTTCAGCAGCCAGGCCGTCAAACCCAGCGCTGGTAAATTGGGGTAACACAACCGACCCTGAGTGAGCAGATCGGGCCGAAGAGGCAGAACGAACTAGTCCACTGCCAGACGAACGATGTCTGCGAACCACACTCGCCTTGGCCACCTTGGGGCCACGAGAACGGTGGACACCCTTTCCAGAGCCAACTTCCGAACCACCCTGCCCAGCATGGGTATTGGAGGAAACAGGTATAGAAATCCCAGATCCCCCCAGCTCAGGGACATGGCGTCCACTGCCAGAGCCAGAGGATCCCGGGAGAGCGACACGAAGTTCGGGAGCCTGTGATTGTGACGAGAGGCAAACAGGCCCCCATCGGAGACACAGTGAGCGAAAAACCTGAGGATGGAGAGCCCATTCTCCCAGATGGGGAGAGCCCCTGCTCAACCGGTCCGCTTCCTGGTTCTCCACTCCTGGAATGTATACCGCCGAGAGACAAGGAACATGGGACTCTGCCCAGGTCAGGATCAGGGACACCTCTCTGAGAGCACTCAGACTGCGAGTCCCTCCCTGATGATTGATGTAAGCAACCGCTGTTCGATTGTCTGAACGCACCTGGACCGGAAGGCCCAGAACGTGATGAGTCAGAAGAGCAAGCACCCGACGGACAGCTCTCAGTTCCAGAACATTGATGGGTAAGTGGGCCTCTTGAGGTCCCCATTGCCCCTGGAACTGAAGCTCCTTCCAGAATCCGCCCCATCCCGAAAGGCTGGCATCCGTGGTGACAATTTCCCAAAGAGGGGTCAGGAAGGACCTGCCCCTCACGAGATTGGCCGAGACCAACCACCACTGGAGGGACTGCCGGACCTGGGAGGACAACTGGAAGGGCTGATCCAGTGACCGAGGCTGCCGGTCCCAGGACGCCAACAGATAAAGCTGAAGCGTCCTCGTGTGAAATTGAGCAAAAGGAACTGCCTCGAAAGAGGCGACCATCAACCCTACCAGCCTCATCCCCAGACGGATGGACGGCCGAGGATTGGACAGTAGGACCCGAGCCAACTCCTGAATCAGATGAATTTTGGACTGGGGGACAAACACTCTGTGTTGAAGAGAGTCCAACTGCATCCCCAGAAAGGACACCACCCTGGCCGGAGCGAGGGAGGACTTGGGGAAGTTGATCACCCAACCAAAGCTTTCCAGCGTGGAGACCACCATCCTGGTGTCTGTCTCCGATTGATTGAGTGACGGAGCCATGATGAGAAGGTCGTCCAAATAAGGTACGACCCGAATGCCCCGAGATCTGAAAATGGCCATCACCCCTGCCAGCACCTTGGTAAACACTCTTGGAGCCGAGGTAAGGCCAAACGGAAGTGCCACGAATTGAAAATGCTGATCTTTCATCACGAATCGAAGAAAACGTTGATGAGCGTGGCAGATGGGAACATGAAGATAAGCATCCTTGATGTCTATGGACGTCATGAGGTCCCCCTGCCGAAGGGAACCGACGGCCGTACGCAAAGTTTCCATGCGAAACTTCCGAAAACGGATGAACTTGTTGAGTAATTTCAGGTCCAGGGCGGGACGAACTGTTATTTCTTTAACCCTTTGTTCTGTTCAGATATTGTATGCCATCAATATAACGACTGAGTCAGAAAGACCCTCCTCCTTCAAGATGGAGGTTTCAGCAGCCAGGCCATCAAACCCAGCGCTGGTAAATTGGGGTAACACAACCGACCCTGAGTGAGCAGATCGGGCCGAAGAGGCAGAACGAACTGGTCCACTGCCAGACGAACGATGTCTGCGAACCACACTCGCCTTGGCCACCTTGGGGCCACGAGAACGGTGGACACCCTTTCCAGAGCCAACTTCCGAACCACCCTGCCCAGCATGGGTATTGGAGGAAACAGGTATAGAAATCCCAGATCCCCCCAGCTCAGGGACATGGCGTCCACTGCCAGAGCCAGAGGATCCCGGGAGAGCGACACGAAGTTCGGGAGCCTGTGATTGTGACGAGAGGCAAACAGGCCCCCATCGGAGACACAGTGAGCGAAAAACCTGAGGATGGAGAGCCCATTCTCCCAGATGGGGAGAGCCCCTGCTCAACCGGTCCGCTTCCTGGTTCTCCACTCCTGGAATGTATACCGCAGAGAGACAAGGAACATGGGACTCTGCCCAGGTCAGGATCAGGGACACCTCTCTGAGAGCACTCAGACTGCGAGTCCCTCCCTGATGATTGATGTAAGCAACCGCTGTTCGATTGTCTGAACGCACCTGGACCGGAAGGCCCAGAACGTGATGAGTCAGGAGAGCAAGCACCCGACGGACAGCTCTCAGTTCCAGAACATTGATGGGTAAGTGGGCCTCTTGAGGTCCCCATTGCCCCTGGAACTGAAGCTCCTTCCAGAATCCGCCCCATCCCGAAAGGCTGGCATCCGTGGTGACAATTTCCCAAAGAGGGGTCAGGAAGGACCTGCCCCTCACGAGATTGGCCGAGACCAACCACCACTGGAGGGACTGCCGGACCTGGGAGGACAACTGGAAGGGCTGATCCAGTGACCGAGGCTGCCGGTCCCAGGACGCCAACAGATAAAGCTGAAGCGTCCTCGTGTGAAATTGAGCAAAAGGAACTGCCTCGAAAGAGGCGACCATCAACCCTACCAGCCTCATCCCCAGACGGATGGACGGCCGAGGATTGGACAGTAGGACCCGAGCCAACTCCTGAATCAGATGAATTTTGGACTGGGGGAGAAACACTCTGTGTTGAAGAGAGTCCAACTGCATCCCCAGAAAGGACACCACCCTGGCCGGAGCGAGGGAGGACTTGGGGAAGTTGATCACCCAACCAAAGCTTTCCAGCGTGGAGACCACCATCCTGGTGTCTGTCTCCGATTGATTGAGTGACGGAGCCATGATGAGAAGGTCGTCCAAATAAGGTACGACCCGAATGCCCCGAGATCTGAAAATGGCCATCACCCCTGCCAGCACCTTGGTAAACACTCTTGGAGCCGAGGTAAGTGCCACGAATTGAAAATGCTGATCTTTCATCACGAATCGAAGAAAACGTTGATGAGCGTGGCAGATGGGAACATGAAGATAAGCATCCTTGATGTCTATGGACGTCATGAGGTCCCCCTGCCGAAGGGAACCGACGGCCGTACGCAAAGTTTCCATGCGAAACTTCCGAAAACGGATGAACTTGTTGAGTAATTTCAGGTCCAGGGCGGGACGAACTGACCCGTCCTTCTTGGGGACTGCGAAAAGATTGGAGTAGAAACCGAGGCCCATCTCTAAACGCGGTACCGGCCGGATGACCGCCATCTCTAACAGATTCTTTACCGACGCCAGGAGCCCCTGTGCGGCCAAAGGATTGATGGGCACCCGAGACCGAAAGAACCGTGAAGGAGGGCGAGACTCGAATTCCAGCTTGTAACCGGACGACACTACCTCCCGGATCCATCTGTCCGGAATCTCCTGGTCCCAAACCTGGGAGAAGTGTCGTAATCGTCCCCCCACCCGCACGGGTGAGGGCAGCCCCTCATTGCTGAGCGGGCTTACCGGCAGGCTTGGGCTTGGTGCCCCAGGACTGTGCGGGGCGGCCACGGCCCTTCCCCCGAGTCCAACCTGCACCTCTGGTAGTGGGAAAGGAAGCCCCCCTACCCGCTCTGAATCCCCGAAAGGAAGGCCTACCAGAACTTGGGACGACGAGGCCTCTTACGTTGTGGCATTTTGCCACCTTTTGCAACTGAATCAATTTTATCACCAAACAGCCGCAATCCCAAAAAGGGGAGAGCTGTGAGCACCTTTTTAGAAGCTGCGTCCGCCGTCCACTGGCGCAGCCATACTGCCCGACGAATAGCCACCAGCATTGCCGCTGTCTTGCTACTCATAGCCAGCGCATCGTCCTGAGCGGACAGAACATAGGAAACAAAAGATTCACACTGCCTGAGAGCAGTAAACTCCTTGCAAGTGGGATCGAGATCCACACACAGACCCTGAATTACAGATCTAACCGCCAATAGAAGAAGCGCCGAAGCACACACCGGGCGCATCGTTGACCCGGCATAACTAAAACCATGGCGAGCGTACTGGTCAATCCGACGATCCTCACCATCCTTAAGGGCAGTAGTCTCAGCAGACTGCACCATCGCCTTGCTGGAGAGCCCTAGTACAGAGGTATCGACGTCCAGAGGAACCGACCAAAGCTTCACCAATTCTGGCGGAAAGGGATAACGTTTTTCCCAACTGGAAGGAATTCCAGTCAACCGCGTGGGATGTTCCCATTCTTTAAGCACAACCCTCTCAAAGTGGTATTGTCTGGGAAAAACCAAACGCGGCTGAGGCACATTAAACAACTGACCCTTTGGCAGGGTGACGGCCTCAGGTGGATCTAAATTCAAAATTTCAAACATTTGAGCCAGAATGGAGGGGGTGTCAAGGGAAACCCCCGCAGACAAATCACCAATAGCATCAACCTCAAGCTGATCTGCAGGCTCATCTGACTCCACCAGAAATTCTCCCTCCTCGTCCAGGGAGCAATCGGACCAATCTACAGGCTCACATACTTCATCCTGTGAAGCCGGAGGTACAGGAGAAAGGTGCTTCCGTTTCGCAGTGGCCTTTAACCCTGCTTTAACGGAAATTATCTTCTCGAGGTTGGCCAACCGTGCCACCACCTCGGATTGCGAATCCCCACCTTTGACAATGTCACACGGGGTCCGGAACAGGGAGGGAGGGGTAGGGGATGATGGAAGTTGCGAAGAGCCAGCAGCCGGAGCAACGGACTGACGCGCAATATTCTGCCTTGCACAAGGAATGCATACAAAAACATCATCGCCTGGGAGCGGAGTCCCACAGCCTCCACACACCCTAGATGGCCCAGAAGAACCATTTCCGGTATTATCGGAAGCCTCCATATGGTGATTTATGGTATTCGCAAAATTCTGGGTTTAAGGCATAAGCCACCCGGGATGCCCCTTTATGTTAATGTCCCGGGAGGGAGGATTTAATTTATAATAAAGATCCCCTTAAAATAATAGTATAAATAAATATATATATATATTTTTTTTAAATATATATACAAGTATATATATAGAAATATATAAATATGTCCCAATTTGGAGGAAAAGAAAGGACTAGCCAGGCAAAATAGAACCGGGAGGCCACTGTATTGAGGGAATCCCAGGATCTGTGGGGAAGAAACAAACCAACAGTAAGACCCCCAGAAATGGCAACATGCAATATGACATACATACACAGCACCAGAGTGCTTTGAAGAGGCAAAGAAAACTGGCCTCTGATTTTACTTTTTTTTTTTTTTTAAATAAAAAGTATTTCTCCATTAAATATTTAACCTCTTTTTCTTTTTTTTTTTTTTTTAAATAAAACAGTCAGAGACCATAAAAAATAGACGGCATCACGCCAGGTGAGGCCACTTACCTGTCCAAGTAAGGCTTACAAAGGCCCAGCACCCGACCATAGAAGTGATGAGGGACAGGCAGCAAATGTCAGCGAAGGCGCAGTGGCAGCGGTGGGAGCCGAAGCGGCACGGAGCAGGCAGCAGTAGCAGCAGCAGCAGACATATGCGGCCACGAGCCCCGCACGCAGCCTCCTGATGAACAGGAAGGAAGTGCGGCTGGGGCAGGTAAATGACGCGCCGCCGGACCACGCCCCCACCCCTGACGTCATCCGGGCCCCGCCCCCACCAAATTTGAACAGTGCGGCCCGCCGGTGTCAAAGCAATCAGAGGGCTAACAAGCCCTCAGAAAAAAGGAGAAGGGGGGAGGGGGAACCGGAGATACTAGGCAGCCTGTGCTGCCCCCAAATAAAAACACACGGCCCGCCAAGCGGCGGCCAATTTAAAACAAAGGAGACAAGGGGAGGGGGGAGGGGGAGCTGAATAAGTGAGAAGGGCGCAGGCAGCAAGCCTGACACCGTACAGCCCGCCCCAGTCACCCCTAAAGCTGACCCAAAGCTCTGGCCCTACAGGCCAGCAGCAGCAGCCCGCATAACAGAGACTGCCATATAAGGAGGAATCTAAGTCAGGCCACACGCACACTTGCTTGTGGTGCAGCCTGACAACATTGAAATAAGCAAACATATGAACATACAGTAAACCAAACACACAATACACATCCGTCTACCCCCCCCCCCCATAGTGAAGGGAGAAGGGACCGAAACGGGAGAGCAAGGGGCCAAGGGGACCCTCGGGACAGGGGCATCCCACCTCCGGATCACCATGTCGGATAGCCGCATTGCCCCCAAAACAGGGGGTCGAGCGGAGGAGATAAGCTCCTAGGCACCTATAGTGCCGTCTACCAATTGACCAGTGAGCAGCCTAGGCTGGGAGGCTTCCATTTAACCATAAAGGTAACAATCAAACCGGGCAGAAATAGACCAAAAAGGGGGTGCCGGGGTAAGACCCCGGCTACCTGCAAGCAGGAGACTTCAACCTTCTGTCTTGTCGTCATGCAGAGAGAAAAACACTGGTGATAGATGGGAGGTACCAGGTATATATAGGCCGGAAGGGGGCTCGTTACAAGACTTCCTCTCTGCAACAGCGTCACCTGGCGGTGAGTAACCCCAATCGTGAAGAATTAAAGGTGAAGCGGGGTGTGTGGCACACCAAGAATACATGGTCCACAAGATGGGCACGGATCGCCTGTGCCGACCCACTTTGTGTGTCAGAGTATGGAGGTTTTGCTTCATGGGAAAGGTACAAAGTGTCCTCAGGAATGGAAACGTAACTTTGGACACGGCTCTGGATGGCAAGGTTGTGCAGGACCCCACACCCAATAATTAGCTTCATAACCTTGCTGGGTTCATACTGGAGGGCACCCCCAGTCTGGTCCAGACAACGGAACCGCATCTTGAGTAAGCCAAAGGCACGTTCCACCACAGAGCGAGTCCTCCTATGGGCAGAGTTATAACGCTCCTGGGCCGGCGAGGATGGGTGGAGGATGGGGGTAAGCTACCAAGGAAGCAAAGGATACCCCAAATCACCTGCAAAAAAAAAAAAAAATAAGGACTCACCATAATGCAAACATCACATGACAAATGGGCCCCTTTGCCACATATGTAGTGGCAGGCCCCATAACTAGCCTAGACATACAAAACAAAACAACAAAGCTATAAAGTAGAGCTAAACAAGTCCCATCCTGCAAATTAGGAAGAGCCACAAGTACATTACATGCTACTTCCTAATACTGCATGTTAGGTTACTTAACAATGCTAACAACAGGGAGAAACAGACAGAGGGCTAAGGGGAAGCAGATCATAAATGATTAGCATTCAAGAATTAATGAACAGGGACATAGGTCAGCTGTGCAGTGTCAGTGCGAAGCACAGTTCTGATGAGGCAACATGCACATCCACCCAGCACACTCCTATACAATGACTCTGGGATGAAACATAGCTAAGAGGGCGAGGACACAAATGTATGGAATCACAAGCAAGGCCATAGGAGGAAACACTGGTAAGTAAGTGAGTGGAAAATTCTACTGTTTCATTGGCGTGTCTAACAGATTAGTGGGGTACAGGCACAGACCAAACAGAAAAATCATGCAGGACGGCAACAACAATTTGTTAGCACATACCCAGTAGCCATCCTCCAGACAGATCTTCAGATTCAAACCGACCAAAGAGGCTGGAGTTCCTCAAAATGTGGGAGTCGTGGGAGGACCCAGGAAACGCAGCAAATAGGCTCAGAAACTGAAGATCGGGGCCGGACATTGCCTGAACATTAATTGAGTGGCACATCTTCCTGTTCCTGCAAAAGCACAATAAAAATGGAATTAGTGGGCCCAAAACGAAAAAATTAAAAAAAAGATGCATTCACATAGGCAACATTTTAAACCACTGGAGGTTGGGTATACACAGGATGCAGCTCTGCTTTCAGACAATTAAAAAAAAAACCCCATTGAAAAAATGAAAATGTATGTGCTACATTGCAGACACATGCGGACCTAAACCACATACCTGAACAGATATTCCTGAGCAGCAGGCGGAACCAACGCAACGTGGGTACAATCGATGGCACCCATGACGTTGGGCATGTCGGCTATATTATAAAAGGCCAGCTTAACCGCATTCCAGGCTTCCGCTGTGTCTGGGAAAAAGATGTAGTTTGGTGCCAGGGAAGCCATGCCATCCAAAAACTTTGTAAGGCTGCGGCTCAGCGTAGACTGGGACATCCCCATGGAGAAGGCACCCAGTCTCTGGAACGAGCCGTTTGCACAAAACTGCAGGCAGCCAACCAATTTGGTCATACCTGCAATTGCATGCCCCTTCCTTGTGGTGCGGGCTAACCATGGCTGCAGCTGACTATACAAGTCCTGGAGAGAATGACGGTTAAGGCGGGTGAGCTCGAATAGCTCAAGGTCATGCATGCCATCGATGTCTAGACGTGTGCGGTGCAGCCGGGTTTCTGCCATTCTCAAACGGACCAGGCCGCGTAGCCGGCGTCTTTGATGCTCGCGCACAGCAGAATGCATCACGGAACACAGATACGGCTGCTAACACTGGCCGTAAGTTGAGCGCCCACTCCCTCGTTTTATTGGGCTGATTTCAATCGGAAACAAGGCTTGGAATCAGTTTGAAAAACGGAACAATCAACGGCCAGTCCGTTTTCACAGAGTTCTGCCTCTTGCGAGTCGACACACGTAAAGGCGCGCGCAGGAACACCTGAAAGCATACACGCACACAAAAAGCAACGGAGCACCCTTTAATGACCCGATCACAGCCCAAAAACAACGGGAAAACGCACGGGATATCTGAACGAGGAGGCTCTGCATCAGGCCAATTGTTCCAATTAAAACATAAACATCAGTGGTCCCTTGAGCCAAATTATGCATTTTTAGAGTAAAACCCTCCTTGAATGTATTTATCCGTATGTAAATCAAAAGCCTTTTAACAGAATGATGTATTTAAATTGAAAAATTAATCCCTCCTTAACTCCTTTTAAACATTTGATGTCCTTTTGGAGGACCAGTGTAAAATGAGCCATTTCAAAGCATCTTAAAATAAATGATATGTAAATACATTATGTATTCTAAGAAAAGCGGCTTTCTTCAGCTTTTGGGCCATGGCTGAGCTGGGAAGGGCATGTCATGATGCAGCTTTATGAGCCATGAGCATGCTCTGCTGTGGTCAGAGACAGCTGTGGGACCCAACTATTCAGACACGGCAAACGGGTCAGATTGGATGAGCCATTTGCCGCCCAAAGCTCGTGCATGTGCCGTTGGACCAGGAAGAGGTGATTTATACTGGGTGTTCTGGGTGGTTTCACACAATGGGGCATCCAAATTCAGGATGCTACTGGGGCACAGAAAACAAAAGTCCAATTTTTTTGTACCACAAAAACTAAACAAAAAGATCTCCCTCTCCTTTTTTAAGGAGTGAGCTTTAGGACAATTCACCATATCTACCTATCAAAGATTTTTCTTCGTCTCTTAAAGAGAAAAAAAAACACTGTGTGGCCGGCACTGGAATATAATAGATTCTAGGGGAGCCTTGCCCAGGGGCATCCCAAATCGAGATGCCCCGCTGTATGAAACCTCCCAGATAGGCAGTAACAGCTTTCCTCTTCTGGTCCAATGGCGCTTGTGTGCGCTCTCAGCCAATCGTTTGCCATGCCTATGTCATTCGGCAGATGGCTCTGACTATTTGCAATGGGGAGACAGAGTGCCCTCATCCCCTGAATCTTCGGGGCTGCGTGTGTGCTCCCACCCCAACCATTCAGATAGGCTGGGACAGAAGCATGCGCACTGCTGCCAATGCGGCCACTTGTGCTCCAATTGCAGATAGTCAGAGCCATTTGTGGAATTACATATTCATAGCAAACAGCTCTGATTGGACAAGATCCCACGCATGCATTCTTTCTAGTAGAGGTTAGCTGTTACTGCCAATCTGCGGGCTTTCACATAGCGGTGCATACCAAATCGTGAGGTCCCTAGGGCACAAAACGAAATCTGGGATAATCAAAATCCGGGGTTTCGTTCTGCTTTTAATTGGACCGAAACCTAGGGTTTTCACACCCCTAAGTTTTGGTCCACTTTGCAGGGCAATGTGCATGAAACCCCCCGGGGACCGCCTGTTCTCTTACCTGGCTCCAGGTTCCCGCGGTGCATGTATGGGCTTCTGTCCAATCAAAATAGATTGGTGGGCATTTTTATGCACCACATGCCCAATGAACAGATTGCTGGGGTGCCCCCCCCCCACAGCTAGTTATTCAGATATGCTAGTAGGGGTGGGCGCATTGGATGAAGGAGCGCTGAGGATGCTACCCAAGGCCATATATCCAATATGGGGAATAGCATTAATCCAGTATAATATAAGAATATAAGAGTTCAGCAGTCTGGTGATTTGCGGCCATTATTACCCATAGAGGTGGGCTGCGAGTCTGGAGTCACTCAAAGCACAATGCATGGTAACATTGTCCTGGGATTCCCCCATCAGGCTGTGTACACTGACGCACCCATTTATCATTTTATTCTCATTGGTAAACACTTGTCGTGACACAAGTGCGGGCTGCGGAAGGCACAATGGGCTCCTCACACTGCGGGTTTCATCATTAGATATATAACCAGCCAATTAGATTATTTATACCGCAAGCAATGGCGCAATCACCCTCCCAGACTCGAAGACTCTTCATTGTGAAACAGCCGACCTGATTATATTGAACATAATGTGACTGTCGGCCAATGTCATCCAGCCAAAGCTCAGCGAACGGCCCTTCCTTGACTGCAAAGTGCAACTACTGCCACAGAAACCAGTGGGGCCTGGAACATTAAAGGGCCCTCTCACGGCTCATACAGTGCACTTTTTTCTGTCTTTTATTTCAAGTGGATGCAGCTAGATAACTAATGACTGAAACAACAGAGATAAATGCTGCTTCATTTTTATAAATGATGCCAAGTCAGCACAAGTATAACAAATAAGGTGGCAGGCCAATGATGATGGGGCCCCCTGACCTTCTGGGCCCCAGTGCGGTCGCACGCCCTCAAGTTACGCACCTGGCAGAAACACATTTCATGTCTATAACAAAAATATTAAAACCCAGGAATACTCACCTCAATCCACTCTCCCTCAGTATATGTGCAGATTCTCACCCAATCAGAGCTCAACACTAATTGCCAGGCTCCTCCTATACTATAATAGAATGTAAGTGCTTCCTCTTTCTGCATCCTCCCCTATACTATAATAATAAGCTCTTTTGATCCTGTATCCTCTATTATACCCTAATAGATTGTAAGCTCTTCCTCCTCTGTATACTCCCTTATATCCTAATAGATTGTAAGCTCTTCTCCTTCTGTATCCTCCCTTATACCCTAATAGATTGTAAGCTCTTCTCCTTCTGTATCCTCCCTTATACCCTAATAGATTGTAAGCTCTTCCCCCTTCTGTATCCTCCCTTATACCCTAATAGATTGTAAGCTCTTCTCCTTCTGTATCCTCCCTTTTACCCTAATAAAATGTAAGCTCTTCTCCTTCTGTATCCTCTTTATACCCCAATAGATTGTAAGCTCTTCTCCTTCTGTATCCTCCCTTATACCCTAATAGATTGTAAGCTCTTCTCCTTCTGTATCCTCCCTTATACCCTAATAGATTGTAAGCTCTTCCTCCTCTGTATACTCCCTTATACCCTAATAGATTGTAAGCTCTTCTCCTTCTGTATCCTCCCTTATACCCTAATAGATTGTAAGCTCTTCCTCCTCTGTATCCTCCCTTATACCCTAATAGATTGTAAGCTCTTCCTCCTTCTGTATCCTCTCTTTTACCCTAATAGATTGTAAGCTCTTCCTTCTGCATCCTACCTTATACCCTAATAGATGGTAAGATCTTTTTTTTCTGTATCCTCCATTATAACCTAATAGAATGTAATGCTCTTCCCCTTCTGTATCCTCCCTGATACCCTAATAGATTGTAAGCTCTTCTCCTTCTGTATCCTCCCTTATACCCTAATCGATTGTAAGCTCTTCTCTTTCTGTATCCTCCATTATACCCTAATAGATTGTAAGCTCTTCTCTTTCTGTATCCTCCATTATACCCTAATAGATTGTAAGCTCTTCCTCTTCTTGTATCCTCCCTTATACCCTAATAGATTGTAAGCTCTTCTCTTTCTGTATCCTCCCTTATACCCTAATAGATTGTAAGCTCTTCTCTTTCTGTAGCCTCCATTATACCCTAATAGATTGTAAGCTCTTCTCTTTCTGTATCCTGCATTATACCCTAATAGATTGTAAGCTCTTCTCTTTCTGTATCCTCCATTATACCCTAATAGATTGTAAGCTCTTCTCTTTCTGTATCCTGCATTATACCCTAATAGATTGTAAGCTCTTCTCTTTCTGTATCCTCCATTATACCCTAATAGATTGTAAGCTCTTCTCTTTCTGTATCCTCCATTATACCCTAATAGAATGTAATGCACTTCCCCTTCTGTATCCTCCCTTATACCCTAATAGTGTGTAAGCTCTTCTCCTTCTGTATCCTCCCTTATACCCCAATAGATTGTAAGCTCTTCTCTTTCTGTATCCTCCATTATACCCTAATAGATTGTAAGCTCTTCTCTTTCTGTATCCTCCATTATACCCTAATAGATTGTAACTTTTTTTTTATTGAGTAAAATCAAGCAATCATATACAATATATACAAAGTTACAATAATAAATAAATAAAAATAAAATAAATAATAACTAAACAAAAAGAAACAGGCCTAACAATTTGGCATATAATATATAATATCCATTATTCTATATACAATCCTATCTACAACCTAAACACTACACTCAACACAACCCAGCAGGAAGACTAAGAGACCCCGTCACCTGTGCACGCAGCCGTTCTTCAAAAATCTGTCATTGTCATAAAAATCTATGGGTGATAAGAGATAGGAAAGCTCAGCCCAGAGGGAAGTCATGAGGATCAAGGAGTCCTGATGTTCCTCCACGCCTTCATCCAGGCCCCCCATTCCCACCTGTCCCTCTCAAGCACCCGGATCTTCCCCACCTCATGCAGGATGTCATGCACCACCACCGGGACAGGGAGGACTTTCTTCCTAATGCAGAGCTGACATTCCATGTGAAATAGCGGATCACTAGACTAACTAGATATAAAGTGTCCAAACAAAAATCCCCTCTGTTCTTGAATGCTCCATACACCCACTCAGCATAGGAAAGCTGGGAGAAGAAGGGGGCACCGAGGGCCAACCCCACCTGTTTACACACCTCTACATTAAAGGGACACCGGAGCAGGAAGTGGTCCATAGTCTCCACCTCATCCCGACACTGCTCCCGGAGACAAATTATCTCTGGCAGGCTGCGACTCTTCCGGATCCCCCTAAGGTAGAGTTTTCCTTGGAAGGAGAGCCAGGCTATCCCCTCGATTCAAAGAGCAAAAGTTAATTGATTTCGGATCGAGAATCGTAAGTTTGGGTGGGTGTTAGTCATTTTTTCCTGTTTTTTTGGCCATTTCCGACTCGCACGAGCCTACGTTCGAATGCGTATATGCTCTTACGATCATCGCAAGTTCGTTCCTAAATTTTAGGATGAAAACGTAAAACTTAGGATCAAATCCTAAAACTTAGGATGAAAACGTAAAACTTAGGATAATTGGATGTGTTTCGGTGTGATTCAGAGAACAGTTTTCAAACCTCTAAATACGTTTTAAAAGAAAGCCACTGCCGACACCTTTTAGCAGTCGTATTGCTGGTCTTGAACAGGTTTTTTGGCTATGTGGAGGAGTCTGCGCGTCTTGAGCTGCAATGAACTGCATGTATCAGCATGGCCGAGGCCATAAATTGTATGGCAATGCATACCTGATTCATGTATGCCTTATAAAAGCATTTTAATGTGGACCTTAATTAGTCCTTTGCATGTAAACCTTTATTTGGCAATATATTTGCGTTAATTAAAGAAACTTATGTCCTTTGTTATTTATTTTTAAATTGATGTACTAGAATAATATTTTTAGATTGCATTTATTGGTGTAGTTGTTTACCTTTGCTTTGTTTAATTATTTAAGCACATCTTTGGTCAGATGCATCACACTTACTGAGGAGAGGAGAGCGGGATAAAGTGCAGGATGTGGGTTACTGCTGTATTTTGCACAGACACAGCAGAGCTGGGGGCACGGAAAGGTCAGAAATCAAAGAATCCAGAGCAACACAGTCACAAGGCCCTTTCTGTTTGCAGGCTGCCCGATAATACCTGAGCCGCCATCTTGGCTGTTTCTAGGCTCATAACATGCAGAAGTTGCTGGGTGTTTTTTAATATTTGAGAGCAATCTGTATGTAGAGGGTGTGGGTAACCACACTAAAAATTTAAAGTTGTACCATTTGAAGCCTAAATATTAAAATTAAATCCACAAGTAAAAAATGCAAGTTAACTAAAAATTAAACAAAGTAAGATTTACTTATGCAAATGCATTCATTAATGGTTGGTTACTACAAAATGAATGAAATAAAGAAAAATAAAAGACCAAATATTTAGAATGCACTTTAATGAGGTAAGTTTGTAGTGCGCAGCCGCAAGATCAGAAGGATTTACGTCCAGACAAAAAAGGAAAAAGGGCAAAACCAATGTTGCAACCTGAGAAATGAAACGGAAAATTCAGGATGGAAACTGACATAGGTCTGATTCCCGAACTGCCATACGAACGGACGTATATTTTAGGATAGAAACGTATTTGCTTATAGAATCACTCGCAAGTTCATACGAACGCACGAGCGGACGGGAAAAATAGGATGATCGGCACCAAAATCCAAGCTGTTACATGTTTCTTTGAATCGACCCTTATATCCCGGTATTTCAAAGGAATTCTTGAGGAGTTAATAAGCCTCAAACCCTCCCTCATGATGGAACCTGGGCAATCCCTGAGGGACAATGGCTCATGAAAAGCCAGACCCAGGACCCGACTCACCAGAAGCTTCCTCGGAGTAGATCTCATGTCCTCTGCTGTCAATTGCCATTGCCGAAGTATTTTCAAGCACGGGGCAACATAGGCCGGGAGCTGAGCCTGAGGAACTCGAGGGCTTTTCATCCGGCCACCATTCTCCCAGTCTCGCAGGAAGGGCTTAAACCAGGACTGGAAAATACCCACCCAGCCAGGCGGGCTCTCTGCCAACATGCTTCCAAAATTATGTTTCAGAAACAGGAGAGAGAAAAACACGACTGGATTGACCATCCCTAGGCCACCCTCCCGCCTAGATAGGTAGGTGACATTTCTTTTCACCAGGTTCATGCGGTTTCCCCATAACATCTGGAAAAACACGCTGTAGACCCTGGTGTAGAGAGACACTGGCAACACAGACGAAGCTGACGTATAAAAAGATGGGGATCAGGTAGGTCTTGATAAGGTCAACCCTTTCCCTGAGAGACATTTTCCAGCTCTTCCAGACTGCAACCTTGGCATTGGCAATTTCCAGCCTGCGCTCCCAGTTTTTTTGGCCATAATCGCCAGGACCGAAATTTATGCCAAGGATCTTAATTTCCTGCTGGGGCGCTGGGAAGGCGTCCGGAAGTTCGAAGCCCTCACCCTCACCCATCCAGAAAACTTCACTCTTCTCGTGATTGACCTTGGAGCCCGATGCTTCTGTATACTGTGCTATCAGAGAGGCCACCTCCTCCGCCTCATTTGTCCCAGAGACAATCACAGATACATCATCAGCATAGGCAATGACCTTCAAAGGAGGCTCACCAGGCACACCAAGAGGAACCCCACACAACATGCTGCTCTCGACCCTCCTTATAAAGGGATTGATCGCAAACACATACAGTAGGGGACTCAGAGGGCATCCCTGTCGCACACCGGAGCCAACTTCAAAAGGCCTTCCAACCCAACCATTAACAAGAGGGAAGCTCTCAGCCCCATCATACAGGGTTTGTAGCCAATTAATAAACCGCCCCGGCAGGCCGTACTTACCAAGAAGCAGCCATAGGTATTCATGATTGACCCTGTCAAAAGCCTTTGCCTGATCTAACGCCAACAAGTACTTTCCCCAGCCTGCAGCCCTGCACCGCTCCAAGGCTTCCCGGACAGCTAAAACCGCTGAGAAGGTGCTTCTACCAGTTCTCAATCATCGAAGAGTCCTTACCTTTTGACAGAAGGATCACGGCCGAGCGCCTCATGGAGGGAGGGAGGGAACCCTCTGCCAGACAGCAATTAAAAACCTCCACCAAATGTGGTGCCAGGATGGTCTTAAAACATTTATAAAATTCAGCTGTCAAACCATCTGACCCGGGTGACTTTTTGATGGCAAGGTGATCAATCGCACTTACCACCTCATCGGCAGTGACCGGCTCTGTCAAGCTAGTGATAGAAAGGTCACCATTTTCCAGTCCTGGAGTAGAGTCCAGGAAACTCACCATCCTTGCACGATCAAGAACCTTTCTGCCCAGGAGGTCAGCATAAAAGGACCTAATAATCTCCAGGATCCCAGATTTAGATCTTACCAGGGATCCTGTACTATCCTTCAGACCAAGGACAGTCTTGAGAGCTGCAGCCTGTCTGCAATTCTGATAGGGATCAGGCGAGTGGTATTTCCCATAATCCCTCTCTAGAACCAGAGAAGCATGCCGGTCATACTGACACTTCCTGAGAAGAAGCTTGACTTCAGAGATTGCCCCTTGATCTCCACCAATCGAAACAAGGATGTCAAGTTTCCTCCGCAAGCGCTGGTAGGCAATGTATTTATCAAGCTGTTTTCTTTTCCCTAGGCCCCTGAAAAGCCCAGCAATTCTCATTTTGGTCAGCTCCCACCACTCAGACCTGCTGCTGCAAAAATCCTTAATGGAAACCTGCGCCTGAAAAAAATCCTCAAAGGATTATCTTACCCTCTCCTCCTCAAGGAGGGCCGAATTCATTCTCCAGATGCCCCTTCCTCTAGGTGGTGTGTCAGAAGCATTCAAGACCATCTATAGTAAAAGGTGATCAGAGAACTCGACCGCCTGCAGCCGGGGAGGCTGAGAAGCTGAGCCCTCCTTCATAAAAAAACTTGTCTATCCTACTCTGACTGCTACCTCGATGAAAAGTGAAGCCCGTGAGGTCTGGGGAGTGCTTAATGTGCACATCTTCCAGACCTGCCTCTCTAACCATGCTATTCAAAAAGAGACTATGGCAGCCCAGCTTGCCTTTGAAGCCTCTGCTGTCCATGGGCCTAGTCACGGTGTTAAAATCACCTCCAAAGACTACTGGCCGGGCTGTAAAAAGGAACGGCTTGATCTTTGTAGTTTGGGGTCCATAGATATTTATTAGGCGCAGGTCCTGCCCCCTTACAATGACGTCCAAGACCATGCACCTCCCGACCTCCACCTCAATGACTCGCCGGCAAGTTACCATGTCGGTTTTAAAAAGCACCGCCACTCCGCTGTAAGGCTCGGCCGCAAGAGACCAAAAAGAGGGTCCGTGCCTCCACTCCCGCTTCACAGCGTGAATGTCGGCCAGACTAGCCAATCTGGTCTCCTACAAAAACAAAATGTCAGCATCAAACTGGCTGAGAAGAAATAAGGCCATAAAACGAGCGCTTACTGATTTAATGCTGGCAACATTAATGGTTGCCACCTTTATCGGAGCGGGAACTGCCATCAGAGTCATTCGGGAGAATGTCTCTTAGCCTTCCCTCCGGCCTCACTATCTGAACCTAAACGCTTCGTGGAGGAGACTGGTGCTTCCTCCTCCATATCTGAGTCCTCGGAATCAAAAGAAGAAATGTCTATAGAGTCCTCAGAGAGTGCCTCAAACCGGTTGGAGGGCTGCACCCCACTGCTCTCCCCCGGCTCCGGCACTCCATTATACTTTTTCCTTTTTTTCTTTGTAGCAAATCTGAGAGCAAGGTAATCCTGATCCTCGGGGGAGAGTCCAGACCACGCTGTCTTGGGGTCTGAACTCCCACCCTGCTCAGAAGGGGGTGCAGGATCAGGATCACCTAGCCCCAGCCTGCAAGGTTTTACAGCAGGGGCCACGATTACTGGGACCCCCTTGGTACTTGCAGTGCCAGCCCCCCGGGCCGCCTCAGCTATTAAATTACTTGATCTGAAATTGGTGGTTGCTGACTTGGGGGCAGACTGGGGATTCACCGTAGGGACCCCTGCAGATGGTACAGGAGCGGGCACAGGGGCCTCAGGAACCCCCAGCTGAGTGGGGGGAGGGACCGTAGACGGGGCAGCATGGGGACGTTCATCCTCCCTATCCAGCCGCAGCATTTCCTGCACCACTTCTCACCACAGACAACAGGCCTGCAGAAGCAGCAGCAGTGGCAATAGGGGGCAGAGATGGAGCAGACACAGGGGGCAGGCGGGCAGAAGACACAGTAGGCACAGGAGGCAGACTAGAAGGAGACAGAGAGGGCAGGCTGGCAACAGACACACCAGAGGATGTAGGAACCTTCCCAGCCAGACCCAATCCTGTGGGTGAAACACTCATAGCCCGATGCCCACCAAGATCAGCAAGCCCCGGACCAGAGATAGGTGCCAGGACAGTAGACAAGACTGGTGCCACCCTATCCACTGCAGGACAAGGAGCACCAAAATCCTCACCACCACCTGACACAGCGCTATCAGCGCCCTCCACAAGATGGCTGACTAGGGTAGCATCACACTGAGCCGGTATCAGCTCCTCACATACCTGCTGGTGGTCGCCCTCTGGCAGGTCTCCTCCACTGAAATCCAAAGCTGCACACACCTGGTGAACTGCTCCAGACATAGATGCCACCGGTTCCAGGGCCCCCGACTCTGCCACTGCCATGGCCTGGGATGAACATGTAGCCGGTGAGTCCTCCATTGGTGTCTCTGCCACGTGGTCTGCCTCCTCTTCCATGGCCTGACCTGAGTGCTGCATGGTCTTAAAGCGCTGCTCATTCCTGTATTTCTCCTGAAAAGCGCCACTGCCTTCCTTCAGTGATTTCACCAACCTCTCCTGCTGCTTCACCTGCGCCTCCAAATCTGACATTTCTGTCTTGGCAGTGCGGCGATCCGATCCTTTTACTCTGCCGACGTCCGCTCGCCCCCGGAATCCTCCATCTTGCCTGGGATAAGCCTCCCAGCAAGGCCTCTGGCTTCACAGCTCACAGCTCTCCAGCTGCAGGTAATCAGGGAAGAACCACTCACAGCAGGAGGTGACCGCACCCTCCTGATTACCCTAATAGATTGTAAGCTCTTCCTCTTCTTGTATCCTCCCTTATACCCTAATAGATTGTAAGCTCTTCCTCTTCTTGTATCCTCCCTTATACCCTAATAGATTGTAAGCTCTTCCTCTTCTTGTATCCTCCCTTATACCCTAATAGATTGTAAGCTCTTCTCTTTCTGTATCCTCCCTTATACCCTAATAGATTGTAAGCTCTTCTCCTTCTGTATCCTCCCTTATACCCTAATAGATTGTAAGCTCTTCCTCTTCTTGTATCCTCCCTTATACCCTAATAGATTGTAAGCTCTTCTCCCTCTGTATCCTCCCTTATACCCTAATAGATTGTAAGCTCTTCTCTTTCTGTATCCTCCATTATACCCTAATAGATTGTAAGCTCTTCTCTTTCTGTATCCTCCATTATACCCTAATAGATTGTAAGCTCTTCTCTTTCTGTATCCTCCATTATACCCTAATAGATTGTAAGCTCTTCTCTTTCTGTATCCTCCATTATACCCTAATAGATTGTAAGCTCTTCTCTTTCTGTATCCTCCATTATACCCTAATAGAATGTAATGCTCTTCCCCTTCTGTATCCTCCCTTATACCCTAATAGATTGTAAGCTCTTCTCTTTCTGTATCCTCCCTTATACCCTAATAGATTGTAAGCTCTTCTCTTTCTGTATCCTGCATTATACCCTAATAGATTGTAAGCTCTTCTCCTTCTGTATCCTCCCTTATACCCTAATAGAGTGTAATGCGCTTCCCCTTCTGTATCCTCCCTTATATCCTAATAGTGTGTAAGCTCTTCTCCTTCTGTATCCTCCCTTATACCCTAATAGATTGTAAGCTCTTCTCTTTCTGTATCCTCCATTATACCCTAATAGATTGTAAGCTCTTCTCTTTCTGTATCCTCCATTATACCCTAATAGATTGTAAGCTCTTCTCTTTCTGTATCCTCCCTTATACCCTAATAGATTGTAAGCTCTTCTCTTTCTGTAGCCTCCATTATACTCTAATAGATTGTAAGCTCTTCTCCTTCTGTATCCTCCCTTATACCCTAATAGAGTGTAATGCGCTTCCCCTTCTGTATCCTCCCTTATACCCTAATAGAGTGTAATGTGCTTCCCCTTCTGTATCCTCCCTTATACCCTAATAGTGTGTAAGCTCTTCTCCTTCTGTATCCTCCCTTATACCCTAATAGATTGTAAGCTCTTCTCTTTCTGTATCCTCCATTATACCCTAATAGATTGTAAGCTCTTCTCTTTCTGTATCCTCCATTATACCTTAATAGATTGTAAGCTCTTCTCTTTCTGTATCCTCCATTATACCCTAATAGAGTGTAAGCTTTTCCTCTTCTTGTATCCTCCCTTATACCCTAATAGATTGTAAGCTCTTCTCCTTCTGTATCGTCCCTTATACCCTAATAGAGGGTAATGCGCTTCCCCTTCTGTATCCTCCCTTATACCCTAATAGTGTGTAAGCTCTTCTCCTTCTGTATCCTCCCTTATACCCTAATAGAGTGTAAGCTCTTCTCCTTCTGTATCCTCCCTTATACCCTAATAGAGTGTAATGCGCTTCCCCTTCTGTATCCTCCCTTATACCCTAATAGTGTGTAAGCTCTTCTCCTTCTGTATCCACCCTTATACCCTAATAGATTGTAAGCTCTTCCTCCTCTGTATCCTCCCTTATACCCTAATAGATTGTAAGCTCTTCTCCTTCTGTATCCTCCCTTATACCCTAATAGATTGTAAGCTCTTCTCCTTCTGTATTCTCCCTTATACCCTAATAGAGTGTAAGCTCTTCTCCTTCTGTATCCTCCCTTATACCCTAATAGAGTGTAATGCGCTTCCCCTTCTGTATCCTCCCTTATACCCTAATAGTGTGTAAGCTCTTCTCCTTCTGTATCCACCCTTATACCCTAATAGATTGTAAGCTCTTCTCCTTCTGTATTCTCCCTTATACCCTAATAGATTGTAAGCTCTTCTCTTTCTGTATCGTCCATTATACCCTAATAGATTGTAAGCTCTTCTCTTTCTGTATCCTCCATTATACCCTAATAGATTGTAAGCTCTTCTCTTTCTGTATCCTCCATTATACCCTAATAGATTGTAAGCTCTTTCTCTTTCTGTATCCTCCATTATACCCTAATAGATTGTAAGCTCTTCTCTTTCTGTATCCTCCATTATACCCTAATAGAATGTAATGCTCTTCCCCTTCTGTATGCTCACAGGCTTAGATCTGCCTGTTACCTGCTCAGTAAATCTCCTCCACAAGTCAGGGTATAAGGATCTCTTGGATCACACATCGCTTAGTCACATGAAGCATGGCGGTATTCTCTGGCCATGAAGTCTTATGGCACTGCTACTGCATGTGTCTGCACTATAGTGGGCGGCCATTAAATCATTTTTGTTTTTATCAGCCGAGCATCCTTCCTAATCACTTTATTCAATTTTTCCATCAGCACCATCCAAGTGCACGAGACAGAAAACAAGTTCTGTTTCATTGTGGCAGCAGATTGCAATCACAGAAAGTGGGAAAAGAAGGAGTTAATAAGGGGTTAGACACCTCACAGACCTCATGATAAAAATTAGATTTAGACTCAGTGATTTAGATTTAGATTCAGTGGGAGCAGTGAGACAATTATGTCAGATGATGTCAGAGTTTTTTGGTACATTTAGCAGGTTTAGTGGGAACTCATGAGCCTTTCCTCAGCATGGGACATAGTAGGTCAAAAAAACGTTCCCTATCATTTCTAATGGATGGGTCTTTCCCATGAGCTGCTGATCTCCACCTGCCAATGCGCTTCCCATTTTACTAGCCCTGCTGGCCCATTCGTAGTCCTGGGCATAACCGGCTCAGTCCAGCTTCCAATGTGCTTCCCAGATGGTCATGGATACGTTGCAGGGAAAAACATGGGTTTGCTACATGCAGATACTAACACTCTGTTCCTGAAGCTTTTGTATTGTAGGGTCAGGTGCTGTAGCAGGGGTGGGTATGCAGCCCACAGACATGATGCTGAGGCTATATCTATGCAAAGGCAGAACATGGGATGGAGTGTACTCACTGGGGAGTCTTATAAGGATGGGGTGCAAAAAGGAGAAAGAATTGAATTCCAGCACAGGCTCTGGGTGAGGGGGGCTTTGTCCTAGGGGCTTTGCCCCAAAGCAGTGCAGCCCACCAGACTGCCTATGGCCAGTCCGTTTAGTGACATCATCCTACAGGCTGATGACATAATTCTACTAACAAATCTCTCACAAACTGATGACCACATGCTACAGGTTACGCTTTCCTCATTGTAAGGGCCAATGACCTCATCTTACAATTGTCTTACTAACCAATGACCACACTTTACAGGCTGATGACCACATCCTAGAGACTGATGACCACATCATACAGGTTGCTGACCTCCTTCTATAGACTAATGACCACAGCCTGACTTCAATCTACAAGCTGACGACCACATACTACAGGGTGATGACCTAATACAGGACAATAGCCTCACTCTACTAATGCCTCACCTCATTTAGCAAGTTTAGGATCACATCCTACAGGTTTATGACCTCATCATACAGAGCAGTTACCTTATCCTAGAGGCGGATGACCTCATCATGCGGAAAAATGACCACATTCTACATCTTGGTGTCCACTTTCTAAAAGAAGATGAACTTATACTACAAACCGATGACCACATTGCCATGTGCCAACTGAAGACCACATCCCACATGCCACTGACAAATTCCCACAAGCAGGTGCCTCGGACACCATTGCTCAGATCTCAGGCAACACGTGGAATTTGCAAGATGAGCTTAAGAAAATGCTTTTTCCCCCATTGCAGCCAGAATCTAGGAAGTTCTTGTGTGTGAAAAGGAGTGGTAGGACTGCTACCTGAATCTGTGCTGCATGTCCCCATCTCTCTACAGTACAGGCACCAATCAGACCAGACCTTTCAAATTGGGATGTTCCCTGATCAGCAGGTTACTGACAAGTGGCAGTGAGCTGGGGGGTTTTGCCACACCAATGCCAGGAGGGGGCAGCGAGCCTCTCAGTGGGGAGCCCAAAGTGTCCCTTTAAATGGGATTTCTCCCCAGATCACCTGTTTCTTTCTGTTTCTCTCCGGAATGTCTCTCTGTCTGTCTTGTGGAATTTTCCAGAGTCTGCTTTCAGCTGGCTGCATAACAATAACCCTCCAGCGGAACCAATTATGAAATACACAAATCCATCGCCACGCTCATCCGCAGCTCCAGAAATGTGTCTCCATCATGGCAAACAGGCGTTCCTCTCAAGATTTCTCTGCCTGAGTGCCGCAATGCTTTGTAACCTTAGATACTTTATAAGGAGACAGAAAACAGTGGATCAAATATAACCCGCTGCTTTTTGTCTGTCCTAAAGCATAACATAACCCCTCCAGACTCATCTGATCACTATAGAGATAGTGGGTGGAGTCCTTTCACTGATTACTGAGGGGTGGGAATGTACCCCCATACCAATCTGTATCTTTATACCTATATCATTCAGAAATGATATATATATATATATATATATATATATATATATATTATATATGCAACTATATGGCAGTACTCTTGTCATATAATATAGTTGTGGGCCCTCTTCCCAACAGTCTCAGTATACAGTGTGTTGAGAAGGCATATAAACAGCAAAGGAGCTTACAATCTATTAGGACAGGAGGAACAGGGGGAAGAGAGGCTAGCAATCTATTGGGAGGATAAAGAGGGAGGAAGAGCTTACAACCCATTAAGATATAAAAGAGGATAGAGAGGAGGAAGAGCTTATTCAGGTTGGGGATCAATTACCACTAGTTGTACTAGTATCACCTTTTGGGACCTCCTGTATTAGAGTAAAAGGGAGGATGTAGAAGGAGAAGAGCTTACATTCTCTTGGGGCATAGGTGTGAGTGCAATTTGAAATTGGTTTAGTCTTTTTTTAGTCTATTTTTTTTTTTTTGTATTATTTCTCATGAATTATTTCCTGCACGTGATTGGTTGTCAGCAGTGAGCACTTTTTCATTGACCTGGGATTCAATCCCAGAAGAAACCACAGAAGCATTCCCAATTGGTGGTTTTCCCAGGAATCCCTCTGCTTGTGACCGCAAGTAAAGAGGAACAACACACCCTATTTTCTCTTTTCGGGATGTTGTTCCTCAATGCGGCGAATCGGGATGCCCTGCTGTGTGTATCCCCCCAGGTCGCCTGGTCCACTCACCTTCCAGTCGCTCCCACGGTGCAGGCTCAAGCTGAGAGCGAGTGTTCTGATTGGCTGACAGCTAAGCCATCTGGACTTCTAAGCAGCTGAGCTGGGCTGAGGGGAATAGCCGGTTGCATTCCCCCGCTAGGAAGCAGCTCATTCAGAAGAGCCGGGCATGCGTACAGCTAGAGGTGAGCGGGGATGTGGCCGCAAAACATAGATGTGGCGAGGGTTTTGGGAGAAGGTGAGTGAAACTTGCAGTGGTTTCACAGTGTGTGGCATCTCAACTCAGGATGCCCCAAGGACGGGAACTGGGAAGGCCCTGAAGTCCTTTAGTTATGTTGCTATGTTTTGTTTGGGTTCTTCCCAGCCAACTCTTACCACTGGTGTGCACATGCCGGCAATCAGTGTCGCCAATTCCCGACACCCCCTGGTAGGTGTTGGGATGCAGCATCCCCGCAACCCGCACCTCGGCATGTGTACATTGAAGGGTTTTGGGAAGCCCACCCCCAGTTTGCTACCTACAAAAAAATTAATAAAATGTAGAGAGTGTTGAAATTTATGAGGCCAAAACATCCCTCTGCTCAATCAGCACTTCCCCCTCAGCCTGTCTGGTGCTGATTTTCCTCCGGCACAACTGTTTTGAGATTGTACCATTTCTTTATGGTCTGCTTAGCATCAGGCCCTGCACCCTTTTGCGAGCAATATCTGCCCACATCTGCTCCCGCAATGGTTTGTGGGTAGAGCGAGACCATGACCCAGCCAGTCGATAATTTGCAGAAACACCATCCAGCAGGGCCTCCAGCGGGGCGTCATTAAACCGGCCACTCAGCTTGTCCCTGTTGAGTTTGCAACCAGTCTGGATGGCCGATACTGGGGTCTGCTGGTGGTGTGTTGGGTGGAGGGGAGCTGCTGTGGGCACTACCAGGGCCAGAAGGGCTGGATGTGGGAGCCAGCAGGGGAGTACCTGCGGGAGGAACAGTGGGCCCTTGGGCTGTGGTACTTTAGCCAGGTGCTGTGGCTACCTCGGCCATGCTTGTGTTCTGGCCTCTGGGTCTGCGGTGATGCCTGTGTTTGGGCATCTGGAGATCCAAGGAAGCAATGGTCTCATAACTTGTGGGTAAGGTTTGTCCTTTTATACATCGCTGGCTAATTGGACCTCATTTGTGTGTATTTTACAGGCCAGAATAGGTGCATTGAACCTCTTGCCTACATTTGGAAGCACACTTCTGGGATCTGTCAAGGGGGTGCGTCACGCAGATATCAACGCCAGGGAGCACCAACATGGCACCCACAGTGTACACCAGGGAGCAGCATCTATCTGACAGCACTAACAGAGGGGAGAGCTGGCTGGTCAGACACCAGTTTTTAAAAGGGCAGCTACATGCATATGGACCTCAAGCAAAACCAAACTGGGAAGGACAGAAACTAACTGTACAATTTATTTGTTGTCTTTGCAGACTTTCATTGAACACAGATATGACTTCAAGTCCAACACCCATGTGAAGGGATGACCAAATGAGATATATGCTAAGTGCTGTTGTGTTGTGCTTCTCTTTCCATATAGAATCTTCAGAGGGGGAGTACGCCGCAATGGGGCTGTCTGAGACGGATCCAGCGCGAGACTCAGGTGTGTAAACACAATTAAGCAGAACACTACACACGATGAAGTAAAATAACACATGCCGAGACAGCAGGTCTATTTTCTTTTACAAATATTTTATTAAGATTTTGCATAGCTTAACACAGCATGGGTACATACAATTGCAATAGAGAGAAAGCAAATTAACTGGATACAGCATATTAAACCTTATAATAAAGCATAATAGCATTAGGAAATAGTTTCAAGATACTGATTACACTGAGCTTAAACATAATCTACATAACATAGACGAAGCATTCTGGAAGTATGCTGTAACGATAGAACAAGGTTTATTTTCATTACAGACAAGAAGAGATAGTGCCGCAGAGGGGGATGGCCCCTAAAAGGGCGCAAACAATGTTTGGGGGCATCTCAAGCCACACATGTGTCCAAACAGATGTTAACATGCTTTTCTTTTGCCTTTACAGGTACCATGTTGGTCCACAAGAATTTAATATATTTTTGATGCGCTGAATCTTTAAAAATATGTTTTAAAAAAAAAATTATAATAAATACATACCATATATACTCGAGTATAGGTCGACCCGAATATAAGCCGAGGCGCCTCATTTTACCACAAAAAACTGGAAAAAGTTATTGACTCGAGTATAAGCCTAGGGTGGGAAATGCAGGCTGTGGATGTGATGACAGCAGCCATTAGGGACTCAGGTATAGGGGTCCAAGGGATGAAAAGGGGGCCCGGCTAGGTGGCCCTAATAATGGCCACTCTGACCTGAGACATGCAGGTTGCCACACTATTACTGCTGGTGTTGCTTATAAATGAGAGTGCCTGCCTCCCCCCCCCCCCCCCCCCCAGGCTGGTTTGCGCTAGGACCCAATTCAAACTAGGGGCCAAGCCGTCACACATAGGTTTCTATCACCTTCTCTTCCTTCATGTTTCCTCATTACCCCTCTCTCCCTTTTCTAAATTCACTCTTTACTACTTTACTTCTTTTTAAATTCTCCACATTCTGTCCATCTCTTGTTCCAACTTCTGGAAGTATTACTCTTTTTCCCATCTTTTCTTCTCCTCAGGTTGGCCCTGGATATCATATGTGTGCTCACTTGGCATCATTAACAGTTAACAACAATTAAAAATAAAAAAAACCCAGTGGTCTCCCCCACACTTACCTGTTGTTGCGCGCTGGCCCCCTCCGTTCCCTCTGCCGTTCCCTCTGCCGCCGCGACTGCCTCCGCCGCTGTGACTGCCTCCGCCGCCGCTCTCACAAACGCGCGCTGGCCACCTCCGTTCCCTCCGCCGCCGCCGCCGCTCTCACAGACGCGCGCAAGAACTTCCTGGATGTTGTGCGCCGGTTGGTGGGCGTGCCCCATGTGGTTGGCATCCAATAGAAACAATGGACGCCTCCAACCAACCTGCGCGCAACAGCCAGTAAGTGTCAGTGTGTGTGAGAGCGGCCACTGACTCGAGTATAAGCCGAGGCAGCTTTTTTCAGCCCAAAAAGTGGGCTGAAAAACTCGGCTTATACTCGAGTATATACGGTAGTTCTGGTTCCCTTTAATAATGGAAAACAGTTCAAGCAGGGGGTAGCAGCTCTAATAGGGGTGGGTAATGGTGGTGGTAGGAGAAGGTTGCCTAAAGATGTCTAACAAAAATGGTGAGTAACACTGGTGGAAGCAGACGACATAGGAGGCCAATTAATGTAAAAACTGGGAGAAGGTAAGTGTCTTGAATGACATGCACACTACATGGGATACCACACAGAAAAACAAGGGAGAAGGTAAATGTCTTGAATGACATGCACACTACATGGGATGCCACACAGGAAAACAATGGAGAAGGTAAGTGTCAAGAATGACATGCAAACTACATGGGATGACACACAGGAAAACAAGGGAGAAGGTAAGTGTCTTGAATGACATGCACACTACATGGGATGCCACACAGGAAAACAAGGGAGAAGGTAAGTGTCTTGATGACATGCACACTACATGGGATGCCACACAGAAAAACAAGGGAGAAGGTAAGTGTCTTGAATGACATGCACATTACATGGGATGCCACACAGGAAAACAAGGGAGAAGGTAAGTGTCTTGAATGGCATGCACACTACATGGGATGCCACACAGGAAAACAAGGGAGAAGGTAAGTGTCTTGAATGACATGCACACTACATGGGATGCCACACAGGAAAACAAGGGAGAAGGTAAGTGTCTTGAATGACATGCACACTACATGGGATGCCACACAGGAAAACAAGGGAAAAGGTAAGATAAGACCAGCGAGGGACACGGAACACCGAGATGGATGGACTACACTGTAACTTACAGAAGAAAACAGGTACAAACTCAGCTTCTGAGATTACTTTGAGCGCCAAAACCAGAATTGCTCGGCTAAACCGCATGCATATGCAACGCAATTACGGCCATGTACGCATTTCCGGAAATGTCTCGGAACGCCGCTGTGAATAAACTGAGCATTCGCGTTGAGGCTTTGAAACAGTCTGCATTCAATGGGGGAAATTTTCTCACAATCAGCATTAGCTAAAGGGTGTAACAGGGAGATCTCCCAGCAAGCTGCAGGAAATGAAGATAATGAAAGGCACTTTGGTCACACTGTATTAGAGTAAGGTTGTGATAGGGCCTTCTGTGGTGGTGGAAGAGAGCGACAACAATAAAAAAAAGTGCAACAATAGGAAAAATAATTTGGGGTGATCAAGTAAGAAAATAATCTATGAATAGAGCCAGATGGCAATACTGCAAATAAAAAAAGAAATATAATGTGAATAACACGAAATGTTTAGTAGTCTCTTCTAAGCGAAGCAGAGGATGGGTAGGCAAAAGTCCGATTGAATCAGTTCTAGTGGATAACAGTATGGAAGTATTTGGGACCATGATAATCAGGAGATAATACATAAAACGTAACTTTTACTAGGGTAGTAAAGTCAGTACATGACATGACTAAGGGAACGCTTTGACCCCCTGAAACACGTCGTGCTCCTGCTTGGGCCTCCTTCTGTTGGGACTTGTTTTTGATACTTCCCTAGTAAAAGTTTTGACTTTTCCTATTCACGTTTTAATTGACGCCGAGGATGCTTTTCCGTGGCCGTGCTGTGGCCCAGTCTGATGCTGTGGCCACAGGTGCTGCAAGGCAGCTTCCATTGGGTCCTCCTTCTGCCAGGGGCCTGGTAGCAGTTACCTCCCCTGCCATCTATGGTATGTAAATCTATGAGGAAACTGGATTCCATGGAAGCATAGGTTAGCATAGAGAGGGGGCAGGATAGCATGGAGGGAACACAAAGTGATCCCATGCCCATTTTCTACCTCATGGGTGTGGGGCTGCATTGAGCCAGTCTTGGGGTGCATTCAGATAGCTAGAGCCCCCCCCCCCCATGCATGGACCCCTGCAAACCTCCACAATTTTTACACTCATCCTATTTCACGGCCGTAATGCAGCCCTGTGATTGGCTGCCGGTGGTCACATGACCACCAGTGGCCAAGCGCATGGCCGCATTTCAGCCGAAGATTGAGGTGAAAGTAAGAATTTCGGGGGGGTTGTTGGGGTTTATATGTGGGGGGGGGGTTCCAGCAATATGGATGCTCCCCAAGACTGTCACAATGCGTTCCCACAGCCATTAGGACCGCTTTAAAGTGGACCAAAGGTCAAAAATTACTTTCCCGTTCCCTGGGGCATTCCAATTTGAGATGCCTCTACAGCTACACAGTTCAGTGAAGAAAGTCCCCTAATGGATGAGCTGCAGATTGCGCACATGTGTATAACTATTAACTGCCCCACCCTAGACAGAGTTCTGGTGAATGAAAGTCAGTATCTCTCTAATACAGGGCTCACTAATGGAGTGAGGGGTAGGTTAGGTTAGTTTAATGTCCTTCTAAAACACGACCACAGAGGAGTAGCTAGGCTTTCTGTAACCCAGGGCAAAGATTCTAAATGGCGCCCACATCTGTTCTCAGGCCCCCGTTTGGTGCCCCCCTGACCTGCTGCACCTGGGGCAAGTGCCCCTCCCACTCCCTTCCTAGCTGCACCCCTGTACGACCCACCCTAGTTGCAGGGGAGGGTGTAGATCTGTTTTGAAGACAAACAGGGAAATGGATGGTAGCTTACTGAAAAATGTAAGGGCCTCACTTTACACAAAACTTAAAAACCTCTCTGTTTTATATTCCCCCGCCTAGGCTGCAGAGTCACAGGGAGTGATCTATCAGGGTGGCATGGCCAGCTTTGCCAGCATGATAGGTGGTAATTACCTGTCCCTGCTAATTAATCTATTTATAGCCAAACAAATAATGTACAGCCGGGCACACAGAGGCCAGCTCGGTACCTCCTTCCATACTACCAACCCCATGCTGCAATCTCTGTAAACAAAGTTTATACATACATCAATCTTTTTGCAATCCTACCATTACAGTACATGCAGGATATATCATGGGTGTCACTGGGCCATTTTAACAAGTGTACAGTCACCCCCTCTCTATCTTGATGACACCCAATTACTTTTTGTTAAATAATATCCTGTCTCCAGTGACTAGTGAGACAAGATTTCCCAAACTGGATCACTGACAGCAAATGGTCTCATGGGAATATCTATAGCCAGCTGGCTGATGCAGCCATCAGTCCTTTCACTTTTTGTTCCCTCTAGTCTACCTACCTTAAACTGGACCAAATCCCAGTGCAACCGGACCAGGAATCTATAAGATTCCTGGACCGATCGATTCTCTCCCCCGGGGCATCCAAAATCAGGATGCTGTGTGAAACTCCATACACTTACCTTGTTTCCCGTTCCAACGGCACATGCGCAGGCCGCATCCCCGCTAACCCTCTAGCCAGGCATTTGTGAATGGCGGGGATGCGGCCGCAGGACCGGGAAACAAGGTAAGTGTATCCCCCCACCTTGCAGCTTCTGTGGCGAAAGCTCCAGACTAGCACTACCCTAGTATGTAATGTTGCCTTGCTGTCTATTGAGAGTGCCAGGGGTCTAAGCTGTAGGTTCTACAGAGTAGAAGGAGCTCTGTGTATGGAGCACTTGGGGATACAACATGCTGACATCTTAGTTCCACCCTGTGGAACCTACACCCCTGGCCCCTGGTGCTCTATGCAGACATCACACCAACGTCAAATTGTGTTGGACTCTCAGGCCCAAGCCGAGTCTGGCCAAGTGGAGATGAGTGCAGCCGCGGGCAGCAGGCAGCTGCATCCCAGTTACCCTCAAACAGGGAGCGTGCCGGTATCTCAAACACCCCCAGCATTTCTAATGCTAGCCACACATAAACGGATTGTTATTTAGATTTGTTAGTAAGTTGTTGTTTGATGTTATCTATTGATGTAAGCAGGAAATCCATGGTTAAGGTAATACCATTTATTGGCTATCTCAATAAGATTGAGAATGTTAAGTGGTATTACCTTAACCTTGGATTTCCTATTTAGATTTGTTTTCATTTCTTCTTGCAATCGCCACACTCACAGCCAGCCTGTTTAATCAAATTTGAATGTTATTCATACTTAAAGTGGACTGTCCTCTCCCTGGGCATTCCAATTTCAGAAATCCAGTGGAATTGCCTCAATCCCCTTGCACATGCACAGCTCAGCTCAGCGCAGCTTCCCAATTGTGCAATCTTCACGCACACAGCATGAATGTCTATATGCATTAAAGTACAGCAAGGCTAGCAGGGGATGGTGCAAGGTGCTGTGGCATAGGGTGAGCTGTGAACAGGTGTACACCAGGTGAGTATATGGGATGACCCAGGGATGGGGGTCACAATGCCAAATATTGATATTGATCCACTAAAAAAAAATGTAAAACAACTACTCATATACACATATCACACGAAGGGTTGATGCCTTTGACACATTAATGCTTCATGTGACTGATGACAGACACATGAAAGTTCAAGACCCCCAAACACACCTTTGCTGGATGCCATAGCAGCTGCTGCTAGAACTAATAAGACCAGGAAAAATCCTTACACCAGTTCTTCCTGGTGAGTGTGCGGTGGGAAACCCTACAACACCCAAGCCAGGCCACCATCTGGATTTTTGTGGCCCCATACAGCAGCCTGTCTGGGCCCCACTCATTATGTGATGGCTTGGCCCCTAGTTTAAACTGAGCATCTGGCCCCAAGGCAACCAGGCTTACCTCAAATTCCAGACAGACCATATAGGTAACAAAAACTCTAGGGGCCGGGGCCCAGCTATCACGTTATATTTTATTGGGGGCCCAGACACAATACAAGCTGTATAGAGACTGGGTCCCTCTATAATCTGTATGTGATAGTTGGGGTCTCACTGTAGTTTGAACTGGACCTCTTTCCCCAAGGCAGCTAAACTGAACTTATTATTCAGTCCATACAGGAAAATGAAAATCAGACTAGGGGTCCAACCATCATATTATTGGGTTGATTTGGAGCCAGGTGAAAATTCTCACAGCTTTTTTGGAGAGAAACTGCCATTGACTTTCATTATCTAGTGGGTGTAAATGTTCCCCTGGCTCTGAAGTTATTAGGGGCCCAGACACAATATAAGCTCTACAGGGTCTGGTCCCCCTCTATAACCTATGTGTGGCGGCTTGATTGAATTAGGCCCCAAAGAAATCCAGCCTGAGGGAGGGGAGCTGACAGCAGTGTGGCAGGCTGCGGCTCCCAGGTCAGGGTGGCCATTAGAGCCACCTGGACAGGGGCCCCCTCTTCACAGCTGTGAATACACAGGGAGTTCCCTAAACACCTTAATGTCAAAACATTAATACACAATATCAATTCAAAAATATATATATTGTTTTGTTGTTATAAATGTAATACACCAATTAATGCAGAACTAGAAAAATTAAAAAACACTTAAAAGGCTGAGAAACGGCCAGGCTGCTGGCAGAAGGTATAAGGCTCAATTGGATAGAGCATAAGGTGGGGTTGCTCCTACCAATGCTAAGCATATAATTAAAGGAGCAGTATCGCGAATTTTTCTTGGTGACTTATATTTAAATGGTACTTTGAATGTAGGTAAGTGTTGGAGTAAGAATTACAAATTTAGAAAAAAATGATGTGTGTGTTGAGCAGCTGGAGACTAATAGCTCATGTTTATGTCTTGTGAGTGTCGGATCCCGACACTCTGGCCTGTTCCATGCTGAGGAGAGGGGGAAACAATGTATCAAAGTCTCAGCTGTTCAGTGCTGGCAGCCGTCCAGCATAAGATAACAACATTGCAACATTGCCTGGCCAGAACTTATATATCTAAAACAGAGAGAAAAGCTCTAGAAGTCATTTAGCTGATTTTGACAGTTTTCCCTTCATGTTGGCTCTGCTGCAGAATCTTTCAGTTTACCATTTTCTCTTTCATATTCTTATTTTTCATTTTTCCATATGATCTTTCTTTCAGCTTTGTGTGTTTTGAGAAAAGCCCAACCCAGGATTTTCACTATCTGGAGTTTTGTTTTGTGCCCCTAGGGGCATCCCGACTTGGGATGCCCTGATATGTGAAATCCCCAAGTTCGCCTGTGAAAACGTACCTTTCCCTGTCCCACAGCGCATACACGGGCTCTCATCCAATCAGTGCTGTTTGCACGCAGATGGGGAGCCTGAGCAGTAACCTTCCTGGTCGCCCGGCCTGTCTAAATGACTATCTGCGTGAGCGCGCCTGAAAAATGGGGGGGATCTGTGGTTATCCAGGGGTCGTTTCACACAGTGGGGCATCCTGATTTAGGATGCCCAATGGGGGAAGGTCAATGGCCGGGTCTTATAGACTTCAGGGTCGGCCACTCAGGGTTTTGTTCCACTTTAATACCTTTAGATTTTCCTGCACAGTTATTCAAAGAAGAATTTCAGTTATTTTCAGTCAGTTTAGTTTATTTTGTATAGATTTTACACATTTGAGTCACCTCACACACACACAGCCGTTACCACTGATTACAGTGTCAGCCTCTGAGGTAAAGTGTTGCTAGGAGACCAGTGGGCTAAATGAAGCAGCTCACTAAATACAACCCAGCAGATCCCCCCATTGGCATTATACAATTTAAAAGAGAGGCATATATTTTTTTCTTTTTCTATCGCCAGATTATTTATACACATGTTATAAGCTATTGTGTGGCTTTTTAATTATTTATCTTTTTTAATGCAAATTTCGCGATACTGCTTCTTTAATATAGAAAAACATTTTTACCAAATTATTCTGCCAAAGATATCAGCCAGGGGTGGCAGAGAGAGTAATATATTTCACCTGATCTGAAAGATACATTTAATGTGAAAATCCCTAGTATACAAATATGAGCATCATTATATTAGGCATCAGTTTGAATTCAATCTTTTTTTTCAATTAGATTGAATGGGGAAAAAGTTGCTCGAAGGCTATAGAGCAAGTGTGGTGGAAATTGGTCCAAGTTGGCTGCACATCTGATGCTGTGTGTGCGTTCGGGGCAATGTGTCCTCGCTCAAGGTGAACTGGTGTTATTGACTCGTCTCCTGTCATCACTTCGGTCGTTGGTTTAATTAAAAGTGTCACTGCCATGAATATTCATCCACCTCCACTGGGAACAAGCTTAAAAAATCATGTCTGAGTACAATTGCCAGTAAGAGGATCGAGTAAAACAAGGACTTCCAAAATACAGCAGATATAAAAATTCTCCACCCCCGTTACAATGGTGAGTCTTTGTTGTGTAAAATAGCCGACCAAGAGGAATCATTTCAAAAATTTTCCAGCTCCATTGCAACATATAATCTGCACAACTCCATTGAAAATCAAACTGAAATAGAAGTTAAATTGGTGTGTTTTCAGCAAGGTTTCATGTTTTTTCCTAAGGAATTCTGCATATTGCAGGCATTCTCCAAACCCCTTTTAAATGTAAATACCTGCAAAATTAACTGCAAAAGTCTGTGTTCACTGGTGCTCGCTGCAGTAAGTTTGGCTTACTCGCTGGTCTGTCCAGCGCACATGTGGGGAACATACTTTTATGTGAAGTAGTGAACTGTAGGGAACATAGTAAATTACCCCTTAAATGTGATTAGCCAATTCTGAACACAACCACACCCCTAAAAGGACGTTCACAGGTATGCAATCACATTCTTTGAGTTCTTATTTGTATTTACCCTTTTATAGTGTAAGAGGGTGAAGCCAATGTTATTATTTGGAGACTGTTGTGCTGCTGCTTTGCCACAAGGGGCCATTGTTTCCCCCACGCTGTGTGACAGGAAGGAAATTACTCTGTGGTGTGGAACAAAAGAACAAGGAAAAGAGAGCGACCTCCATCTGGAGAGACAGCAGAAGGATATGTGGGGGAGTCCTGCGTGCCGTGCGGAGACCAGACGTGGTATAGAGAGACACTGAATCACGATCCTTGCCAGGAGCAGAGCATTCCTTGAGTTCATCTACCAAGAGCTGTGGAGCCAGTCTGCTATTCTTTATGGATGTGAGAGAGACTTGCTGTGGCCCGGCCTGAAGATACCACTGGTCAGTAATAATACAGCATGCATGCTTAACTGTACAGACTGAGACTAGGCCTATTAGTTAGATAGGATTTACATAGGCCCAAGGAGTTTTCCTTTTCCCTGTTTTGCTGCCTGGAACTGAACGGAACACGTTGCCTGTGAGAACTGACAACTGCGCCACATTTCCATCCTCGGTCAGTGGAAGACTCACGCCATCGGGATCAACATTGTTCTTTTGGGTTCTGGGCTAGTGCTGGGGAGGGGAGTTGTTTTTCTTGCACTTTAAGGTTATAAGATTGTAAGCTGCTGTGCTGTACCGCCGATGACCCCTCAGTGAGCACCCACGCCAAACATTTGTTCCAGCATTAGGGTATTAACAGGTAAGGTGGGACGTTTTAGTGTACCCACTAGTAGGTGAATCACCAGGGCTTCCTGTAACATCCAATCAGGGTCATCTGGCTGTGTAGCACAGGGGTTCTCAGCCCAAGCTGAGTGTGTGTACTTAAGTCTTATTGTTCCCCCCATTTTTCTTTTTGAAGTGGGTTTTAGTGCTCTTTTGTAGTAAAAGTTTGATTTACAAACGCTGGTGTCAGTGCTGCTTTTCCCGCAAGTGGCTTCGCTGTATCCTGGGGAGCCCACACCCGTACACGGCTCACAATAGCATATTTCGACATTGGAAGTGTCTCTGAATATATGTAGGGTGTCTGGGAAAAGTTTAAGTATAAAAGAAAATATAAATGTCATGTAAAACATTGTCACATTATTATTAGTTGTTTTTCACATACTGGGTAACTTTCTAATGTTCACGCTCGAAAAATCAGTTAAAGATGCTAAAAAATCCTCTCCCTAAATAACATTCCTATGGAGTTCACCACTAAAAGTGGTGAATGCAAAAGTGTTCTACTTCAGTTTGGCTCTGCAAATGCTGTTGAAGTAAATCCAAAATACATCATTGGTGGCACATACAAAATTTCACTTGGTAAATGATCAACTCGGCGGATGCGCAATGGATGCTGGCAAATCATTTTGTAAATGTCCTCCTTAATCTCATGTTAAGTAGTAGTAGTCAACCATCTTCCACAATGTAATGTGATTCTGATTAACCCCATATAAAGTTCTTGACATTTTCTTATGTCTTAAAATTCAACCTTTGTCTCATCAACACATTTTTCCACATGACTTGATTTAGGCTTTGGTGAAGCCTAGCTAGGCTTGGATGTCTTTCTTTATAAGAAAAGGTTTCCATCTGGTCACCCTACCCCAAAGTCTGGATGTAATTCCCAGTTGGACACCTGCCTTCTGGTCAGTCAGTAACCCCCCACCCTCACCGCTGCTTCACCTATAGCCAAGCTCATGTCTGCCGGAACGCTGAAGACGCCTACCAGTTCCCTTATTGGCCACAGCAGGACAGTGCCTGGCTGTCCAGGTGCCAACCCACCCCCTCCAGAGAGAGTCAGATGTCTGGTGTCCTCGGCGGCACATGTTCCCACCAAACTTTTGGCTGCATGGGGGATGCTGTCTGCCACAGCAGCATATGCCAGTCAGCATCAGAGCAGTGTAGGCCAACCAGGAGGTAAGTTCCTTACATCAGACTTATAAAGAATATGCATTACAAAACCAGTACTTGCCAGAAATTGACTTTAATGTTGCTGTAGGCCTCTTGAGGCTGTGTGGACCAGTTTTCTTTTTTGCCTTTTCATCCTTTTTGGGGGATGTCCAGTTTTTGTCACAGCCAAATTCTATCCAATTCCTACAAATCGATTCGAAGCGTAACAAAAACTAGATTCCAGAGTCAGCCACTAGCCTTCCCCTGGGCGATGCCAAATCAGGTTGCCCCGTTGTGTAAAACCCCACTGGGTCTCCACAAAACTCACCTTTTCAGGCAGCTCCCTCGGCTATATAAACAACGCTGGCCACATACTCTGTTCTGAGGCATGATCGCGCGCCTAGCAATTCAGATAAGCTTGGGTGCTGGAATGCTTTGCAATCTAAAGGGAACTGGGGATACGACCATTTTAGCTCCTGATTGCTGAGCTCTGCATGTAAACAGCGCTGTATTGGCTTCATTATGTGGACCAAAACCCAGGATTTTGACTATCCTCGGTTTTGGTCTTTGCCCCTCCGGGCACCTCGATCGGGGATGCCCTGCTGTGTGAAACCCCCCAAGTCACCCGATTTGATTCACCCTTCCCCGGTACTACGATGCAAGTGCAGCCTCTCATCCAATCAGCGTGTTTTGATCTGCTCCGCCCCTTCGTCTAAGAGCTTGTCTAAGGCAATCGGATCCGAGCACGCTGGTGGGCGCATACCCCGCTATCCTCTAACAGGGAGCGAATTCACAAATGCCTGCCATGAACACGGCCTTGCTAAAGGGATAGTGGAGATGCGGCTGCTGCTCACGCATGTGCCATTGGACCGGGAAACAGTTCCCGGCGAGCTGGGGGGTTTCACACAGCGATTCTTTCAATCGATTCAGAATGCCGTGAGGGAAGTAATCTAGAAACTCTGGATTCTTACAGGATCCAGGGCCATTGGGGTGTAGCTTTTGGCATACAACCAGGCCCCTGTATGCAGTGTAGAAATACATTTGGCCCATGCCCATACTCCCCTCTTAGAGTGTAGAACTAGAAATGGATATTTTCCCTTTTTTAATCATCCGGGAACATGACAGGCAATCAGTCATTGCATAGGTGTGGCAATGACATCATTACCACATACAACAGTGGCAATCAATGGAGGGGGCAGAGCTTTACAGCTAAAACAGGTTCCATTATCTGGGATTAGAGTGAAGTAGGGGCAGTGAGAATTGGCAAAAGTTACTATTCATGGGGGGAGCAATTCAGGGGATGCTAGTTAGTGGGTTTTGGTCCACTTTAAGGGAATGACGTGCGTAATATTGGATCAATACATAAATGTGAACAACTGATCAAATGAAAACATTTATGTGCAAATGGCGGTGACATTAAAATGTACTCCAGCTGCTAGCAGCAGCCAATCAGCATGGAGTTATGCTTGATCAACATAGATTGGAGAAAATCGATTTCTGATCAATTCAACCCCATATACAGTAAAGCTGAGCTGCTCTATAAGGCTTTTCCTGATATTTTCTTAGTTGCATTTTACAGTAAAGGCCAAGTGCAATAATATGTATTTCTATTATCTTGGAAATGTTTCTGTACCCTTTTCCCAACTGATATTGTTCAACAATGAGATCACCTTGATGTTTTCAGACTAGAAATCTGAGCTTTATATGGGGTTGAATTGATCAGAAATCAAATGGGTACAGTTCATGTGGATCATCCTCAGCTTCATGCTGATTGGCTGCTGCTAGCAGCGAGCTAATGGCACCAATCAGTGTTTTTATTTGCTCAGTTGTTCCAATTTATGTATTGATTATTAATCCAATGTTATGCATGACATTCCTTTAAATATATATTTTTAGGTTGAATTATTTGTCCAGTCCATGTTCAGGGAGAAGAGCCATGCCTAGCTTCATGTTGATTGGCTGCCACTGTCATCTGACATGCATTTTAACAGTGAATACCAATGTCCAATTTCAGACATATCAACAAGTGTACAGCACATATTGCAGGAACTTGCTTTTTTATGGAACACACAGGAGATCTCTGGAACCTAGATGCAACACATTATTTAGATGAAGGTAAAATGATGGGACTGGAACTGCTTGGGAATTTAGTAGGTAAATCAATGAATGGCAATACGTAAAGCAAACCGGCCACCTAATCCTGGTAGAGCGCAAGCTCACGTGTCTCCTCCCTCCTATAATCTCACTAACAGGCAGAAACTAATCAGGAGAAAATCCAAAAATGAGGATCCCGCCCAAATTGGTGAGACCTGCCCTGCCAGGATAGTCCAGCTCTAGCACTAATATCTGTTTCAGTGCTAGGGAGGGGGCAGGGTTGAGGGGGTCCAGGGAAGGTGTCTCGTGCTCACTGGGGAGGCTGGAGGGTGTCACTGAGACTAGAATGGTGTCACTGGTAACATTTTGTCACCCATCCTGATGCCACTTATACCTGATTCCCAGCACTGCAGTTAGTTATACTCACCAGGCTGGAACAGATGCGGCCCATCCCTTGCTTCTTCCTGTTCCCATCTCATGGATACTCCATCTGGACTAGGTGAGTATAACTAACCGCAGGGCTGAGAACCTCAATGCTGAAAGCAGACCCATGCCCTCCCTGAGATAGAACATCAGTCACTGGTTTCTTGTATGTCCAAACGGCCATTGGTTTGCATGATAAGTTCTACTGCTTAGGGGTGGGGTTATTCAGAAAGCAGGCATTCCCCCAGGTGTCCCCCTTTTTCTAGTCTATAGTAATTCTGACCCATGTTGCTGCTATGGACCAAAATCCAGATGACCAGGCTGTAGAGTATTAGTATTCATCAAGGGATAGTGACAGGTAGTGTCTTGTAAGCGACAAGTAGCGGCAGGTAACGTCTGGTGAGCGCCGGGCGCTGCACGCAATACCACATTTATGAAGGCGATTCTGGTGAGCGCCTCTTACAGCGACATGTAGCGACCGATTCATCATCACAGGCGGCTCAGCAGATCTTGGCGGCGCTCTGGCTTTCAGAGCGTCTGGTATTACCTGTCGCTACCTGTCGCTCTCCCATACATTTCAATGGACGTTACATTTCTTCTCTTTAAACAGGGTTTTCGTTTAATATTTTTTTGGTTTAGTATCAAATCATTGTGTGACCTCTCCTGGCCTATTTAAATACATTTTTGAAAACTTTTTTTTTTTTATTTTTTTTATGCTGAATTGTCATTACAGATCTGGTATTAAAGTGTTAATGTCACAATGTTATAACAATGTCATTCCATGTGTTTTCACTTTGTTACTAGTGAATATGTGTTCAAAAACAGACAGCTTCTAGCGCTCTGGGCTACAGCGACATCATTTTGAGCACCAGCGCTGTGTGAGGTTAAATGACTTTAGCTCCACCATGCAGCTCGCATGATGCTTCCCTTGATCCAGCGATTCCAAGGCCCATGCCCAGACACCACCTCTATCCATAGTCTGCGTGTTCCCCATGTTCTCAGCTCCTGGCGGTGATGGTGCAAACCAAGGATGCTGTGGGGGGCCTGCACGTGCTCTATGGAATCGCTGGATCAAGGTGAGAATTGGGCAAAGGGGGCGGAGCTTAAGATGTATTCTTTCACAATGGTGCAATTGTGGGGAAATCGCAATCTGCTGGCCATTTCCTAACATGGGAAAAAGGGACATCTGCACAGGCCTCCTAGAGTGCTAAAACCTTTCAGCATCAGCTAACTTTCCTCTATATTAGCATTTTCATGTAACAAATAGAATTAAAGAAGTCACAAAAATAAAAACCTCAGGAAGGTCAATGAAACATTTATTGATGCCAGTGGCCTAACTAAATGTGATGGGGCTCTGGTCCTGGGTTTTGGTCCGATCGGGGATGCCCCACTGTGTGAAACCCCCCAGGTCATCCGAACAAACGTACCTCTTCCCGGTCCTAAAATGCATGCACGGCAGCTCGTCCAATCGGTGCGCTCAGAGCTCGATCCGAACGCAATGGCAGCTGCATCCCCCGCTACTCTCTAACAGGGAGGGTGCCCACACCGGCCATTCACAAATGCCTGGTGCGGGCACGCGCCCTGCTAAAGGGATAGCAGGATTGCGTCCGCAGCTCATGCTTGTGCTGTTGGACCGGGAAAGAAGGTGAGTTTCTGGGTGACCTGGGGGGGTTTCACACAGTGGGGCATCCCAATTCTGGATTCCCTGGGGGGAGAGAATCCAACGGCCTTGGAATCTTATAGATTTCAGGGCCGATTAGGGAGTGGTTTTTGGTCCCCTTTAAATGGAGCACTTTTTATTTGAAGTGTCAAATATAGACATTGACAATTGCCAGCAGAAAAAGAGAGGAACACAAGAGTACAAAACTAGAAAACATTTCTCCAGGCACAGGGAGAAGCATAATCTTATGACTACATACTAGTGGTATTAGTGGTATTACATATACACATTTGGGCTTCATTCACTTCTATAGACGCTAGCAACTAGTCACACTGTAGATAGTAGGTCCACAGAGACTGTAGCTTCAGACTTGAGCCAATTACCCCATATCTTATCAAACTTTAGGTGACTGTCTATTAAATCGTATGTAGATTTATATAAGGGTTGAGAGTCGTTCACAAGCTTGACCCAGAAGGATATTGTCAGGGGGCCTGACATCTTTCCATTTCTAGCATAGAAATATAACTGTGATAACATTGTTGTTTTGCTTTGACCTAGCTGCCAAATTATGGGGAATGCCTGATTTCAATTCACATATATACGGGTATGACAGATGATCTCTCACGAACTCTGCTATTTGTACCCAATAAGCTTGCAGTCTACCACATGACCACATCATATGGGCAAAGGCTCCTGGAGCCTCGTCGCATCGATAATTGACAGGTGTCCATAATCTAATCCATAAACTACCCATACGAAAAAGCCTCTTGGGAGTAAAGTGACATTGATGCAGTATCTTGAGCTGGATCATTTTGGCTTTAGAGATGATGACTGTTTGCATATATTTAATATAAAATTATTCTCTATCTGTTGACATTTCTATCTAAGGCTGCCATTTTTACCCATGTCAATTGTTTTAATAAACAAGTAGTAAAATGAGTTGGCTAGATTGTGTTTTTAGAATTATTTTTTGGATTTCCGTAGAGGCAAGTTAACCCCATGCTTTTGCGGAATGTTTTAATTTGAGATATTTAAAGAGCCAGTCACCAGAAATATTGAATTCTGTTTGGAACTGTCCAAAAGTTTTGAATGTTCCATCACAGAAGAGTTGATGGGTATATTTTACTCCTTTTTTTTGCCCATTGATACCCCTCCTCTAGCTCATCGTACTCCCAAAGGCTGGGGTTGAACCATATCGGATTTTTATATGATCTGGACAACCAACTTTCCCTCAGTATTTTCAATACTCCCTCTCTCCAAGTGTGGAGTTAATAACTCCCATACCCTTTGTAGCAGGGACTCTCCTCCTGTTTATTGCGTTACACAGGGCCTCGTATGATGATGCTATAGCTGCTTTTGTACCAGTGCAAGCATTATATGTTATTGGTAACAGCCAGTAATGTATGTAAGGTAATTGTACAGCCATATAGTACCCCTGGATGTTGGCAAGGCCAGTCCTCCTAGAGTGGTGGGTCAGCTTCTCAAGTGCAATTCTGTATGTGTTTCCATGCCAAATAAAGTTACCAAATATCTGATTTATTTTCCAAAATATGAGTTTTGGGAAATGGGGTCCTTTTATACAGTAAATTTTTATGCAGCTAGACAACTTATGACTGAAAAGGCAGAGACGAATGATGCTTTCTTTCACTAAATGATACCAACGAGCACAAATATAATAAATAAGGTAAAGGAGCAACAATGATGGGGCCCCCTAACCTCCTGGGCCCCGGTGCGGTCACACACCTTGTACCCTCTCAAAGTTAAGCTCCTGATTGATACCAATCTTAAAACACGAAAGCGGGATCATAATTACTGAACGTGCTTCAAGATCAGCTCCTTTTCCTCTGGTACAAATGCAATAAACGAGAGGTTGATTGTCACTTTCACAGCAAAACAAAACCTCCAAGAGGTCAAAATGTATTTATTGAAGTTGATCTGAAAGAGGGACAATGAGGAATAATGAAACATTGGTTCAAACGACATTGCCCCAAAACTGGAACAGTTGAGGACTAGAGAACGTTTGCATTAACAGAAAATCTATGGGCGAAATTGCCATGAGGTAACAGCATATTGGGTGTCGGTGACATCTATTAGCACTTAAAGTGGACCAACACCCAGGATTTTGACTATCCTGGGTCTTGGTCCACTTCGGTGGGGCACCCCCGATCGGGGTGCCCCGCTGTGTGAAACCCCCCCTAACCCCCCAAAAAACTCACCTCTCCCCGCTCCCAGCGCCGACGTACAAGGGGAGAACCGGAACGACTAAGCGGCGGCGGCCGCCGCCGCCTCCCTCGCGTCACTTTTGACGCGCGCGCCCCCGCGCCGGCCATTCGCAGACGGCCGGCGCGGAGGCGCGCACGCCTACAGGGGCGCGAGGGAGGCGGCGGCGGCCGGCCGCCGCCGAAGATAAGGTAGGTGAGTTGGGGTGCTTGGGGGGGGTTTCACCCCGCGGGACATCCCGATCTCGGATGTCCCGCGGGGTGGGGGGTGATCGGCCCGGGAATCTTATAGATTCCCGGGCCGATCACCCCAGGGTGTTGGTCCACTTTAAGCTTCGATTCAAAGACACATTCGTCCGGACTTCCGTAGCTGTCTGTGAAAGTTTTGGTGGGTGTTTGTCATTTTTTTGCTTTTTTTCGTTCATTTTTCATTTGTACGAACGTTCGGGAATGCGCTTTCCATGAACGGAAGCAACTTGGATCATTTGCGTTAGTTCGGATCATTTTTCAAACAAAATCTGATATTTTCCGTTCGTTCAGATAACTTCCCTTGTTGGGATGGGTTTCCGTCTGATTCAAAGAGCTGATTTCCAACGGACCACCACCCTATAAATCCGTTTCATTTCCGATCCACTTACGGAACCTTTGAGGGCTCGGATTGCTATTGTTGAACATGTTTTGTGGCTATGTGGGGGAGTCTGCGCGCCTTTAGCACCAAGGCATTGCATGTATCAGCATGGCCGAGGCCATAAATTGTATAGCAATGCATACCTGAATCAATACATTTCATGTATGCCTTATAGATGCATTTTAATGCTGACCTAAATTAGTCCTTAGAATGTGAACATTTATTTTCCCACACATCCATATAATTGCTATATTTTTTTAGACTTATGTCCTTTGTGAATTATATTTGGATTGTTGAACTTGAATCTTAATTTGTTGTAGGAGTTATTGTTTTAGTTGGTTACCTTTGCTTTGTGTAATTATTTTATATTTGGTTGCAGGAACCGCAATATGTGCCACTCACACAACATACAAGCAGTGTTTGGTCCAGCTATGCGATCCCTCAGTGTTCTTGCAGGGCATCCAGGGTCGTCCCATGATGCTTATATATTGCAGAGCTCCAGCTTATTTCGTCAGTTTGAGTCAGGAGAATTATCTGGTGGATGGCTCCTGGGTAAATTTGCTCACATTCCATCAATCCATTTTCACTGTATGGCAATGAATATAGTTGATGACTCATGACTTAACCTATTGCTGTTTTTAGCCCTTGATTACATGTTAAACAATATTGTAGCTTATAATGTGTATTTTATGTTAGTATTTTTAAATTCTTTCAGGGGATTCTGGATATCCACTCCTGCCCTTGCTCCTGATGCCCGTTCTTTGCCTGCAGAATGCGGGCCAGGGGTTCTCTAATCGGGCGCTATGCAAAACCCAGCCCGTGGTGGCGAGGGCCCTCTGGCTTTTGAAGTCCAGATTTAGGTGTTTGGACCATACAGGGGGGGGGGGGGAGCACTGCAGTATGACCCCAACAAGGTTATACCAATATTTTAATTTACGTTTTTTAACAGGGACCACACGTGCCAGAGTGGCACAACTGAGTGTCAGGGTCCTTCAGTTGGTGGGCGAGATGCAGGACCTGCGCGACTCGTTGGGGACCACAGATGAAGAATAATGTTCTGTGGCCTGCCATTGCTATGTATTTTGTTTTTTATAGTTGTAAAAATTTTAAATTTTCTAATTTTTAAAAAATTTTATATTTTATGATGGAATAAAAAAAAATGTTACAGTGTCATTTAATTTACAAAATACATTAACACAAAACTAATGGGCCCAGAAATATTTAAAGATGAATATTCACATGACCGAGAAGTGATTTGGGTAAGTTTTAGGGGGCTAAAACGGAAGAAGAACCTAACCGCGAAGTGGTTTGGGTGAGCTTTAAGGGTCCAAAAGGGAAGCTGGAGGATAGTGCTAAGTGATTTAGCTAAACATTGTAGTAGAAGTGATGGTGGCAAATATGTAGGCGAGCACTTTAATGAGTTAGTGCACAGGCGCAAGATCGTAAGGATTTCCGTCTGGACGAATATTTATTGAAAAAGGGAAACAGAATCTAACGGGAAACGTAAAGGATACGTGGGAGGATACGATGGGAAAAGGGCAAAAACGAAAGCCTACGTTGTAACATGTGAAAATGAAACGGAAAAGTCACGCTGGAAAATGACATCCTCGTATTCGTAATCTGCCGTACGAACGGACGGAAACTTTACAGAAGGATTGCAATGCATGCATAGAATCGCTCGTACACTCATACGAGAACGGAAACATTTAAAAAAAAAACAGATCGGCACTAAAACGGAAGTTTTTTTTGTCTCTCTGAATCGAGCCTTTAATTGGTGCATGGTAATTGCATTGAAAACGAAGCATGTGTCTGGATACAAAGTATCCAGTTGTTACTAACGGTGCATCGAGATTATAAATAGAACATAATGCTGTTGTAACCAGCATCATGATGCTGCCATGGAGACGTATATCTGAATGCTTCTAAACAACTTGGTATCATTTAAATTCCTTTAATGGCTCCTATGATTACAAGATTACAGGCTAAAAGGAGACCGAGTCATACACCAGGCACCAATTCACTTGGTCTATTCAGTTTCAATAATTCATGGGAGGGCACTTATATCAGTTTGACCTAGATTGCCCTAATAACTTTCAATGCAGTTGACTTGTGTATGGCCCACCTAGGGGGGATGTCAGCTTCATAGCAGCATTTTATCCTACACACATTTTTGCATTAGAACTGATCATTCAAAGAAAAACCAATCTATACATGCGACTGGCCACAGACATAGATAATTTTAAATCTGGTGAAGATTACTGAATTTAACCGAATTGATCATTTGATCTGAAAAAACTTGCAGGCAAAAGTAGCATTTGAGTACATAACATAACTTTGTATAGCTAGATATGTGACCAATAAACCTGATTTGAATTGATCGGATGGTATGTGAGATGACTGGATGCTACAATACAATATAAAAGATGCAACTGGATGGCATGTGAAGTGATTGGTTTATACATCCAAAGGAATAAGAAGCAATCGGATGGGATGTAAAGTGAAGTGATTGGATGCTAAAATATAACAAATAAGAAGCAATCTGATGGTATGTGATGTAATTGGATGCTACAGTAGAACAAATAGGAAGAAATTGGATGGGATGTAAAGTTCATACAATCAAAGGAAAAATAAGAAATCTAATGGAATGTGAAGTGATTGGATGCTGCAATCAAAGAAATAGGAAGCAATCGGATAGGATGTGAAGTGATAGGATACTACAATTGAATGATTATGAAACAACTGGATGGTATAAGGAATAATTGGATGCTACAATGGAATAAAAAAGCAGCAATCTGAAGGGATGTGAAGTTATTGGATGCTACAATCCAATGAAAAATAAGCAATCAGATAGAACTGAAAAGGAATTGATGCTACAATCGAATAAATAAGAATCGATCGGATGGGATGTGGAGTGATCAGATGCTACAATTCAATCTTTAAGAAGCATTCTGATCGGATGGGATGTGAAGTGATCGGATGTTACAAATAAATATTTTTAAAATCTATCAGATGGGATGCCAATTGATTGGATGCTACAATCAAATAAATAGATAATAAATCTGATGGGATGTGACTGGATGCTACACTCCAGTGATTAAGAAGCAATCGGATGTGATGTAAAGTGATTGGATGTTGCCATTGAATGATTATGAAGCAATTAGATGGTATATGAAGTGCATGGATGCTACAATCATATGAATAAGAAAAGACTGGAAGGGATGTGAAGTGACTGGATGTTGCAATTGGATATATAAGGAGCGATTGGTTGAGATGTGAAGTGAATAGATGCTAAAATTGAAGGAATAAGAAGCAATCTGATGGGATGGGAAGTGACTGGATGCTACAATACCGTGATTAAGAAGTGATCGGATGTGTTGCAAAGTGATTGGATACTACAGCTGAATGATTACAAAACGATCGAATGGTGTGTGAAATGATGCGATGCTACAATTGAATAAATAAGTAGCAATAGGATTGTATGTGAGCCGATTGGATGCTACAACAAAAAATGTAGAAACACCCAATCATGGCATGTAACATACTCCTGACGGTATGGTAGGGGGTTAATATAAACCTTTTCCGCTGCCTGACTGTTGAACACAGAGAGCTGAAAGAAGATGTGTTGGGAAGCCATCGGGTAAGTTAGCATCCCACACTTGTTACGATATCAGCCTCGGGAGAGAGTTTGACAGGTGGGCGGGGCTTGGAGGGCAGTTCTCATTCCCTGCTGTTCTGTGATTGGCTGGGAGGAGGAGAGCGGCACTGGAGGGATCGGGAGAAGCAGCACAGCACACAATCATGTTGCGATCCGGGAGGAGGTGGAAGAGCAGAGAGCTGCAGGCTGCCGACTGCACTACAACTCTCAGCAGCCCTGAATGCACTACAGCTACCAGCAGTGCCCGAAGCTCAGGCTGCACAACAACTACCAGCAGTGCCAGAAGCCCAGGTTACTTTACAACTACCAGCATCCCAGTCTGCACTACAACCACCAGCAGTTTCAGGAGCTCAGGTTGCACTTCAACTACCAGCAGTGCCAGGAGGAGCCCAGGCTGCACTACAACTACCAGGTTCCCAGACTGCAGTGCAACTACTAGGAGTGGACGAACAACAGACTGCACTACAAGTACCAGCATTTCCAGCAGCTTAGGCTACACAGACTGTCAGGTGACTGCTGCCATTTGTCATAGGAGCAGAGAACCTTCAGAGTGGCCCAGCTTGGCTTATTTCTGCTTCTCCTCAACTACTACCCCCATCAGCATCATCCCTCTACTGATTGGCCATTGTGTCTCTGATCCAACTACTACCCCCAACAGTGCCAAAGAGAGGAGCCCCACCATTGGTTACAGAAAAAGATCTTCAGCTGCTGAGAACAGTCACAGCCAGTCTATCACTACTATTGCCGGCATTGCCAGGAACTGGAGCTCAGAAGGAATCAAAGAATCTGCAACTACTATCACCAGCAGAGTCTGGAATAACATCTGCCTGTTCTTTAACACCAGTACTGGGCAAAAGTGGTTGAGAACTACTCCCACCACCAGGACTGCAGCCACCCCCATCAGTGGTTAGTGCTCCTGACAATGCCAGGCTTAGGGGTCAGGTAACCGCAACCTGTTCCACCAGAACTGAGTCAGTGCCAGGCAGACATCTTCTACTGGCAGGAGCTCTGGTTCAGAGACCAGTGTACCAACAAGTCCTCTCATTCCCAGGCATAGGATCCCTTTATAGACTAACATCAGGTATTGTCAGTAAACCCCAAGTCCAAGCGCCGGATCATTGGTCCAGAAACCATTGTGCCTACCACTGCTGGCAAAAAGACTAACACCGGGTCCTGAGACCAGGTGGTACCCCTGTGTCATTATCTCTTTGGACTTTGCTGCTTATCACACATGACATGAACCTCTTCTAATCCCCCATTTACCTCTGCCACCATGGGTGACGGTTGGGTGCCCCCAGAATGCAGCAACCGGAGCAACATACCTTCTACAATACCTAACCCCATACAGTCCCTAACTGAGATGTCACAGCAGTGGACAGCTGGCATGGGCATTCTCATGTCCACCATGATCCTTGTCATCCTGATGGGCAACATCATGGTCATCGTAGCCATAGCCAGGAACCAGCGCCTGCAGACTCTCACCAACGTCTTCATCACCTCGTTAGCCTGTGCTGACCTCATTATGGGCCTGGTTGTGGTACCCCTAGGGGCCACTCTTGTGATAAGTGGCACCTGGCTCTATGGCTCCACCTTCTGCGAGTTCTGGACCTCTGTGGATGTCCTGTGTGTGACCGCCAGTATTGACACTCTGTGCGTCATTGCCATAGACAGGTATGTGGCCATTACCTCGCCCTTCCGGTACCAGAGTCTCCTTACCAAGGCCAGAGCCAAGGCCATTGTCTGCATTGTGTGGGCCATCTCCACCTTGGTGTCCTTCCTGCCTATCATGATGCACTGGTGGAGGGATACGGAGGATCCAGTGGCCATGAGCTGCTATGACAATCCTGGCTGCTGCGACTTTGTCACCAACCGGGCCTATGCCATTGCTTCGTCCACCATCTCCTTTTACATCCCCTTAGTAGTGATGATCTTTGTCTACTCTCGTGTTTTCAGGGAGGCCAAGAAGCAGTTGAAGAAAATTGACAGGTGTGAAGGCCGCTTCCACCACAACCCTACCTTTCACCATACCAGGTCCAGCCGGAGAAGGGTCTCCAAAATGTTGGTGGCCAAGGAACACAAAGCCCTGAAGACCCTGGGCATCATCATGGGCATCTTCACCCTCTGCTGGCTGCCCTTTTTCTTGGCCAACATAGTCAATGTCTTCTACAGGAATCTCATCCCCGACAAGCTTTTCCTGTTCCTAAACTGGTTGGGCTACCTCAACTCGGCATGCAACCCCATCATCTACTGCCGAAGCCCTGACTTCAGAAAAGCCTACAGAAGGTTCTTGTGTTGTCCGAGGCAGGCAGACAGGCGGTTGCATGCCACCGGGGAGCTTTCCCGGCAGTCAGACGGATTTGCCAATTCTTTGGACACCACTAATGCCATGGGGACCTGGTCTGACTGTAATGGGACCCAGCAGTCCCTGGAGTCAAGTTAGCTTGGCCTCTGCTATGGCTTTGAGAAGTTGCTGGTACTGGATGACATACTGGCCACATAACTAGTACAAGAATGCAGCACAGGTGCCATAAGATGGTGCCATAGGAAGGTGCCACACATGCTCAATAAGATTTTGATTGGCCAATTCAGTCTCTCCATGACCATGTAATATGAGGACTGCGCATATATGAGGGCTCTAATACCAATCGCAGAGACTCCAGACCCTACAATGCCCAGGTACCCATTTGCCCAGCCTCCATCCCTTTGACAGGGAAAGGAAACAGCTACACACTGCAGTGCTGCACAACTCCCAATCGAGGATATACTCTCCTTTTCCACATGAAGCTCTGCGTGATGGGGATAGGAACCAGCTGCACCACTGCAGTGGTGCACATCACACGTTAGAGGAGGTACGGATGCACTCCATGCATGTACAGCCATTTCCTCTCCCCAATTCTATGTAGTGCTGCTAGGAAAAGCTGAGTGCCATCTCACTGATGGCATTAAGGTTATTTAGGTGTCCCTGCGGAGCTGATCCCCTCCTGGCCAAAGGTTGCCAGGTGGGTTTAGGTCTGCTTTAATCATTTAGTGTTCTTTATACGTTAGGGCACTGGCTCATTTCTCTTTAGTTCAGTTTTGGGGGGGGCAGTATACAGGCTGTGTGCAAGCGATGCACTTTTTGCACAGTTTGGATTTCAGGGCTGAGGCGTTATATTTTCAAAGTTGCCCAGTTTCTTAGTATATAATCAAGGAAGTCATATATCCTGAGACAATGATCCCTGAACTTTTTATTAAATAAATAGTGATTGGTGATTGGTCACTTCAGCTCTGTGATTCAGGGGGTAATTTACATTCTGCATCCTCCCTTATATCCTAATAGATTGTAAACTCTTCCTCCTTCTGTATCCTCCCTTATACCCTAATAGATTGTAAGCTCTTCTCCTTCTGTATCCTCCCTTATACCCTAATAGATTGTAAACTCTTCTCCTTCTGTATTCTCCCTTATACCCTAATAGATTGTAAGCTCTTCTCCCTCTGTATCCCCCCTTATACCCTAATAGATTGTAAGCTCTTCTACTTCTGTATCCTCCCTTATACCCTAATAGATTGTAAGCTCTTCCCCTTCTGTATCCTCCCTTATACCCTAATAGAGTGTAAGCTCTTCTCCCTCTGTATCCCCCCTTATACCCTAATAGAGTGTAAGCTCTTCTACTTCTGTATCCTCCCTTATACCCTAATAGAGTGTAATCTCTTCTACTTCTGTATCCTCCCTTATACCCTAATAGATTGTAAGCTCTTCTACTTCTGTATCCTCCCTTATACCCTAATAGATTGTAAGCTCTTCTACTTCTGTATCCTCCCTTATACCCTAATAGATTGTAAGCTCTTCTCCTTCTGTATCCTCCCTTATACCCTAATAGATTGTAAGCTCTTATCCCTCTGTATCCCCCCTTATACCCTAATAGATTGTAAGCTCTTCTCCTTCTGTATCCTCCCTTATACCCTAATAGATTGTAAGCTCTTCCCCTTCTGTATCCTCCCTTATACCCCAATAGATTGTAAGCTCTTCCTCCTTTTACATCCTCCATTATACCCCAATAGATTGTAAGCACTCTCCTTTCTGTATCCTCACCTAATAGTATATACGCATATAACTTGATAGATAGGATATCAAAGTAGGAAAACATTACAAGTACCCAAAAAGATTGTAAGCTCTTCCTCCCCCTGTATTGCCCATTACGCCCTAATAAATTTTAAGCTCTTACTCCTTCTGTAGCTTCCCTTAGACCCAAATAAACTGTAAGCTCTTCTACCACTAATACCTTAAAGATTGTAAGTTCTTCCTTCTTTCTGAGCCTTCTTGTTCTGTTTCTCTTAGCTTTAATCTCCCCCCAACTTCTGGGCAACTGTTAGTGTATGCTGAATTGACCAATCAAAATCTGCCCATTCATGGCCGGCTCTGGATGCCAAAGGAGCACTTTATGGAGTTCAGGGATATGAATCTGACTGCAGGCAGTGTGCGGCCATGGACTGGAGGCTGTGATCCAGAGCGATCCCCTGGATGCTGCGCATGGTGATCCGAAATATCTTGTCCGCATGGAGATTGCACTTATCTCTCGTCTCAGCAGAATGGACTGAAGAAGGAGGCTTGATACATGCTCCCTGGGAGAGCGCTCCCTGCCATTCAGGGGTTAAAGACAAATTGATTGATTTTCTCGTTTTCCTACAATCGTATTGTTGGTCTGGTCAGTGGCTTGCTGACACGAGATGCGTTGCGCTACCTCAGATCGTGCACATTGCACGCACAATCCTTACAGTGTTTATATTAAACAGGACGGTATAAACTATAAAACCCTGGGGGGGGGGGAGGTTGTGGGCAGGGAAGGGGGCTAATACATGGTGTGCCCACAGTGCTCTGATCACTTTACATTCATTATTGAAATTAATTTAATAAAAATAATTCTAATGATAATATTTTTGTTTCCATTCCTTGTTTGACCGCTGGTGCTTGTAGTTCATCTTAACCCAACACTTGAGTTTGATTAACATCCAGAAATTTTAGTTTAAAATTTGCTAAGCTAAATAAGCTAAAGCCTACATGAGAAAGGGTCCAATTTATGTTAAAATTGGATGATCAGATTGGATTGATCAAAAGAAAATCAAATGACCACTGAACATTTCTATATCTTCTTCTATAATATAGAAATCTATTTCAATTTCTATAATCAGATTGTAAGCTGTATGACCAGCCTGAGAGGTCTTATATTACATCTACATATTTTGCACAACATAATTGTAGACTCTGTGGTCATATACTGTATGCAGGGGTGCAGGAGGTGCGACTGCATCAAGGCACAGAAGATCAGGGGGGCCCCATCATTTTTGTTCTTTCACCTTATTTATCATATTTGTTTTCACTTGGCATCATATAGAGAAAGGAGGCACAATTTGTCTCTGCTGTTTCAGTCTTTATGTTGTCTAGCTGTGTTCAATTGACAAAAGACAGAAAAAAGGGCCCCATTTAATGTTCGCACCAGGGCCCCATCACATTTAGTTATGCCACTGACTGTATGTGTAGAGTTTCAAAGCTGTGTGGTCAGCATTAGGGGTCTTATGCTGCATGTGCAGAGAATGTACAATCAGATTGTAAACTGTATGGTCAGCATTAGATGTCTAATAATGCATGTATAAAGACATGCATAAAAATGACCAGCATTAGGGGTCTTATACTGCATGTGCAGCTATTGTACAATCAGATTGAAAGCCATATGGCCAGCATTAAATGCCTTATAATATATGTACAATCAGACTGTAAGCTCTGTGGCCAGCATTAGGGGTCTTATACTGCATGTGCAGCTATTGTACAATCAGATTGAAAGCCATATGGCCAGCATTAAATACCTTATAACATATGTACAATCAGACTGTAAGCTATGTGGCCAGCATTAGGGGTCTTATACTGCATGTGCAGCTATTGTACAATCAGATTGAAAGCCATATGGCCAGCATTAAATACCTTATAATATATGTACAATCAGACTGTAAGCGCTGTGGCCAGCATTAGGGTCTTATACTGCATGTGCAGCTATTGTACAATCAGATTGAAAGCTGTATTGCCAGCATTAAATACCTTATAATATATTTACAATTAGACTGTAAGCTCTGTGGCCAGCATTAGGGGTCTTATACTGCATGTGCAGCTATTGTACAATCAGATTGAAAGCTGTATGGCCAGCATTAAATACCTTATAACATATGTACAATCAGACTGTAAGCTCTGTGGCCAGCATTAGGGGTCTTATACTGCATGTGCAGCTATTGTACAATCAGATTGAAAGCCGTATGGCCAGCATTAAATGCCTTACATCATATGTACAATCAGACTGTAAGCTCTGTGGTCAGCATTAGGGGTCTTATACTGCATGTGCAGCTATTGTACAATCAGATTGAAAGCTGTATGGCCAGCATTAAATACCTTATAATATATTTACAATTAGACTGTAAGCTCTGTGGCCAGCATTAGGGGTCTTATACTGCATGTGCAGCTATTGTACAATCAGATTGAAAGCTGTATGGCCAGCATTAAATGCCTTACAACATATGTACAATCAGACTGTAAGCTCTGTGGCCAGCATTAGGGGTCTTATACTGCATGTGCAGCTATTGTACAATCAGATTGAAAGCTGTATGGCCAGCATTAAATACCTTATAACATATGTACAATCAGACTGTAAGCTCTGTGGCCAGCATTAGGGGTCTTATACTGCATGTGCAGCTATTGTACAATCAGATTGAAAGCTGTGGCCAGCATTAAATACCTTACAACATATGTACAATCAGACTGTAAGCTCTGTGGCCAGCATTAGCGTCTTATACTGCATGTGCAGCTATTGTACAATCAGATTGAAAGCTGTATGGCCAGCATTAAATACCTTATAATATATTTACAATTAGACTGTAAGCTCTGCGGCCAGCATTAGGGGTCTTATACTGCATGTGCAGCTATTGTACAATCAGATTGAAAGCTGTGGCCAGCATTAAATGCCTTACAACATATGTACAATCAGACTGTAAGCTCTGTGGCCAGCATTAGGGGTCTTATACTGCATGTGCAGCTATCGTACAATCAGATTGAAAGCTGTATGGCCAGCATTAAATGCCTTACAACATATGTACAATCAGACTGTAAGCTCTGTGGCCAGCATTAGGGGTCTTATACTGCATGTGCAGCTATTGTACAATCAGATTGAAAGCTGTATGGCCAGCATTAAATACCTTATAACATATGTACAATCAGACTGTAAGCTCTGTGGCCAGCATTAGGGGTCTTATACTGCATGTGCAGCTATTGTACAATCAGATTGAAAGCTGTGGCCAGCATTAAATACCTTACAACATATGTACAATCAGACTGTAAGCTCTGTGGCCAGCATTAGCGTCTTATACTGCATGTGCAGCTATTGTACAATCAGATTGAAAGCTGTATGGCCAGCATTAAATACCTTATAATATATTTACAATTAGACTGTAAGCTCTGCGGCCAGCATTAGGTGTCTTATACTGCATGTGCAGCTATTGTACAATCAGATTGAAAGCTGTGGCCAGCATTAAATGCCTTACAACATATGTACAATCAGACTGTAAGCTCTGTGGTCAGCATTAGGGGTCTTATACTGCATGTGCAGCTATTGTACAATCAGATTGAAAGCTGTGGCCAGCATTAAATGCCTTACAACATATGTACAATCAGACTGTAAGCTCTGTGGCCAGCATTAGGGGTCTTATACTGCATGTGCAGCTATTGTACAATCAGATTGAAAGCTGTATGGCCAGCATTAAATGCCTTATAACATATGTACAATCAGACTGTAAGTGGTGTGGTCAGCATTAGGGGTCTTATACTGCATGTGCATAGATTCTACAATCGGATTGTAAGAACTGTGATCAGAATTAGTGCTTTTAGACTGCATAGTCCTTGTACATACTGTATGAACAGATATTGTACAATCAAATTGTAACCTGTGTGACCAGCATTATATGTCTAATAATGAATGTGTAAAGATTGTACAGTCAGATTGTAAGCTCTGTGATCAGCATTAGGGCTGTTAGACTGCATAGTCTTGGCATACCTCTCAAGTGTCCCTGATTTGGAAGGGACTGTCCCTCTTTTGAGCCCATGTCCCCCTGTCCCTCATTGGTCTCTTTTGTCCCTCTTTGAGGTGCAACATACAGATCTGCATCAATAAATGATTAATTCGCCTATTTAAAGTGTTTATATTGTTGTAACTGTTGTTCTTGTAATCTCCTATCCATCCCTCATGGCCTAATTTAACAAATATCCCTCTTTTTCACCCTGAAGAGTTGGTAGGTATGGTCTTGGTACAGTTGTACAGAGATTGGATTGTACAATCACATTGGAAGCTGTGTGACCAGCATTACATCTCTAAAAATGTATTTATAAAGATTGTACAATCAAATTGTAAGCTCTGTGGTCAGCATTAGGTCTGTTATACACCAGTGTCCTGGTACAGGTATTGTACAAACAGATTGTTAGCTGATTGTGAGCTGCTGGGTTTTTATACTACAATGTGCCGGTAGAGATGTCCAGAGGTTATACAATCGGATTGTACGCTCTATGGTCAGCATTTTGGACTGTTATACTACAAAGTCCCGGCACAGATGTACAGAACTCATACAGTGTATGTGTGTCTGTACATTTATATAGCTCTTAAATATTCCACAGCACTGTACAGAGAACACTGATCCCCTCTCATGCACCAGTGGAGCTTACACTCTAATGCCCCCTCTATATTCACATGCTGTTATTATACATTTATTTTCAGGAGCACTGACATATTCCATAGATGCAGTCACATGCAGGGCCGCCATCAGCGGCGGAGGGGCAGACCCGAGGCCCAAGTGCCACAGGAGGGCCCGGCCTCAGACACGTAGTGTGCGCTAATGACTGCTTGTCCCTCAGAGCTCACACTCTAATGTCCCCTCCACACTCACACACTGTTATTATACATTTATATAGCACTGACATATTCCACAGCACTGTACAGAGCGCATAGAAGCAGTCACATGACTCCCTGTCCCTCAGAGCTCACACTCTAATGTCCCCTCCACACTCACACACTGTTATTATACATTTATATAGCACTGACATATTCCACAGCACTGTACAGAGCACATAGAAGCAGTCACATGACTCCCTGTCCCTCAGAGCTCACACTCTAATGTCTCTTCCACACTCACACACTGTTATTATACATTTATATAGTGCTGACATATTCCACAGCACTGTACAGAGGACATAGAAGCAGTCACATGACTCCCTGTCCCTCAGAGCTCACACTCTAATGTCCCCTCCACACTCACACACTGTTATTATACATTTATATAGCACTGACATATTCCACAGCACTGTACAGAGCACATAGAACCAGTCACATGACTCCCTGTCCCTCAGAGCTCACACTCTAATGTCTCTTCCACACTCACACACTGTTATTATACATTTATATAGTGCTGACATATTCCACAGCACTATACAGAGGACATAGAAGCAGTCACATGACTCCCTGTCCCTCAGAGCTCACACTCTAATGTCCCCTCCACACTCACACACTGTTATTATACATTTATATAGCACTGACATATTCCACAGCACTGTACAGAGCACATAGAACCAGTCACATGACTCCCTGTCCCTCAGAGCTCACACTCTAATGTCTCTTCCACACTCACACACTGTTATTATACATTTATATAGTGCTGACATATTCCACAGCACTGTACAGAGCACATAGAAGCAGTCACATGACTCCCTGTCCCTCAGAGCTCACACTCTAATGTCCCCTCCACACTCACACACTGTTATTATACATTTATATAGCACTGACATATTCCACAGCACTGTACAGAGCACATAGAACCAGTCACATGACTCCCTGTCCCTCAGAGCTCACACTCTAATGTCTCTTCCACACTCACACACTGTTATTATACATTTATATAGTGCTGACATATTCCACAGCACTGTACAGAGGACATAGAAGCAGTCACATGACTCCCTGTCCCTCAGAGCTCACACTCTAATGTCCCCTCCACACTCACACACTGTTATTATACATTTATATAGCACTGACATATTCCACAGCACTGTACAGAGCACATAGAACCAGTCACATGACTCCCTGTCCCTCAGAGCTCACACTCTAATGTCTCTTCCACACTCACACACTGTTATTATACATTTATATAGTGCTGACATATTCCACAGCACTATACAGAGGACATAGAAGCAGTCACATGACTCCCTGTCCCTCAGAGCTCACACTCTAATGTCCCCTCCACACTCACACACTGTTATTATACATTTATATAGCACTGACATATTCCACAGCACTGTACAGAGCACATAGAACCAGTCACATGACTCCCTGTCCCTCAGAGCTCACACTCTAATGTCTCTTCCACACTCACACACTGTTATTATACATTTATATAGTGCTGACATATTCCACAGCACTGTACAGAGCACATAGAAGCAGTCACATGACTCCCTGTCCCTCAGAGCTCACACTCTAATGTCCCCTCCACACTCACACACTGTTATTATACATTTATATAGCACTGACATATTCCACAGCACTGTACAGAGCACATAGAACCAGTCACATGACTCCCTGTCCCTCAGAGCTCACACTCTAATGTCTCTTCCACACTCACACACTGTTATTATACATTTATATAGTGCTGACATATTCCACAGCACTGTACAGAGGACATAGAAGTAGTCACATATCTTTTATTGTAAACTCACTGACAATTACTTACACATTGCTGGTTTGCAGATTGAATATACAGATACATAACACTATATACATGTTGAAATCAGAAGGAAAACAGTGAAATAATATGACCCTAGTAAGTATTGGGGGGGGGGGGGGGGCAGACTGGTCTCTGTTCTGCGCACCCCTCAGACTCTGCAGAATACTTTAACAAAGGAAACATCAGCATTGGATCTCATCCTGGTCTCGTGCAGCAGCAACACTGCTGAAATATCACCTGGCGACGGGTCTCCATTCACACTCAGTGAATATACCCTGAGCCTCATCCAGGTCACCTGGCTTTCCTCGCCTTTTTCTTCTTCCCACTGCCATGTCCTTTGGAGCCCCATCTCTTAATGGCCACAGAAGCCTCTACCTCCTCTTCCTCATTGATGTCCTCAGTGGTATTGATGGACACCTGGGAGGCCCCATCATCCAAATCTTTGTCCTCTGCCATGCTGCCCATTGGTTGCTCGTCCAAATTTTCCTTACGGTCTCTTAGCACATAATAGCGACCCTGGGAAATGTCCAAAGAGGCCGGCTCTTGGGGTTTGCTTTCACTTGATAATTTTTTTAACTTGTCTTTTCCTGTTGCTGCTTTATTTTCCCTTTTTACAGTCTGAAATCCGACATTATCATCCTTAGCTGTTGTGCCAGATTCTGCCGCAACTTCTGGCGTCACTGGGGCAGAATATAGAACTGGGGTTTCTGTTGGCATCACTGGGGCAGAATATAGAACTGGGGCTTCTGTTGGCATCACTGGGGCAGAATATAGAACTGGGGTTTCTGTTGGCATCACTGGGGCAGAATATAGAACTGGGGCTTCTGTTGGCATCACTGGGGCAGAATATAGAACTGGGGCTTCTGTTGGCATCACTGGGGCAGAATATAGAACTGGGGCTTCTGTTGGCATCACTGGGGCAGAATATAGAACTGGGGCTTCTGTTAGCATCACTGGGGCAGAATATTGAACTGGGGCTTCTGTTGGCACCACTGAGCCAAGACTATTGGACGTTGCACTGATTGGTGGTGGGTGAAATTTACCAGCCTCAGGATCAGTCACTTCATGCTCATGGCCGGCATTGACCACCTCATTCTCTACCAGCAGTTCAGTGGTTTTATTATGCTGGGCATGAGGGCACTCGCGGAATGTATGGCCCACTCCTGAGCACAGGTTACACACAATAATACCTGTACATGAGTCCTTTGTGTGCCCAAGCTCCCCACACAATGAGCACTTTATATGAGGGCAGCTAAAAGCCAAATGTCTGCCTCCACATTTATGGCAGCGCCTGGGCTGCCCAGGGTAGTAACATATGCCCCTATCAGGGCCCAGGTAAAAGGCATGTGGCAGGTGCCTGGTTACTCCATTTTCCTGGGTCAGCTGCACTTTAATAGTGTATCCACCATTCCAGAATCCTTCCTCATCATAGATCTTGGCAGGTTGGCTGAGCACCTTGCATTGCCGGCCTATCCAATGCAGTACGTCTGCCAGGGCCACCACCTCAGACTGGAACAAAATGGTGACTGTAACTGCCTGGGGTTTAGACAACTGGATTACATGAAGATTTTTCCAGATTTCATTATCACGAGTCTTGTTATAAATGTCCCAGAAAAGATCCAGGCTGTGCGGCAGCTTAAAACTGATGTCATATAACCTGCTGGAGGGAACATGAATTAAAGCAAAGATTTCAGCAGCCTCAAACTTCATGAAGTCCTTTATCAGAGTTCTCCCAATGTACTGCCTGGTGGGGAGATCCTCCTCTGGCCCCACATATTTTATTCTCACCGCGTTCCTCCTCTGTGCCGGTGGGTTTGCCAGTCCTGTAACGCTGGAGAAGAGCCGCCTCTGCTGGGGAGTCGGGTCTTGGTCTTGTGCCTTAGAGTTACTGGCCACTGGATTATTTTTTGGCATGCTAGTTCCAGGGTTTTCATCCTTATGAGGTATCCTGATTCCAGGGCCCTCACTTGTGCCAATGATACTGGTAACAATGTTCTGTAATGCAGGTTCTGTAATTAATAGGCTGCCAGGGTTCTCATTGGTTGGCTGCGCTCGCTGGGTTTCTGGGTCAGACATTTTTATTGTTGGTATCTGGGAGTCCATAATGGGTCTATTAGGAATCACTTGCATGTCTGGCTCTGGAGTCACTGGTATTTGTGGAGTCTGATCAAGACCTGAATTAAGCAAATTTTGCTCCATAGTCTCTATACCAGGGATTATTACTTCTGAAGCAATATTTTTCACAGATATTCCCAGGGTGTCACTTGCAGGGGCTGCATTATCCGGTGTGTTGCACAGTTCATTAGTAACAGGAGCTGCCACCCTTAACTCCTTACTTGCTGGGTCTGGCAGATCAGACTGGTCAGTATGAGAGGTATAGGGAGCCGGGGGAGATAACTCCTTACTTGCTGGGTCTGGCAGATCAGACTGGTCAGTATGAGAGGTATAGGGAGCCGGGGGAGATAACTCCTTACTTGCTGGGTCTGGCAGATCAGACTGGTCAGTATGAGAGGTATAGGGAGCTGGGGGAGATAACTCCTCACTTGCTGGGTCTGGCAGATCAGACTGGTCAGTATGAGAGGTATAGAGAGCTGGGGGAGATAACTCTTTACTTGCTGGGTCTGGCAGATCAGACTGGTCAGTATGAGAGGTATAGGGAGCTGGGGGGGATAACTCCTTACTTGCTGGATCTGGCAGATCAGACTGGTCAGTATGAGAGGTATAGGGAGCTGGGGGAGTTAACTCCTTACTTGCTGGGTCTGGCAGATCAGACTGGTCAGCCTGAGAGGTATAGGGAGCTGGGGGAGTTAACTCCTCACTTGCTGGATTGCCCCTGAATGTCCCCGGCCTCACCCGCACTGGGCAGCCTTGGGTCACTACAGTGAGCACAGTGTCCTCATCAATGCCTTTCTTAGCAATAATGTCTCTCCTCTTTATACTCTGTAGCCGGGCGTCTCTGACTCTCTGGGGGGACCAGTGCTCCATCTTAGGGGGCTCCCCGCTGTCTGCAGCACATTTATCTTTCATTGCATTTAATTCCTGCTCACACTGATCAATAGCTTCATAGATCCGCTCCTTGTTAACATCATTTTCCTGCTTTAATTCCTCCCGCAACTTGGAGATTCGCATTTGCAGCATAAACTTTCCTTTCTGACCCATAAGCATTTGTTTCCGAACAGTAACAAAACTTTCCTTAGATTCACCAACCTCCATTTCCAAGGAACATCCTTCTCCAGCGTCCTGCTGTAAGCCTGACTCCAATCCCTGGACTTTCCTGAATCCTTGATCCCAGCTCCCATCACCTCCTCCTGGGTCAGATTCCATGCTGACTCCCAGCTGGGAGCTCACACACCCTGCTCCTCCGCCCGTATGAGCTGAACTGAGAAGCAGTCACATGTCTCCCTGTCCCTCAGAGCTCACACTCTAATGTCCCCACACATAATATCTAAATAAGTAGTGTAGTTTCTGTGGCGGGGCCGGCTTTGAAGGGTTAATGGGTGGTTGTGGTGGGACAGGTTCGGGGTGGTAGAGGTATACAGGTTGTAATTAGGAATCAGGAATATAAATTATTACCTGGTTTGGCGGCCACGCCCGTGCCATAGTATGCAGTTGGAAGAGAGAGGAGCAGCGGTCACACGCAAGAAAAAGATCTATAATGAGAAACTGTCATGTGTCACACAGTGTTGCTGATAAATAAATATTATTAGCTCACTAAAATGGAAAAACAAATCCAAATAATGAATACATGTAATATAGATTCTAAATCTATATACATGCGATATAGATTCTAAATAAAATGAAATAATCAGTATGGACAAGTAAAAAAATCTCTATATTATTTTAACTGGACCCAAAATATAAATAAAAACATTAGTCTAGCAAGCATGTTTATTAATGAGATGTCTCTCTGTCTAAAGCTAAAGGGAAAACCTGACATCGTACTTACATACTCACCCCTCCCTCATTCCAGCACAGTCCTGCTTCCTGATTGGTTTGCAGGGGTCACATGCAGAGAGGACGCACACTGAGGAAATTAGGGATGCCCCATTTTACAGCCTTGTTGGAACGAGTAAGAGTGGACTCTCTTTTTTACTTTAGACAGTGGGAAATCCTAATCAGAGTTGATATAAGTGGAGGGCAAACTGAATTGCCCATTCTTAAAGGTGACTCCCAACACTTTATATTATTTTTATTTGGAATAACTGATGCAATGTTGCTGTATGGAGGATGGAAGAAATTGGGGTCATTCATTTGAGATATATATATATATATATATATATATATATATATATATATATATATATAAAATGCGTCTGGTTTAGGGTTCCTAGAGTAATAGATCTTATTAAAGAGACATTCAAGCCAATGGCAATACTAATGCAGCATGGATCTCAGCTAAAGCATGTCCCTGAAAAATGGGAGCGCTGTAGCAGGGCTCCAAAGTTTGTCCCTCCTTTCCATTCCTATATGACCACCTTAAAATATCATTGCACGCCTCATCCCTTAGCGTGAGGTAGCCTGGACAAGAGTGACCACTGAGGGGGTCGCACATGCTGGGGGTGCTTAGGAACAAGGTGACCATGTGACCACATTGAAGAGATCATGTAGAAGTTGAATGAAAATTTGGGGGGCATTTTGGAGCCCTGCAACAGCATCTACAGCGCACTGCATTCAAAAGAGTAAAGATACATGGGACAGGTTTGAAGAAAGCTTCTTACTGCCTGAATATTGCAATATATGCATTTCTGCTCCCTGGCACAAATATTCCTACAAATGATGTCAATCTGTGAAAATAGGATTTAGGGCCCCACATTTACATTTGCCCAGGGCAACGGTTTGTCCAATAGCAGCCCGGATCCTAGTTTGGCATTCCCATTAGGGAACAAGCTTGCGGACCAACAGTCAAAAATGACTTCAATCAGACCAGCACAACAAACAGTGCTCATATGCATCCCTCCCCAGGACAATTTACATTGCTGCACATAAACATGTCATTTACCTTTTTCTAACTCCTGTTGTAATAAATTTTAAAAACAAAATGGCGGCTCATGCATTTACAGGCCACCTGCAAACAGGAAGTGCTGCTGGGATTCCTGTTACTGTGTACAGTTAAGCCTAGGCAGCAGCATGGCTGAGATGCTAGGAGAGGAAGCCTCAAAATTACAACAAAACTTAAAGGGATACAGAAGGCAAAGGTGGTTGTTAGAACATTGTGTTGTGCTGTTTTTGGCACAGTCCTAAACTGTTTTCCGCTATTAAATCAAAAAAGAAATGGCCGAGATATCAAGGTTTTAACCTTATGATTTATCTTTTGAAATATTTGGACATGATCCTTGGCTCTGTGATGCGGCATAATAATCAGTATATTGGGCGGGGTTTGTAAGACAGGCATTCTCATCACCCTGGCTGTTTTCCCTCTCTCCCAGTGTCCACAGACTGATGATGGAGAGCTTTAGACCACCAGCTTAGCCCCATTATTGGTGGTCTATGGCCAAGGAATTCAGGGGGTGAGCAACTATTCTTTGACTTGTTTCTACTTTCAGAAGCAGTTGTGTTCTGACAGGAAGGGAGAGCGAAGTCATGATGAGGTGAGCTGCTGAATGACAGTTTATGCACTTTGCCTACAGATTCCCTTAAAACATAAATCAATAAAACATGAAAAATATAGTCATGATTGACCTCTATTGATTAGCAATTTCATGCTGATGAAAATTCTCATTGGGTTTCATCTTAGAGAGTGGGTACTTCTAGGGGGTAACCCTAATATTATTACCATATTATCCTTTAGGTAACCCTAGGCCTGTGACTAGGGTGGCCATCTGCCAGGGATGGTGGCATTACTGCTATAGTAGAAAAAAAAACATGAACTCTACATATACATTCTGGGATGATAAATGGAGATCTGGGGGGTGGGTCATTTTTAAGAACTGAGTGTATGCACGCTGCATAATTATTGGGGGGGGGGGTCTGAGACCTGCACTGCACCTCTAAACCCACGAGCCCCTTGTTCTGCCAAATGTATCTACTCCTTCCTCCCATTTGCTGATTTAATAGCTCCTGCATTCTCACTGCTCGGATTAACCTTTTCTTTCTCTGCTCTACACAGCAGAGATATGATTCAAGTCAGTATTGCCAGGTGGGTGAGGGGCCGTGTGTGTACATATCAGCTGTTTATGACTTGCACCTATTCATTAAATTAATCACCTTTAATAGTAAATAAGTAGCTCCCTCCTATTCCAGCAGGTGAGCCAGGCTTCCTATTTCAGGAGTGTCAGGTTAATTGTCCTAATTCCACAGGATAATTATCAGGATTTATTGGTACAATGTCCTGCCAAGCGTTACATCGTAGAGATGCAATGTGACAAAAGGGGCGTGACCCTGCGGGATTCCTCCTGACACTGCTTTCACTCCCCTTTGCTATTGTGGCCCCGCCCACTGGGGGAGCCGACAGGTCCCAGTGTATGACATGTGGTGTGTTATATAATGATGATGATTATAATTACCTCCACAGTCACTATTAATAGGCACTAATAACTTCGCTCTGTGCAGTCATTAGATTCCCAGGAAGAGCAGATGTGCTGCCCGTCGTTATTAAAGGAGCACTCTGATCATAATAGATGCCCAACCAAGTGCAAACACCCAGAAATCTGCACTTACATTTGGGTGAGTTTTACAATAGAGGGACAAAGCAGAAAAGATTTCAGATGGGGCAGAGAGGTGTCCACTTTTGTAAAAAGGCTTGGACTGGCCCAGAGGGGAACATGGGAATGCTCTGGTGGGGCCCTCAATCCCATATGTTTACAGGCCTGGCATTCTGTCTATTGAATGTTGGTCACACCATGGTTAGCCCATAATTATGGCTCTGTGCTCACCCCGATTCTCTACAGATACTCCATACAGCCCTGTGCACAGCCCCAGTGCTCTACTGATACTTCACACAGCCCTGTGTACAGCCCCAGTGCTCTACTGATACTTCACATAGCCCTGTGTACAGCCCCAGAGCTCTACTGAAACTTCACACAGCCCTGTGTACAGCCCCAGCGCTCTACTGATACTTCACACAGCCCTGTGTACAGCACCAGCGCTCTACTGATACTTCACACAGCCCTGTGTACAGCCCCAGAGCTCTACTGAAACTTCACACAGACCTGTGTACAGCCCCAGTGCTCTACTGAAACTTCACACAGCCCTGTGTACAGCCCCAGTGCTCTACTGACACTTCACACAGCCCTGTGTACAGCACCAGCGCTTTACTGATACTTCACACAGCCCTGTGTACAGCCCCAGTGCTCTACTGACACTTCACACATCCCTGTGTACAGCCCCAGCGCTCTACTGATACTTCACACAGCCCTGTGTACAGCCCCAGTGCTCTACTGAAACTTCACAAAGCCCTGTGTACAGCCCCAGTGCTCTACTGACACTTCACACAGTCCTGTGTACAGCCCCAGCGCTCTACTGACACTTCACACATCCCTGTGTACAGCCCCAGTGCTCTACTGAAACTTCACACATCCCTGTGTACAGCCCCAGTGCTCTACTGACACTTCACACATCCCTGTGTACAGCCCCAGCTCTCTACTGATACTTCACACAGACCTGTGTACAGCCCCAGTGCTCTACTGAAACTTCACAAAGCCCTGTGTACAGCCCCAGTGCTCTACTGACACTTCACACAGTCCTGTGTACAGCCCCAGCGCTCTACTGACACTTCACACATCCCTGTGTACAGCCCCAGTGCTCTACTGAAACTTCACACATCCCTGTGTACAGCCCCAGTGCTCTACTGACACTTCACACATCCCTGTGTACAGCCCCAGTGCTCTACTGAAACTTCACACAGACCTGTGTACAGCCCCAGTGCTCTACTGAAACTTCACACAGCCCTGTGTACAGCCCCAGAGCTCTACTGAAACTTCACATAGCCCTGTGTACAGCCCCAGAGCTCTACTGAAACTTCACACCGCCCTGTGTACAGCCCCAGAGCTCTACTGAAACTTCACACAGTCCTGTGTACAGCCCCAGCGCTCTACTGAAACTTCACACAGTCCTGTGTACAGCCCCAGAGCTCTACTGAAACTTCACACAGCCCTGTGTACAGCCCCAGAGCTCTACTGAAACTTCACATAGCCCTGTGTACAGCCCCAGAGCTCTACTGAAACTTCACACCGCCCTGTGTACAGCCCCAGAGCTCTACTGAAACTTCACACAGTCCTGTGTACAGCCCCAGCGCTCTACTGAAACTTCACACAGTCCTGTGTACAGCCCCAGAGCTCTACTGAAACTTCACACAGCCCTGTGTACAGCCCCAGCGCTCTACTGAAACTTCACACAGTCCTGTGTACAGCCCCAGAGCTCTACTGAAACTTCAAACAGTCCTGTGTACAGCCCCAGAGCTCTACTGAAACTTCACACCGCCCTGTGTACAGCCCCAGAGCTCTACTGAAACTTCACACAGCCCTGTGTACAGCCCCAGAGCTCTACTGAAACTTCACACAGCCCTGTGTACAGCCCCAGTGCTCTACTGATACTTCACACATCCCTGTGTACAGCCCCAGTGCTCTACTGAAACTTCACACGGCCCTGTGTACAGCCCCAGAGCTCTACTGAAACTTCACACAGCCCTGTGTACAGCCCCAGAGCTCTACTGAAACTTCACACCGCCCTGTGTACAGCCCCAGCGCTCTACTGAAACTTCACACAGTCCTGTGTACAGCCCCAGCGCTCTACTGAAACTTCACACAGCCCTGTGTACAGCCCCAGCTCTCTACTGAAACTTCACACAGTCCTGTGTACAGCCCCAGAGCTCTACTGAAACTTCACACCGCCCTGTGTACAGCCCCAGAGCTCTACTGAAACTTCACACCGCCCTGTGTACAGCCCCAGAGCTCTACTGAAACTTCACACAGCCCTGTGTACAGCCCCAGAGCTCTACTGAAACTTCACACCGCCCTGTGTACAGCCCCAGAGCTCTACTGAAACTTCACACCGCCCTGTGTACAGCCCCAGAGCTCTACTGAAACTTCACACAGCCCTGTGTACAGCCCCAGAGCTCTACTGAAACTTCACACAGCCCTGTGTACAGCCCCAGTGCTCTACTGATACTTCACACATGCCTGTGTACAGCCCCAGTGCTCTACTGAAACTTCACACAGCCCTGTGTACAGCCCCAGAGCTCTACTGAAACTTCACACAGCCCTGTGTACAGCCCCAGAGCTCTACTGAAACTTCACACAGTCCTGTGTACAGCCCCAGCGCTCTACTGAAACTTCACACAGCCCTGTGTACAGCCCCAGAGCTCTACTGAAACTTCACACCGCCCTGTGTACGGCCCCAGAGCTCTACTGAAACTTCACACAGCCCTGTGTACAGCCCCAGAGCTCTACTGAAACTTCACACAGCCCTGTGTACAGCCCCAGAGCTCTACTGAAACTTCACACAGTCCTGTGTACAGCCCCAGCGCTCTACTGAAACTTCACACAGTCCTGTGTACAGCCCCAGTGCTCTACTGATACTTCACACAGCCCTGTGTACAGCCCCAGAGCTCTACTGAAACTTCACACAGCCCTGTGTACAGCCCCAGAGCTCTACTGAAACTTCACACAGTCCTGTGTACAGTCCCAGCGCTCTACTGAAACTTCACACAGCCCTGTGTACAGCCCCAGAGCTCTACTGAAACTTCACACAGCCCTGTGTACAGCCCCAGAGCTCTACTGAAACTTCACACAGCCCTGTGTACAGCCCCAGAGCTCTACTGAAACTTCACACAGACCTGTGTACAGCCCCAGTGCTCTACTGAAACTTCACACAGCCCTGTGTACAGCCCCAGTGCTCTACTGAAACTTCACACAGCCCTGTGTACAGCCCCAGTGCTCTACTGAAACTTCACACAGCCCTGTGTACAGCCCCAGTGCTCTACTGAAACTTCACACAGCCCTGTGTACAGCCCCAGTGCTCTACTGAAACTTCACACAGCCCTGTGTACAGCCCCAGTGCTCTACTGAAACTTCACACAGCCCTGTGTACAGCCCCAGTGCTCTACTGATACTTCACACAGCCCTGTGTACAGCCCCAGTGCTCTACTGAAACTTCACACAGCCCTGTGTACAGCCCCAGTGCTCTACTGAAACTTCACACAGTCCTGTGTACAGCCCCAGTGCTCTACTGAAACTTCACACAGCCCTGTGTACAGCCCCAGCGCTCTACTGAAACTTCACACAGCCCTGTGTACAGCCCAGTGCTCTACTGAAACTTCACACAGTCCTGTGTACAGCCCCAGTGCTCTACTGATACTTCACACAGCCCTGTGTACAGCCCCAGTGCTCTACTGATACTTCACACAGCCCTGTGTACAGCCCCAGTGCTCTACTGAAACTTCACACAGCCCTGTGTACAGCCCCAGTGCTCTACTGAAACTTCACACAGTCCTGTGTACAGCCCCAGTGCTCTACTGAAACTTCACACAGCCCTGTGTACAGCCCCAGCGCTCTACTGAAACTTCACACAGCCCTGTGTACAGCCCAGTGCTCTACTGAAACTTCACACAGTCCTGTGTACAGCCCCAGTGCTCTACTGAAACTTCACACAGCCCTGTGTACAGCCCCAGCGCTCTACTGAAACTTCACACAGCCCTGTGTACAGCCCAGTGCTCTACTGAAACTTCACACAGTCCTGTGTACAGCCCCAGTGCTCTACTGATACTTCACACAGCCCTGTGTACAGCCCCAGAGCTCTACTGAAACTTCACACAGCCCTGTGTACAGCCCCAGCGCTCTACTGAAACTTCACACAGCCCTGTGTACAGCCCAGTGCTCTACTGAAACTTCACACAGTCCTGTGTACAGCCCCAGCGCTCTACTGAAACTTCACACAGTCCTGTGTACAGCCCCAGCGCTCTACTGATACTTCACACAGCCCTGTGTACAGCCCCAGCGCTCTACTGAAACTTCACACAGTCCTGTGTACAGCCCCAGCGCTCTACTGAAACTTCACACAGTCCTGTGTACAGCCCCAGTGCTCTACTGAAACTTCACACAGCCCTGTGTACAGCCCCAGCGCTCTACTGAAACTTCACACAGCCCTGTGTACAGCCACAGCGCTCTACTGAAACTTCACACAGCCCTGTGTACAGCCCCAGCGCTCTACTGAAACTTCACACCGCCCTGTGTACAGCCCCAGTGCTCTACTGAAACTTCACACAGTCCTGTGTACAGCCCCAGTGCTCTACTGAAACTTCACACAGCCCTGTGTACAGCCCCAGCGCTCTACTGAAACTTCACACAGCCCTGTGTACAGCCCCAGCGCTCTACTGAAACTTCACACAGCCCTGTGTACAGCCCAGTGCTCTACTGAAACTTCACACAGTCCTGTGTACAGCCCCAGTGCTCTACTGAAACTTCACACAGTCCTGTGTACAGCCCCAGCGCTCTACTGATACTTCACACAGCCCTGTGTACAGCCCCAGCGCTCTACTGAAACTTCACA